>CM069906.1:114463625-115025667 GCA_036172215.1 Camellia granthamiana
ACTCGCAAGTAGGCTAAAGCGCAGATTTGCCACCCTCAAGTGGGCTTCAAACATGATTTTGCCACTTCGCAAAGTGAGCTTAAAACTCACAATCATCGAGTTGTTCCAATTCAGGCAATCAAGCCTTCACCCACAGGCATTCATGCAGTTAATCACTTAAGCAAATAACCTCATGGAAAGCATACTATCATGGCAACACTCACACTCATGCAAGTATGCTAAAGCTTAAAGACTTACAGCATACTCCAAGCCAAAACAAAAGCTAGTTAAAAAGATACATGATCCTAACTGTACAAGATGCCTAATGTAACACATGCAATAATGCAACTAAATAGGCTTGGCTATCTATGATGGCAGATGAATGCAACAGTTTGATACATGTATTCAAATAAGTATTGAAATATGATGCAGTTTGAATGATGCGCCAAGCCCGGTGCATGCAATACAAATGAATGATGCAAACATGCAAGGCATAAGGTATGTTAATCGAAAAATGCCCTAAAACTAACCATCGAAAGCGGTTAAGTAAAAGGGAGAAAGAAGTGAGGTTGGAAGACATACACACACACACGCACACTTATTAACACCCTGCTTCTTCAGTCCCATTTTCCCCCATTTTCTTTGATTGCTCTCTCTCTCCCTCTCTCTCTCTCTCCTAGGGTGATTGCGCCTTCATTGCTGTTCATGTCTTGAATTTTTCTAGGCAGGGTGTTAATTTCCTTCATCAAGCTTCTCCTTCTCCATTTTCTAGTAAGATTCTTCTTCTATGTTTTATGTTTTTTGTTTTTCTTTGGTTTCCCCTATTCTCTCTCACTTCCTCATCTACTGATTTGTGGGTTCTTACTCACCACTAGAGTTGTGTTTGTTTATTATGTATCGATTATTTTGCATCTATTTGTCCTTGTTTGATTTTTCTTCTAGCATCTTCATATTCCTAGGGTTTTACAAAATTATCCTGTGTGTCTGCTTGGGTTTGTTTTTGACCTTATAGTTGTGCTATCTCTCTCTATTTTTATTTTTTTTGGGGAAGTTTAGTGCATCATTGTTAGGTTTTTTTGGTTTGTTTTTATTTTATTTCTACTGCATTCCTGTTGACTCTGAATGGGTTTTGGATTAATATTGGTTCTCTTTTCTTGCTGTATCCATGATGTAGTTATTTGGGAATTGTCATGATATACACTGTTGTCTTTATTGGTTTCTTACTATGAGTGCATTCTATTTTTGTTGGCTTTGATTTCTTATCATACTGCAGATAGTTTCTGGCTTTGTTTTATACCTCTGCTCTAACCCTGTCGCACTAATGGTTTGTGCTTTGTTCTTATATTTGATTTTGGGGTTGTTATTGGGCATTGGGTGTTTCTTGGTTCTGTCTGGTTGGGTTGATTTTGGGTTTACATGGAGGTGTACTTTTGTCTTGGTGGTTTGGGGTTTGTTTTGTGGTGGTCTCTCCTTTGTGTTTCTTAGTTATGGCTAAGTCCTCAAATTGCTGTAAAACCACTGTATCTAGTCCCACTTTCAATAAAGATAAATTTCCATCCCGAGAGAAGTCCAACCTATATAGGGAGTTTTACGTTTCTCGGAAAGTTCACTTAGAGCGTAATGTCCATCCTAGTGCCTTTGAGTCTATTCTGATCCGGTCTCTGTTTGATGCTTTAGGGGGTGACCAGGTCCTTCTTTTCTCCGGTCCACAAAATCTTAGCTGGGTCCGAAAATTCTATTGCAATATGCATTCTATTTGCAAGGAGATAGGCCTTTCTTTTCACACTTGGGTTCGTAACAAAGCCCTGGTCATTGTTGACGAAATCATTTGGTGGTTTCTTAATCTTCCAGAAGTCTGAGACTGTCACTATCCGTTTCTTACCCGTAGCTTTGTTGATTTTGATATGGTCGACATTGAACTTTGTGGCACTCCCCAGACTTGGGTCGCTGGGTCTCTCATTCAGCAAAATGAGCTTTTTTTCCGTTTCCGTTTCCGTCTCTTAAATATCATAATTTGTGGCAACATCCATGTTACCTCTCATTCTTCTCACATTACCCAAGATCAAGGTTATGTGTTGTATTGCATTGACCACTGCCTTCCCATCGACCTATCTGAAATGATCGTATCCAAAATGATTAGTGTGTTTGAGGGTCGCAAGTCTTTGGGTCTCCTCTATGGGTGTTTCCTCAATCGGTTTCTTACATCCCTTGGTGTCCTCACCTTTGATGATGACGAGTTTGCCTCTCCCATTAAACCTGTCACCAAACTGACCATCTCACAAAGTCAAGCCCATGTCAATAGGGGTTCGTCAGGAGTTGGGGTATCTGTTGCATGTGATGATCCACTTACAGAGGTGGCCGAGATTGATGCAGCCATTACCGGTGCACCAGAGATGCGTCCTCATTCAGTTCGTAGACAGCTGCAGCAGTTCGAGCAGTCTGTCGCCTATCATCTTGATCAGCTAGATGCTCACTTAGATGCATTTGATGGTCATCTTGATCAGCAGACCACAATGCTTGCTCAAATCCTTTCTCTACTCCAGATGCCGCAGCAGCCTCCGTATTCCTCGTAGTGATGTTTTCTCTTCTTTTTGGACATTTTTTTTTTTTTTTTTTGTTGCTAGTCTCTTTTTTGTTGCTACTGTTTGTGTTTCCTCTATCCTTTGTCTCTCCCCGATCAAAAAGGGGGAGTAGAGTTTTACAATTTCATATATTTGGGATCTAACAAATGTGGATATTGAGATGGGGATATTGTGCAAATATATCGGGCCACTGTTTTGCATATATTTGGGATATTGGTTATTCATACTATATGTTGTTTTGGATAGTTGTTATGCATGGACTAATCAAATTTTGGGATCAATTTTTGAGTTATTGGACTAGATTCGCATTTTTCATTCACTTTTCATTTGTTTCTCTTGATTATGTCTTGAACTCTATTTTTTTTTTTTTAAGACTAATTACTCTATCTATTCCTAGTGGTTTGATTTATATATTGTTGCAGGGTATTTCGTCCAGACTGTTGGTTTAGATTAGTTGGTTGTTTAGTATACTGCGTGTGTTTGCTTTGAAATTGTGTTAGAATGTTTTGTTTGGGAATTGACAAAGTGGGAGATTGTTACGTTTCTTTGTTTTGTCAATCCCACGTGTGGGGATATATTTTTGAGTACCAACACGTGGCCAAGGTGACGCCGACGTGTCAGCCGAGGTTCCGCGTGTCCTGGTCATGACGCCGAGGATATTTCGGCAAGGCCGAGGTTATCTTCGAAGATGTCGGAATTCGAGATAAGCGGATAAGGGACGAGAGTCCTAGAATGAGGAAAGACTTCAAGATGGATAAGGATAATGTTCTTAGGGAATCTATCATTATCTCTTCAGGAGTCCAAAGTAAGCACTGAATGGGAGTCCATAGAAGTCAGGCTTCTATCAGGACCAGGATTGAGTTAACTATAAAAGAAAGGCACCATCGTGGGTCTAAGGTACGCAATTTATATTATGTACAGTGAGTTTAGCACTATTGATTATCTTTGAGAGATATACTGACTTGATCGTCGGAGTGCCCCCGGGTGGACGAACCACCGCCGGAATCTTCTCTTTCTGTTGCAGGTTAGCCAGGTGTCATCTATTCTGCCAGTTCTCTCCAGCTGATTACTGAGTTGGCAGTGTGGTCGGAAAATCACCCACACAATTTGGCGCCATCTGTGGGAAGAAAAGAAGGATAGATGGCCAGTAATAGACAACAAGAAAAGATTGGGGACGACAATCCTGCTGGGAGTGGGAGACCTATTGACCTTGATGTCGAAGGAGACAGGTCCAACACAGAAATTCATGAACAAACTCACGGAGTAAAAGACATCGGCCAGACTGGCGATGTACCAAAGAAACCTGATCAAAGTGGCTAGTAACGGACAACAAGAAAAGATTGGGGACGACAATCCTGCTGGGAGTGGGAGACCTATTAACCTTGATGTCGAAGAAGATAGGTCCAACACAGAAATTCATGAACAAACTCACGGAGTAAAAGACGTCAGCCAGACTGGCGATGTACCAAAGAAACCTGATCAAAGCGGGTACTACAACGAAGGCAACCTCCAGGTATGGAAGGACAGGTGCCTACGAAGGGACAAAGAGGTGAAGGAGATGGCAAACAAATTGGTAGACCTGCAATCGGTTGTCAATTTTATGATGCAAAACAATGTCATGCAGCCACCATTCCCACTGCAAGACACGCCGATTCCAGCGGCTAATACCCAGAAGGAAGGGCAAAAAACAATCCCTATAGCCCCTCAGCACACCAGGAGTGAAAGACACTCTCACCAGCCTTCAAGGGAGGTCGGGCGAGGAGAGTCGAGAAAGGAAGAGTCACAAAAGACGCACCGCACCAAGGAGGCGAACCCCAAAGAAGATCGACATGTTCAGGGACAGGTACTATGCTTCAACACACCTAACGGAGAAGGGTCGAAAAGGGCTCGCAACGAAGCTGAAAGCAGTGCTCCAAAGAGATTGAAGTCAGGAGACAGCCGAGCACCTGGCCGAACAAAAGAGGACTTGAGAGATTACCTCAAGAGGAGGCAAGATCATGCCGAAGTAACATCCACTGTAAAGCCGAGAACTCCATTCTCGGTAGAGTTAGGCAATTTTGAGGCGCTGAAGAGATTCAGTATGCCGAGGTTCCAGATCTATAATGGTAAGTCAGACCCCAACTTCCATGTTGGATTATACTTAAACTCAATGGCATTGTATAGTGGGAACGAGCCGTTGCTCTGCAAAGTGTTCCCCTCATCCTTCGGGGAGATTGCATCAGATTGGTTCCACAAACTACCAAAGGGAAGCGTGAAGACTTGGGAAGGCCTGGCCGAGATGTTTGTGGCTAGGTTCGTGACAAACAAGCTGCAGCCATTAAGGGTGGACGCATTGTTGGCTCTGAAGATCAGCAAGGATGAAGGCCTTAAGGTCTATGCAAAAAGATACTATGAGGTGTTCAACCGAATACCCGAGTGTAATCAAGAAGTGGCGGTCGTGTCTTTCAAGAACGGCCTAAAAGACAACTGTCCACTACGGAAATCTTTGGCAAAGACATTGCCAAAAGCATGGAAGAGCTCATGGCAAGAATCGAAAAATATGCCAGAGCCGAAGAAGACACATTGAGGACCAAGGAGACGAAGCAAGAAAAGGGAAACGGCTCGCCAAAGCGAGGCCGAGATAACAATGGATCCAGCAAACAAGAAGCCGCACTGAGGGCTGCACAGGCAGTGACAACTGTGTTCCGAATTCCAATTCACAAAGTCCTGGATCAAATTCGGAACCAGCCCTATTTCAGAGCACCAGCATGGGCACCAGGGGAATTCATGGGAAGGAACGTTGGCAGGCGTTGTGCCTACCACAATGAAGAGAGGCACATGACTCAGGGTTGTAGAGCCCTGAAAACACACTTGGAAGACTTGGTAAGGCAAGGCCATCTGAGAGATCTGGTCGACGAGGCCAAAACAAGAGAAGAACAGGCAAGATTGCCTCAAGCACCGGCAGCTCCGCCTCCCCCAGCACAGAAACCACAAGCAGGAGGACCTCAGGTGGTTAATGTAATTCACTCGAAGGTAAACGAAAACGACATACGGGGGGAGACCCAGAGAGTGAAACACCTACAGCACGTGAACCATGCCGGACAGAAAAGACCTCGGCCTAGAGGGTGCCAAGGACCGATAATAGCCTTACTGAAGCCGACCTAGAGATGTCCAGCATCCGCATAATGATGCCTTGGTAGTATCCCTCCAGGTTGGGGAGTGCCAAGTGAAACGCATCCTGATTGACCAAGGCAACTCTTATGACATCATGTACGTCCGATGTTACAAGGAGCTCGGCCTTCACCCAGATGATATGGAGCAATCCAATGGCCCGATGGTCGGGTTCAATGGAACGCCGACATGGCTACTGGGAGTAGTAAGCTTGGAGGTGCAGGCTGGCACCAGGAAGATCAAGATAGAATTCACCATCATCGACACACACTCCCCTTATAACATCATCTTGGGAAGGCCATGGTTGCATGCGATGGGGGCAGTTCCCTCAACATTGCATCAACTATTGCGATTCCCAACAGAGCATGGGATAGAGGAAGTCAGAGGCGATCAGCTGCAGGCGAAGAATTGCTCCATGGCAGCAATGAAATCTACCTGCAGCATACGAGAGCCAGAAAAGGTAGAAATCGAAGATGAGGACGCGGAAGTCCTAGAAGATGTCGGCAAGGAGCCAGCCGAGAAGAGCAAAGAGGCACTGAAGAAAATCCTCGTCCAGGATGGGGATAAAGAACGCTTCTTTCTTCTCGGCTCTGGCTTAGCCGAAGAAGAGGAAAAAGAGTTGGAAGCTTTTTTGAGAACAAATATTGAGGTGTTTGCTTGGACACCTTACGAAATGCCTGGCATCGACCCCGAGGTCACTTACCACAAACTGAATGTTGATAGGTCGGCCAAACCTATAATTCAACGAGCCAGAAGACCGACGTTGATGCACGTCGAAGCAGTAGAGGAAGAAGTAGATAGACTTCTGGAGGCCAGGGCCATTAGAGAAGTTCATTACCCGACATGGCTATCTAATACAGTGGTGGTAAAGAAGAAGAACGGTAAATGGAGGGTCTGCGTAGACTTTACCAGCCTCAACAAAGCCTGTCCCAAAGACAGCTTTCCTCTACCCAAGATTGACCAGCTAGTAGATGCCACTTCAGGGCATGGAAGAATGAGCTTCCTAGATGCCTACAGGGGGTACCACCAGATAGCCATGTACCCCCCAGATGAAGAGAAGACCGCGTTCATCACCCCAAAAGGCCTGTACTGTTACAGAGTAATGCCTTTCGGGTTGAAAAATGCAGGAGCAACTTACCAAAGGTTGGTAACCAAAATGTTCAAACACTTGATTGGCCGAACAGTAGAAGTCTACATCGACGACATGGTCGTTAAGACCAAGGAGTCTGATGGTCATATCGCCGATCTAAAAACAATCTTTGAAATCCTTAAAACATATCAGCTCCGACTCAATGCATCGAAGTGTGCATTTGGGGTTGGATCTGGTAAGTTTTTAGAGTACCTGGTGACTAGAAGGGGCATTGAGGCCAACCCAAACCAGATCAAGGCCATCCTAGAGTTGAAGAGCTCGACGTCGGCAAAATAGGTGCAGATGCTAACTGGAAGGGCCGTAGCCCTGAACAGGTTCATAAGCAGAAGCTCGGACAAATGTAAACCTTTCTTCAACTTAGTGAAGAAAGCCACAGACTTTCTTTGGACAGAGGAGTGTGAAGAAGCATTAGCCGATCTGAAGAAGTACCTGACCACAGCTCCAGTTCTTTCGAATCCAGAACTCGGGGAGGAGCTGTTCCTGTACTTGGCAGTTTCAGAACAGGCGATAAGTGCAGTACTAATCCGAGAAGAAAAATGGGAGCAAAGAGCTGTTTACTATGTAAGCAAAATCCTAGCAGACGCAGAAACGAGGTATCTACCCTTAGAAAAATTGGCACTGGCTTTAGTAATGGCTTTAAAGAAGTTGAACCATTACTTCCAGGCCCATAAAATTGTGGTACTGACAGAGCATCCATTGAAGTCCCTATTGCAGCAGGGAGACTTAACAGGAAGAATAGCCAGATGGGCAGTCGCCCTAGGCCAGTATGATCTGGAATTCAGACCCAGAACAGCAATCAAAGGCCAGGTTTTGGCCGACTTCGTGGTCGAGTTCTCACCAGAATCCATCGAACATCGGGCTCCGTCGAGCCAAGATAAAAAATGTCCAAACAAGGAAGGAGAAGCCCAGCCAAAGACAAAAGAACAAAGGAAAGAGGACAAAATCAGACCCTGCAGCATTTACATCGGTGACTCCTTTCGACTATTTGTTGATGGGAGCTCAAACCGACAAGGAGCGGGGGCAGGAGTAGTACTGATATCCCCAGATGAGCAGGTACTAGAACAATCAATTCGTTTGAGGTTCAAGGCCTCAAACAATGAAGCAGAATACGAAGAACTCATCGCAGGACTAAAACTGGCCGCAGCGGTACAAGCAGATGAGGTAATAGTTTTTTGTGATTCACAACTGATAATCAATCAAGCAACAGGAGAATATGCAGCCTGAGATGAAAGAATGTCGGTATATGCAAAGGAGGTCATCAGATTGGCAGCCTTATTCCAGAACTGCCGACTACTCCAGGTAAACCGAGATGATAACAGCCACGCCGATGCGTTGGCCAACCTAGCTAGTGCAGTACAACCTGGAAAAGGAAGGACAATAATGATTGACTACTTGTCGGGTCCGAGCATTGAACCAGTAAACACAGAGCGTGAAGCAATGTGCGTAGACATGGGACCAAGCTGGATGGACGCAATTGTTGCATTCCTAAAAGAAGAAAAGCTGCCAGATGACCGCAAGGAGGCACACAAGATCAGATTAAAGTCAACAAGATTCAGTCTGACAGCAGAAGGACATCTCTACAGAAGGTCCTTCACTGGACTCCTTTTAAGGTGCGTACACCCTCTGCAGGTTGAAGATTTTTTTATATGAAATTCATGAAGGAATTTGTGGAAGCCACGCTGGGGGTAGATCACTAGCTCACAGGGCCATTACCCAGGGGTATTGGTGGCCCTAAATGCAAAAAGATGCAGAAGCCTACGTGAAGAAGTGTGAACAATGCCAAAGGTTTGCACCTTTGATACACCAGCCAGCTGCTGACCTGAACCCTGTATCCAGTCCTTGGCCATTTGCCCAATGGGGCATGGATCTCGTTGGGCAATTACCCCAAGCAACTGGGCAAAGGAAGTACCTGCTGGTAATAACAGATTACTTCACGAAATGGATAGAAGCAGAACCTCTTGCCAAGATTCGAGATGTGGATGTCAAGAACTTCATATGGAGAAACATCATCACCAGATTTGGGATTCCAAGAGCAATAGTTGCCGACAATGGAACACAATTTGACAGCAAGCTAATTAAGAACTTCTATGCAAAGTTCAAGATCAAGAACTACTTTTCAACCCCAAGCTTTCCATAAAGCAATGGACAAGCAGAAGCATCCAACAAAATAATTCTGGATGGGATAAAGAAAAGGCTACAGGCAGCAAAAGGAAAGTGGGTAGACGAATTGCCCAATGTACTCTAGGCATATCGGACTACGCCGAGAAGATCAACAGGGGAATCCCTTTTTGCCATGGCTTATGGCACAAAAGCAGTCATTCCATTGGAGGTTGGCATCCCAGGGATCAAAACCCAGGGAGTAGAGAACGGGACTAATGATGTACTCTTAGCCCGAGATCTGGATCTTCTAGAAGAAAGAAGAGAGAAAGCTGCAACACAGCTTGCAGCATACCAGCAACAGCTTGCCAGAGCTTATAACAAAAAGGTTAATCCAAGGGAATTTCAAGTCGGCGACCTAGTCCTAAGAAAATTCGTCGGTAACAAGAAGGATCCCAGGGAGGGCAAGCTTGGCCCAAACTGGGAAGGACCCTACAGAATCACTTCGGTATTGGGCAATGGGGCATATCGGCTTGAAGATAATGAGGGCAAAGCATTGCCAAGACCCTGGAACACTTGTAATTTGAAATTTTTCTACCATTAGATGTTGCTTGTTTTTTACCGACGTCATCAATAAAATTTTAGCAGAATTTTTCAACACTTATGACTGATAAAGATACATAATGTGGTTTCTGGAAGACATGAATAATGAGAACCCAAGTGGAACTCAGGTTCACATTAGGGGGCAGAGAGAAGACAAAGTTGTTTAACACTTGTTGAAATTTGTAGCAATTTACAAGTTGAAGTTAAACCGAGATTATTGTTTAACACTTGTTGAAATTTGTAGCAATTTATAAGTTAAAGTTAAACCGAGATTATTGTTTAACACTTGTTGAAATTTGTAGCAATTTACAAGTTAAAGTTAAACCGAGATCATTGTTTAACACTTGTTGAAATTTGTAGCAATTTACAAGTTAAAGTTAAACCGAGATTATTGTTTAAACACTTGTTGAAATTTGTAGCAATTTACAAGTTGAATTTAAGCCGAGATCATTGTTTAACACTTGTTGAAATTTGTAGGAATTTACAAGTTGAAGTTAAACCAAGATCATTGTTTAAACACTTGTTGAAATTTGTAGCAATTTACAAGTTGAATTTAAGCCGAGATCATTATTTAACACTTGTTGAAATTTGTAGCAATTTACAAGTTGAAGTTAAACCAAGATCATTGTTTAAACACTTGTTGAAATTTGTAGCAATTTACAAGTTGAATTTAAGCCGAGATCATTATTTAACACTTGTTGAAATTTGTAGCAATTTACAAGTTGAAGTTAAACCGAGATCATTGTTAACCGAGGTATGTCACCCCGAGAAGGTTACACAAAGAAGGAAGATATATTAGAGACATGCAGAATATTCTAAGTATAGAATCATGCAAAAGCAATAAAGAGAAGATAAAGATTCAAGCATACAAAGCAAGCATGCAAGCATTCAAAAGCAAAAGAGTTGTTGTATTAAAAACACATCGGCAATGTAAAGAAGTTTCCAATACTTCAAAAGAAGGAAAACACATAAAACTAAGGCTCTTCAGCAGTAGTAGTTGGTTGAGATTGAAGTTCAGACGATTGTTGAGAGGACACCTCAGCAGCCTTTTCTGCCACGAGCTCGGCATCAATTTGGGCAAGGGTTTCGTCAAGGCTCTTGTCGGCAAAGGTGACATCGGCTGATGTCTTCTCAAGAACAGCATCTTCAGGAACCTCCTTACCATCCTCATCTTGAGTCAAGTCTAGGATTTGCTCATTTTGAGAAGAAGACATGGCCCCAGCAGCCTCCTTGGGCTTCCTCACCAGAACCTCCTCCTCAGATTCAGAATCGTCATCAAATTGAGGTGGAGTTGGAGGAAATGGCAGGGGAATGGCATCGACATTCTTGAAAGGGGAGTCCTCAGGGACATCAAGTTTCTTCAGCAAGGTCATCCAACCAAAGGTGAAACCCTTGTTGCATGCTTGCTTGACTTGCTTTTCATAGGCCTCCGTAACATCGGCCATGCCCTGAGCATACGCCTTCTCATCGGCATCTTTGATTTCGGCCTCTTTGGTGGCCAAGGCATCTTGAAGCTCCTTCTGGGCCTGGGCCACTTTGTCCTCGGCCTCTTTCAGCTGGACTTGAAGAACTTTGTTTATTGCCTCAGCGACACCGACCTTTTCCTCGGCATCTTCCTTCTCTTTGATGGCGATCTCGGCCTGATCCTCCAGGGTCTTCATCTTTGACTGCAGATTTTTGTTAATTTTCTGAAGACTAGAGATCTCCCTTTTCTTTTCGGCCAGCTTCTCACGGTTCTCAAAAGATTGTATTGAGAAAGAGTGGGCATGCTGGATGGCCTGAAAGAAAACAGAAGTATTAGAAAATATTCTAAGTATAAAATGAAGAGAAAGAAAGAAAAAGTACCAAGCAAAAACACTTACTTGAACGGAGCGTTGAAGCATCAGAGCGTAGTTTTCATACTCACTGAACTCAGTGTTTCGCTCCAGATCGCCTGGAAGAAGCAGTGCAGTACTGAGGGCAACGCCGACATTGATATCGTCGACGCTATCACTAGCCATAACAGGCTTATCTTCCAGAGTGATTTCGGGGGCCCAGGGGGCGTCAGGTTTTTTAGACCCCGAGGTCGTCGTAGAAGATGACCTTAGCTTTTTGGAATTAGTAGATTCGGATGGAAGTGTTTCAGCAGACCTCTTCGCAGGGACAGAGGCAGTCTTCTCACTTGGAGCCAGCTTGGAAATTAGCAAGGTATCCTCAGAATCGATCTGAGTCACCTTTGCCTTGGGTTGAGCCTTTTTGATTCGTTTTTGCTTGGGTGGAAGCTGGGTTTGTGTTGGTTGTGCATCAATGTCAGAAGGAATGTTGGCCAGGAGATCTTTGGCGACTGGTTTTGGGCGACCCATCTCGGCAGAAGAAACTGTAAGTCGTCGGCGACGTTTTCGTTGAGATGGTGGGATCAAGTATGGAGCCGAGGTAGACGGCTGTTCTGCTGGATCAGAAGTTGATCCTTGATCTGGCCGAGATTCGGTAGCAACTGAAGGGGTTGTGGCAGAGGGAGGAGATAGGCTCTTCTTCTTTTTCCTCTTAGGGATGTCGAGGAGAGCTGATTTGTACGTCGGGATGAAATTAAGCACCAGTGGGGCCTTTCGCTTCTGAACAGGAAGGTCCAGTAGTTTCTTTAAACCTGGACTTGGGTAAAAGGACTTGCGGAAGTCTTTTCCTGGCTTTGGAAGAGCTGCAAGGAAAGACAAAACATTAGAATATTTGAAGTATTAAAGACTTTGAAAACAAGTAAATGTGAAACACAGGGCTCTTACCATTGCCCTCTACGAAAACTGTCCGAGGAAAAGGGTGGAGGTGGGGGTCCTCATCTGGAGCAAATTCCCAGTTCCCCGAAATAATAAAGTAATCATCTCCAGCTCCCTTGTTGGAGTCTGGGAGGTCGGCAACGATTTTATACTCCGTTGACCTCGGCTTGAGGTAGTAGACATAGCCCGTGTCCTTTTTTAGGCCACACATGGTATAACAATACTGGATATCGGCTAAAGTGACCCTAACGTTTTCCTGTTTTGCTAAGGCTATGATGCCATTGATAACTCGGTAGGAGTTGATGGCGAGTTGCATTGGGTTTAACTTGTAATAATGGATGATCTCGCGAAAAAGAATATTGAGTGGGAGCCGAAGTCCACACTCAATGAAAGCCACCACAGGGAAAGGCATGGAATCGTCAGTAGGCATGATGGAGTCATCATCCCCAGCCAACCTCAGATGGACATCGGCTGGAATTTCAAACTCCTGTCTAAAGTATTCTAGTTTGGATAGGGTGTTTAACCTATGTTTCCACATACCCATGATAGGCTTAATCAAGGAGGTTGGGTTTCAAAAGATTTTTGAAAGGGTTATTAGGACCTCGACAAACACTTAGGTAAGTGCAGGTTTAAGTTTTTTCCTAAATTGTGGGTTCTACAGACAAAATCCCAAACCTAAGTCTATGAAGACAAAGATTGAAGGCACAAATCTGGCAAAGACACAAAAAACAGCAAACAAGAACAAGTTTCAGAATCAAGAACAAAGATGGACTATCAAGAACATAGTGAGTACAAGTGGTACAAGGTCAAGAACAGTGGCAAAAGTGCAAGAAAATGGTGAACAGTGCGTTTGTTCAAGACATGGGCAAGGGCAAAATTATGGAATAAACACACTTAGATATGAAGATTCACAAATCGAATGTTTAAACAAAGCAGTAATGGCAACAAGTAGTAAAGAGCATCAGAGAATTGAAAACAAAAGGAACACTGGCTTACCAGGAAGAATGAAGCCGGTATGGAAATTGCCGAAGTCAGGCGAAGGTTGCAGAAGTAACGGAACGGCGAAAGCTTCACCAGAAGTGAGGAATGAAGGCAGTTGCAGAGCTTGAAGTTTGGAAACAATGGCGGATTTAGAAGAGATGAGCTAGAGAGAGAAAGAGCAAGGATATCGAATGAAAAGTGAAGAAATGAAAGAAGAGGGAAAAGTTTTGTCAAAACTTGAAACGGCGGCAGAAAAATCATTAATGAAACCTAGAAGAACGTATACGTCAGACGGCGCACGTGAGAAATAAGACGGCTTACAGGCGCGTCATAGGCACGATCCAATGAGGATAAGACGCGTGAATGAAGCGATTGAATAAGTGATGCATGACAGCTCATATGTTAGAAGGAACTCTTGGAGTCCTTAGTCTTAATGGAGGCATGTCGGCCTGAAGTAAATGATCTCGGCAGAAGAAATTTTAAGCCGACGTACTACAAGGAGGTACCCATATAGGTTCCATCACCTCAGAATGCCGAGGTAATAGAACCTAGGGGGCAGTTGTGGGGATATATTTTTGAGCACCAACACGTGGCCAAGGTGACGCCGACGTGTCAGCCGAGGTTTCGCGTGTCCTGGTCATGACGCCGAGGATATCTCGGCAAGGCCGAGGTTATCTCCGAAGACGTCGGAATCTGAGATAAGTGGATAAGGGATGAGAGTCCTAGAATGAGGAAAGACTTCAAGATGGATAAGGATAATGTTCTTAGGGAATCTATCCTTATCTCTTGAGGAGTCCAAAGTAAGCACTGAATGGGAGTCCATAGAAGTCAGGCTTCTATCAGGACCAGGATTGAGTTAACTATAAAAGAAAGGCACCCCGTGGGTCTAAGGTACGCAATTTATATTCTGTACAGTGAGTTTAGCACTATTGATTATCTTTGAGAGATATACTGACTTGATCGTCGGAGTGCCCCCGGGTGGACGAACCACCGCCGGAATCTTCTCTTTCTGTTGCAGGTTAGCCAGGTGTCATCTATCCTGCCAGTTCTCTCTAGCTGATTACTGAGTTGGCAGTGTGGTCAGAAAATCACCCACACACCACGAATAAACATAGTTTATCGAGTTGTAAAGTTTCATTATTTTTGGGTTGTTCGCTCGAGCGAAGGAGTCCTGGCTTGAGCGAAGAAGTTGTGCTCCCAGAAGTTTTCTATGTCTACAAATATACTGGAAAGGAAGATTGTGCACTCGAGCGAATGAAGCTTGGCTCGAGCGACTCCACTTAAGAAATACACACGTAATTGGTTCATCACTCGAGCGAGAGATCCTTCGCTCGAGCGACCGTCGCGGCCCTGTTTTCTATATATATGTGTTTAAGTCTATTTTTAGGTTTAATGCTTCCAGATCTATTTTGAGGGCTCCAGGGTTTTCTTCTGGGGCTATTTTACTAGTTTTCCTTTGATGTTCGCTTGAGTATTAAACTCACATGGTTTGACAATTCACATCAAAGGGTTGTTTGAGTGATCATCTTCAAGAGTGTTCTTTTTTGGTGGAATCCGGAGATTCAAGCGTAAAGTGTTCGAAGGTGTTCGACACTGTGCGTAGTCGTTGAGTCAATGTGGATGTTGTCGAATCAACATCAATCTAATCAATTCTGAGACAAAGGTTGCGGTGGAAGAAATACAAATCGTTAAAGACAAATTGACAGAATTTGGGTAATTTGTTGGGTATTTTGTATTCTTTGTTTCCTTCATAGTGGATTGATTTGTGGTGTTTCGCTCGTAGTTTTTTAATCACAATTCGAGGTGCTCCAATTGTGGTTTTTCCACGTAAAAATCGTTTGTGTCGATTTACTGTTTTCTTAAATAACAATCTAAATCACTTTTGTACATGCTTGATAATCTAGATTGTTAGTTTTAATTGTTTGGGAATTGGTACAATTAATCATGTGCCGAATCACGAATCACTTAGGATTTTCATGATATATGTGTCTTATTTTATTTATTTTTACTCTATACCATATCATTAATGCCATTATTAGAGTTTCAAATTTAAAGTTAGGAATCATTATTGTTTAAAATTTGCTCAAAACCAAGTTCTTGAGCTTCAAATTATTGTAATTTTGTTTTCTGTTTTGGGGGTTTTCACTCAGATCATATGTCTCTGTTCATTGTCACATCATCGCAGAAAAAAGAAGAAAAAAAGAGGGGAAATTACATCCAGTCGGACAGGGAATTTTTTTTTACACAATCATGGAAACTTGCACCCCACAACCTTTCTACCCCACATGTTTTTGTAATTTTTTTTTTTTTTTTTTTGGTCCCACGTTGAAATTCCCCCAAGAAAAAATTGGAGGAAATATGAAGAAAATGAGTTCATTCATATTATTTATTTTATTCTAAAAAGTAAAATTCTTATGGGTGTATTGATAGTCTTTGTTGTAAACTTGCTCAACATTTGCTTAAGTTCTTTAGAGCTTCAAATTCTTGAAGGGAAATTTTCTATGGTTATGATTTTTGTGACTTGGTTATATTAGTCATTAGTTATGACATATTATATTTGTGGTTATGATATTAGTTTAGGTATTTTGGTTATTACTCAATTCACAAATGACATAATTGGACCATAACATTACCCATTATTGTATTTTGCTTTTCTTTGGGTTTAATGAGTTTATACATATTTCATATGATGTTTTTCTATCCCAATAAATAAAATTCTTATGGGCTTATTGATAATCTTTGTTATGAGCTTGCTTACAAATGCAGATTTAACATTTGCTGAAATCCAAGTTCATCAGAGCTCCAAATTATTGTAATTTGTTTTTCTTTTTTGTTTGTTGGGTTTAATGAGTTTATACATATTTCATACGATATGATGTTTTTCTATACCGATAATTAAAATTCTTATAGGTTTATTATAGTCTTTGTTGTGAGCTTGCTTACAAAGGAGACTTACATGGGTTCCATTGATCAAACTTATTTACATCCAAGTTCTATTTCATTTTTTTACCTATTAATATTTTTAAAAAAATGTTGATGAAAAATAAGCATTTCAGAACTTATTGGTGCATTTAAAAAGTACAGAAAACTTATAGGTATTTATCACATAAGACTAGCCCGTAATTCACCTGCTTAAGATTCAACAAGTTCTTTAGAGAGCTTGAAATTATTGTAATTTTTGTTTTTTGGGGTTTTCACTTATGCGGCAGATATTAGCCCTCTTTTGGCAAAATGGGATAATCCAAACACAGCGCAAGACCAAGGCGTCTCAGGAGTAAGTGTAGACACCTCATTTTTGACCATCCTCAAGACTCGAACATCATCGCTCTTGTACTCGATGATTATGATTGCATGTGTTCGTTTTGAGTGCTCGAAATCCTTGGTGGAGTGCCCTGCCTTTGAGCCTTGAAACCTTATCTGTTTTGTGCCTTGTTTTGGACCAAAACCTTGTTGTCTCTTGCCTGGAGCTTTCGGTGACCTGTCGGCCACCACCATGGGCTGTCGGCCATGGATAATGGTTGTCGGCTAGTGGTGTGGCCGGTCGGCTACCAGTGGTGGGCGATGGCCACCAATGCCTTTTTCCAGATATTTGTTGACAGTTGTGCCAGCTGTTAGCACATTGAGCTGCATCTGCCTACACGTTTATGGTGGGATGTTCCTAAGCTCAATGAGTGTTTTTCTATATATATGGGGGTTCCTCCTCCCCCCCCCCCCCAATTTTGAGGGGTTAGCAATTTTAGAGCAAAATTATCTCTCTCTCTCTCTCTCTAGATTTCTCTTTCTCTTTTACAATTTTGTGCTTTGTAACTAGTTTTCTCTACACTTTTATATACACTACCTTGATCAAAGTTAATTCTCTTTGAGCTGAGATTCCTTGAGACTTGTTTTGAGCTCTAACAAGTGATTTTAGATTGGATTTGTGCCTAGAGTTGCTCTTTGCTTGAAGATGTAGTTTACTTGCTTTGTTCACTTGTTTAGTATACTTGTTTTCTCATCTTTTTAAACTGTTTTGAGGCTGGTTTTGAACCCAAAATAAAAAACCCTTTGTTTTTATAACCTAAAAATGTTGGTTTGAGGCCATTTTCAAGTGGAGGGGTGCTTCACCCTTCTTGCTTATTAGCTTGCTAAGTTTTTGTGTCTTTATTTATCACTTTCAAATCAACTTTTTTGGGTATTTTAACCACTAAATTTCAGAGTATTTTCAGTGGCCAAAAACTCATTTTGAAGTCCAAAATTGGAGGGATTAACCTCCCCTCCTCATGTCTTGTTTGCATGCCTAGTTAGCTTCACATGTTAGCATGTTTTTCTAGCCTAACTTAGCTTGAGTCTAGCATGTTTTAGCCTCTGAAATAACTTGTTTTAGCTCTGTTTTGGGCTGGTTAGTTTGTTTGAGTCTTGTTTTGCATAGTTGTACTGCAACCCCATGCATTAGCTTAATGTTTTGGATTTTTGTGTCTTGAGCCCAGCATGTTTTAGACTATATTTAGGGCTGTTTTGCTTCTGTTTTTGGTTATTTGTTTCATTTGAGCCTTGTATGGCATGATTGTAGTGTTAATTCCTTCACTAGCTTAGTGTTTTAAGGCTTTAATTCTCATTGGTTTGAGTTGGTTGCATGTTTTAGTGCTTTTTACCATTCATTTCCAGCACTTAACCACCTCTGCAATCCCCATCAATTCTTCACTTTTGATTTGCTTTGAAAGTGGTTTCAAACCACTTGTTTGCCTAAGTGTGAAATTGAGGTGTTACACCTAATGGTTTAATCCCTTAGGGAGTTCATTACCAACAATGTAATGCCTCTTTCATGTCCAAAGCAACTTGGGGCTTGAGATTAGAGGACACTCACCAATGGACAAATGGATTAATGAATGGTTTGATAATTAAAATGCGTAAACAAAATTGGCAAGTAAAAATGTGCAAGATAAGCATTCTTTGTGTTGCATTGCATGTGTTCAAATCGGATGTTAATTTGAACATAAGGAAAATGGGACATTTCATACTTAAAGTGATGAAATGTTCCATTTTCCTAGGTCTCCATTGCCCTTGATCATGCATGATAGAGTGGTGGTCATTTTGGTCTTGTTTGTGCATTTATTGAACTTGTACAAACTTGGTCCCTTAGCCATCATGCATGGAAATTGCTAAATTGATGGTTTGAGGGCCAAGAGTTTCTCTCCTTTAAGTTTGTGTGATGATAAAGAGGGTAAACAATACAAACAACCTGTGAGAATACACTGTTTTGCTCTGTTTTGCTCTCTGTTGCAGCATGCAAATGTAAACCAACAGTGGCCGATCGGCCACCAATGGTAGCCGACTGGCCCCTTGTCCCTCTTGTCGGCCACCAGTGATTTTTGCACAATGTGCTAGTAAGATGAAGCAGAGGTATTCTGGAAATTGGCAGAATTTTCAGTAATCAAATGTGCAAACAGAGGCTCGCAGAAGCAAGGCAGTGGCTTTTCGAGTGAAGGATCGAGCATGCATGCATCCCTCACTTCCCGAGGCTAAGTAGTTCATTATTTAGTTTACTTGCAATTGACTTGTGATCCATGAATTAGCTAAGTAGTTAATTAGATATGATGTAATTATTTAATTAGTTAGCTAGAATAGTTAATTAGTTTTCGATTTGTAATAATTAGTTAGCTTAATTAGCGTAGCTAGTTGGTTAGCTCTTATTCATTCGGACTCTCTTTCGAGAGGGCGCAATGTTGTAATAAGTGTGAGTGCGTGTGTGTATGTCTTCCAACCCCACGCCTTTCTCCCTTTTAATTAATCGCTTTCGATGGTTAGATTAGGGACATATTTTAACTTAGCATATTGCATGCTTGCATCCATTCATTCGTATTACATGCACCGAGGCTCGGCGCATCATTCAAACTGCATTGCCATTTCAATAATTCTTTGAATACGTGTTTAAATCGCATGTTGTTCAAATAAATTCGTATGCCATATTAGTAGCCGAGCCTATTAATTGCATATCGCATGTGTTGCATTAGGCATCTTGTATATTTAGGAATCATGCATATTTTCTAACTCATATCTTCTTAACTCGGAGTACTATGTGAGTTTTTACGCTTTAGCATACTTGCATAAGTGTGAATGTTGTCATGATTAGCATGCTTGCCATGAGGCTATGTACTTAAATGCTAAACTGCATGAATGTCTGTGGATGAAAGCTTGTTGTTTGAATTGGAACGATTCAACGAATGTAAGTTTTAAACCCACTTTGTTGAGTGACAAATCGTGTTTTAAGCCCACTATGTTTGGTGGCAAATCCGCAATCTTTAAGCCCACTTGAGGTGGCAAATTCAAACCATTTTCGCAAATAAACATGCGTTGAGTTGTTCCAAATTGAGCAAACTAGTCTATACTTGCTTGTGCGCATCACATAGTAAACATAGCTTAATAACCGAAATAAGAACACATAATGTTTATAAAAAAATCATATCATGATTAGTAGAGGCCGATTTCATGACCGTTCCCTCTCGTACCTAAGTTCCCGAGCCTAGGTAACTTTGGTGATGACGAACACGTGGCATTCGGCACGAGTTAGGGTTTCCTAAATTTTTCCAAAAATAAAATATTTAGATGGCGACTCTGTATCTGTCAAAGCAGTCCAATTTTGGCATTATTTGATTTAAAATCGATTGTCCAAAAGGTTTGCCGGATTTGGACTCATTGGTGTTTATCAGTTTCACATTGCACTTGTGAAATTAGATTCAGAACCGCGGGAGTCTGAACTGTGAGGCCTTATTTTCAAACCCTTTCCGAAAGGCACAGCGCGGAAAAAGGCGAGTCCACATTAAGCAGTTGGACCAAGCTTGTAGAGAAGCTGGCTTCTTTTATGTGGTAATTCTCTGTGAATCCATTGTATATTCTTTGTTTGTGTGTCTGCTGCAATTGTATCAAATTGATGATTTGAAGACCCATAATCAAACCAATGTACTCAAAAATCAAACCAACCTCACCCAAAAAGGTTGGGTTGGTTCAATTTTTCAGTTTTTCGATTTGTACACCCCTAATTTGAACCCATTAGTCATTTCAATATTCATCTTTGTTTTCAATAATTTATTTTGATTGGGGCAGTTGTTAACTGATCCTCAAGTATCTTCTCTCTTTGTTGTCTTGTTGGATACCTACTATCATTTTGAATTCTTAACTTCGACAGAGCAAGACTTCAGGGACTTGTTTGGTTTAGATTATTAAATGTGTTTTTGATTATTTAAATAGGTGATTAGTGGATAAACAAGTTGTACATAATCATATTTGGTTAGCATGTATGATTGTTTACACATAAAAACAAACATATTTGATTAAATAATGAAAATGGAAACAGGGTCTAAGTTTAACCAACACTGGATTGATATTTCAAAAAATGATAGTTATTTTTTTTTTAATATTTTAAAATCAGCCCAAACATCCTAAACCAAATTTTTATTTATTTATTAATATATATATACATACTTTTTAATATTGTTTTTTATGTGTTGTGATTAATCAGAAGGGCCACGGTATACCCGATTCCATTATCAAAGAGGTTAGAAATGTGGCACACAAGTTCTTCAGTCTACCTTACGAGGAAAAACTAAAGATTAAAATATCTCCCACAACTGGATGCAGGTATGCTCCCTGGAATAACTTGTGGCATTAGTATTTTCTTTTTTATTTTTTCACTTGGAAATTGCTTCCTAATTTGACAGTGAGTTAACATTTTGCACACAGAGGGTGTCAGCCGATTGGCGAAAATATAACCAAAGGGATCCCTGACATGCACGAAGCTATTGATGTATGTTTTGCTTAATTGTTTCGGAAGTTTAGGTGTTTGTGTTGCCACTATGAATAGTTAATTTCCCGAATCAATTATGGCTTGTGGGCATTTGAATAACCACCAAGAAATGATAATACATTCTAACCAAAGAAATGATAGACCACATCAATCCAATAACTTCTTGAACTCTTCAACACAACTATATAGAAAATCAAAAAATGATAATCGGCTCTTTGATATCATATATATTTAATGGCTTGCATTCTAGTCAATGTCATTCGAAGTTTCACAAGCACATATGCTATGAAGCACGAATACTTCAAAAAGGAAGACATATCCATATCACATCCATGTCGGATACCGATACTCCTTGGATACTCACGGATATGTATTGGATACTTATTAAAAGTATCTGATACTTCTCAATTATTTTTCTATTAATTTTGGAGTATCGAATACTTAATTTTGAAGTATCGGATTTTATTTAGTTATTTGATAAGAAGAACATAGGGAGAGTTAGAATAATAAAATTTGTTAAATTTATTGTTTGATGCATGTCCTCTATAACTACATAGAAAGTAAGAATTAACATGAGAATATAACAATAATAAAATTAAAAATTAATAAATAAATAAGTAAGTAAACTTGAATACAATATTTTTACTAGTACCAAGGGAAAAAGCAAAGGAACAAGTTGTGGATTGTTTTATTATTGTAATATAAACATATTAAATTTGATATTAAAATGAAATATTTGCAACACCTATTGAAAATTTTAAAAATAAATAAGCTACTGTCTTAAATTAATACCTAATTCTTAAATGTTAGTGTTTTGCATTATAAAATTACAATGCGGTCGCTCAACATTCTTGAAGTTATGTGTAACTCACTACCAATAATTTTTTTTAAATATATTTTTTATAAATGTATCTTAGTCGTATCCATATCCGTATCCTACTTTCTTAGATTTTGTCTTCTCACCATATCCATATCTCATATCTTGTATCTCATATCTTGTATCTAGTATCCGTGCTTCCTAGCACATGTGTTATTTTTGTTTGAATAGGCATATAGAGTGACGCGATTCATTGGTGCTGTGCATGGGAAAAAGCTCTGATTCTCTCTTTGATAATAGTAGTAATGCAGTATTGGTATGTTGTTATAACTATTTATCTGTTTGGCTTCTTTTTTCTCTTTTACAGGTGACAGTGCTATAGAGAAGTGAAACCGAGGATGTACAGTACTCTCAGCAAACCTTTAGAAGGTCCTAATCAATGGTACGTAGAATAATGATTTTTATTTTAAATTTCCATCCAATATGAAAGAAGATTATGTTGACATATCCTTTTTTATGATGCATCTCTCTCTCTCTCTCTCTCTCTCTCTCTCTCTCATTGTTCACTGTTCACCTAGTTCTTATTGCTTGTGATTTTTTTGGTTTTCTACTTCCATTGATTGTTTCTTCTCGCAGGAGTATATCCGCCTTTGTACAGGTCCATTTCTTACTGAGATTAATATATACTAGTTTAAAAACTTCGGTGATGTATTTTTATAGTTCTAAGATACCATAATTTTACAAATGTCAATTACCAAGTGCAGCAGATCTTTCAAGAAAAATTATGTGGGGGATTGCTCTAGCATGGATGCATCAGCAGATGAGTTTGAAGGTGAAAGAGCCGGAGATCCATTTTGGGTTTTCCGAATAATTGGTTACCCTGTTTTATCCCATGCAAACGGCAAAGACATGACAAAAAATGATATTGGATGGTAATTGAATGTTGTTTATCTTGGTGCTTTCACTTTTTATTGTGTTTCAGTTGTTCCAATTTGGTGAGGTCTTTGTTTTCTTGTTATTTTGTCTGTCTGTCACTCTGTTCAAACAAATCCAGTGGAGCTCACACTGACTATGGTCAATTTCTAGTCTTTACACGTTTTAATGTGAAACATCCATATGATCATGTTTGTTGGTCGTAATTTTCTTATGCTGTTGTGTAACAGGTTTGTTGACGTTAGTTAATCAGGATGCTGATATAACCACACTTGAGGTATGATCATCGACTCTTTCTTTTAATTTTAATTTTTTTTTTTTTATAATTTTGGTTTAAAGAAAGAAATTTCTCACTCTTATCATTTATATACTAACCAATACATTTGTTTACGAAACCTCCAAGGTTAAATTCTGTTGATTTAAAAATGACGTAATACTAGATTCTCGTTTTTAATTTATTTCTTGTTCCGTTCAATTTGAGGTTTAAAATTTTAATTTATTTTGCTGTTATCTTATTTAATTTTATTTTATTTTATTTTATTTATCAAGCCAAAAGTAGTAATTTTAGTAAATTCTTGAAGGTGAGAAACCAATCTGGTGAGTGGATATCAGCTCCACCCGTCCCCGGCACATTTGTTTGCAACATTGGTGACATGCTAAAGGTATGTAACTTCACACAACTCTCCAATATCTGTTACTGTCTTTCATGAGGCGAAAACCTTCTCGAAACCTAGAGAAAATTGCAGATTTTAACCAATGGACTCTATGAGTCAACTTTCCACCGAGTCATCAACAAATCTCCAAAATATCGAGTCTCCGTGGCCTACTTTTATGAGGTTATCTCTTTGCTTCCAATTGTTCCCTTACTTTAATCTTTAATATTTGTTTTTTGCTCTTCTTAAGTGGTCCTTTTTGCATGTTGTTTTTCATGAACAGACGAACTTTGACGCTGCAATAGAACCCTTGGATATTTGTATAAAGCGAACAGGTGGAGCTAAGAAGTTTGAAAGAGGAGTTTATGGAGAGCATTTAGTTAGCAAAGTAACAACCGATTTTGTAAAAGAGGATGATTTAGATTCTTGATCTTTTGACCACCTACTTGTATCTTTACAAACCACTAAATAATTCAAAGTTGTGTAAACGGCATCTCAAATGGAATTGAAACATTGTTCGTTGCTGAGTGTATTGGTGTTTGTATTTTGTCATTAGATCAATTTAACTGTACTTGTTTTCTTTGTTTTTCTCATCTTCTTTTGCCAATCATCTCCAAGTTGATAAATCGAGGTAAAGTGTGCCATGTCCTAAAGGGGTGGGGTGGGTTGGGATGGCAGTTGC
Organism: Camellia granthamiana; assembly: GCA_036172215.1. Lineage (NCBI taxonomy): Eukaryota > Viridiplantae > Streptophyta > Magnoliopsida > Ericales > Theaceae > Camellia > Camellia granthamiana. The sequence goes on from CM069906.1 coordinate 114,487,780, forward strand.
AACGGGTGGCAAGTTGTACAGATATAAGCTAAAGAAACGTTGTTAGACTATCTCTAATGGTTACTTAAAATTATCATCAAATTTAAATTTGATGAAATATAGCTTCGAAACTTGTTTCAATAGTTTCATCAAATTCAGAACTTAGAATTTCACTTTCCTTTCACCAAATTGAGGACAATGTGTCTTTCATCAAATCACTGTTTATTGTCGTTGGATTTTTATCACCGGATGTTTTCTCGGTCGTCCCTTCGGATGACTACCTCAAAGCAAAAATTTATGAAAAAATTATACTGTCCAATTGTCCACCCAGTCGACTGGTGATTTGATGAAACTCCAGAACCCTCCGTTGGAACACTTGATATCAAAGAAGCATTTATTCAAATTTTTACTCAATTAATAATTACACTACTTCACTTCAATTAATAATTCAACTATAATATTTCTTATTTATTACATTGTTGCGTACACATAACTATAAACATATTCGGCAGCATATATGATAGTCTTGTCACCAACAATGGTCGTTGGAGTTTCGATGAACAACATGGGACTAAACCAACAATTAAGGCAAATCCATCTTACGATACCTTTCCAGAGCAGGATAAGAAGGCGACAGAGCAGGGACGGGCGGCATTAGTATCTCTTCATCAGACGGTGCTCTCCTGGAAGCAAAATCCTCAATATCACAAGGTAAGTAATTCATAGACTTTTCATCCAGGCACGACCTCTCCATTGAAAAAAAACCAGCACATTCAGCCTTACTTTTCTGAAAAGGTAGGTCCAGAATGCAATTCATCCTAACGTCTAGCACGTTCCTCTTGATCAGCTCTCTGCATTCTGGACCTACCTGTGTGAAGTAATTGTGACTTAGAGTAAGATTCGACAGGTCATCGAGCCGGCACAGCTCTTCCGGTACCATCCCATACAACTTGTTAAATGACAAGTTCAGCAGCTACATCTTCTCCAAACATCCAAAAGAGAGCGGTATGGGAGCCGTCAACTGGTTCATGCTGGCATCGAAGGCAGTTGTTATCTTCAACAACCCAATTTCATACAGAAGACAACCAGACAGTTTGTTGTTCAAGAGCAACACCTCGAGCAAATTGATTTTAGCATGGCCGATGCCTTTTGGGATTGGACCAATGAATTTGTTGTTCGCCAAGGTGAGGTAAAGCGCAGAGGTGTTTCCCAAATTGTCCGGTATTTCCTCTGTAAACTGGTTGTTGTTGAGGAAGAGAGCGTCGAGGTTGAGATTGAACACTCGAGGATTAACCGAACCGGTGATGAAGTTGAACCGAAGGTCCAAGAAGGTTAGCTGGGTGGCGCCAAGAACGGAGTTTGGAAACGCCCCGGTGAGCTTGTTGTTGCTCAAGTCAAGCTCGAAGAAAAAGCGAAATTTGGAAATTTTGGGGATTATTTTACCGGTGAAGTTGTTGGAGTTGACATGGAAGTAGGCAAGGTCCGGTAGTTGATCAAGGAAGCCAGCGGTGGTCAGTCGACTGCCATTGAAGTTGAACCCGTTGAAGTTGACGCCCGAAAGTCTGAGCGTGTTATCAGTGGGGATTTTGTCGCAACGGTAGCCCTTGTAAACGCAGACATTCTTGCCCTTCCATGTTTTGGTGATGCCCTGAGGGTCGGAGGTTATTGTTTTTTTGAATCTTTGGATTACAAAAAAGGCCTGTTCAAGTGGGTGGAGTGGTGGTGGACGAGGGCATTCTACTGGGGGAGGGGGAGGGAGATTGCATTTGGATTTTGGAGGAGAGGAAGAATAAGGTGGGTAACCTGGTGATAGTGATGGTGATGGTGATGGTAGAGGAGGGCATTCTACTGGGGGAGGGGGAGGGAGAGGACATTCGGATTCTGGAGGAGGAGAAGAATAAGGTGGGTAACCTGGTGATGGTGATGGTGATGGTGAATGAGGGCATTCTACTGGGGGAGGGAGAGGGCATTCAGATTCTGGAGGAGGGGAGGAATAAGGTGGGTAACCTGGTGATGGTGATGGTAGAGGAGGGCATTCCACTGGCGGAGGGGGAGGGAGGGGACATTCGGATTCTAGAGGAGGAGAGGAATAAGGTGGGTAACCTGGTGATGGTGATGGTGAAAGAGGGCATTCTACTGGGGGAGGGGGAGGGAGAGGGCATTCAGATTCTGGAGGAGGGGAGGAATAAGGTGGGTAACCTGGTGATCATGATGGTGATGGTAGAGGAGGGCATTCTACTAGGGGAGGGAGAGGCGGAGGACATTCGGATTCTGGAGGAGGGGAGAAATAAAGTGGGTAACTACCTCCACTGATTAGGATTTCGAGTGTTTCTCTAGTGTTTTGAGAAACAAAAGCTGAAGTGTTTCCATTTGCTTTTTGGAAACATGAAGAGAAGATGAAAAATGTGAGAAATAGAATTTCCATGGAAAGAAAGTTGTTGCCCATCTCCCTCTCTCTCAAATTGAAATTATGATGGTTCTCTCAAGAAGGGGAAGGGAAGAGGAAATATATAAAGGAACAACACAAACTAAAGGACAGTCGTTCACAACTTGCATGTGAGTGAAGACAAACTATAAAAAAAAATATGGTAGGGCAGGGACAAGGACAGGGACAGGGATAAGGACAAGGACAGAAGACGACTTGACTCAAAAGACCTTGGATTTTCGATAAGAGGTTTGTCACCGACAAAAACGAAGAGGATTTTCAATAGAGAAAAGTTAAGGACCATGAAAAAACTTTCATGAAAATGATTATGAAAGAATTATGACCCTTAGATTACCTTGATTAATATGTGGTGTTTTATTTTAAGTGTAATCCAAGAGTCATAAATCTTTCATGATCATTTTCATGAAAGTTTTTTCATGATACCTAGTATTGCTTTTTTCGATAAGGGGTTTGTCGCCGACACTCACCGATTTTCGATAAGGGGATTTTCGATACGATTAAGAGGTTCAGAGAGGGTCCAACTGCAGTCCATAAAAGAAGTTTCCAAGTACCGGACAAAAACATGGTATTCTAATCAAAAGGGGTTTGTCACCAACACTCACCGGTTTTACCGGTGATGTGAGGTATTTTTTTTTTTTTTTTTTTTTTTTTTTGAACTAAAAGGTGGTATGGTGATGTTATTTAGTGGTAATGAGTTATGGTTACGTCATGTTTCAAATATGTTATAATTAATGAAGTGAAATTTATAATTTTGTATTAGGTGAGTAAAAAATAATAGACATGATGGTTTGTGATTGACAAGGAATATGGTCACATGACGCCCTTAAATTAAGAAATAATTTTCAATAGTATGATATTTATACAATGTTTCACATTAAAATATTTATATAAAAAAATTAGACTATTTTTTTTTTTAAATTTAAAAGATATATTAAGTACCATAAAATTGAACATAATTATATTGAACTTTCTTCAAAATTTATTAATTTAAATAAAAATTTAGCTAATTTCTCAATAGTATTTTGTTAGTTACATGAATAAAAAAAATGATGTTGTTTATTTAATATTAGAGTATATACAGTACATTCGTATTTATTCATGTATTTATAGGAAAAATTTATAATACACATTCTTTTTTTGATATGTACTATATGTATAGTTATGAACTTTGTGATCTTTGATTATAACTTGTTGGGTTATTGATTATGAACATAATTATATCAAACTTATAAGATTAAGTATATTTGTAGTAAATTAACTAGCAACAAATGGTAATTAGAGTCATATTAGTAAACTTTTTTATTAGGGGTGAGCATAATTTAATTTGGTTTGTTTAAGAATAAACTAATAGCCAAATGATTACTTACAGATTTTTAAAATTTAGAATGAAACTATAAAAATCTTAAAATCAAATCAAACTAAAGAAGTAATTTTATAACGTAATCACAAAATATTACTCATAACTTACTTGAACATTAAGCAATGTGTTATCATTTTACAAATAAAAACAATTTACATGATTATTTAAAACTTAATTCTACTACTATTTAATTAAACATAATTTACTATTTAATAAAGGTCCCTTACTACTACATTAAATTATTAAATAAATTATTTGGACATGTTAGGTATTTTTAAAAAATATTTGAATTTATAAAAATTACTAAATAATTTTTATTTATCCTACTTATTGAGACTTCACTTACTATTCAATCAGATTCACTTATTACTCAATTAAATCTCATCTACTAGTCCATAAGACTCCACAACTACTCAATCAAACTTGACTTACTACTCAACCACCACTACTATTACCACCACTACCATCGGTACCGCTATCACCACCATTACCACTATACTACTACCACCACTACCATCACCACCTTCATTAACATTATCATTGTTTCCATAAACATCACTAAAATTTTACTACAACTACCATTACTACCTCTACCACCACCATCACCAACACCAACACCAACACCATCATCATCACCATCACCATCAACGCTACCATGCCACTACTACCACCACCATGCCACTGCCACCACTACCACTGTCACCACCACTATCACCATCACCATCACCATCATATCACAACTACTACTCAATCAAACTTCATTTATTACTCAATCAAACATGACTTACTATTCAATAAGACACTACTTAATTGGACTTGACTTACTACTTAATTAAATCTCACTTACTACTCAATTAGATTCTATTTATTATTTCATCAAATTTATCATTGTCTCAAAAAAATTGAAAAATACTCATTGTGTTTCCACTTACTACTTCACTAGACTATATTTATTACTCAGTTTTAGTTTCACTTACTACTCAATGAGTTTCCACTTGCTATTTCATTATGCTCTACTTACTATTTTACTAGACTTTACTTACTATTTAATGAGTTTTCACTTATTATTTCATTACACTTCACTTACTCCTCAATTTTGATTTCACTTACTACTTAATAAGCTTCCAGTTACTACTTCAATAGACTCCATTATCTACTCAATTTTGGTTTCACTTACTAACCAATGAGCCTCCACTTACTATTTCATTACAGTTCACTTACTACTTAATGAGATTCTACTTACTACTAAATTAAACCCCACTTACTATTTAATGAGACTCCACTTGCTACTCGTCAATTGTTTACTTATTACTCCATCAAACTTGATTTACTATTCAATTGAACACTACTTATTACTCAATGAGACTCAACTTACTACACAATCAAACTCCACTTCACTACTACTTAAAAAGACATCAATCAATTGGATTTGATTTACTACTCATTTAAATCCCATTTAGTTGTATCATATTTAAAAAACCTAGAAATCCTCTAGATATTGATTTGTGATTATATATCAATTTTAAACAGTTAATAACAATCTCAATCAAACAATCCAAGACAAATCGACACAAAGATTTTACGTGGAAAAATCACAATTAGAGCGCCTCCAATTGTGATTAAAAAAAATCGCGGACAAAGTTACAAAACAATCCACTAAGAAGACAAACGGAATTACACAAGTATACTCTCAATTACCTAGCGAATTCACCCCCGAATTGAACCGACTCCTATATACCTCTTCCACCACGGTCTTCACCTCGGAATTGTTTTACCCAACGTTGAATTCACAACGCCGATATCGAATCCACGACAATGAGCCACTCCAGAATCCACCAAAACTTCTGGCCCAAATTCTCCAGAATCCACCGAAGAACAACTCTCTCTTTTGTATTGAACGAATCAAACAATCCTTTGATGTATACTTTTCAAACCATGAGTTAAACTCAAAGAAACATCAAAGAAACTAGCAAAGAAGCTCCAGATATAAACCCTAATATCCAAGAAGAATATATGGAAGTCGTACCCTAAAATCGGACTGAAACACAAATTTATAAAAAAAAAGATCCGCGATCTCTGCTCGAGCGCAAGAATGGCCGCTCAAGCGAACCAACGCTCGAGTGTAGAAAGTTCCGCTCGAGCGCAGAAACACAACTTCCAGTATTTTTGCAGACAGTTCAAACTTCTAGAACCAAAGATTCTCCGCTGTAGCACACAAATGGCCGCTCGAGCGGACAAGCAACTGCGACTGCATTTTTGCTTTTTGCTTCGGGGGCATTGCCTTTCGACCCCACCTGGGCGCTGCCTCGGACCCGCCAAGGGGCACTGCCCCCTGGACTCCCGCGAGCTGACCGAGCAGTTCGATCCTCGACATAGTCAACAAAGTGGCAAACATGAAAGAATTAACTTCTGAAACATCTCTGCAAGGCACATTTGGGTTGGATTCGCATCTAAAAACTCATAACCTCACTGAAATAAAAGTTGAACAAAATTACAACTGAAAGGAGTTTTGTCAAACGGGATTGCCAAGAATAAAAACCTAACAATATTAAATCGCACCAACTATTCAATGAGAGACTCCACTTACTAATCAATCAAATTTCACTTACTACTCAATTAAATATAGCTTACTATTCAATACGACACTACTTAACTAGACTTGACTTACTATTTAATTAAATCTCACTTACTACTTAATAAAACTTTACTTACTATTTTATTAGACTTTGCTTACTACTCAATTAAACTCTATCTATTACTCAGTAAGACTTGACCTACTATTCAATTAAAACTTACTTACTACTCACTTAACTTACTCTACTAACTACTCAATTAAATTCATTCATTACTCAATCAAACATGACTTACTCAATAAGACACCACTTCATTTGATCTATCCTACTCAATGATACTTGATTTACTATCCCATTAAACTTGAATTAATCCTTTTTTTAAACGACATTCACTACTCTATCAGATTCAATTTATTATTCAATGAAATTTCACTTATTACTATTTAATGAGACTTCACTTGCTACTCTATTAGACTCGACTTATTACTAAAAGAAATTTTATTTACCACTCAATGAGACTCCACTTACTACTCTATTAGACTCGACATATTACTTAATGAAACTTCATTTAGCACTTAATGAGACTCCACTTAATTACTACTCCATCAAACTTGATTTACGATTCAATCAAATATCGCTTACTAGTCAATGGTACTCCACTTGTTGTACTTACTACTCCATTAGACAACTTCTCAATCAAACCTTTGACACTCAACTTTCTACTTCATTAAACTTGAATTACTATTAAATAAAGTCCTATTTAGAGAGTGTCCTACTAAATGATAAGTCGTTTCAAAACAAATGGTAAGATAATTCATAACGAGTGATAAATAAATTTAGAAATCTAACCAGTTTTAGAGAGTATCATAGTATGATCTCATTTATCACTGAATGAGATTTCACTTACTATTTCATTAAGTTTGACTGGTTACTCTGTTAAACCGCATTTACTACTTAAGTAGATTTCACTTAGTTATTATTTATTAAGTTTTCACTTACTACTCAATCAAACTATATTTACTACTTAATTAAACATGACTTATCAATCAATAAGACACCACTTCAATAGATTTAAGTTAATAGTCAATGAAATTATACTTAAATAGCAAACAGTAACTATAAATGTTACCAAACAGGCCCTTACATAGTAATTACTATTTTGAAGTGTTGTAGGTATAATAATAATAATAATAATAATAATAATAAAAATTATTGCTTTTAAAATTAAGTTTAAATAACTTATAATTTAAAAATATTTTATTTACAATTTTTTATTTATTATTTATTTTTAATATTATATCAAAAATTAATTATTTTAAAAAATTAGTAAATTTTAACAAATTTTAATAAATTAATATTTACCTATCATATTTTACTTTTTACAAATCATAACAAGACAAAATATAGACGGAAAATAGTTAAATATGGTATGTCATTAGTTTTATGTATTTAAAATGAAGGATAAATTCCACTTTGCCCCCTAAAGTTTCATCCATTTTCCACTTTAGCCCTTTAAGTTTGATTTTTTCCACTTTGGCCTTTCATGTTTGCAATCCTTCCCACTTTGACCCTTTAAGTTTGATTTTTCTCACTTTGACCGTTTATGTTTGCAATCTTTCTCACTTTGACCCTTCATATTTGCAATCCTTCCCACTTTACGCATAGACTAACTTCCATCCAAAAACTAACAAAATCCACCACATCACCAACACATCAACTCCACGTGTGATGTAAAAAATCCACTAAATATGCAAAAAATAAAAAATAGAAAACAAAAAAATTGAATTTTTTTTTTTATTTAGTGAACTTTTTTTCAAATCTATACATAAACATTATTACATTATAGATGCATCTAGATTAGATGCACCTAAAAAAATAAAAACAAATTTAACTAAAAAAAAAAGTTCACTAAAGACAAAAAAGAAAATGATAGTAAAATTTTTATTTTAGAATTGATAATACAGGTGTTTGAATCAGTATATTTTTATTTTTTTCATCTTTAGTAAACTTTTTTCTTTTTTTAGTTAAATTTATTTTTATTTTTTTAGGTGCATCTAATCTAGATATAATGTAATAATGTTTATGAATAAATTTGAAAAAGAAAAAAAAAAGTTTCACTAAAGACTAAAAAAAAATTCAATTTTTTTTGTTTTCTATTTTTCATTTTTGCGTCTTTAGTGAATTTTTTACATCATACATGGAACTGTTGTGTTGGTAATGTGGCAGATTCTGTTAGTTTTTTAGATAGAAGTTAGTGTAAAAGTTAACTGGGAATGATTGCAAACATGAAGGGTTAAAGTGGAAAAAATCAAACTTAAAGGGCTAAAATAGGAAGGATTGCAAACATAAAGGGTCATAGTGGAAAAAATCAAACTTAAAGAGCCAAAGTGGAAAATGGCTGAAGTTTGAGGGGGGGCAAAGTGTAATTTACCCTAAAATTAATTTAAAATATAAAAGAGGGCATCATTTTCAAGAATTGGAAGTGACCTATTTAGCTGGAAATATTTTAAATAGTAAATTTATTAATAACAAATAGTAAGTGAGTGAATACCAAATAGTAAGTATGTTTGTAAAAAATAGTAAGTTAGAGTCAATTTTTTTTTTTTTTCAAAATTAACCAAAACTACTTTATTTTTTGGAACACCTCACTACTTTTTCTATCTAGTTTTACTTTTGATTCATCTAATGGTTAGCATTTATCTTATCTAAATCTAATGGCCTATATGTTTTTTATGTACCATACATGAAAACCACTTTCATGTATAGTAGAATTTTGCCCGAAGAGAGTTTTAATGGTGGGTTTTATCATATGATATAATATTTTGATCTGAGTTTTTATTTTTTGTTTTTTTTGCTTTTCTACAGTAGAGCTCTCTGATTAGAGTGGGAAATTATTCAGTATTTTCGGAGTACCACGTGTTTGTACTCCCTAACCAATCATTATTCAATATGCCCCTTCATATTCTCCAATCACCTAACATAATATCTCACATATTCACCTTTTTCACTAATCATAATATTATGAAATATTACGTATTCATATTCTAAAATTACTGAATAATTATCTGATTAGAGCTCTACTATTAGAATTCTGCATCACTGCTATTGGATTTTTATCCATGTGTGGATGATCCTAAAATAATAAAACACTACAAAAAAATCAAGATTTAGTAGCGGCCAAAACTATCGCTAAAAGCAGGAAAAAGCGTCGCTAAAAACTAAAACACCTTTACCCGCGGTTGCAATAGTGGCGGCCAAACCGCCGCAATAGCCCCGTCGGCATATCCTTATAGTGACGTTTTTCGCAAACGCTGGTATAGTTATTTTTATTGCGACGGTTGATGTAGTGGCAGTTACAAATGTCGCTATATCTTGAATTTACCCATTGCTTGATACCTTTATAGCGACAGTCTAACTGCTGCTACAACCTGTGTTTTTGCGACATTTTGTCAACTGCTACTATATTTTGACTCTATTCCATCAGTTTCACACCGTTGCTATAGCCATAGAATTTTTTTAAATTTTATTTGTAGCGACGGTTATTAACCGCGGTTATAGGCTATATTTTACTATTCAATTACCAATGATATATAGTTTGAAATTTTTAATGGTTTGCTAACCATTATCTCTACTTACATAATCACCATTATATATCTATAAAAGCACTACGTTATTCTAATGGCTCATAGTCGATAATTGTAAAGGGTAAAAGAGTTCACGTTTTCATAATCTCAAAATATCCAAAACACCTTAATTAAAAGGTTCATTGCATAAGCTTGTCGTGTCAAAATAGATCAAATGTTTCTAGAAAACTAATAGTTACACCATAATCCAAAAGGTACATATAAACTTGTCACATGAGAATAGTACTCAAGTATTACTCATGTCGCCATTTTATAAAGACCTCCATGAAAAATGTTCAAATCAAGAAACGACGTCAATTTTGATGCTTTCATATTGTCCTATTTCCTGCAATAAAAATGATTTCGATGTTGATGCTTTCATATTGTCCTGTTTCCTGCAATAAAAATGATTAAATGAGCATAAGTATCATTTTTAAGTTGAAAATCTATAAATCACATAATACAACATAGATGAGTGATTATTTGTTGGTCTTAGAGCATTATTCCATATCTCTTATCACTTGACACTCATCAAGTTCTCCAAACTTTTAATAAAACCTATTGAATCTCACAATTTTAACCAATAAATATTATGTCTGTGAGTGTGCCTATAAAAAAGCATGTCTATTTGAAAACTAAATTCCCAAGTTCAATTGGTTCAAAGAAAATGGAGCAACAGAAAATAAGTGAAAATATAATTTTTGGTATTGTTTATCATTTGTGGTTCTTGAGAATGCTAGAAACTCCAAAGAAAGTAGCTTACAATATCATTGATGGACATAAGGGATAGAAACACAGGATTTTTATAGGAAGTTCTTTTGAGTGTACACCATCTTCTCTATCCAATTCATCCTCATATCTCTTTTAATTATTCAAAGTATGTCTAACATGTTTCTTCAATAAAATAACCAACATTCAAACCCCCAACAAACAATTCAAAACAGTTTTTGAAGTAACCCAACAATTTCAATTTCCAAAAATGCATGGAGAATTGCTAATTGAATAAATAAATATGCCACAATAAGAACTAATCAGTTTTCAATACTGTCTCATATTTCTCATTCAACAAACAGCCCAAAAACATTACAAGCTGTGCATTAAACACAGATCTATTTCATAGCATACAACATTCCTTAATTGCACATGAAAACCAACAAAAGTAAGACCTATGCATAAGCATAACAGACAGTCCACAGCCAACTCATGCCACTTCATAAACCTAAGGTCAGAGAATAAACTCTGTTTAATATTAGAATAAGTAGCTTCCAAGAAAATAAACATACAAAGTGGAAAAATCCTAGGGGTTTTGGCTGAACCAATCAAAACAACATGTGAAAAAATAAATAAATAATTAAAAATAAATAAAAAGAGGAAAGGAATAGAATCCAAAAAGCAAAACACATGCCATCCTTTAATTAACACACATACATAATTAAACTCAACAACTACAAGAAGAAGAAGAAGAAGAAGAAGAAGAAGAAGAAGAAGAAAAAGCAAAGCAGTTCTTACTTCTCACACTCCACACACCACCACCCTGACCCTGCAACTACACTTTTGGCCTTAATTTGGTTTAGAAACCCATTATTTGAAAACTCAAACAGAGTTTCTGCAACTACAATCCTTCAATTTTGATTTCTAATGCATATATATATATATATATATGCAATGGCTTCCTCCATTCTTTTTCAGCAATCCGGAAGATATGACAAATTGGGGCATCGGCAGAGTAAAAAATTAAAGAGAGAGTACATTTGTTTGTTGAGTTTTTTGGTATTTATTTGTTTATTGTTCAGATTCAAACCGTAGAATCATGTGCTTCAAAGATATCATAGGAAGAATTCATGCATTTGTTAATGTTCTTTTGATCGTTTTTATTACCGGGATGAGTTCATTTTGTTATCAAATTTTGTGGTTTCAAAGAATCATGTGCTTCAATGAGAGGGTGATTTGCAGTCAGATTGTGTTGGTAGTGCCTTTAGGCACAGGTAATTCACTAGCATATTAACACAAAATGACATTTTATTGAGTCTTGTGGGAGCTCCAAAGAATTCATCTACAATTTTCATTTTTAAAAATTAAGAACTACATTATTTTGCTTGGCTATGCAATTAACAAGAGTTTAAATGACTAACTATTTAATAGTTTATGCATCTACACAGATATATACACAATTTATGTTACATGGACTCTTCAAAATAAATAAAATACAGATACCCAACACTTGAACAAGCGTGTGGGATATGCGTCCGATAATTTTCATCGAACACTTCTTATATATTTATATTTAATACTATCATTATATGTATATATTGTTGTATAATTAAGTAAAATGCATTTTTGACACTATATGTTACACTTGACACTATTTTACCACACATAATAAATTAAAAATATAAAATAACAACTGTTTTTTTTTTTGCAGAGTCCAAGTACCCTTAAATTTTCGGTTTGATGAATCCAACCTCTAGATACACATTTGCACCCGACACCCATACCCAATTCCATGTAACATAACACACAACAAACTTTTAAGAACAAGGAAACTACTTATCTCAGCTTGATATTTGTTTGTTTTTACGATAGGAGGAATCAAAAGCATTCATGGAAAACAATTTTGGAAGCTTCTCATTCTAAATTCTCTCCCTAGAATATTTGAGTGAATCATCTTGATTTTGATTTCTTGCTATTCTCAATCATTTTTATGGCAAAAATTGATTTGGAGCTACTGTGAGGAAAATTGCAAAAATGTAATCCAAAATGTAATGAAATTCTTCAGTTAAGGAGATACCATGATGAAAGAGAAAATTGAAAGGAATGACAAAATAGGGATTCCAAGTTTAAAGTACTAGTAATCCAAAATCATATGGCAAGGTTGTATAGAATGGGATAAATAATGAGATCTCTACTTCAAACAAGGGACAAAAAAAAAAGGTAGGAGATTAAGATATCTATACAAACCAAAAACCTAATAATTAGAAAGATTTGTTCCTTCAAAGTAATGCTCATCAAAACCGTAGGAGTTTCTCTTATTATCCTCCATCCATTATTGAAAGCAAAGGGATAGCTACTACTCACGAAGTAGAAGAACAAGGGTTCATTAAGATGGAAAAATTGTCTTATCCAATATTTCTTAGCAACAAGAATATGAGAAAAATATGTTCTACCAAATGAAAAGGGTTGCTTTGTTTTTTAGTTCAACAAGGGAACTCACAAACGGATATTAGAGAGTGGACCTTGGCATTTTTTCTACTAATTTTTTTTTTCTTTAACTCGGCATTTTGCAGAGCGATCAATGATTCTGTAAAGTAATAGTATGGGCTCAATTTTATAACATCCCCTTGAAACTATAAATAGAAAAAGGTCTTAGCTATATTGCCAGTGTTGTTGGAAGACCTATATCTACTAATGTGATGACAATAAATAGAACAAGAACTTTGGCTAAAACATTCATTAAAGTGGAAGTGGATAGAGAGAGCACTGTCATAATGTTCATTATCCTTGGACGCCTTCAGGGTGTTCTTTATGCAGAGTTTTTGGACAGAATGTCAATTAGTATGGCAAACAAATGTAGACACAATCTAAGGAAAAGGCAGAGCACATCAGAATACGAAAAATGAAACAAAAAAGTGAAAACTGAGAAAAAGAAGATGGGAAATAGAGACTAGTCCAACAAAAACTACCGCATATAGCTCCCTTTGTGGCTATGAAGGGGTTGAAGCAACTAAAGCAACTTAAATAAAGACTAGACCAAAAGAATATGAAGGGGTAGAAGCAACTTACATGGGGAAGCAAGCGACTAAGTCCGTCATGAAGCTTTTGGCCCCAATAGAAAACAGAGAGTTGTGCAGGTCTGTAACACCAAATACTTCAATCTGCCCTATACTCTTTTCAACATCACAAGAATCTTTGGTCAACGGCTTACAGTGACATGGCCAAGGATATACATCATTAAAAAACACATCATCCATGCGTTTTTTGACCAGGCGTAATACAGAAGCAAAAATGTATTGATTTCCTCTACGAAAGTGTTCATCATCGGTGCCGAATTGGAGAAGACAATACCATCCATTTGATAAGTCAAGCAGTTGATAGTCCATCACATAATAAGCCAAATGTGGGTTAGGAGATGTAATGGCCTCAAGATCTTCAACATTCTTCCTAACAAATCCAAATTCTTACCTTTATTGCTCCATATATTCCAGGTTCACTCTAAACACACCAAACCCAACAACACCTAAGCTTCCATAAAGCATCACAAAAGCCAAACAAACAAAGGTAGCAGAGAAACCCGCTCCATACTAGCCAAAAAAAAAATTCTGCATTATGATGAAACCCACTCCTCTCTGTTTTCTTCCTCTATTTTTTGTTTTCTTTTCAACCCAACAAAAAAAATCTCTGCATTAGTTCTTGGTGTTGTTCTTTAAGCACTATAAGTTGATCTCTAAGATTAGATATGCTTGAAGACATTTAAAGGGCTTAGAACATGTAAGCAAGCAACTAACAGGTTGGCATTTGGACTGAATCAGCCAATAAAGCCAAACAGTAGTAGCAGCCACCAAATCAAGCAACCAATAGCAACATCCAAGGGTCTATTTTTAATTGTATATTACAGTTTGACACATTGATATTCATATTTGTTCAATTGTCCAATTCTCTATTTCACTGGTTTGTTTGGTATTTTTACGGATGCCAATAAAGGAAGCAAAGTAGAGAAGTTAACCTATCAAATCCCAATTTTGTCCAAACTAACTAACAATTTATTGGTAAAGAAGTCATTAACAATGGTTCTAAATTTGTGTCAATATATGTGTATTGTAATGATGACTTACCCTGATTAGAAGGTCGCATTTCATGACTCCCAAAAGAGGATCTTTGATGTCTTTGTGGAGAAGCCTGATCTAGAATGCCACTAGATACATCTGTCGCCTAATTTATACAATAAAATTTACGTAAGTATGCATAAATTTAGACAAAGGATAACATATGAGTTAATGAGGTTTATAAGTATTCTAAAAAACTGGGAGATTTAGCCAAGCCAACCATCTAAAAAAGGTATGAAACAATGTCAATATGAGTAAGGCTTTACCCTAGCTTTTCATAGGTTTCTTGTAGTCTTTATCATATGGACTGTAGAGTGTGTATCTTCAAGAAACTGGAGGTAAAATTGGTTTTTCATTCAAACCACTTACCAGGATATTCGCTCAAACTGGTCTAATAAATTAAATTCCCAAACAAGCAAACAAAATGTGAACTGAAAAATTGAATAGGAGTCCATAGAATATTACACAAATAGAATAGTCACAGCATTTAGAAAGATAACGACAAACCTGAGAAAAGAGAGTAGCTACTTCTTTTCTTTCTTTTTTTTTTTTTTGAAACAGCCAAAGAGAAATTTTATTGATAATAATCAAGCAAATACATTGACAATTATCAATAAAAAGACAAAGAGCAAAGGCTAACACCACCCACAGTTGGTAAGACACCAACCCAAGGGAAAGCATAATACAACTCTACTTCCCAAACTCCATACCAGCAGCCCAAAACAAAACCAGGTCAGCAGCAAAGAGCTTTAAATCAGTAGCCCATAACAGCTCTACTCCCCAAACTCCATACCAGCAAAGAGAGTAGCAACTTGGCAAGTGTCAACCATTATCAACAGCTCCTTGAATCTGAATTTTGATCATAATCAAGAGCGTGTCAGCTCACTACTTGAAAGTGAAGATTAACATTTAAAAAGGAGCACCTAACTTGTAATTGTATACACCCATGAAGAAGGCCTCATTATATTATATACCTACTAGCATTTCAACATAAGATCAACATATATATGTATATATATATAACAGACCTTTCTAGAATCACAATTAACTAATAGCAATTATTATATTTATATGCTTAGTCATGATTGTTTGAAACCATATTGTCTTCCTATTGCACAATCAAAATATAATGAAATTTAATTAGTATGAAAAGACCAAACAGACAGATGTAGCATTTAGGACATGCTCTCACCTACACTTTGCCTTCATTTGTTTCACTGCATCGGCTAAATTGTGACTTTGAAGCTCCTCTGAGTCCTGAAATTTTAAAAATTCATCTCCTCCATGTCATGTCATGTATAGAAGTATGTGCGTGTGTATATCCACTAGGGAATAGCCACCTTTAACATTTCACTAATATTTTTCTTTATATCAGCAAACCTGCTGAGTGGTAGGAAAATATATGTACAAGGTAACATTTAACAAGGCTAATGTTTTTCCTGAGTCCTCCACATATACCTACTTATCAAATCCATCAAAGAAAATCCTAGCTAATAAAAGCTGTTATATTTTTTTTTCCCCTCTTTTTCATCCACGCCCATTCTATCATATCCGTGCATGAGTGGATAAACTGTAGGCAAAATAGAATCACATAGTAGACATGCCATCAAATAATGTCCCCTAAGAACTCTATTGACTAAGATTGACCAACTGGATTCTACAATGCAGGTGGCAAAAAGAAGGCTAGCTTTTGTTGAAAATAGATAGCATCATAAATTCATACAAAACATTACAAATTGTGCATTAAATTCATAAACAACAATTTTCTCACAAAAAAAAAAAGAAGAGCAAAACAGAACAAACCAATAAACAAAAATGTAGGCACTATTACTCCATTATGGCATTTTATCAAACACCTAGCATACATAATGATTCCTCAAGCATGAGATTTTATTGGGTTGCATCAACAACAACCCATTCACTTCACTAATTATATTGGTTAAAATATGAATATCATTGATGATCAAAAATCAGAATACCGAACATTTTAATCAATCCATTTTTTAAATTATTTTCCAAATCAAAATCATTTAAGATGTTCATGAAATACCCAAACTGAGACAAGTCTCAGTTTGGAGATATTAGAAGTTTTGGAGATATTAGAAGCAATGAATGGATGGCAAGTCTCAGCATAACAATGAATTTCATTTACCCAAACTTGATCGAAGACTGTTGGAAATCATATTGAGTAATTGAAGGAATTTACCTTTGTTATATTAAACTCCACAATCAGTAGGTTAGCAATGATTGTAGTTGTTAGTATATTCTACTATATTAGTGCTTGTGCTTGTAATGATTTAGCTTTAGCTTTAAATAATGTTAGATAGTGATAGTGCTGCTTTAGGTTGTTAAATAATGTTAGATAGTGCTGCTTTCGGTTGTTTTTAAAATAGTGCAGTGCATCCTTTTGTCTGTAAACTTCTCCTATATAAGGAGCCCCTGAACCATTGTTAATATATCAATATACATACAGAAATTCTCTGTTTTCATCTCTTCCATATCTCTCTGTTTTCATGGTATCAGAGCAATGTTTGGGTGATTCTTGATATCCTCATTGTTTGAAGCTTTCAAGGGTTTCCACACCCTTGCCTTCACTCAACATGGGTGACAACCAGAATAAGGACTCCATGGTTGAACCCTCAAGCCCTTTGTTTATTCACCCATCAGATCATCCGGGCCTTTTCCTAGTCTCGAAGCGTCTTGACGGAAACAATTATGCAACATGGAGACGCTCCATGGTGATTGCTCTCACTGCCAAAAACAAAATTGGTTTTGTTAATGGTACAATCAAAGCCCCGAACACAACCGAGAAGCCTATCGATTATGCCCTGTGGGAACGCTGTGACAAAATGGTTCTCTCATGGCTTCTCAACTCCGTTGAAGCAGATTTAGCAGATGGTGTTGTGTACGCTGAGACGGCACATGAGATCTGGAACGATTTCCATGATCGTTTTTCTCTAGGCAATGCTCCACGAATTTTCCAGATCCAAAAATCAATCAGTTCACATGCACAAGGTTCTTTGCCTATCTCCACATACTATACAAAACTCAAAGCTTTATGGGATGAACTTGCATCCTATAAAACTCAACCCACTTGTTCTTGTGGTGGAATGAAGGTTTACAGTGAACAACGGGAACAAGATCAAATTATGCAATTTCTCATGGGTCTAAATGAGTCTTACAATGCCATACGTGGTCAGATTCTTCTCATAAATCCGTTACCAAGCGTTCGGAAGGCATATTCTTTACTTACTCAAGAAGAAAAACAACGGGAAATTGGTTCCTCCTCAACAGAAAATTTTTCTCTTGCTGCCACAGTGCATAAGTACAAAGGTTCCAACTCTTCTCGTTTTGGAACCCAAAATCTGTCAGGAGATCGTTCATCCTTCAATCACTCTTCTCGTTCCGGAAATCCAAATCAGTCCGGAGATCGGTCATCCTCTTTTGATCTACATTGCTCCTACTGTGATCGTGATGGACACAATATCGAGACATGTTACAAGTTACATGGATACCCGCCCGGACACAGGTTGTTTCGTGGAAAGGGCACTAATGCAGACAATCATGGCTCCATTCAACAACAGCAGCGTGATCGGAACAAACGCAACAGCACCAATCCGCGTGGACACCATTCTATCCACCAGGTTCACGCCATGGACCCTTCCACACAACAACAGCCAGCCCACAGAAACCTTGCTAGTCATTCTGATTCGGCAATCTTGCACCAGGTTCTTGCTGGGCTTTCTGAGGAGCAATGCAAACAACTCACCACTGCCATGGCAAACTTGTCCAAATCATCCTCCGAAACCTCAGATGTCTTTGCTAATGCAGCAGGTCAGTTTCATCCATCTATTCCATCCATTAATTCAATTTTTTCTCATTCATGGATTCTTGACAGTGGAGCCACGGATCATATCACATCCGATTCCTCCTTTTTTTCTCATAGTCATCCATCTCCTATTCCTTCCATTACCTTACCTACAGGATCGTCAGTTCCTATTGATTCTACAGGCACCATTCTTTTCAATAAAGACATCACTTTAGACCAAGTTCTTCACGTTCCTTCTTTTCGTTTAAATTTACTCTCTGCTAGTAAACTCACAAAATCCCTTCATTGCTGCATCATTCTTTTTGCTGATTTTTGTGTCATCCAGGACTTGGCTTCGGGGAAGACGATTGGCTGGGGGAAGCAGAATAATGGACTTTACTACATGTCGCCGTTGACTACAGCCCCACTTTCCTGTCATGTCTCATCACCGTCCTCAATCTGGCACCAACGTCTTGGGCATCCTTCATCAGCTCGTCTTCAACTCTTATCTAAATTGTTTCCCTCCATGTCTATTTCATTTAATAATGATTGTGTTGTTTGTCCTATGGCTAAGCAAACCCACATTCCCTTTCCCTTAAGTACAACATTTACTGTTTCACCATTTGAATTACTTCATTGTGATATTTGGGGTCCACATCGCATTCCCTCACATACTGGTGCACGTTACTTCCTTACAATTGTGGATGATTTTACTAGGTGTACTTGGGTCTTCTTGATGACATACAAATCTGAAACACAGGCCGTGCTTAAAGCTTTCTTTGCCCTAGTCTATAATCAGTTTAATGTCAGCATCAAAACTCTTAGAAGCGATAATAGATCCGAATTTATTTCCATGCGGGATTTTTTTCTTAATACTGGTGTCGAATTTCAACGCTCATGTGTTTCCACTCCTCAGCAAAATGGGGTGGTTGAGCGCAAACACCGGCATATTCTTAACATTGCTCGTGCTTTGCGTTTTCAATCACACATTCCCTTGTCTTTTTGGGGTGAGTGTGTGCTAACCGCTGTATACCTCATTAATCGTTTACCTACCCCTTTGTTGGCCAATAAATCTCCCTTTGAGTTACTTTATCAGAAACTACTGCCTCTTGCCCATCTTCGTGTTTTTGGATGTTTATGTTATGCTACCGTTGTTCATCCTGCTCATAAGTTTGCCTCCCGTGCACGACGTTGTGTCTTTCTTGGTTATCCCACCGGCCATAAGGGTTACAAACTTTATGACTTGGATTCTAAAACTTTTCTTGTGAGTCGGGATGTCAAATTTTTTGAAACCTTTTTTCCTTACCAGCCCAACTCTTCTTCCACCCCAATTTGCACTCGCCCTACTGTCTTACCTCTTTCTCAACCCGACCACACCTCCTCCTTACCCACGCCCGCACCCGCACCCGCACCCGCACCCGCTTCCTCCCCACATCCTCCACCTCCCCCTACATGTTTTCCTCATTCTCCCACCTCTGTTCCTCCTTCCCTGCCCCACCGTCGCTCAACCCGTTCTACGCAGCCCCCTCTCTAGCAACGCGATTACCTTCTGTCTTTTGCTTCTGCTTCCCCTGCTCCGTCATCCTCGCTGTCGGCTCTTCCTTCAGGTACTAAACACCCCTTGTCTCATTACCTTTCCAATCATCGTTTTTCTCCTTCGCACCGTGTGTTTCTTGCTAACATTTCAGGCCTCACTGAGCCCACTTCCTATGCTCAAGCTGCTTTAGATCCTAACTGGCTACTTGCTATGTCGGTCGAGTTAGATGCATTGCAACTCAATCGCACTTGGACCCTTATGCCCTTACCGGCTGGTCATCAACCCATTGGCTGCAAATGGGTGTTTAAACTCAAATACAAATCTGATGGTACCATTGAGCGTTACAAAGCTCGTCTCGTCGCCAAAGGTTACACCCAAGTCGAGGGTGTTGATTACAGTGAGACTTTCTCTCCTACTGCCAAGCTTACTACTCTCCGTTGTCTTTTGTCTGTTGCTACTGCTCGTAATTGGTTTCTTCACCAACTTGATGTTACCAATGCCTTTCTTCATGGTGACTTGCACGAGGAGGTCTATATGGTTCCTCCTCCTGGCCTTTGCCGACAGGGGGAGAATCTGGTGTGTCGGCTTAATAAATCTCTTTATGGGCTGAAACAAGCTTCTCGAAACTGGTTCTCCAAATTTTCAACTGCTATTAAGAAAGCGGGTTTTCACCAATCTATGGCTGACTATTCCCTCTTTACCAAAGTTAATGGCGATTCTTTTACAGGAGTGCTCATCTACGTTGATGATATTATCATTACAGGCAATAATCTTGAAGAAATGGAACACCTTAAATCCTTCCTTCTCAAACAGTTCCGCATCAAGGATCTCGGTGACTTGAAGTATTTTTTAGGCATTGAATTTTCGCGATCCAAGAAAGGTCTTTTTTTGTCCCAAAGGAAATATGCTCTAGATATTTTACAAGATGCAGGTTTAACGGGGGCACGGCCAGAAAAGTGTCCAATGGAACAAAATGTGAAATTACAAACCACAGATGGTGCTATACTCAATGATCCAACGAGATATAGGAGGTTGGTTGGAAAATTAATTTATCTTACTGTCGCAAGACCAGACATTGTTTTTGCAGTTCAGAATTTGAGTCAGTTTATGCACCAACCCAGAAAACCACACATGGAGGCCGCACTTCGTGTCTTGCGATTCATTAAGGGTACACCTGGCCAAGGATTGTTTTTCCCGGCTATAAACAATCTTGAGTTGAAAGCTTATTGTGATTCAGATCATGCAGGTTGTCCAACAACAAGAAGATCAACTACAGGTTATTGTGTGTTTCTAGGTCACTCTCTTGTCTCATGGAAATCCAAGAAACAGCCAACTGTGGCTCGTTCATCTGCAGAAGCCGAGTACAGGGCCATGGCAAACACATGCCTTGAAATTACATGGCTGCGATATATATTGCGAGATTTAAGAGTCAACCAAAAAGGTCCTGCTCCTTTGTATTGTGATAATCAAGCTGCATTGCATATAGCGGCAAATCCTGTTTATCACGAAAGAACGAAACATATTGAAATAGATTGTCACATTGTGAGAGAGAAGCTACAAGCTGGTGAAATTTCTCCAATCTACATTTCTTCACGAGATGAGCTTGCAGACATATTTACGAAAGCCTTGGGGCGGGATAGCTTCAATTACCTGAGTCACAAGTTGGGACTTCTCAACATTCACTCTCCAACTTGAGGGGGAGTGTTGGAAATCATATTGAGTAATTGAAGGAATTTACCTTTGTTATATTAAACTCCACAATCAGTAGGTTAGCAATGATTGTAGCTGTTAGTATATTCTACTATATTAGTGCTTGTGCTTGTAATGATTTAGCTTTAGCTTTAAATAATGTTAGATAGTGATAGTGCTGCTTTAGGTTGTTAAATAATGTTAGATAGTGCTGCTTTCGGTTGTTTTTAAAATAGTGCAGTGCATCCTTTTGTCTGTAAACTTCTCCTATATAAGGAGCCCCTGAACCATTGTTAATATATCAATATACATACAGAAATTCTCTGTTTTCATCTCTTCCATATCTCTCTGTTTTCAAAGACAGTAAAGGAAAAAGAGAAACTGAGACAGTAGAAGAAAGAAAGAAGGGTAGAGAGTAAAACCGAGAGACAAGAAGAAAATGAGGAATAGAGAAAGAGAAATAGAGAGAGCAAACTGACCTTGAAATCACAGTGATGCTGTAGCTTGATGTCGTCAATACGTCGCGGGAGAGGATGAAGGAAGGCTCTGATACTTCATAAAAGAAGTGTTGATAGGGCACAAATTGTGAGTTGAACGGTTTTTTTGGTGGGCTGAAATTCTGATATGTTATTCATCCACACCCACCAAAAAAAAATAAAAAATTTGATTCCACGCGAAATGAGAATTGAATTTGGCGGGCGTTTATTTTGCTTGGGTTTTTGTAACGGTTGAGTAAAAACCATCACTGTAAAAAAAAATATAGCAGCGGGTTAGGGAAAAAATGCTACTAAAAATTTAATTTTTAGTTGTGGTCAATAACCGTTACGATAGCCCATCTATAACAGCATTTTTCAAGCCGCTGCAATAAAAAACGCTGCTAAAACCTAATTTTCTTGTAGTGAAATAATTATTAGAGAAACTCTTTTGTGATGCAATCAGAATGAAAGGATTTGAATGGACACATCGCGCTTGATAAGAAAGCATGTAAACTATGGAACTCGACAACTAGCTAGAATCACTTGGTCTTATAGAGAGACTGGTCTTGAGATATCATGAATTCAGATATTTTAGGTTTAATTTTTTTTATTTTATTTGTTAATATTGTGTTTGGTCTTAATGAACGTAGTTACAGTTAGTCCTGACTTAAAATGGGACTTTTAATATATAATCACAAAAAAATAAATAAGGCAAAATAAAATAAAAAAATGTGGGTCAATGGAATTATTATTATCATTATTTTAACTTGTTAATACCTACAAAGTCTGCTTTGTATAGCATCACTTTATACACTAAAATTTATTACATAGATGAAAAGATGAAAAAATCATTATAAAATTTTAAAAAATATTACAATTGGCTTTGTTACGCTATAGTTTAACAAAATTTAGTTTACATGTATATATATATATATAAATTAAAGTTATAACAATATTGATTTAACTATAATAAAATATCAAATAAATATTGTTTTTCTCACACTTTTAGATGCAACTAAGCATTAACTATAAGACCCCTTTAACTTGAATGTTGATGTTTGATTGGACCTTAGTTTTAAGTCTACTAATACTAAAAGATTAAAATTATTTAGAAATTGCATAATTTTGTAAAGTTTGGGGGCAAAGTAATTGCCTACTTTTCCTTTCATCGAAGCCGGCTAATTACACTTGTAAATTTTATTATGCAAAAAAACGTAAGTTTATTTTTCTAATTATTAATCTAAATAACTGATCGTTCGATTTAAGAATGTTAGGTTTTGTTCTTGGCAATCCCGTTTGACAAAACTCTTTTCAGTTGTAATTTTATTTGATCTTTTATTTTAGTGAAATTGTGAGTTTTTAGATGCGAATTTAACCCGAATTGTGCCTATGCAGAGGAGCTTGTGATCGTATCCTATCATGTTTGCCACTTCGCTGACTATGTCAAGGATTAAGTTTGTGATCTTAAACCAAAAAGATTTTCGTAGTATGGTTTTGCAAGCTTGAGATTTTGGAGAAGTCTTTGGTACATATTGGAATTGATAAGAATATCTATTACATGTTAATATGGGTGTGCTTTCTGTGGTCTTTACTCATTTCAAAGTGTGTGTTCTTTGATTAGTATGTCTCATTTTGTACACACTCTTGGATTAGCAAATATCGAAATCTTCCACCTTAGTGATCATTTTTCTCTGCGGACTTCTAGCATTGTGTCTTTTGCTTTTCTAAAGGAATTGACCTATACTAGCACATCATGGGTGATGTTGAGTCTCTTAACCACCTTCCATCTTTTTGCATCTCCACGGCTTTCCCCTCTATTCTTTGTAGTCTAGCCATGAGAAAAAGGCTACCTCAGAGTCACCAACTAGGCTATCCTTATTGTATCCATGTTTCTCTGGTTCAATTTCCATACTCTTGAGTGTGCAAGCCGCCAATGAATGTGCAAAAAAAAAAAAAAAAAAAAAGAGGAGAAAAAAATAAGATTCATTGATTTGGGGGGAGCCTCCGCTTTTACTCAACAAATACCCCTTGATTCCTAATGGTTTGACTTTCCTTAGTTGTGCTTAGATTCTCTTGCCTGAGGTCCAGCTTTCAGATCACTACTAGGATTTGAATCTAGTGTTTGTCGAACTCCAAAAGTCACACACACATTTTTTTCATGGGATCTATGCTTTTCACATGTGGTATCACATTCTTTCATGAGGAAGTTTCTACAGGCTATGCACATTGTGTTTTCAAGTAATTGTGTTTCTTGGATAAACCTGTATATTTAAAGGTACAAATCTGAAATTCCTTACTTACTTCACCATATTTTGTTTTTGTCTTTTTCTTCTTGTTCACTGTTTTCAATGTTTGTAGTTGTTTTTAGTGAGGGGGAGTTTGGTTTATCATTGATTGATTTGGTAAGGGAGATTGGCATTAGTTGGTTTGCTTGTTGCTATTCACGGCTTCTTCTTTATTTATCTGCTGCTTATTATTATTGCTTCTGTGGTTTATGTTCTTGCGTTAGTTGATTGAGCTTCCTTTAACAATTCGTGACAAAAATGAGAAGAAATGTTGGCGGATGCATGTGTCTTAGGATTTTATGTATTCACGCTACATGTTCTTATATGCCTTAGGATTTCATGTATTCATGCTACATGTTCTTAAAAAAAATCTCCAATTTTTATCTATTCATGTGTCTTAGGATTTTCATCTATTCATGCTGCATGTTCTTAAAATATCCAAGTTGCATCAATTCATGTTTTCTATCTCATGCTTCAAGATAATCTTGTCGTATGTCTATTACTTTTTTATATACTCTTGTGGCACTAATAGTTGTTTTGAAGATTGTGGCACTAATAGTTGTTTTTCTTATCATGACCTAGAGAAAGTAGTTTGCTTTTTTTGGCTGTAATGGGTTGGGGTGATTAGGATTTTGTTTGTTAGGTGTGTTTTGTCACGGCATTGCATAAGGGGGAGATTGTTAGATTTTGTTCTTGGCAATCCCATTTGACAAAACTCTTTTCAGTTGTAGTTTTATTCGATTTTTTATTTCAGTGAGGCTATGAGTTTTTAGATGTGAATCCAACCCGAATTGTGCCTATGTAGAGGAGTTTGTGATCTTATCCTTTCATGTTTGCCACTTCGCTGACTATGTTGGGGATCGAGCAAAATTGCAGTCGAAGTTGTTTGTCTGCTTGAGCGGCCATTCCTGCACTTGAGCAGAGATCGCGACCTTTCAGAAGTTTCACTCACCTGCAAAAGTACTGGGAGTTACTTTTTTCCGCTCAAGCGTAGATCCGTGTTCTGAAACACATGTTTTTAGTCAGTCCGCTCAAGCATCCATTCCTGCGCTTAAGTGGAGATCGCAGCCCTATTTTCTATAAATATGTAGTTCTATCAAATTTTAGGGTTACGGCTTCCAAATCTTCTTTTTGGGGATTAGGTTTTTCTTCTGGAGCTTCTTTGCTGGTTTCCTTTGATATCTGTGAAAGTTTAATCATGAATTGAGTGGATTATATCAAAGGGTTTGTTTAGTTTGTTTAATACAAAAGAAAGAGTTGTTCTTCGGTAGATTCAATGGAACTTGAGCCTGAAGTTTTGGTAGATTCCAGAATGGCTCTTCGTCGTGGATTCGAAATCGGTGTAGTGGATTTAACGTTGGGCAAGACAATTCCAAGGTGAAGACGGGGCTAGAAGAGGCACATAGGGGTCGGTTTGATTCGGGTGTGGATTCGCTAGGTAATTAAGAGTACACTTGTGTAATTCCTTTGTGTCTTCTTAGTGGATTGTTTTGTGGCTTTGGCCCGTGGTTTTCTATCACAATTGGAGGCGCTCCAATTGTGGTTTTTTCACGTTAAAATCATTGTGTCGATTTGTCTTAGTTGTTTGATTGAGATTATTTTTACTGCTTAAAATTGATACATAATCACAAATCAATATCTAGGGGATTTTTTAATTTTTCAAAGAGTTTTCTATAAAATTTTTGTTTACATAACATTACACTTGTGACATGCATGACATATTATTTTGGATTTGTTTGGTATAACTTATTATAAATTAAAGGTGATAATCAGAAAATAAAAGTCAAACATCTCTCTTTCATCTTCCAGATAATAGGTTTTTTTTCAACTTATTTAAATTATTTATGTTTAATAAGTTGTAAATGAAAATTGTACCTAATAGCCTAACACTGAATCCTAAGGAAACAAAAAAATTATAAGCACACTATGATTGCTTCAGAAGAACCAACAAGAAATTTAAATACATATATATATCTATACAAGTAATGTTACATCTACCAAATTTTGGTTTGCCTGA
This sequence comes from Camellia granthamiana, assembly GCA_036172215.1. Taxonomy (NCBI): domain Eukaryota; kingdom Viridiplantae; phylum Streptophyta; class Magnoliopsida; order Ericales; family Theaceae; genus Camellia; species Camellia granthamiana. The sequence continues at coordinate 114,514,393 of CM069906.1, forward strand.
ATAGTTTGAATATGTGCATGCCAGTCGTCTGGTCGATCATTCACAAAAGGGTGACAGGCGCAATTGACATGGGTGATAACCACAGTTGATAAGAGTTGCACTAGGTGGTCATCTAGATGGTCGACCAACATGCACAAATTTAAACGATTCGAGCAAACTCAATTCTGTGGATAAATAATTTTTGTATATATATATAGTAATAAGTAAAGAAAAATAAAAAAACCCAAGTTGTGTACACTATTCCCAATTATTGGCCTCCCTTTCGCTCAATTATGAAGAATATTGCATAGGAAAATGTTCAAGAAAAGAAAAAACATAAATAATTTACTTTCCTATTAATTGTACAGTTTACAAAATGAAATTATATAGAAAAATAATTTAAAATGTCTTGTGATGCATAATCCTTACTTTTTACAAGTATTTGAGGGAAAATTTCCCTTAAAAAAACAGTTATGGTGAAACCTATATTTTTTATCAATTGAACGCATCACAAAAGGAGTAATTATTTGGAAAACGTAGGCTCATACACAACACAAATATAGGGTGTAATAATGGTTCGAGGCCCGTGGGCGGCCCGAGGCCTGAGGTGGGCCCGCCCTGTTTCAGTCCGGGCCCGAGCCTAGCCTAGTACCTTGGGCCTGGGCCTGAGCCCTCTATTTGAAGCCCGATTTAGCCCATCGATCCAACCCGTTGGCCCAACCCAGTCCAAAAAAAATTCGAGCCCTATGGACAGCCCGGCCCATTCGGCTCTCTCTCTCTCTCTAGCAAAAGTCAAATTTAAAAAAAAAAAATAAAGACAACTTGCAACAGTTAAAAAATAATAAAAATAAAAGCTTGATCTTGGGGAAAAAAAAAAACAAAACAAAACAATACAATTTTTATAACAAAATAAAACAAAACAACGGTCATCTCCTTACAATGAATGAATAAAAAAAAAAATTTATAATTATGCACCTCTACTGCTGCCCTCGCCCGCCTACCTACCCCTGCCCCTTGCATGCGTCGCATCGCTCTTCACTGAGTCTCACATCAAGTTGCAACTTGCAATGAAAAAAAAAAAAAAACCTAAACAAAAAATAAATAAATAAATTGTCTACATGCATCTACTGCCCCTGACCTACCCCATGCCCTTCCTTTGCATCATGCGTCACATCACTCTTTATGCCACATCAAGTTATGTTGCAATGGAAAAAAAATAATGATAATGTCTGCAAAAAAAAAAATTTAATGGTCATATTATTGTTTAATACAATGGCAATATTTTTTTTTTTAATTTATACATTTACTTCAATCTTTCAAACTACTATAAATATCTCCCTTTTTCAAAATAAATCTCACAAATAATTCTCTCTCTTAAACTCTCTCAATCTCTCTTAAACTCTCAATCTTTCTCAACTCTCAATTAATTTTGAAGTGTCATCCCTAAGTGGCAAATTGTGCAACAAGAAACTTTTATCAGAAAAAGTTAATTTATGTATCGTATTTGTCAATCGGTAACATTAATCAGTTTAATTAAATTTATTAGCTACTTATTTTTTTCATTAATTATTTGTGCACATATATTAATTATTATTTTTTACTCATTGTATTTACACATTATTTAAATTAATTGTTAATTATTATATATTGTTTTACTTACATTACTATGGATGCTAATATTCCTAATATTTATGTCGATGTTAATACATATACTACACAACATGAATCTGTTGATTCTCCTTCTAATATCTCTCTTCCAACAGTTAGATCATCATCTAGTGGCAGAAGTAGTAGTGTTTGGAAATATTTTGAAAAAATATCTATAAATAATCCTGATGGTACAAGTACATTTAAAGCAAAATGTCAATATTGTGCGAGTAAATATCATTTCCCCCCCCCCAAAAACTATCACACATTTTTCATGTTGACCCTCATACTTCGATTTATTTCAATTTAGTACCTGAACTTTCCACAAATTGATCAATTAGACCCCTGTCGTCATCTTTCATCCACAATTGGACGGAATGTGCTGATGTAAGAGGCAAATTGATTTTTAAAGTATAGTTTGGGGGGCAAATTGATTTTTAATTTGGGGGGTAAATTGATTTTTAAGGTATAGTTTGGGGGGTAAAATGAAATTTTAAATGCCACGTTAGCACATTCCGTCCAATTGTAAACGGAAGGTGACTACAGGGGTCTAATGGATCAATGTGTGGAAAGTTCAGGTACTAAATTGAAATAAATCGAAGTATGGGGGTCAACATGAAAAACGCGTGATAGTTTGGGGGGGGAAATGATATTTACTCATATTGTGCACATTTACTTAGTGTTGCATCTGCAGGGGGTACTAATCATCTAAAAAGGCATGCTAACAAATATTTACAAAGTCAACAACCTGATATTCAAAGTCAAATGCAATTAAGGGTTTCATTAATTGGTAATTTGTAAACATTTTCATATAATCTTATACGTGCACAAAATTCTATAGTTGATTATATTACTAAAAAGGAAAAGTCTACAATGTGCACCTTCTAAAAGGGCATATAATATGCACTTATTATGTGGTCCATATTGTGCCATATCATAAAAAGTAACCTGCTAAACAGGTCATTTAACAGGTTGTATGAAAGAATCATAATTTTTTTTAAACATCATAACAATTACTACAATGAATCATAACAATGTCATAATATACACTATGATGTCATAACAAAGACACTATCAATCATAACAATATGGCAATGACTCATAACAAATGTAGTTATTTCCAACAAATTATCGTAACATTTTTTTATTATGATTCACCATAACAAATTATAACTTTTGGTAGTATAAATCGTAACTTTTACTAATGAATCATAACCATCACACATTGATTGTAACTTTTTTTCCCACAATCGTAATGACATTAACAAAATATTATAACTTTTACCAATGAATCTGTAATAACCCTCACACTGATTACCGATAAGTCACTAATTAATTACTGATTTCTGCTAAACTAAGACTGACTATGACTGATAATTGAATTGACTGAATTACTGAACTGACTGACTGAAAAACTGAAACCAAATTGATTGAGTGTATCTATTTTAATTGCTTGTTTATCTATTTGACTGTTTACCTATCTGTTTAGTTTTTATGTTTAAACTGCAAATTGAAGGCCTTATCAGTGGCCGAATCTGAAATTGATTGATGATTTAGGATCATGAGAATTTATGTGATTTTATGGTGCATTTAATTGAAATGTGATTTGGCATGACTAAATTAGATTAAAATAAGCTAAATTACATGAGTTTGACTTATTTACAAATTTACCACACCAATGGCCCACTATCTCAACTCATATTGAGCCTTATACACACTTGACAAAATATTTCTTCAGCCCATTACTTGCTCTTGCCGACTAGAGAGAGAGAGAGAACTAGGAGAGTTGATTTTATCTTGCATGCTTGGAATTTGAGAGGATTGGAAGAGTTCTTGATAGATTGAGCCTACTTACCTTTAATTCAAGACTTAAGGTAGATTCATTGTCCTCTTGTTTATGTTTTGGGTTTAGTCTTGTATGGTTTAGAGCAAGGTTGAAGTCTAGAGCCAATTTATGGCTCAAATTGTGATGTTGAAGCTCAATTGTTGCATGCATGTCTATATATTGAAGTTTGGAGGTTGTAATACATCATTCCTCACATGCATGTTCATAATATTGTTGTAATTTATGTTGTCATCATGTTTTTGAAAGATTTGAGCTCATTTGAGCAAACATTGAAGCTTGGAATTGTTTTCAACTCATGCATGTCATGGTGGTAGCATGTTCATGAAATTGGTTTGAAATTGAGTTTGAATTAAACACCCTTGGGCTTTGATTTACCAAATTGATCTTTGAAATACATAATGTTATGTGTTTACAAGTGTTTTCCAGGTTTTTAGCCCAAGAGGATCAAAAATTTGGCTTTTAAACTTGATTTTGAGCCTAGGACTCAAATCTGGAATTTCCAGATTTTGGGCCTACGCTCGAGCGAGGAAGTCTATGCTCGAGCGTACACTCTGTGATCGTGCCTTCCGCTCGAGCGAGGAAAGTTACGCGCGAGCGTGAAATGCGCGCACCCAGTACTTTGCATGAGTTCATAGTCCGCTCGAGCGGGGAAACCTACGCTCGAGCGAGGACCTGTGTCTTACGCTCGAGCGAGGATCGAGCGTCCGTCGGGCGTAAAATCTGAGCATCCAGCATTTTTACTGTAGCACACAGTCCGCTCGAGCGACGAAGTTCACGCTCGAGCGGAGACCCTTTGTCTGCATGTCCGCTCGAGTGTACAAAGCCACGCTCGAGCGAGACCCCTGTTTTCTGAAAATTTTGTTAAGTGTTCAAAAGTGCATCTTTGCATCCTTTTTCCATCCTAGGCATTCCTAGGGCATATTTAAGGCATCTTTAAGAGGATATAGATGTAGAACCACACCGAGGCAAATTTAGGGGTTAAGTTATTATCTTTCCCAACTGTGAAACTTAGTGTGTGTTCAATCTGTTAACTGTATAGGGTTGGCATTCCGAGGAGACGCTCTAGCCTACTGTAGCCCAAAACTCTGTGAGTAACAATTGTGTAAAGATATGTTCAAAATGATTATCTTTTGAATACTGAACTGAACTGTTTACTAAACTGTTTACTGTTTACGGAATGAATGTATGTCCTATATTCTGAACTGTACTGTGGCATCCTTAGCACCTACTGTTTACTGTTACTGTTACAGAGATCTCTGTCGGTCCCCTTGTGGAACCACTACTGTTTACTGATTGATGGCCATCATTACTGTTTGGTCTTTAAGACCTACTGCTTACTGTACTGTTATGCTAACGGATGTACCACATATGACTGATTGACTGAAAGACTGGAATACTGATTTAATGAACTGTTTTCATTACTGTAAGGACATTCATTCTAAACCCCTTTACGCATTATGTTATTCACTGGGCTTTAGCTCACTGCTCATATATATATGTAAGTGTACAGGCACCAGACCGCAGCTAGGAGCGTCGGGGTAACTCCAGTTTTGTCAAGCCAACCACTGTGCCTCACTGCGAGGTTCCAAGCCTGCCAAGCTATGGCTTAGGGGTCTTTTTATTTTTCCGTCTGTCACTGTACCGTTTTTGTAATACCGTATAGACTGTACTGTACTGTTTAGTAGGGGTTAAGCCCTTGTACTGAATGATTGTAAATATTGTGCATAACTGTTCTGTACTGAATGTTTATATGCATGAAAAATCTTTTTGGCATACAGACTGTCACAGCTCATTGGACACTGTTTATTTACTGTATCGGCTTCCGCCATTCCCCTGTACTCTGTTTTACTGTCTTACTGTTCAGTAGGCCTTCGGTAATCTCGGATTACTGGCCGGTTACGGTGCTAAACCCATAGGGGCGGGTTTGGGTCGTGACAGAATCGTAACATAATTTTGTTCCAAAAATCATAACAACATTAACAAAACGCCATAATTTTTAAAATTTCAAACACAATTAATTATATAATCAATTGGTATAGCATATAAGAGTGAATGCAAAATTATAATTGATTGCAAAATCGATTGGATTCAAAGACCACAATTGATTATACAATCGATTAGTAGCCAGGGTTTTGAACAATCACAATTGATTGTACAATCCATTAGAATATAAGGCAGATTCAAATATCACAATTGATTGTAGAAATCCTTATTATAAAAAAACATAATTGATTCATTAATCAATTAGTTTTCATAAGCCACACTAAACCAATTAATTCCCAACTTATTCATAGTTCCCAATCAATTAGTAAAAGCCTAATCATTACTATCAATTTAGTCAAGATTCGAATAGTAATTAATCGGTTGATTGGTTGCCATTTTTATCTAATTATGTTGTTGTGTTGTCATTACCTCAAACATTATCACTGACAAAAATGCATGACACTCCAATTACGTTTCTCGCTCTACGATTCTCTCTCTCTCTCTCTCTCTCTCTCTCTCTCTCTCTTATTATATTCAATGTTAATGTTACCTGAAATGTTGTTGCTATGACTATCTCGTCGACGCTCACTCTTTCTTTCCTTGTCATTATTAGTGACTTAGACAACAATGTTATTGTTACCAACTTCAATTAATCACGCCATTTGATCCACTAAAACACAACCATCATCATCGACTTAGACCACTATAATAGCATTGTTGCCATGTCATGTTGTTGTTATGTTAAATGATGACGTCGGCTATAAATCACTTTGACACATTTATGACTCTAGCACATACCAGTATTAGTCCTTGCCTATTATTTTGTAGTTGGTCACTACTGTTTTACCATCACTCCCCTTTAAAAATAATAAATTGTATTTTCATTCTTAAATATATATTGCTTGTCATTGTACCCACTTTAGTCTCTATATTATTTGTCTTTTCTTATTTTGGTCCAATTGCTAATTTCTGAGTTTAGAATTTTAAAAATTATTTCCTACTTTGATCACTTAGAAAACTTTTTGTTTTCCCACTTCAAAATAGATAGGTCATGGCAAGCGGTAAATGGAAGTGTTGTACGATGGAGGATTGCATGTTAAGGTGGTCTATAGCAGAGGTTTTCGTACAAATGAAGGTGAACTTGACCCATGCCGCAATTTCCGTCACAAAAGCATAACATTTGTTACAATTTGGATTAAAGTGAAAAGAATATAATAGTTTCGAGACCAAAGTGGGAAAATATTCATAAGTAAGCGAGGTGAAAGTGTAATTTACAATTTTACAAAATGTAAACCATACCCTAATTTGTGAAGAAATTATTGATGTAAGTAATATCATAATAATTAATATTTATTATTAGAAAATATGCTCTCTTTTTTTTTGGATGAATAAGTCATAAATTAAAACTAGAAAATTTACAGATCTGCAAGGGGCATGTCCCAGGCCCTACCACAACTATACAATGCTACCAGAGCTAAACCAAATCTACAAGAAAACTATGCCATAAAAGCAAACCACTAACAAGACTACACCACCACATAGTAATAGATCATAATATATCAAAAACTTAGTCACTAGCATCGATATATTTGTTTGAGAGCCGTGTCCACAGAGGATAGGGGTCTTGAACAGTAAAATACCACCAGCAACTACACAAAACAGTGGCAGTAAGTATCTTGGGCAGCAACACATTAGCAACAGCCAAAGACGGTTAAACACTTGAGCATCTTAGACTCCACAGCAGTAGCAAACAGAGCACAGTATAGCATATTGCAGCACAACAGCACGCAGACAGGTAGTATAGTAGTATGTAGCCAGACAGCTTAGCAAATAGCATAAAGGCCACAGCAGTAAGGAATAAATATAGCAACAGCTGGCAGCAAAGTTTATAGCAGCAGCTGGCAGCAAATACAACAAAGGATCAGAAAAAATCCCCAGACATAGCCCGCCGGGGTAGGCTTCAAAATCATACCAGATGTAATCAATAGAATTGTATTTCACCTAAATTTCACACACATTTTCCTTTCCCTTTTCAAATTCCTACCCAAATTCATGAACCAAACACGACCTAAGTGATAAATTAACAAAATAAATTAAAAATTACTTCTTTGCCACACTTTTTTATAATACTTTAATAATGTTTGGGTTCACTTCTATCTTCTGTGGGATAGATATGTATGTATTGTAGGGGTCAAAGAAGTTTTGCAAGGGCCAAACATCTACAAGCAGCTGCACATCACTACATCACATACGCATGTACATAGAGTTCCTCCAATTCTTGCAGAGGACACAACCCCCTCCCTGTCTACTGTAATGAGAAAATAAACTTATACAATCAGTTCTCAACAAATAAGAAAGACGCAAAAGATACAGTTTTATGCCCTAAACATTTTAATCCATATAATTAATCACAACAGAAATTGAATAAATTTTATTCAAGCTACATCTTCCCTTATTTTATTCTTCCAACCAATAGTAAAACAATCTATTTGGTAAGTAAAGAAATTATTCTTGATTTTTTTACCAAATTGACCCCAAAAAATTCATTCATAATTGAACAACAACATATAAGAACCTAAATTTCAAGACAAGACAACTCACAAATTCTCAAAAGCGCCAAAAAAAAAAAAAAAGTAGTTAAACATGTAGATATCAAACTATTAAAGGAACATATAAAATTCTCACTTCAAAATATTTAATCAACCAAAAAAAATCGATAAATACATACACCAAGATCAATCCAAGGGGTTCTATCAACAGAAACATAACAAACAGCCACAGTTGAGCCAAATGAAAGAAAATAATTTGTTTAAAAGTTGTGGAGTTTTATTTTTGTTTTATAAAAGAAAAGGGTGCTTTTGTCCAAAGTAAAAGGGCCATGGCCTCTATTAGTATCCAAGGGATCCATCAATGAATCCATTAGCAAGATTGATTAGCGGTACCAACTCTTTGAACCAAATGGAAAGAGGAAAATGCAAAATCTTACTGGAATTCAATAGCACCTTTGTCTTTCCGGTGATTGTTTGAGCTTCAAAAACGCGAGGGAGGGAAGCTTACCGAAATTCTATGTTCTGAATGATGGACCGCAGCTTCGAGTGGTGTCAAAGGAGGGAGTGAAATACAAGAGGCAGGGAGAAGATCGTCGGAGTGGTGTTGGACGAAAATGTGAGGGAGGGTTCTCCTAGAGGGATGGGGAGTAAAAGCGTGAGGCTTTTTTTCTACAGAGTTAGTGAGGTAGTCTCTTGAATTGGTTAACCAGTTGAAAAGGTTCTAGGTTATGCTTCTTAAATTATTCAATGGCCTAGATTAGTTTGTAAAGATCTAACGGTCATCAAGTAAGGTGCACATCATGTGCACCCTTTGAAGGGTGCACATGCTAACAGGACCCTATTAAAAAAGAACAATCTTTTACCACTAGTGAATGTCCCGATTTTACTGAAATGATTCACGAAACTTTTGCACCGCAATACCAAAGTTTTTCAAGAAATACTACCAAAAACAAGATCTTAAAGAAATTTGAGGATGTTAAAAGTGAATTATTTGACATCTTTAAAAATTTGAATGAAAGAGTTTGTTTAACATCTGATCTGTGGTCAAATAATGATTTTAAATATCAATGTATCATTGCACATTTTATTGATAATGATTGAAAATTAAATAAAAGAATTATTTCATTTAAATTAGTTGAACTTCCATACACTGGTCATTTGCTTGGTGTAGAAATAAGAAATGTATTATATGAGTGGATTTTACAAAATAAAATATTTACGATTAGTTTAGATAATGTCGCATATTATAATCAAACTATAATCCATTTAAAATCAACTTTACAATTACTTGTTAATGGTGATTTATTTCATATTTGTTGTTGTGCCCATATTTTAAATTTGATTGTTAAAGTACTTGTAATAGAAAATGCAGTTGTTACTATTATATCTTCTGCTAATCGAATTTAAGAATATAAAAAAAAATTATCAACAAGAAAATATGCCATTTAAAAAATTAATTTTAAATGTAGATAGTAGGTAGCATTCAACATATAATATGTTAAAAATAGTTTGTAAACAAAGAAGAGCAATAGATTTTTTTTTTACAACAACATCAATAGAATGAGTACTGACTCCCACAAAACTTAATTGGCGTCAAGTAGCCTTGTATAAAAAAAATTTAAAAGTTTTTGATGTTTCAACAAAATTATTTTTTTATATATATATTCCTGCTTCACCATTTGTTTTACATATGCTAGCAGAAATAATTAAAAATTTTGTAAAATATATGGGTAATGAATATTATGTAACCATTATTACTTCAATGAAAGTAAAATTTGATAAATATTTTGATCATTTGCCTCATTTTTTAGGTTTAATCATAATAATTGATCCTAGGTGTAAAAAAATTGGTTTACAAGAATTTTTAGAACGTATTTTCGTTGATCAAACACAGTTTATCCTTATTATGCAAACATGCAACAGATTATTTGAAGAATACAGGGTAGCTGCATTTGTAAATACACCTACACACACTACACTAGCAGTCTCATCTCGAGGCGGGAGATTAAGTGTTTTTTCAACAATAAAAAGTAGAAGAATATCTCAACATACAAGTGTACGTAGTTCTGAACTACAACGTTATTTGGAAAGTCCGTCAGTGGATGATTCTGATGATTTTAACATTTTGGAATGGTGGAAATAAAATGAAATTATGTGGCTTGTGGTTTCACAGATGGCCCGTGATATACTAACCGTTCCTATTTCTACAGTTGCTTCGAAAACAATTTTTAGTGCAGGTGGACAGGTGCTAAGCGATTACCAAAGCAGGCTTTCACTCCAAATGGTTGAGCACTGATGATATCCAGAGATCATATACATGAGTTTACAAGAAGACAAAATTATATTGAAAATGAGCAAATTCAAAATGTTTTGGATAACATATCCTCGGGCAACGTGACTAAAATGTCTGTCTCTTCCGATGATTGATCAACAATTTATTTTTTACTATTTCATTTCATTTCTTTTTTTCTTTTTTTCTTTTTTGTATTAGATTACTGAGGTGGAGTATAATGCAAATGATTGGTAGGCTAGTAGGTGCCAACCTAGTAGGGATGCACTTGGCCTATAGTGGTGCAATTGCTCTACCATTATCAATAATTTACACCTATTTTATTTAATAATATAAATTTTTGTAATATGTCATTTCATTTTGAAATAAAAATTATTCATTCAATGAATGTTATATAATTAATTTAATATTGTAATATTGAAAGTTTTATTTCATATATATAAAATTATTTATTTCGAAAGAAAAAAATTACATAATTGCATACTTTCTAGTTATAAGTTCATAATTAAAAAAAAAAATTAGTCATACATAATTAAATTTAAATACCATCATGAAACATCACCAAACAAAACATCTCATTAATCTTAACTAAAATGCTCTAGTATAATTTTTCTTTTATTTTTTATTCCTAATAAATAATCTACATAGATAATGTATTTATCGTTTATTTTTCACAAAGAAAAAAAAAAAGGCCCGACTACACCCGGCCTACAGCCCGAGCCCAGGCCTACAACTCTATTATGAGTGGGCTTGGGCCTACTTTTTGGCCCATAGGCTGACTCGGCCCGGCCAGCTAAAAAAGAGAGAGCTCGCGAGGCCTACTTGGGCCGGCCTAAGCCCGGACCAGACCATTATTACATCTCTACATAGATGTAATGCATTCCATTATTACCCACAACAAGAAAAGATGACGTGTAACATCTACCCACCTCAGATTAAAAAATATGGTAAATTTCACTTTACCTTGATGATTTGACTTATGTGCAATTTATTCTCTAATATTTGTATTTGGAAATGATCAAATAATTTTCATATGGTTTGTGAATTGAAATATATTGTTAAATATTTCATCAAACTTAATAGCAAATGTGAAATACGTGACAGACATAAGGGGGTTATATACTCATTTTCAAAGTTTAAGAGGGTAAATCGCACATAGAATAAAGCAAAGGGGATTAAAATGCACTTTGCTTTTCAAAAAAATGACGAAAATCTATGATTATTTTAGTTTTTTTCATTAAATCGTTAACGGATTTAACGGTACACTTCAATACACAAATCACACGGAATTATATAATTATTTCCAAACATTATGGAGTAAATCGCATATGACCCAAACTATAGGGATAAATTAAACTTTGCCCTAAAAAATATCTCTATAGCGTAGTCTCCAATATAGTGTTTCAAATCAACAAGAGCAATATATTTTTGTTACATTTATATGTAGAGAGTATACATCCGAACTATTGAATAATTTTTCTCAAAAAGAGCCGATCTTTGGCATGAAATGGATACTTTAATTTTGAGATATTTTTCCAATTACACCAATAAATAAAGGGAAAATTGTGCAAATAATCCCTATAATTTACACGATGTGTCAATTTGATCTTTGTTATTTTAATTTGCTCAATTTTACCCCTTAATTTAACGGATTGTGTCATTTTATTCTAATAAATAAGGTTATTAAGTTAATTTAACGAAAAGTCAAACAATATGTCAATTTGGTCCCTGTCAAAATCGAGAAAATTATAACAATATGGACCAAATTGACACATCGTGTAAAGTACAGAGACCAAATTGACACATTGTTTAACCATCCGTTAAATTAACTTAATAACTGTTATTTATTGGACTAAAATGACACAATCTATTAAATTAAGAGACAACATCGAGCAAATTGAAATTACAAAGACCAAATTGACACATCGTGTAAACTACAGAGACCATTTGTATAATTTACCCATAAATAAAGTCCCTCACTGTTCTCTTTTTGATTATGTTTGGATTTTGAATTTAAGAAGAAATATAAAAAAATTAAAAAGAAAAGACCAATATGAATAAAGTATAACTCAAAAATTTTCAAGTTTATTTTCATTTTTCTTCACAAATAACGTCCTAAATATAAAATTCAAATCCAACCTAAATAATTGCAACAAATACAAAAGAAAGGGACACAAAGACAGTCCCCGAATGAGAGAGGAATTATCTCATAGGATTGTGTAAAATATCGTATAATCCGTCAAAATTACACCGATTCACATCAATTCATACCGCTTTATTCGTCAACTGCGGTTTAAACTTTAAAATTTATAATTCGCCTTCAAAACCGTACCGCTCTACTCCGCTATAGTTAATACATATATATTTTTTAACTTCTAATAAAATATCAAAATAAAAATAAATGTGAGAGAGATTTAAGATGTAAAATTTATTACAAATTAGTAGTTATATATATATAATATTATGTAAAATTAATTTGTGTTATATATATATAAGATATTATACAAAGTAGTATATCATATATTATGTAAATGCTTAATAATTGGTTAGAATATTCTTTAATCCACCAATTCACTCAAAACCACTCAAATCATAATTAATCAATCCACCAATCCATCATTCAATTTATAATTTTACTCTCAAATTATCTGAATCATACCACGTACCCTCCATTGTGAGGGCTATGGGATTATGGCTCTTTGTCCTACCATACCACCCTTATCTCATGTTTCCCTCTCTTTATGTTGTAAAGTGTATGTCCTTTTTGGAGGAGAATCTCAAACTGGAAGTCATGTTGCCTCTAGCTGGCTTCCAATTGCTATCCCTTTCACAATAGCAAACTCTACGAGGATGGAAGATTATTAAATACGTACCACTCTTTCGGCTAATGAGAAATCACTATATTCAAACTATATTTGAATCAAAAATATAAATAAAAATTTTAAAAAAGGAAACAAATATATATATAAAAAAAAAATTTTCTTAATTTCTATCGCTTTTTTTTTTTCTTTTCAAATCTCTACTCAATTTTAAAATTTAAACACAGCCTAAATGAATCATTCGCTGCCGCCTAACTAGCTAACAAAAGTAAGTTAGCATATGTTGGAACAATCTTCTGTATAAAATAAATAATGTGAAATCAAATCAAACAAATAAAAATAAATTACTTACAGAATTTATTTACCTAACCGAATAAGCAAAAAATAAAAGATCAAGTCGAGTGTGTGACACTCTGTCCTTAAGACAGATTCGCCTCACTTCGGTGCTTACGGATAAATGGTGTCTATCTCCTAGGATACAATGATCTACACAGTTTGTAGTAGCACTCCAAACAATCTGTACAGCGAACAAAACCTATGTTCTATACTCTCAGAAATTTTCTCTAAAATAATATGACGAATATTTATGCAAGATGGCACAAATGAAGACAAGAAAAATAAATTCTCAGAATTATCAAAACTACAGGAATGAATCTACTTTTATAGGAATTAGGTGCCTTTTCAGAAAGGCTAAACAGGTACATCATTGAGCCGAACAGGTGCAAAAATAGATTTGAATCTGTCCATAACTGCTGGGTAGTTTTAAACCTATCTGGAAGGAACTGAATCTGTTCAGAACTGCTGGGCAGTTTAGAGCAATTTAAACAATTGGAAAGTCTGTCTCATGTGGTGGTTTGAGCCAAGGCTCGCTTTGTCCATAACTCCTCCCTTCTACAAACTTGGAGTGCCCCTTGGGGCCCAACTCAAGTGTTGCCACCTAGAGTTTATATACTCACATAAACTTTCTTCAAGTTTCAATTTGGGACAACCATTTCAAAGAAACCCACATTGTACTCTTTAATTGTCCATTCCATGAATCCGAAAACGACATCAACTTCCCATTCACTCACAAATGGTTTTGACAAATCGTCTTCACCATGTGACTTTCCATGCGACAAGGAACACATCACTTCTTTGAACCCACCTCAAAAGATGTGTGGGCCCCATCCAAATTTGGGCTCAAAGTTGGCCTAAAAATAAGCCTATAAAAACCATAATTCCAACAATCCCCCACATGAATGGAATTTGATGGAGAGAAAATGCAACAACATGATCTAATTATAGATGGTACATAAATTGGAAATATTTTGCAAATGATAGGTAGCTTTTGATTTTGAATCTTCCCTTGTGAGACACTATCAGATTTATTAGCTAACCAGTGAACATAATGTCTTAAATTGTTCAGTTATTTATGTAAACCAAGACAATAGAACCCACAAAGTATATTACCAGACAGTTTAATTCTCACTATTGTGTTCATTTTGGCCCTGAACAACCTGGTCTTTCATGAGTGCTTTAGAGAATTGTAGTCCTTCACAAATCTCATAGAACCGGCCCAATTCACACTCACATAGGTGATTCTTATGAAGAGTATCATGCCATACTCCACTAGGTATACCTAGATATAAGAATCATTAAAAGTATTACTTAACCTAAAACACTGCAAATGTCACTATTTCATCATAGAAATGGGTAGGAGTTTGACTTCCCAATGATCCTTATGAGTCATACACAACTCGGTTGTCCCTTTGAACGTAAATCTTGGGATCTCCAGTCAATTAGGTTGGGTTGCCATTGTGGTAACTCTTATTTAATAGGCTTAAGTCCCATTCCCCTCGATTAATTTTCAACTAGCTCTCTTGCTAACCCTTTAGTTAGTGGATCCGCTATGTTGTCTTTAGACTTTACATATTCAATGGAAATAATTTCATTAGAGAGTAGTTGTCTCAGGTGTTATGTCAACGACAAATGTGTCATGACTTACCGTTATACATATGACTCTGTGCTCTACCTATTGCTGATTGACTATCACAATGTATGCATATAGTAGGCACCGGTTTTGGCCACATTAGAATATCTTCAAGGAAATGACAAAGCCATTCTGCTTCTTCCCCAACTTTATCTGAAGCTATAAATTATGATTCCATAGCAGACCTAGCAATGCAAGTCTGTTTGGAATATTTCCAACATACAGTCGCCCCACCAAGAGTAAAGACATACCCACTGGTGATTTTGAGTCTCTAGGATCCGATATCCAGTTTGCATCACAGTATCCTTCAAGCACTGTTGGATATCTAGTGTAATTTAGCCTAATGTTACGAGTAAATCGGAATTATCTTAAAACCCTTATAATTGCTTTCCAGTGTTCTACTCCTTGGTTACTCGTATATCTACTTAATTTACTTATTGCATAAGCTATATCTAGGTAAGTGCAGTTCATCAAATACATTAAGCTTCCAATAATTTGGGTATATTCTAATTGAGAAATACTTTCTTATACATTCTTAGAAAGAAACAAATTAACATCCACAGGTGTTCTAGCAAGATGATCATTATCTTTGTTAAATTTGTCAAGTATTTTCTCAATGTAATGTGATTGTGACAAAGCATAACCTTCTGATGTTTTGGTAATTTTTATACCAAGTATTACATCAGCAATCCCCATGTCATTTATGTCAAAATGTTTATTCAACATTTTCTTGGTATTTTTAATCATGTCATTATTACTATCTATGATGAGCATATCATCCACATAAAGACATACTATAACATAGCCTTTGTTTGTGTTTTTAATATAAATACATTTGTCACATTTATTAATTTTAAATCCATTTGACATCATTGCCTTGTCAAATTTCTCATACCATTGCTTTGGCGCTTGTTTTAAACCATATAATGATTTAACCAATTTACACACTTTCTTTTCTTTTCCTGAAACAGAAAATCCTTTTGGTTGTTCCATATAAATTTCTTCATCTAACTCACCATTTAAGAAAGCGGTTTTCACATCCATTTGATGAATTTCTAGATTGTTCAAAGATGCAATGGCAATTAGCATTCTAATGGATGTTATTCTAGTAACTGGTGAGTATGTGTCAAAGTAATCAAGACCTTCTTTTTGTCTATATCCTTTAATCACAAGTCTTGCCTTGTATCTATCAATTGATCCATCCGCTTTCATTTTTCTCTTGAAAATCCACTTGTATCCAAGAGGTTTACACCCTGGTGTTAAATCCACCAATTCCCAAGTGTGATTTTGCAAGATGGATTCAATTTCGCTATTTACAGTCTCTTTCCATAAAGGAGCCTCAGGACTAGACATAGCTTGTTTGAAAGTCAAAGGCTCATTTTCTAACAAAAAAGTTAGAAAATCTAGATCAAATGATTTTGAGGTTCTAGCACGTTTACTGCGCCTTGGTTCCTCTTCCTCATTTTGATATATCTCTTGGTTTTGATCTTGTTCTTGATCAAGACTAGTAATAGCATCATAGGATCTTTTATTAGTACTAGTCTCTTGTTCAGTTTTATTCGGAAATATATGTTCAAAGAATGATGCATTCCGAGATTCAATAATAGTATTTACATGCATTTCGGAATACTCTGACTTATAAATCAAAAACCGATATGCACTACTATTTATGGTATAGCCAATGAATATGCAATCAATAGTTTTAGGACCTATCTTAGTCTTTTTAAGATTAGGAATAACCACTTTAGCCAAACACCCCTACACTTTTAAGTATTTGTAGGATGGTACTCTCTTATGCCATATTTCATAAGGTATTTGATTCACTTTCTTTCAGGATACTTTATTAAAAATATAATTACCAGAAAGTATTACTTCCCCCCACATGTTCTGAGGTAATCCAGAACTTATTAACATGGCATTCATCATTTCTTTTAAAGTCCTATTTTTCCTTTCAACAATTTCATTTTACTGAGGTGAGTAAAGAGCAGTGATTTGATGAATTATTCCATGTTTTTTACAAAACTCACCAAAAGGTGATTCATATTCATTATCTCTATCACTTTAAGTTTTTTAATTTTCTTACCAAGTTGATTTTCAACTTCATTATTAAATTGAATGAAAGTTTCCAAATTTTCATCCTTAGTTCGAATTAAATAAACATAACTATATCTAGTATAGTCATCTATGAAAGTGATAAAATATTTTTTCCACCTTTAGCTTGAATTGATTTAAAATCACAAATGTCACTATGAATTAATTCAAGTGGTTCCGTACTTCTTTCAATTGTATGAAAAGGAGTTTTGGATAATTTTGCCTCAATACAAATTTCACATTTATGATTTGGATCAATTTCAAATTTAGGTAAACATTCCATATTAATTAATCTACGCAAAGATTTATAATTAACATGTCCTAGTCTACCATGCCACACATTTGAAGACTCAAGCAAGTAAGAAGAAGATGTATTTTTATTAATAACAGAGAGTACAATAGTCAATACATTTAGTTTAAAAAGGCCATCAGACATATAATAGTTTCGTACATACATCTCATTCTTAATAAGTACAAATTTATCACTCTCAAACACTAGCCTAAACCCATTTTTACTCAACAGAGATCCGGAGACTAGATTCTTGCGAATGTCCGGTACATGCAGCACATTGTTGAGAGTGAGTTTCTTTCCAGATGTCATCTTCAGAATAATCTTTCCTTGTCCTTCAACTTTAGAAGTCAAGGAGTTGCCCATGAAAAGTTGTTCGCTGTTGTCCATCACAGAATAAGATGTGAACATCTCTTTGTCGGCACAGATATGGCGAGTAGCACCAGTGTCCACCCACCATTCTTTAGGATTTCCGATAAGGTTTGCCTCGGAAATAACTGCAGAAAGATTTATGTCATCTACACCATTGGAAATTTTATCCACTTCGGTCATATTGGCTTGAGCAGGTTTCTTGCTTAATCTTCCTTTGCCTTTGTGTTTGTTTTGGCAATCTTTAGCCTGATGTCCCTCTTTGTCAAAAATGTAACATTTGCCATTAAACTTGTAATTTTTAGTTTCCCTTCATTTAGAGCCTTATAAGGAACTTTTTCTAGAAAACTTCTGTTTCTTGGCTTTTGGAGCATGTTCCACCACATTTGCCTTAGACTCCATTGGATGCTCACCAGCCCGCTTCTCAGAATTGCAGTTGTCTTCCTCAATCCTCAAACGCACAATCAATTCCTCTAAAGTCATTTCTTTGTGCTTATATTTAAGGTAGTTCTTGAATTCCTTCTAGCCTTGCAGTAATTTTTCAATTAAGGCAGCAACTTGGAAGGATTCACTGAGATACATGACTTCTGCATGAATGTCATGCAGAATGAGTTGGAGATCTTGAACTTGGCTAATCACAGTCTTAGAATCAGCCATCACAAAATCCAGAAATTTGCCAACCACAAATTTATTTGCATCAGCATCTTTTATTTTGTATTTTTTCTCCAAGGACTCCCAAAGTTCCTTTACTGTCTTGATGGGGCTATAGACGTTTGTACAATGTGTTATCAAGCCCGTTCAAAATGTAGTTCCGGCAAAAGAAATCAGCATGTTTCCAGGCTTCAACCGCAACAACCACTTGTCGGTCGATTCATCCTCGTTTAGAGTAGGAGCATTCTCACGGAGAAAATGAGCCAGATTCAGAGTAGTAAGATAGAACAGGATTTTCTGGTGCCATCTTTTAAAATCAGTTCCTAAGAACTTTTCTGGTTTCTCACCGTAATTTACTGACACAATCATAACATAAGGAGGGGTTATAGCAATTGCAATCACCAAACCCGTACTGGTTTGAGCATTAGTTTCAGTAGCCATAAAATCTAAATTATAAAATAAAATTAAAATTAAAATTTTCTACTACACAGAAAATTAAACCTTAAACATAGAATTTAATTCTGTAAAAATAAAATAAACAAAAATTGTAACTTTTATTTCCAATTAATTTGAAAATAAAATTTTATTTAAACAAATTAATCCCACACAGAAAAATATTTCTGTAACACTTCAAAAATTAAAATGCTGAAAAATAGAATTTTAATTAATGAAAAACTCATAAATTATTTTAGAAAATCAAAATTAATTTTTGACCAACTTCACAAGTAAATATTCTGAATTGTTAATGACTACTAATATATTACTGCTAGTTGTCAAATAGTATATTACTACTATTTGTATTTTCCAATCATAATATTATTTTGTAAAACCACAAAAAATAATTTCTGTAAGAAGAAGAAAGGAAGAAAGAGAAACAAACGAAAAATTCTATATAAACAGAATAATTCAAATCTGTCTTAAGATTGTTGAAACAATCTTCTGTGTATAATAAATAATGTGAAACCAAATCAAACAAATAAAAATAAATTACTTACAAAATTTATTTACCGAACCGAATAAATACAAAATAAAAGATCAAGTCGAGTGTGTGACACTCTATCCTTACAGATTCGCCCGGCTTCGGTGCTTACGGATAAATGGCATCTATCTCCCAAGATACAATAATCTACACAGATTGTAGTAGCACTCCAAACAATCTGTACGGCGAACAAAACCTGTGTTCTATACTCTCATAAATTTTTCCTAAAATAATATGACGAATATATATGCAAGACAGCACAAAGGAATGCAAGAAAAATAAAATTTCAAAATTATCAAAACTGCTAGAATGAATCTGCTTTTATAGAGGCAATTAGGTGCCTTTTTAGAAAGGTTGAACAGGTACATCACTGAGCCGAACAGGTGCAGAAACAGATTTGAATCTATTCATAACTGTTGGGCAATTTTAAACCTGTCTGGAAGGAACTGAATCTGTTCAGAACTGCTGGGCAGTTTAAAGCAGTTTAAACAGTTGGAAATTGGACCGGAAGAGGCACAGTATTGGACTGAAAATTTGAATTCAAATTTGGCACAAAATTTGAATTAAATTTCATTCAGAAAAATTAATTTTCCAGCAAGAATTCTTTAAAAAAAAAATTCAAATAAATTTTGTCCAAAAATTAATGTTAAGACCCAACCCACAATCTGCACCCGACCCGGCCCGGCGGCAGCGTGCGCGTAGTGGTTTGAGCCAACACTCACTTTGTCCTTTACTCCTCCCTTCTACCGACTTGGGGTGCCCCTTGGGGTCCAACCTAAGTGTTGCTACCTAGAGCTTCTATACTCACATAAACTTTCTTCAAATTTCAATGTGGGACAACCATTTCAAAGAAACCCACATTGTACTCTTTAATTGTCCATTCCACGAACCTGAAAACGACATGAACTTCCCATTCACTCATAAATGTTTTGACGAACCGTCTTCATCATGTGACTTGCCATGCGGCAAGGAACACGTCACCTCTTTGAACCCACCTCAAAAGACGTGTGGGCCCCATCCAAATTTGGGCTCAAAGTTGACCCAAAAATAAGCCTATAAAAATCATAATTCCAACAGCATATCCCATCTGTAACTTAATTAATTTATTTTTTTTGGCATAAATGGAAAAGAAAAGTAAAAGAGCTAACAATGCCCTAGAGTGAAGGGCATTGGGTTGCCTCAGGAGAAAGACAAGCTAATTTTGGCTATTATAAAGATGAAAAATCAGGCTAGTGCAGGTTTGCACATCGATGTGGTGTAGACACCCCATTTTTGACCGCCCTTAAGACTTGGGCGTGACTGATGGTTTACTTGTTGAAGAAAGGTGTGCAGGGCACAGGTTCGGTTTCTTCGACAAGGAGAGAGACAAATCTCAACTTCACACCCCATTTTGGACCAAAGCTATTTTGAATGGTTTTGAGACCTTAAAACCCTCTCTTTCAAAACATTTTTGAAATAAAATTCCCACGATGTTCCGACGCTCGCATTTCGGTAAATGGCGCGCTTTTGGATAAATCGAGCAAGGACAAAGTGGAGATCAATGAAAGAGAGATGAAATCTTTGAAAAATCTTTCAAAACACTTTACTTGGGGGTTTGGAGTTGAAGAAAAGAGGAAAGGAGAGGAGAAAACTAGTTTGGGAGAAGTTCGGCATGAATCTGGGTAGAAGAGGGTCGAGCAGCCCTCGCTGAATCGGGCTTATTTGTCTGTACACTTGGAGTTTAGCTATGGGGGCACCACCGTCGGAAAGCTTACTTCCGAGGCTTCATTTTTCATTCAAGAATCTCTTAAAGCCAAGTCCGGGTGGGGGAGATATGATCAGTTGAAGTTGGGCATCCTCCTGGTTGGATCAAATCTGCACGGCTTCACCAAAATGGGCATAACTTTTTGCATAGGAGGAATTTTAATGCAAGGTTTGCGCCATTGGAAAGCTAACTTCCGGAGCTTCAATCTGGACATCACCGGCACTTTTTGACCTCATCGGCCACCCACCGGAACTCTATTTAGCCGACCGGCCAGTATAAATTGCAGGTCGGCCATTTATTGTGCCGACCGGCCATTTATTTGGCCGATGACCCTTTTTCTTGGCCGATCTGACCCTTTTGACTCTTGCAGGCATGGTGCATGCCAGCTGTGCTAGCTGGAGTGCACAGACCCGACCCCCCATACACATAGGTGGTTGTTTTGAGCCTTTGACCCCCTTTTCCTTCTAGAAGGTTGAACCCTTTGGCCAAGCTTCTTGGGGAAGCTTGGCCAGCTGTTTTAGCTTCCTTTAGAAGCCTTGAACCTTTGCCCCTTTGACCCTTTTTGATTTAGCTTCTTGGAGAAGCTTCAAGCCATTTCCTATGTCTAAATAAGACCTCCTTCTTCTCCATTGTCTAAGGTTGGTGGGTGGAGCAAAAAACCAGAGATATATAGATATATATCTGATATATATACACACTCTCCTCCATATCCTCCATAGCTCCCTTCTCCAAAGCTCAAAAGTCCATTACTCTTGGCCCTTTGCACTACAACACCTAGCACCACCCCACCACCTCCATTCCAGCAGCTTGGAGGTCTTCTCAGAGGCTAGGAGGCAGCTTTTCTTGGTCCAAGAGGTAGCAAAGGATTGGTCTTCAAGGGTGAGTTGATTTCTCCCTCTTTCTAGCTCATTTTTGCAAGTTTTCTTAGCCCCTTTTGCTTGTTGTTTTGAGCTCCGACCAAAACTGAAAGTGGCATTTTTTTGAGCTCTATTTCATCTTTCATTAAGGGTCTTACCCTGTTTGGGCCCCCCCATTTTGCACTTGCTTCATTACCCCTTTGTATGCCATAATTTTGCATAGTATTTTTGGCCTATGTGTAATCTGTTTTGGAGCATGATGTAAACTGTAGATAGGCTTATTTTGAGCCCTTCTTCAACATTGAAGAAGGGCTCATCACTGTTTGGGACCTCCATGTGCCACTTGTCATTATCCCCCTCTTTGATCCCCATTTTTGCATGATTTATTAGCCTATTGAGCTTCTGTTTTTGGACCTTGGTCCGAATTGAAAATGGCCCTATTTTGACCCCCCTCTTCATGTTTTATCAAGGGTCTATGGCTGTTTGGGACATCCTTTTTATACTTCATGTTATAGCTCTCTTAGTGCCCTTATTTTGCATAGCATTTTGAGCATACTTGTATCTGTTTTTGGGGTTTGTCGTAAACTGTAATACATCATATTTTTGGCCCCTCTTAAATATTGTAGAAGGCCCCTTCCCTGTTTGGGGCCAGCATTTGTGAGTTGCTTCATTACCCCTCTCTTGGCCCCCATTTTTGCATGCTAATTTAGTCCCATTTGTGATCACTGTTTGGCCTTGCTTAAAACTGTAAATATGCTTGTTTTGGGGCTGCCTTGCCTCTATCTTTAGGTCTTATGTTCAAATAATGCATGCTTGATGTAGCTACAAGTCATTTCATGTGCCTAATCTTGCATTTCGGGATCATTCCTTGCATCGGGTGCCATGTTTCCATGTTTCGGGGCTGTTTTGTGTCACATTTCAGTGCTGAAATTTGCATGTGTTGCATATCACGTTTCATACCTTGCCATGTCTTGGTAGAGTGGCATTCGTGCCTTAGGTTCGGTCCTCGGTTTGCGTGCACACGTGCACGCATTTCGAGCGTCTCATTTTCATCTAATGGCCACTGATTTTGGCATGCTTGCGAGCTATCCATGTTAGTTTAAGTCCATCATCGCATGTTGTTGCATGCCATGTTTGTTTACATGTTTAGGTTGCGCGCCTAGTATACATTGCTCATTTGAATGTTCATGTTGCATACTTAGCCTCCATGCCTAGGTTGTATCTCATTGAGCATGCATCCCTTGCCTCTTGATCAATCATGATAGGGGTTGGGGCCCTTTTGATGTGTTTTATGCTTCATTTGATATCGAAGTTGCACACTTGGCTTTTGGGTCATCATGCATTGAAATGCATCATTGATGGCCCGAGGGTTGAGGGCCACACTCCCTTGAGTCCATTGCATGATAGGGAGTGTGTTCGTGCACACATTTGCTTGAAAATTTTATGCCATGCACTGCCTGTCTTCTGCTGCTGTCAAAACTGTCTTCTGTAGGAAGTTTCTGCCGACCGGCAACATTCAGTGCCGACCGGCCGTTGGTGAATGGCCGATAGCTTCACCAGTAGCCGATGGAAATTCTCTATGGCCGGTGGGCATTTCCTCCAGCCGATGGTATTTCACAGTGTGCAAGGAACATGTCCCAAGATTTTTGCAGTCTTTGGAGATGCAGGACAGTGTAAAACAGAAGCAGAAGTAGCATGGCACGGGTTTTCCAGGCGAGACAGACTGAAGCATGCATCATTCACGCATTCCGATGCGGGGGCTGCGGCCATCTTCTCTTTGCATTTAATTTAATTAGATTGGGAGTTGTGTAATAATTAATTAGCTAGGATAGTTGATTCATTATTCGGACTGTATTATTCTTTTGGTCCCTCCGAGCGAGGGCAAATTTGTAATAAGTGTGCGTGAGTGTGTGTATGTCTTCCAATCCCCACTTCTTTCTTCCCTTTTATTTACCCGCTTATGATGGTAGATTAGGACATGTTTAAATTAGCATACCTTATGCTATGCATGCGTGCATCCATACATGTGTCTTGCATGCACCGGGCTCGGCGCATCATGCTAACTGCATTGTATTTTAATTCCAAATTGAATACATGTTATCTGTTGCATTTCACATGCCATGTTTAGGATAGTCGAGCCTGTCTAGATTACATCTTT
Organism: Camellia granthamiana; assembly: GCA_036172215.1. Taxonomy (NCBI): domain Eukaryota; kingdom Viridiplantae; phylum Streptophyta; class Magnoliopsida; order Ericales; family Theaceae; genus Camellia; species Camellia granthamiana. The sequence continues at coordinate 114,538,613 of CM069906.1, forward strand.
GCATGTGTTGCATTAGCCATCTTAACATGAACTAGGATCATGCATATGATTACTAACTAGTTTCTATTTTGGCACGGAGTACTAGGTAAGTTTTTATGCCTTAGCATATTGCATGCGTGTGAATGTTGCCATAATTGCATGATTACTATGAGGCTAGCTGCTTATGTGATATAACTGCTTGAATGCCTGTGGATGGAGGTCGAATTGCTTAAATTGGATAATGCATTAAAACTGTGAGTTTTAAGCCCACTAGTTAGTGGCAAAACCATCTCTTCCAAAAGCCCACTCGAGGGTGGCAAAACCTACATTTTAGCCTACTTGCGAGTAGCAAACCATTTTCAAAACAAACATGCAATGTTTTGTTCCAATTTAGGCGATTTGGTCTATACTTGTTTGCTGTGCGCATAACATAGCAATTCTAGGCTAATAACCGGAATAAGAACACATAACGTTTTCAAAAACGGATATCATGGTTAGTAGAGGCCGGTCTTCGGACCGGGCGAGAGGGGGTGCTCATAGCTGACCTTCCCCAATCGTACCCAAGTTCCTGAGCCGAGGCAACTTTGGTGATGACGGACACGTGGCCTTTGGCACCGAGTCAGGGTTTTTTAAATTCCCCGTAAAAAAATATTTAGGTGGCGACTCTGTATCTGGCAAAGCAGTCCATGTTTAGCACTTCTTTCAAAATCTGTTTTCTCAAAACAATTTGCCGGATTTGGACTCTTTGGTTCAGATTAAGAACCGTGACAATTTGAGTCCGAACTGTAGTAGACCCGCAAAACGAACGGAACGGGACCTCACCCTCCCGGGGCGTTCGGGGACGTCTACATGTGGGGGCAAGGGAAATTTGTTAAGAGCTTCATGACCACCAAAGCTCTCTCCTTTTGATGGGATTTAGATAGCGTATCCCAGATCAAATTGCTCAGGATAATAGAGTAAAAAGTTCATGAACCCTATCTGTGTTAGGGCAAAAAGAACAACAATTCATTTCCACCACTTGCCAAAGTTCCAAATCTATCTACTTCAATCATCATTAGTCCTACAGATTGGTTACATGTGAAAAAAAAATGTCATTCAAAATCAGATTAATGAAGACTATACCGACACAAAAGGGCATGGAATCAGATTAATGAAGACTATACCAACATAAAAATGGCATGAAATTATCTATCCCCAAAATCTCCACCTAAAATTCATGTCTTATGTTTTAATGCATTTATAGTTTGTATGATAGTTCCTCGAGATTCTTGTATTTTGAGATTCCTATCATTTTGGCATGTTAGTTGTTATCTATTCCTATTATACTTAGGACTCTTGTATTCTTGTACACCTAGGTTTCTTGGCCTATATATATAGTCTTCTCCTATTGTAATTGATAGATTGAATATATACAATACATATTATTTTCTCTCTCTCTCTACTATTCTCATAACATCGTATCAGAGCCTAGGGTTTTTTCCTAGCCTCCTTTTCTTCTTTATCGCCTTTTTTTTTTTAAATTTTTCCTGGCAAATTGCTTCCTTTTGTTTTTGCGTATCAAGTCCTTTTCTGTTTCAACAATTAGCCTATACCATTTTCTTCGTCTCTTCCAGACGAAGCCAACGCCACCAGCCTCATCTTCATCCGACGCTCCACACGCCGTCACGCGCCTTCCGAAGCTTGGCAACGTGCTATACTGTTTTTCCACACGCCTCTTGCACTTGTCTCGCGCTATCGTGTGCCACGGCCTCATCCGCTAACGTGAGCCGCATGTTTCTAACATCAGCTAACGTCAGCCCTAGTTTCTTACGCACCATTGTTGCTACTGCTATCGTGTGCTGCACGCCTCTCTGCTAACGTGAGCCGCGCATGCTGACGTCACCCTCTTGCTGTGACATCAGCCCTACGGTTAACCCACTTTGACTAGTCGTTTCCTTGCCTTTTGGGGTGTGTTTTTAGCCCGTTCAGACCCTATCCCACCTATTTTTGGCCTCCTGAATCCGTTGGTGGGTTCCGTTTTGGCAAAATCAGCCTCTACACAGCCCCATCTTTTTTTTTTTTGGCCCTGTTTGAGCATTATAGATCATACCGAGCACATCCACTCTGTTTCTGTCATCCTTGATAGGTCCAATTATGTTAGTGGGGCCCAAGCTTTCTCCAGCTTCATCAAAGGGAAACGTCTTTGGCGGATCATTTCTAGTGCTCTTCCCAAACCCACACAGAAGAAGGATGAGACTGACTCTGCCTTCGATGGCCGTCTTGACGAATGGGAAAATAAGAATTATCAAATAATCACCTGGTTCCGAGCTACATCAGTTCCCTCCATTCATCTCCAGTTTGGCTGGTTCCAAGATGATGCTCATATTACTTCCCCTGCCAAAGCAATTTGGGATTTCTTGAAGGACCGTTATCAAACCACTGACCATGCTCATCAATATCAACTGCTGCAGACTCTCCATCACATGCGCCAGGCACCCGATCAGTCTATCAATGACTTCTTATTATCCCAGATGTCGTCTGTTTAGGACCAGCTAGCTCTTTCTGAGCCTCCATGGACATATTCTGAGGATGCACAGCTGTTTATTACTTATCAGAATCATCAGCGACTATTACAGTTCTTTATCGCTCTTCATAGCACTTTTCAGCCCGTACGTGCTTCATTGCTTCATCGTTTGCCCTTGCCCATTTTACAACAAGCCATTACTGAACTATTATCAGAGAAGACTCATTTTGGGACTCTCAAAACTCAGAATATGGATTCTGTTCTTCCTACGCTATCATCACAGAGTTCCTCATCTTCACAACCCGCTAGTTCCTGCCAGTATTGTCTCAACCGTGGCCTACCAGCCACTCATTCTTTTGTTCAGTGCCAGGTTCGTGAATGCTTTACTTGCCATAAGACTGCTCCCTGTCATCTTCAACGCTATTGTCCTCAAGCCCCCTCCAAGAAAAGGTCTTCTCATTCTGGGTATCAGTCCAAATCTCGCCAAGGTTTTCGCTCTGCTGTTGTTGCCTCTGAGGGTTCTTCTACTCACCACTCCACTGATTCCGCTACTTTTTCATTCTCTATGGATGATGTTGAGTCCCTCATCCAACAGGTGCTTGCCAAAACCGGTACTCCTCCCTCTACTGCTTTTTCCGTGACTTCAAGTAATTCTCCCTGGTATTTTGATTCCGCATGCTGTAATCATATGACTTCTAACTCCACTATGTTTTCTTCTATATCATCATCGTCTTCTGTCCCCATCATACACACTGCTGATGGTTCTCATATGACTGTCCGTCACACTGGCCACATTTCTACTTCTACTGTGTCTCTTTCTGATGCTTATCACATTCCTGCTCTTCACTTGAACGTTATCTTTGTTGGTCAGTTATGTAAACTTGGTCTAACCATTACATTTTCTGCTAATGGTTGTTTGGTGCAGGACCCTCAAACGAGACAGATCCTTGGGATAGGCCGTAAGCATGGACGTATGTTCGAGCTTACCCATCTTCGCATTCCTCACAAATCATCTACTGCTGCTCTCCCCACATCATCTACTGATGCTCCTATTGCTTCCTTGCTACATCTACTTCTTTATTGTCTTCTTTACAACTTTGGCATTATCGCTTAGGACATGTCTCTTTTAGTCGTTTGAAAACTTTAGTTTCTAGTGGTCAGTTAGGTCATGTCCGTCTTGAAGATGTCGATTGTTTATCTTGTCAAATTGCTAAACAACCTACTTTATCTTTTAATAATAGTACTTCTATGTCTACTGCTCCTTTTGATCTTATGCATTTCGATATTTGAGGACCTTCCGCCACACCGACCATGGGGGGGTCAATATATTTTGTGATTTTTGTTGATAATTTTTCTCGTTACACTTGGTTTTTTCTTCTCAAAAATCGATCTGAACTTAAACAGATTTATTATGATTTCTCTGCCATGGTTCGCACTCAGTTTTCTCATACTATTAAAATATTTCGTTCTGGTAATACTAAAGAGTACTTAGATTCTGAATTTCTGTCTTTTCTTCAGGCTAATGGTACCCTATCTCATCGCTCTTGTGCCAGCACGTCCTAACAAAATGGACAAGCCGAAAGGAAGCACCGTCATATTCTAGACACTACCCGGGCTCTTCTCATCTCATCTTCTTGTCCTGAACAGTTTTGGGGGGAAGCTGCCATCACTGCCATCCACACCATAAATCGTGTACCTACACCTATCATAGCTAATATTTCCCCTTATGTGTGTTTGTATGGTTCTCCTGCTGACTACACCACTCTTAAAGTTTTTTATTCTACTTGTTTTGTTCTACTTCAGTCTCATGAACACACTAAACTAGAACCTCGTTTTCATCTTTGCTGTTTTCTGGGGTATGGTATAGAACATAAAAGGTATCGTTGTTGGGATCCTATCTCCAAGCGACTTTGTATTTCCCGTCATGTGGTGTTCTAGGAACACAAAATGTTCTCAAATCTTTCCAAGTTTCACTTACCACAGTCCACCCACTCAACGATCTTTACTGATCTCTCTATACACCTGTTTTCTGATGACTTTGATACAGATTCTAACTTCATGCTTTCACAACCGCCTACACCTATTGTCCATCCTAAGGATCCTGTGTCTGCTGATGGCTCTACACCTTCTCCTATTGAGGTTCCTCCTCCACCAGAGCGTCATTCTACACGGATAAGACAACCTTCTGTTCTTCTCCGTAATTATATTGTTGGTTCCACTGCCTTTTCCTCTCATGAACCTACTTCCTATCAAGAAGCTTGTTCTAATCCTCTTTGGCAACAAGTTATAACTGATAAACTGCAGGCTTTCGATAAAACTCATACTTGGGATGTGGTTGATCTTCCTCCTGGCAAGAGTACTGTTAGTTACAAATGGGTTTACAAGCTCAAAACTCATTCCGACGATTCCATTGAGCTTTACAAAGCTCGCCTTGTCACCCGAGGGTTTACTCAAGAGTATGGCATTGACTATGAAGAAACATTTGCTCCTGTTACTCGTCTTACTTCCGTTCGCAGCTTACTTGCAATGGCTGTTGCTCGCCACTGGAGTCTTTATCAGATGGATGTCAAGAATGCATTCATCAATAGTGATCTCACTGAGGAAGTTTATATGCAACCTCCTCCTGGTTCCTCTGTTCCATCAAACAAAGTCTGCAAACTTCGTCGTGCTTTGTATGGTTTGAAACAAGCTCCGCGTGCCTGGTTTGCCAAGTGCAACTTTACCATTTGTGACTTTGGCTTTTCCTCCAGTGCCCATGATTCTGCCTTGTTTATACGTAAAGACGAAGCGTGGTACTATTCTCTTTCTCCTCTATGTGGATGATATGATTATCACTAGAGATTACCCCGCAGGTATTTCTAATCTCCAATAGTTTCTCTGTCGCCAGTTTGACATGAAAGATTTGGGTTTGCTTAGCTACTTCCTTGGCTTGGAAATTTCTTAAGATTCATCTGGTTACTTTCTTACCCAGGCCAAGTATACTTCTGATCTCTTGGCTAGTGTTGGCCTTACCGATTACAAGACTGCCACTACTCTTGTTGATTCCCAAGCTCGTCTTACACTTCTTGAAGGTTCCCTATTGTCTGATGCCACCAAATATCGTCAACTAGTTAGCAGTCTTGTTTATCTCATGGTTACTCGTCCAGATATTACTTATGTTGTTCACATTGTCAGTCAATTCATGGTTGCCCCCCGTTCTCCACACTATGATGCTCTGATTCGCATTTTGTGCTATCTTAAAAGCACTTTGTTTCATGGTCTTCACTACTCCGCACAGTCTTCTCTACAGCTTCATGCCTTTTCTGATGCAGATTGGGCGGGGGATCCTACTGACCGTCGTTCCACTACTGGGTTCTGCTTCTTCTTGGGCATCTCTCTTATTGTTGGGCATAGTGAGAAGCAAACTCTTGTTGCTCGTTCTAGTACTGAGGCTGAGTATCATGCTCTTGCTGACACTACTCAGAAGCTTGTGTGGCTTCGTTGGCTTCTTTCTGATTTGGGAGTTTCTCATTCTTCTGCCACCAATCTTTATTGTGACAACCAGAGTGCTATTCAGATTGCACGTAATGATGTCTTCCATGATCGCACCAAGCATATTGAAATAGATTGCCACTTCATACGCCAGCATGTTACTCGAGGCACTGTTCGTCTTCTCTTTGTTACCTCTGCTGAGCAGACCGCTAACCTCTTCACCAAAGTTCATCTTCCAAGACGCTTCTCTGATCTTCTCGCCAAGCTCAAGTTACTCTCTGCCTTAACACCTTAAGCTTGAGGGGGGGTGTTAATTGTTATCTATTCCTATTATACTTAGGACTCTTGTATTCTTATACACTTATGTTTCCTATACACCTAGGTTTCTTGGCCTATATATACATTATTCTCCTATTGTAATTAACAGATTGAATATATACAATACACATTATTTTCTCTCTCTCTACTATTCTCATAACATGGCAGAAGAGGTTCTATTTTCATAATTCATGTTCTCTTACCTTATTGCAATTTTAATTGCACAATCATGCCTCAAAATTTCCACCACGTTGTACGATTATAGATAGGTGCATCAGGGATAGAAAAATTTGGGACGTCCCAACACAAGAACGAAAAAAGAACAAAGAAAAAGAATAAATTATAAATACATCTTTTGAAATTTATTTAAAATATAAATTATTATTATTTGAAAAATTACAAATCATAATTTTTTATTTAACAAAATTAACTAAAAAAATAAAATTCCTAACTACTTTCCTATACAATAATAAGTTTACAAAACTTACTAATTAAAATAAATTTTTAAAATCATTAAAAATTAATAATTGACTTTACAATTTATTCATAAAAAGAGCTATATGTTATGAAATTAGAAATTTCAAAAGACATGGTGTAATTTTCAAAATCACAAGAAACAATTTGTATTTTAAGAAAATCTTAAAATGTGTATTTATAATTTATTCAAAAAAAAAAAAAGGAAAAAGTTCATCAACTCAGAAAGATGAGCCCGTGAATGGATTTGTCCCATTTAACACAAATGGAGGATGGCCGATCAAAAAAAAACCACAAATAGAGGATGAACAAAATTCACTAGAGACGAGAGGTTTTAAAAAAAAAAAAAAAACCTTCGAACTGGGGCCAAAAGAAACATTTAAAATACACGCCCTATCCCCGTGGTGTGCTTCTCAGTAGCCAAACTGTGTAAAACAAACTATGGCCAACTTGAAGGACGTACCATGACTTCAATATTGAACACTAACAATACAAAACTTCTCATTGTGTAGGAAAGAAAAATGTTAGTAATTGCCTCAAAAACTGAAGCTCGAAAGAGAGTGACCAGAGCTTCCAAGAATTAATCACCGCAACGAAAGTGGATAGATCATAGATATAATAAAGTGTCTGTTCTTTTTTTGCTCATACACCCTCTGGCAGCTTCGTTTGATTTGCTCAGTATCAATTAGTTTGACAAGCAGAGACTTGTACTGAAAGAATGATGAGCGATTTAAGTGTAAACCGGAGCTAATTTGTTCAGAACTCAGTTGACTGCAAGCATGTAATTCAAGCACCAATCCCATTTGCGGATACTGTTCGTACATGAGAATCTTTCATGTAAAGCGGTATACTTGCACCCAGCTCTCTCAGCCGATTGACCATGTCATAAAGATATTCAAAAGTGAGTTTGGATTGCGCATTGAAGTCCTCTCTTATATGAGGATGAATCCGGAACCACTCTCCCAGCAGCTTGTACACATGAGAACGGATCATTCTCCAAGGTACGGGATATTCCTCACAAAGCTTTAAATATTCTATCAATAAATCAGGTTGATCTAGTGTTCGATCTTCGCTGCTTTCTTCGCCGCCTAATACCCATTCAGCAGTTCGAAACCCGGCAAAAAGAGCTGGATTTCCAAGGAGAGACTCTGCCGAGAGTACCCCATCAGCACCTGTCTCTTTCAAACAGTTCTGGGCATCATCAATGTGTCTTATATTCCCATTGGCAAGGACGGGAATTCTGACGGCGCTTCTAACGGCCCTAATGGCACTCCAGTCGGCCCGGAATTTCTTCCCATCTTTTTTATCTCTTGTACGGCCATGAACGGCTAAGAGAGAGCAACCTGCATCCTCCAACATCCTGGCATAGTTTATGGTATCTTGTAAATCAGGGAAAATGCGAATTTTGCATGATACTGGGACATTAAGGTTGAGAGCCAATTTTTCTACCAGGGACTTAATGAGAGGAAGATTATCCATTAGGAAAGCTCCATAGTTCCCCCGCCGAGCAATATGTTGAGGACACCTGCACATACATTAAACATATTAAGCTATTGAAGTCACCAGTAGAATGCTCTTGAAAGGCAATTGATACAAGCCATTTTTAAAGCACCATGTAAATAAAAGAAAAGAATGAGTACCCGATGCAAACCATAAGAAGGTCAAGAAAAAGCAATGCTTGTCACACCAAAACAAAAAAACAAAAAAAAACAAGAAAAAGCAAAATTAAAAAAGCAGTTACGTTTAAAAATTGATTGGTTTCAAGCCGAATTCACTTGGGATCAAATGGATCAATGAATAATTAAGTTTTTAGGTTTGGGAAGGTCATATTCTATGGTTAGTTTGTTAGTTAGGCTAGGTATTAATTTATTTAGTTTTCGATATGATTTATTAACTTTATAACTTAGGGGAATTTTGGTAATTTGCAGAATTTCTAGGCATGGGCAATAGGCATTCACCCATTGGTCATCATATAAGCTAAGTATGTAATCCACTTTTCTTTTTCTTTTTCATTTTTTTATAAGTTTTATTTGGTCTTAGGTAGGTTTTAAAAGTCAGAAGTTTGATTTCCTATTTAGGAGTCCTAGTCCTAGTCCTAGTTGGCAACTAATAAAGTTTTCAAAGTCAACATAGACAATGTCCTACATCAGTACCATAAACTGACAGTCCTGTACAGAATAAGGGATTATTGATATCCTCTGAATGGCAATAAGGCTGAATGTAAACAACCGGAGTATTTATTATAACAGCACATCCTGAGTGTTAATCAGTAGCACACTAGTAGTAATGAGTTGAGCAATTCTACCATCTTTAATAATGGTCAAAGTAGGTCAACAATGATTTTGTCGAAGCAAAAAGCATCCCTATTGACCTTCATATCAAGGTTTGCATAAACACGGAGATATTGATGACAATAATAGCTTGGGCCCAATTGGGCTGGGCTACGTGGGAGATAACATGGATTATCAAAAAAATAATAATAATACAATCTTGTGAAAAAAAGAAGAAAAAAAAAAGGGAGTAATTAGTAGCAAGCATGCAGTTTTGGGAAAGTATTAATAAAGTCTGATGTCATGGCCAAAAAAATCATAAAATAGATTAGTGCATAAAATTATATGCCTTGCCAAGTGCAGGGAGTATATCCCAGTCAGCAAATAAAGAAACATCAATCAATATAATATCATTCAATAACTGTTCCCTGGATTATTATCGAATAACTAATAAAATTGAAAAAATCAATAATATTCAACATTACACAGGCACTCACATTCACACATAGTCGGACATTGAGGTATGTGTACTGGAATATTTACCTATATGACATCAACATATTAATTAATACGTGATCACATGTATCTCAATATTCTTTGTTTATTATTGCAAGGCCGCCAAAACTGTCAATGTGTCATAATTTCCCCTTCTTTAGAATGTAGTTCATATCCCATCCCCAAATTTGTATTTGACCTTTGATCTTTCACATGACCGAGTTTGTCACATTATACTTTCAAGTTTGAAGGGCAACAACAGTCCAAAATATTTATAATTTGGTTCAAAAGTTCAACACCATTGTTAAGGTCTATATTATTTTCAATAGTTCTTTTCATCATGATCTAATAAAGTATTTCATAAGCTTCAACAATAGCATACGAATACTTTTATTTATGTCTTTAATAGCAAAGTTAGTCAGAATCAAGTTTGGATCCAGCGTTCGATTAAAAGCATCTTTTGCAGTCCATTTTGAACCTTTTTCATTAACGGGAACTACAAGTACCACAGAGTTTGGAACTGAGCAGTTAACAGCGCTTGTATCAAATATTTAGTGTGAACTTCTAACAAAGTGTAATATTTTGTGGGGTGGCTTAAGTTGCAACATTATTGAATATCAAGTACATATTACCATGCAAGTTTGAATCAGGTGTTAAGTGCGAAATACATTACCCCAAATTTATATCAACATAATCACAATAAGGTTCTACTCTTCGTGCGGCTTTCAACAAAGTATCTGGATCATTTGCACAGAATTGGACAAATAGTGGGCGATCCTCCTGCAGTTATCAAATTTAGATGAGGAAAAACTAATATTTAAGGACAATTTGTTAATGAAATTTACAAATATGGCCAAAGGAAACAACATATATATATTAAAATAAAAAATTAAAAAAAAAAAGTGATACTTTATTTCTTTCTGAGGAGATCAAATGGTGCATTTATGTTATCATACTGAAGAAAAAGAGTGCTCTTTTTTTCTTTTTTCCTTTTTTTCTGTTTCACATGTTTCATAGAAGTCCCAGCTCCCCAATTGAGATTTCAGGCCATAATCTACAGAATTGGCTATCTGTTGATTACAAATTGTAACCCCCATTGCGAACCTAATACATAGCTCCAGATTAATGGGGTGATCAGTGGATTGGGGAGCCAAGAAGAGGAAGACAAAGCTTCTAATTAAATCGTAATGTTATAAGATCCATTCATAAAGCTCGAAGTATTGCACTCAAATTACAATTATAGGTTTAAGTAGAAAGCAAGACCTCTTGAACCAAACAGATTGACCAAGTACAAATAAAAAACAAATGCATTACAAAATCACCAATCCAACAGCATCAAATTAGTCTCACACACTTAGTAGAATTGTGCATTTTTGTCTCCTATTTTTGAAACGAAATCATCTCTCAGCCATTATGTTCAATTGATTTCCAAATTTCTCCGCGATAATCATATTTTAGCCTTCTATATCTGTTGTGATAATAGACCAAATAACAGTAATATTCTCCAAACAAAACCGCATTGCGAATTCGAAAAAAAGAAAATACATGTAATAATAAATAAATAAAAATGCATACTTTCAGACCAACAACGCACAGAATAGCTCAAATTTCTCAGAAAGCACTTGCAGTGACTACAATTCTACAAAGTTATAGTAAAATTTGAAGTAAATACACACACATACATAGTGTTAGAGTCATATATGATTGTGTATGTATGTACCTTGCAGGTGGTGAATTCTTCAGAACGATACTTCTCACTCTCAGTGAAGATGCGAGAGTGAAGCATAGGAGTATAAGCAGCTTGAGCTCCATACTTGCGGCACAGCATTCGAAAAGGAAGCTCCGAGTTATCAACCATGGGGGCCACAATCATCTTAGGTTCGCCCAGCTTCTTCCAGTGAGCCCAGGCTCGCTCGATCCTTGACTCGCCGCTCAAGTACCGACTCGGAGTACCCAAACCACAATCGGCGAGGTCTTTTGCGGGAAGTGAAGAGAGAGAATGTGAGGAGGCGGTGGCCATGAATGATCTGATCGGTGAGAGATGAAAATTGTTGGTGAAGAGAGAGAAAGTGCCGGCGGCGGAGGAGGGTGTGAATCTCATGAGGCGGCGATGATGGGAACGGAAACGCAGCCCATCGCCGCCGCTAGGTTTGGGCGGCGACGAAGCAAAATAGGGTTGGGTTGTGTTCCAGTATCCTGTTATTGGGTTGTAAAATCGGTTGGGTTGGGTCCGACCCTAAAAAGTAGATGAGTGTGATGTAATTTTTTTTTATAAAGTATCAATAAATTTTAAAATGCGATCTTGTGAATTATTTTTATTTTTTTATTTTATGAATTCAAAGGTCCTATTAAGGTAAAAATTACACAAAATAATAGTCACGTACATATTTGAGTTTTATTTTTTAACATATAAAGGTGTGTTTCTCCAAATGTGAAATTATCCATTTGGGCAATCCATATAATAGAGGTTTTGGATTTTCCCTCATTTTAGAACAAATCTCACATTATGAATAAGAACGTAACACTCCAATATAATACACTAAAAATCTCCTTGGTGTATTTTTTTTAAATATAACAAACAACGCAACACTCTAAACTTTTTCCAAATGTAACTCTCTAATGTAACATATAAAAAAAACTCATTATTGTATTTTTTTTTTAAAACGTAACACTCCAATCAATGTAATATCAAACATAATACGCCAATCTAACACACAAAAATTACTTAGTATCCTTCTTTCCAAACGTAGCACTCATAGTTTGAATTTATACATTTATTCAAAATTTATTAAGGAATTTTTATACTCATTTTGGAATGATTTGAAGAATCCTACACCGTTTTGGAATGGTTTGAAAAATCTCACATCATTTTTTTGAGTATTACATTGGATTATTACGTTTGAAAACAGTACAGTAATAAGTTTTTTTTTATGTGTTACATTAGGATAAAACGACGTCGTTCTGGGCTCCAAAGTTATTTCAAAATTTCAAACAATTCCAACGGCACCAAGGTTTGATCCCTTGACCATGCCCGCGTATGCAACGCTCTTACCGCCTCGCCACTTTGCGTCATCAATATTATATACGACACATATATTATTTATACCTTATAACATATATTATTTATACCTTATAAATATACAGTACGCAACAGTTCCGTTTTGAAAATTTTATAGCAGTTCCGTTTTGGAATTTTGTTTTTTTTTTAAATCTTAAAAATCAAAACTACACTATTTAAGATCTTATCATTTATTTTACTCTAATTTATTTTTATAATCTCAAACAAACTCTTAACTATCAATTTCTCAAAACCCTAAAAAGTTTGTTCTCGTCGGCTAACCATCTATCTATCTTCGTCAGAGGTTCTCTATCGCTTGCACCATACTATTCAGGTTTATACGAATACAACATATTTGCTCTTTGAATATTGGTAGGCCTCAACAAAAAACATATAATTTTCTTTAATATTGTGATTGTGATTGGTTGGTTTTTTTTCCCTGTAGAGTGTTATGAGTTTTTTTTTTTTTCTTTGTTTTTAGAACTATTGCTTTCGTTATTAATACTAGATGCCAGATGTGTCTACCTTTATTATTGCCCCTTTGTGCGTTGCTTTGTTTAGTCTCTACAGTTTATTTATTTATTTATTTATTTATTTTGACATCAATAAAGTGAACAATAAAATATATAAATAAATTAATACAAAATATTCCAAAATTAGTGAATGACTAGATTTAAGATTTTTTATTGTTTAACTTTTATTTCATATTTTCAAAACTAAGAACAATAATGTTACATCTATTATATTGTTATAGTATATTTTATTTATCATTTTATTTGTTAACAACATATTGTTGTAATGATGAATTTTGTGGAATAAAAAAAAGGTGAATCTTAATTCTTTCAATTGGTCAATTGGTGATTGCTCTTTGTCAATTTTTTCTCTGCCATTAAATGTTAGGTTGTTTTGAGGTTAGAAACATTGTTTTTTTAATCAAAAGACATTATGTTCTAGAGAATATGTTATGCTACTTCAAAATTAGAGAAGATAATTCTAAAAAATTTAATAGTACAACTTAGCATCTTATTAGATAAGTAGAATTAAAAAATTATAAAAATTATAAACAAAGACTAATATTTTATTTTTTATTTATTTATTTTTTTTTTTTTACAATGACATCTATATAAATTTTATGTCATGACAATCTCAAAAAATCTTACCATACTTTTATATTTGTTCTCAATTTTTTAGATTTGTTGGTGTTAGAATGGAGAATGGTGGACATGAGGGTTGTAGCAAAGATATGGGGGAGTTGACCAAAGATAAAACACCATATCTTGGCATGAAATTTCATTCAGAGGAAGTCGCATATCAATTCTATAATGAATATGGAAGGATTATGGGGTTTGACATTAGAAGAGATTACCATAGCAAAAGTAGAAAAAATGGTGCTATGATTAACAGGAAGTTTGTTTGTTGTAAGGAGGGAAAAAAAGAAAAAGATAAACGGTACATGATTGTAAATCATCCTAAACATGAGACAAGAACAAAGTGCAATGCATTTATGTATGTATCTTTGGATCGAGACTTGTCAAAGTGGATAGTGAAAAAGTTTGATGACAACCACAACCATCCTTTGCATCTTCCTCAGTGCACACATTTGATACCATCTCAAAGAAAGTTATGTCAGGCTCAGGCTTTGAATGTTAATATAGTTGATGACACTGGTATCTCTCTTAAAGCATCATATGATCTCATTAGTGCCTTAGCAGGGCGAAAAGAAAATTTGGGATTCACGAGAGAAGACCAAAAAAGCTACTTGCGTAGAAAAAGACAACGAAATTTGCAATACGGAGAAGTTGGGAGTTTATTAAGATATTTTCAACAACAAGCAGCTGAAAATCCATATTTTTACTATGCAATTCAATTGGATGTGGATGAGATGATTACTAATATTTTTTTGGCTGACCATGAGATGATTACAGATTATGAACTTTTTGGTGATGCGTATCATTCAACACAACATTTCGCACAAATAAGGAGTATCGACCATTAGCTTTATTTACTGGCTTTAACCACTTTAGAAAGACAGTGATTTTTGGTGCCTCATTATTATATGATGAAACTACAGCTTCATTTGAGTGGTTATTTGAAACCTTCTTGCATGCAATGTCAGGGAAAGAGCCTACCAGTTTGTTCACAGACCAAGATCAGGCAATTACTAAGGCAATATCTGAAGTCATGCCTCAGGTTTTCCATGGATTATGCACTTTTCACCTAATGCAAAATGCTTTGAAGCATTTAGGGTACTTGTATAAGAGTGGTTCAAAATTTGGTAGTGATTTCAAAGCTTGTATTTTTGGATGCGAGGATGAACACGAGTTAATTGAAGCTTGGGATTCTTTGATTGATAAATACGACTTGTACGAGAATGCGTGGATGAAGAAGACTTGGAAAAAAAGAGAGCAATGGGCCCACGTATACATGAAATACTTGTTCACTGCAGGAATGCGAAGGACCCAACTTAGTGAAAGCCTGAATGCAACATTAAAGAGGTATTTGCAAGCTGATCATAATATTGTTCAATTTTTTACCCACTTCAATCGGATTGTTGTAGATAAACGGTACGAAGAAGTAAAAGCTATATATAATTCTAGACAACAATTGCCGAGAATGAAATTGAAAAGGTCTCCAATTTTGAACCAAGTTGCGAATTTGTACACCGCTCCTATCTTTGACTTATTTCATAATGAGTTGGATATGTCTCTTTCTTGTCAAGTAAAGCAATGCCATGAGTTAGAAGGAGAAGTTCGGTACATGATTAGCTTGTATGGTGATGATAGAGAGTATATTGTGGAGGGTAATATGGAAGTCAATGAGTTATGAGGAGAAAAAATTTGTCAAAAAATTCGTTGCACTTGTCAAAAGTTTGAAAACATTGGAATTTTATGTGGTCATGCAATTAAAGCACTTGATAGAATGAATGTTATGGAAATTAAAACACTTGATAGAATGAATGTTATGGAAATTCCTGAGAAGGGTGGGGGTAGATTAAAACCTTGGCATGAGAAGACTAATAAGAGGAAAAAAATATTTCACAACCTACCGACCTTAGTAAGGTACTGTTCACCTAATTTAATTCTAATTTTTGCTTTCTTTTAGACTCATGCAATGTATTGATAAACGTTATAATTTGTTTAGAAAATTGGCCAATCAAGCAACACGTTAATCGTTCAAAGTTCCTCTTTATGCCGCTCACATGTTAGATTTTATTTTTTATATTTAAATTTTCTTATAATAGTATATTTACTTCTAACAGTATTTTATGAATTAGGATGTTGGGATATCCTATTGGCCACAATTGATGAATTATGGTCACAATCTTTTCAAGCTTGACGATACTAACATTGCGTGCTCATCAAGTTACCCACAGTCTACCCCTTTATCTTCACAACTATTAGTTAATCCACAAACTTCTCAAGTATGCAATTTAAGTTTGTAATGTAGTTTGTTTTTAATAAAAAAACAAATTGATTCCAATATATTCTCTCTCACACTTATTCATTTTTATTTTTTTAGGAGATGTCATTTGATGAAGGAGAGCTCAATTCCATGGGGGACGAGTCATTCTTAGATAATGAAACTTTTTTAAAATTTTGTAGTCATTCACAACCTCCCCACAAAATTGAAATGTTGTATTTTTATTTTATTTTTTATCGTAATTCTTAGATAATGGTTTTTTTTTTTTTTTTTTTGAGACATATTTTGAATACTTCAAATGGGTTTTACAGAATTTTGTTTGAGTCTTGGAATTTTTTTTAGTGTTGTTTTGGATGGACATATTGTAGTTTTTGGCATAACTTGATAATTATTATCTTTTTAATTATTGATTTGATGAATTATATTGTTTATTCTTGAAGTAGTCATTTTGTAGTCATTTTTGCTTCTTGTTTAGATGAAGAAGTGCAAATATATATCGAATTGAGTGGCATCATCAATTCATAAAAAAATATAAATTAAATGGACATTATTTATTCTCTCACTATGAAATTAAGAACCACAAAATAAAGTGAGATTATGACATTCACCTAATTAGATTTATATACATATAGTTTTTTTTTTTTTTTGACGACATTGCAGTTGGGTATACATTTGAATAATATAATAAATAATATGTGTCGTATATAATATTGAGGATGCAAAGTGGTGCGGCGGTAAGAACTTGCATACGCGGGCGTGGTCAAGGGATCAAACCTTGGTGCCGTTGGAATTGTTTGAAATTTTGAAATAACCTTGGAGGACGACATCGTTTTGGGCATGCTGCGCTGCGCAGCATGTATCCCCAAATCCATTGAGGTATTACACAAAAGAATTTTTTGAAGTGTTACATTGGAGTGTTATGTTATATTGGAGTGTTACATTTGAGTGCTACAAATTGAAATTATACATTTGCTCAATACTTACTAAAGAATTTTTGTACTCCTTTTGAAATACATAAAAAATCCCACATCCATTGGAATGTTTGAAGAATCCCATATTTCAAGCCATTTTTGTACTCTTTTCGAAATATTTGAAAAATATTTCATTTCAAGTCATTCCAAATAAAAAGTTTTCCATATAAAAATTCATTCAAAATTTGATTCTCATATGTTGTATATCTTACATTTCTAGCACAAAAGAAAGAAAGAAAAAAAAATATATATATATAAAATAAAAATAAGGGTATAACTATAAATACAATTTTTAAATAATATATTAAATCTACATTTCCAAAATCAATGGAATTAATTGGTCTAGAAAAAAAACTCTTGAAACTAATTGAATCACCATTTCTCAGTATGGGATTTATAAGTAAATTTTCTTCTTCTTTTTTTATTTTTATTTTTTAAAACTTTGTGACACCCCTGAACATTTAATTAAATACCATATAAATATTTATAGTTATATATAATTATGGTTGTATGTGATAATATATTATTAGTGATAATATATTAAATATAAAAAAATATAATAAATAAATAATAATAATAACAATAATAAAAAAATAAATGTAGTGAATAATAATAAGAAGAAGAAGAAGAAGAAGAAGAAGAAAAAGAAGGAGGAGGAGGAGGTAGTTATCCAAACAAATCTGTGAATTAATTAGGAAGGGAATGTGGCATCTATAAGTTAAGACACCTGCACAAAATATATATGATTTGGATTAGTCATCATTATGAGATACGGGCCTTGTATATATAAGGCAACCAAGACAGCAAATTGAAGGCACCAAAAAAAATGAAGGAAAATTCGGAGAGATACTGCGTAGAAGAGGGTCTCGAAAAGATAGGAAAAATAGAAAGGAAATAGTAAGACTCAATCTTAAGGTGAATTATATTATACCTTGAGTCATCATAATATATTTTACGTATATTTTGACTTACCATAAATTATTTTATACAAGTTTATGTTTTATAAATTATATTAATATTTCAATTACGTTGATTAATTTCTGAACTCTATTTGTTTAAAATAAAGCCCATGGATATGTTTGTTTAAATTTTAGAAGGTATTTGACTATGACCTTATAAACAATTATATTTTGTAAGTACCACCACAATAGTCTCATGCTTTGGGAGACTTAAATAACCATTGGCCTCTGTTTGGCCACTTTGTGATCCTCTGTTTATCATGGATCCATTCACCTCTATTCTAAATGTCACTCTAATGACCTCTGTTTTATTCCGTTCTGTACCGTAGTTATGGTTATTTAATTACATAATTTCTGTGTTTCAGTTTTTACCACTTTAAATCATTTGTTTATTCAAATTAAGTTTTATTACTATTTTAGCTTAAATAACTATCCATGGTTATTTTGTATTCCTTATATTCTTGGCATAATATTTCTCACTCTACTGTGTGCTTATAATTGTTACCTTTTCAGGTGACGAGATATAAGGAAGACCCATAACCTCACGTAGTGGAACCTGCGTGAGAATTTGATGTTGAACTATTTTTTTTTTCTTTTCTTTTTTTCTTTTATTTATTCTATTTTTGCTCCCTTTTTGTTTTTACTCAGCGCCGATCACTAAATAATAAAATAATAAAAGTCTTATGGATGTATTTTTTCTTATTAAAATAGTAAAATGAAGTAAATTTTCTATTTAATTATTTTTATTTCCATTTGCCTCCGCCTGCGCCATTTAATTTGCCACAATTAGAATAAAGTAGTGAGTTACGATTCCAGCCCTAAGTCCCTGGGGTTGGGTCGTGACAAAGGTGTTATCAGAGCAATGGTTTTAAAAAGATAAATATTTACCTGCGACGTTAGTCCTTTTCTATAAAATTTTACATTTATTCTGGTGATGTAGGAATGTCCGAAATTAACCTTGATGAAGCATTTTGGGAGGAGCTTGGGGCCATTAATTTGGAAGATATTTTAGCAGAGCACCCAGCCCCCGCCTCACCGGAAGAATGGGGAGATTCAGAGAATATTGTTAGGAGACTACACCCAGGCCTTGCCTAATTGATGGGTCAACCCAATATATATACATATCGATCCTATTGATGTCCCATACTTACTATGGAGGCAGAACCGTGCCTATACGCGCGGACGCTTTCTCGGACCCACTCGTGTCCTCTGCATTGCCCTGGGATATGACCGCCCACACTACATCATAGGCCCTTTGTCTCCAGATTTTGTGACAAGAAGGGGAAATGTGTATCCCGAGCACTACATTTTTACCACTGTCCCTAACCCACTGGAGATTATTAATAGTCAAAATGTTGACTTTAGTAATGACTTGTCATATATCGAGACACCCGGCTAGATTATTGATCGAGCATTTTTGGGATACATTCAATCCGTCTCCATTTTCACAGTCCATTCTGCGTGAATATGTTTTGGTGTGGTCCAGTTAGGATGGGAATTTGAGTTTTTTATGCAACACTATTTCCCGTAGTTGTTTGAACCGTTTGACCCACCACTCTAGATTTGATAGAATAAAACCCTTTTTGTGTGCTAACCATGATATGCTCTAATCCCTTTTTTTTTTTTTTTTTTTTGTACCACAGGGATGAGACACTAACATATTTTGACTTTTGAACAAAGATGTAATATTAATTGTAAAAAATAGTAAAGTTGGTATTTTATATAGATATAGATTGCGCTATACATGCTTATATATATACTGCGTTATCGATGTAATGCCTCATTTATTACTTTTGTAGAATGGCCAATAATGGTAACGAAAGCGAGTCATCAGTCAGTGGCACTGAATCAGTGGAAAGAATCATGAAAAGAGCAGTTACTAGCTTTTTGCAAGCCGTGCAGACTAACATCAACAATGGGATGCCGGAACGGTGAGAAGAGCTAGTTACCATAAAACAGTTCTAGGATCTGAAACCCACCACATTTATCGGCGGTCCAGACCCGATGGTAGCGGACGGTTAGGTTAAAGACATGGAAAAGATTTTTCGCGTCCTACCTGTAGACCGCCCGAACTCGCTCCGCGCACGAGGGCGCGAATTGTGTTCTTAGCTACTACAGTTCGAACTCTTGTCATGGTTCTGTATCTAGTTTCACAAAGTGCAATGTAAGACTGATAAATCACCAAAGAGTCCCAAATCCGGCAAATCGTTTTGGAAAACTAATTTTAATCAAAAAGCGCCAAACATAGACTGCTTTGCCAGATTACAGAGTCGCCACCCTAAATATTTTATTTTGGAGAAATTTAGGAAACCCTGACTCGTGCTAAAGGCCACGTGTTCGTCATCACCAAAGTTGTCTCGGCTCGGGAACTTGGATACGAGAGGGGAAGGTCCTGAAATGAGCACCCATGCTCGCCCGATCAAAACATGATATGTTATTTTTGAAAACACATGTGTTCTTATTCCGATTACTTAATCTAGAATTACTATGTGATGCGCACAGCATACAAGTATAGACTAAATCACTCGATTTGGAACAAAACATCTCATGTTCATTTTTCGAAAATGGTTTGGAAGTGCTACTCACAAGTAGACTAAAATGCGGATTTGCCACCCTCAAGTGGACTTAAAACAACATGATTTGCCACTCCGCGAAGTGGGCTTAAAACTCACATTTTGATGAATTGTTTCAATTCAAGCAATGAAGCATTCATCTACAAGCATTCAAACAGTTATATCAGTTAAGCACATAGCCTCATGGCAAGCATGCTGAACATGGCAACACTTACACGCATACAAGGGTGCTAAAGCGTAAAAGCTTACCTAATACTCCGAGCCAAAACAAAAGCTATGTTAGAAATTAATGCATGACCCTAGCTATGTCAAGAATGCCTAATGCAACACATGCAAAATGCAACTAAGATAGGCTCGGCTATTCTAAGATGTCATGTGAATGCAACTAGATAACATGTATTCAAATTGGTATTGAAATACGATGCAGTTTGAATGATGCGCCAAGCTCGGTGCATACAAGACAAATGAATGATGCACGCATGCAAACATAAGTATACTAATTGAAACATGCCCTAAAACTAACCATCAAAAGCTAGTAAATAAAAGGGAGAAAGACGTGGGGTTGGAAGACATTCACACACACACGCACATTTATTACAACATTTTCCCTCTTGACGGAGGGTCCGAATGAATAAGCTAAGCTACATCTAAGCTAAGCTAATTGTCACGACCCAAACCCGCCCCTATAGGTTTAGCATCGTAACCGGCCAGTAATCCTTGGATTACCAAAGGCCTCTGAACAGATTAACAAGATTAAGGGGCTAGCGGAAGCAAATACATAAATATAGTTGTCCAATGAGCTGTGCCGACTTATATGAAACAGAATATTTAAAACTTTATATACATAACAGGTAGTCAACCATACATTATACCCACACACATTACAGTATTTTAAGTACAGCCAACGACATCAAATCAAGTCTTATATAAACAGAAACCACAGAACTTAAACACAGGACGCTTCGGGAACCTCTACGTGAGGCACAATGGATGGCTGACAACGGAACACAGATCCAGACAAAAGCCTTCAGACTCGAACACCAGAATGCTCACCTATACATATATATATACAAACAGTGAGCTAAAGCCCAGTGAATAACATTAAAGTGAAGGGGTTAGTGAACGAAATCCGAACATATCATAAGCGGAAAACAAATCATAGCATAATCATCTTCATATCAAAACATAATAATGGTACATCCCATAGAACACATCACAGAACGTCTTCTGACTAGAGTAATCGGTTCCGGATACTGATTAAACACATATCACCACAATGAAGTGGCTAACGAGATCTCATAAGCTTGTATGTCATGGACCCGCATTTTCATGTCGTCCCCCATGACTTGGGACTATCTATGGATGCCATAATAGATTTCAAACTTGGGATGTTCGTTCACATAAACAGATATCATTTCAGAAATCATAGCTTATCACATTTCATTTGGAACATAATTCATATGAACGTATCTTTACGATAACATTACTCACAGTGGTTCCAGTAAGCGGTCAATCAATCCTCGAGTCTTGACCTACAACCACAAAATACATAACACAAGCACGTCTTATCATTACACATTCATGTGGCCAACACGGCTTAGCTTTCATTACGTTGGTTCTTGTTCTTTCTCATTACAATGCTTAAACACACACACACTTGCAATTCCTTGACTTAGTACATTCGTTCCTTAGTGTGTTTCTAATCCATAACCTTATTATCAAAGCTTAATTAGGTCTTAGGAATGCCTAAGATGCAATGAGGATGCCAAAACATGAATTGGAACACTTAGTCAAATTTTTTGAAAATGAGGCCTACGCTCGAGCGTGGGTTTCCCCGCTCGAGCGGGCATGCAGACAATGAAGCTCCGCTCGAGCGTGACTTTCCACGCTCGAGCGGACTGTAAACTCTAAAAAGTACTGGATGTAAGGTTTTCACGCTCAGCTGGCGCTCGACCCACGCTCGAGCGTGGTGCATAAATTCAAGGTTCACGCTTGAGCGTGAAAGTCCTCGCTCGAGCGTAGGTCAAATTTCTAGAAAATCTAGATTGACCTCCCAAGCTCAAAACTCGAATTCAACCATCCAAAACACAACTCTTGGGCCCCAAAACTAGAGATAACATAGTAAACTTGTAAAACATGAAGAATTTAGGATCATTTCATAAAATCGTGACCCAAGGGTTTGCCAAAAGTTCCCAATTTCAACTTAAACTTCAAGAATGTTTATGAACACAACATGCATGAATTTTTCTTGTATCAAACTTCTCAAAACATAATCAAACACCACAAAACAACTTGAAACTCGATGATCTTCCCTAGTTAAGATGAATTTCAAACATGCATGAGAGAATTCTTGGAGTTCATGCTCAATTTGTGAGAAAATGTACATGCATACATGAATTGCAACTCAAATCTTTATTCTAAGCTCAATGTACACATTCAAACTCATAATCTTGAAGAAATTTCACGTTAAATGACTTAATTACACAATCTAGAGGTTGTAATCTTACCTAGAGTCTTGAATTACTCTAGTTCTAGCACAATCTTGGTGAGCTCAAGTCAAAGCCTTCAATTTCTCCTTAATCTCTACCTTTCTCTCTCTAGAATTGCACTCACTCTCTCTCTAAGATAAATTCTCAGATTTGTGCACTAAGGGAGATGAAAGAAATGAGCTCAAATGAGCTTATTAGGCACTTATATATATATATATGGTGCTAAAACACATTAATTAGAATATTAGACTAACCAAACATGACTTAATTAATCGTTCTGAATCAATTTTTAATAAAACTTGTCATATGGTCCTAAAAATTCCAAATAACATAACGGTGTAGTCAATTTCGGTTTCGAATGCCGATAAGGCTTTCAATTTACATATTAAAGTGGAAATTCAAAACAGATATTCTATAAGTAACAGATAGAGGGCCAAATATCATGCAATTTACATATTAATCCCATAATTCATTTAATCCACTCAATTAGCATCTTTAATCACTGATTAGTAGCTAATTACGGGTCGAGATTATTACACTAACCAACTAATCTAATAATCTAATTAGACTAATTATTACACAACCAAATCGAATAATAAGTAATCTAATTACTAATTATTACAACACCTTAATTAATTAACAAATTAACTAAACACGACAACTAACTAAACATGTAAACTAGGCTGCCACAGCTTCTGCCTTGAACAATAGAGGATGTATGCTCGCGGTTGCCGCCTCGAAACGCCTTCCGGATTGCTCTTGAAAGGCTCTGTTTGCAGGGTGTTTTTATGAAGTTTCTATTCCACCTTACCAAAACCACCCTGAGGAATCCACCAGTGGCCTGCCGGCCACCCGCCAGCCAAGGGTGTGCACTGCCAGCCAAGAATGAAGCAGTGCCGGCCATCTACAAGGCACTGCCGGCCACTGGTGTGCTGTAACACCATTATGCAATAGAGCACAAACTAGAGAAAAATTGATGGTCTCCCAAGGGTATGTACATACTATACCACTCCATATCACCTCAAAACATCAATGGAGAAGCATCATTGGATCCAAGACCATCAATCAAGCATCGCAATGTGTGATAACCAAAGATCTAATTTGTACAAACTCAATAAATGCATGACAAACAAGACACTTAGACCATTTCCTTATCATGAGAAATCAAAGGCAATGGGGACCAAGGGTGATTGGCTGACTTCATCACTCCGAGTATGAAATGAACTAATCCACCTTGTGTTCAACATAACGTCTGGTTGAACACGATGCAATGCAACACAACACATGTTTATCTTAGCATGTTACAGACACTAAACTATGCAAGCCAAGCATGCAAGACATGTTATGGAGCCAAGAGCACTAAAGCAAACAAAGAGTATCATACAAGAGGCATACAATACAATGCTCAATGGATTAAACCAACACCAAACATACCTCATGCATGCCAAAACAGTGGCCAAAATGATTTGAAATGATAGCATGAATGGCAAGGGAATGATGCAAATGCAATGGCTCGCAAGCTAGGCATTAAACACAACTCTCAAACATAATCAAAGAGTGATATGCATGAGAATATGGCAATGCTATATGCTCTGAAATCAAGTGTTAAATGATGCCAAATCATCCAAATATGACAAACATAGCATACTAGAAGGCTCAAAACTCAAGACTAGCTAAGGGACTTACACCATAGCCATATCAAGCAAGCCCCAAAAGGGCAAGATGACTCAAAACAGTCCTAAGACAGGTCAAAACAATGCCAAAACATGCATGGAGTAGAGCTAACACATGTTAGAATGAGAGGCCAAAACACCAAGTAAGATAGGCCAATGAACATGATTACACTACGAGTGTAAGAAGCAAATGAGGGATGCTCCAACCAACCAAAAATAGAGTTGTATCATGGCAAAATAAGACCAAAAACACACTAAGATGGTAGCCCAAAAGCTTATATAAGTATGCATACACATTAACTCACAAACAAGGCGTGAAGACATAACTCTCAAACACATTGAAGGAGTGGAAAATGTGAGAGTGTGACAATGAAATATGATCTGAAATCATGTGAGAAATAAAGCTACACCACGCAAACATCATATTCCAAGCATGCTAGGGACCTCAAGCACAAAGCTAGTCAAAGCCACTTACACCATAACCATACAAGGCAAGCCTCACATGGCTAAGACCAACCAAAATAGAGCTAAGACATGCTAAAATAACACCAAAAAACATGCTTAGATAGAACCAAAATAGGCTAGCATGATGGATCAAAGCACTGAGCACACAAGGCTAAATGGCAAGATTACACTACAAGTGTAAAAAGCATGCATGAGGTGACTCAACCAAGCCAAAACAGAGTTAAGACAGGTCTGACAAGTCACAAAAATGAGCCTAAACAAAGCCATTAAGAAGTATAAATACATGCTCATTTGGTGAGACACCAACACATGCATGCAAGACAAGAGGAGGGGGACCACCCCCTCTCATTTTGGACCTCAAAACCACATTTCTACCACTGAAAATCCACCGAATTTCAGTGGCTAAAAGGCCAAACAAAGATGAACTCAAAGGCCTTAAAGGATGGCTCCAAGCCTAAGCAAATAAGGCACATAAGAAGATAGAACACCCTCAATACCAAAGAGGCCTCAAACAACCATTTAAAACACTTGAAAACAAAGCTTTTTGTAGTTGAAAGTAAGGCCTAAAACAATATGCAAGGATGGCCAAATAAGCAATGAAAACAAAGCTTTAAAGAGGATATGAGACTCACCCTTGAAGCACAGCAATAACAGCAAGTTTCTAAGACAGAACCAAGTTAAACCACTCAAATACAACCTCCAAGAACCTTAGCTCAAGAGTGAAGGTGTTTAACTAGGTGTTGTAGTGCAAAAGTGAAGAGAAAACACACTTTAAGGCATAAACTAATACAAATATAGAGAGAGAGGGATATGTTTAGCCCTAAAATTGCTAAACCTCTGGAAAGGAGAGGAGCCTCCCCTTACATAGAGCAATGCAATGCAATGCAATGCAAAGCTTGTTTAACAAGCTTGAAATGGCCTCCATCCCTCTATACAAGTGTATAGAGGATGGCTTAGTGAAAAACAGCTAGCTCAAAAGATCTAGCACAAAATCTGCTGAAACAAGGTGGTTGTCGGTCATCAGTGGTGGCCGGCAGGGTCTATGGATGGCCGGCAGCCCTCTCTGATGGCCGGCATGCCATCAAGGACTTCACAAAGCAAAGACTAACTCATGGTCCAAAAACAAATAGAATGGAAATAGGGTTTGGAAGGATTAAACCTAGAACACCTTACCGTGAAGTTTGAGAACTCGACGAGCAATCACAGTTGTCATTGGATGTACCTGCAAGCATATCCGAGTCTTGAAGACGATCAAAAATAGGGTGTCTACACTACCCTGCACCGAAAAACAAAAGGTAACTTTTGCCACTTTCACTTTCAAAGATAATACACAAGAATGGTGGCTTCTCACTCTAGAGAAAGAAGAAATTGCGACTTGGGCAAGATTCTTGGAAGTATTTTATGAAAAATACTTCCCAGATTCATTGCGGGAACAAAAGGCATCAGAATTCATACATCTAAAGTAAGGAACCATGACGGTAGCCGAATACGAGAGCAAGTTCACACAACTCGCTCGGTTTGCGACATATGTCATCCCTACTGAAGCTCAAAAAGCAAGAAAGTTCGAAACAGGATTGGATGTTGAAAGCAAAAATAGGCTTGAGGTTTTGAAACTACCAACCTATGCGGAAGTGGTAGACCGAGCGTACATTGCAAAAAAGGGGATTAAAGCCTCGCATTCCAGAGAACCAAGCCAAAAGAAGCGATTCTAGGAAAGAGACAACAGAAGATCCGGTGTTGCGCCTCCCAAGAGGGTGAATACGGGCACAACCAGTTCAGGCAATCAAGGTCCTACTAACCCTTGAGGTGGCACCATTCCAACTTGCCCTATGCGTGGAAGGGCTCATTGGGGACAATGCCATCGAAACAAGGGAGCATGCTTTAAATGCGGTCAAGTTGGCCACTTGATGAGGGATTGTCCAAAGGTAACCAATCCTATAGCCAGCCCCTCTGGCCCAGTCAGAAACCCGCAGGACCTGGAGAAGAGAGGAAGGACCAAAAAAGCCAAAAAAGGGCTTTTGCCTTGGTACCTGAAAAATCGGAAGTTATCAAAAATGTTGTGTCAAGTACACTTTCTGTCTGTGGTCATTTAGCTCATGTTCTTATTGACTCCGGTTCAACTCATTCTTTTGTTGTACCACACTTTGCTGCCAAGTTGGCGTCAACACCCGAACCCTTAAGATATATATTGTCGGTGTCATTTCCTTCTGGTAATTCTGTCTATAGTACTGACGTGTACAGATCATGTACTATATCCTTAAAAGACATAACCTTATATGTAGACTTGATTACCCTCCGCATTGGGGACTTTGATATAATCTTAGAGATGGATTGGCTGGCTGCCAATCATGCCTCTATTGATTGTAAAGCCAAAAAGGTCTCTCTCAGGTTACCAAACCAACCCGAGCTTGTCTTTGATAGGACTAGAGTTTCCAACCCTTCCTGTATTATATCCTCCATGACAGCCCAATGACTTCTAAGAAAGGGTTGTGGTAGTTATATTTGTTATGTGATCGATACACAAAAAGAGGCCCCCACCTTTGATGTGATCCTCGTAGTTCGAGAATTTTCTGATGTTTTTCCTGAAAATCTACCGGGTACCCCGGTGGACCAGGAAATCGAATTCACCATTAAAACTCAACCTGGAACCCGACCAGTATTAAAAGCCCCTTACCGCATGTCAATGACAGAATTAAAAGAACTGAAGACTCAACTCTAGAAACTACTGAACAAAGGCTTCATTCGACCTAGTACCTCACCCTGGGCAGTTCCAGTATTGTTTGTGAAGAAAAGGAATGGCACGATGAGATTATGCATTGATTACCGGGAGCTGAACAAGGTCACCATCAAGAATCAATACCCTCTGTTGCGAATCGATGACTTGTTCAATCAACTACAAGACGCCTAAGTATTCTTGAAAATTGACTTGCGTTCTGGCTACCATTAACTAAAAGTCAAAACGGAAAGCATCGAAAAGACTACCTTTAGAACCCGTTACGAGCACTACGAGTTTCTCGTCATGCCATTTGGCGTCACAAATGCCCCAGCAGCCTTCATGGACCTCATGAACCAAGTGTTCAAACCCTATCTTAATGAGCTCGTCATCGTCTTCATCGACGACATTTTCATATACTCCAAGTCACTAGAAGACCTTGAGAAGCACTTGCGAACGGTTCTACAAACACTATGTGATCACAAACTTTATGCCAAGTTGAAGAAATGCAAATTCTGGATCACTAGTGTATACTTCCTCGGTCACGTCATTAACAAAGATGGCATCTTGGTTGACCGCCAAAAAGTTGCAGTAATCGTGAACTGGCCACGACCTACTAATGTATCAGAAATACAAAGTTTCTTGGGTCTAGCTGGCTATTATCGACACTTCGTGCAAGATTTCTCAAGGATAGAATCACCCTTGACCCAACTAACTCAGAAGAACACACCCTTTGAATGGACTGACAAACAGGAGCGTTGCTTTCAAGAGTTAAAAAGCAGACTTGTGTCGGCTCTTATACTAGCGCTCCCCGCAGGAACAGATGGGTTTGTAATTTATAGTGATGCCTCATATAATGGTTTAGGTTGCGTTCTTATGCAAAACGGAAAAGTCATTGGTTATGCCTCGCGACAACTATAAAGACTCACGAGAAGAACTACCCAACTCATGATCTGGAATTGGCTGCCATAATCTTTGCCCTCAAGATCTGGCATCATTATCTCTACGGTGCAACTTGCGAAATTTACACTGATCACAAGAGTTTTAAATATCTGTTCACACAGAAGGAATTGAATATGAGGCAATGACTGTGGCTAGAATTTATGAAAGACTATGATGTAGAAATCCATCACCATCCAGGCAGAGCTAATGTAGTGGTAAACGCACTGAGCCAAAAGACAACGAGAAGTTTGGCATGTACTCTCGTTTCCCGCAAGATCAATGGACTGCTCGCCAACATAACCGTGGAACCTACATTGATTGAAGAAATTAAAGCGCACCAATGGGAAGATAAACTTTTGAAGAAAAAGTATGAGGAACAAAGGAGTACGCCTGATCCTGATTTCACTATGAGCAATGGGATACTAAAATTTCGGAATAGAATTTGTATACCCGACATTCTGGAACTCAAGAAGAAGATATTGGTAGAAGCTCATAGCTCGAGGTTTGCAGTCCACTCTGGCAACACAAAGATGTATCATGATCTGAAAGAACATTACTGATGGACAAGAATGAAAAGAGTCATAGCAAGCCATGTCTTCAAATGTCTGCATTGTCAGCGTGTTAAAGCAAAACATCAGAGACCTGCGGGAATGCTGCAACCACTCCCTATTCCTAAATGAAAATGGAAGCACATTACTATGGACTTCGTGGTCGGGCTACCACAGTCATTTTCGAAGAATGATGCAATATGGGTTATAGTAGACCGGTTGATGAAGTTGGCACATTTTCTGCCAATCAAAATCATGTACTCCTTTAATAAGTTTGCCACCTTCTACATCAAGGAAATTATTTGTTTGCATGGCACTCCAGTTTCAATCGTATCTGACCAAGACCCCCGCTTCGTGTCTCACTTCTAGAACAAATTGTAGGAGGCTTTGGGAACTACATTGAAGTTTAGCACTGCTTATCACCCGTAAACTGATGGGCAAACCAAAAGAACAATCCAAACTTTGGAAGACATGTTAAGTATATGCGTGTTGGACCTCAAAGGTAATTGGGATGAACACCTACCTTTAGTAGAATTCGCCTATAACAACAGCTATCAAGAAAGCATCAGAATGGCGCCATACGAAGCACTGTATGGAAGGAGATGTCGATCACCTCTGTGTTGGGCAGAAGTCGGAGACAGAAAACTGTTAGGTCCCGAGATCGTGCAAATCACAAGTGATAAAATCCAACTCATCTAACAGCAAATTCGCACTGCTCAGAGTCGCCAAAAAAGCTATGTAGATACACGAAGACGGGAATTGGAATTTCAAGTCGAAGAGCATGTTTTTCCTAAAAATCTCACCAACAAGAGGGGTTATCCAAATTGGAAAATGAGGAAAATTAAACCCACGATACATCGGGCCATTCGAGATACTAGAAAAGATTGGTCTTGTAGTATATCGCCTTACACTAGGGGTGTTCACGGATCGGATTTGTACGGTTTGCGGTTCGGTTTTGACCCGCCCGCACCTATGCGGTTTAGAGAAAAGTCAAACCGCAACCGCCCGCAGTGCGGTTTGCAGTTTGTGCGGGTAGGGTTTGCGAATGTGCGGGCAGTTTGCAGTTGAATTTTTTCCTTTAAAG
Source organism: Camellia granthamiana (assembly GCA_036172215.1). NCBI lineage: Eukaryota > Viridiplantae > Streptophyta > Magnoliopsida > Ericales > Theaceae > Camellia > Camellia granthamiana. Next base: position 114,569,018 of record CM069906.1, read on the forward strand.
AGAGAGTCTTTACCTACGAGTTGATGATCTTAGGCTGATGTTTCACTGTCTTGGATTGATGTTGGTCAAGGAAATACTTTTAAAAAATTAGAAAAACAAAAATAAATGCGCACACACACAAAATTAGTTTCATAATCTCTTTGTGGAAATTAGAGAGAATAAGTGGAAAGGAAATTTTGCATTATAGGTTCTATTTAGTTATGTTCTATTAAAATACTTAGCTATATAAAAGATTACCGTTAGAGTTATTTGAGAGAGGATTGAGGTTTTCTAAGGTCTTCAATAATGAGGAAATCTTAAATTTGAATTTTCAATTTCTTTTCCCAATCTGTTTTCTGAAATCAAACAAAGCAAGGGAACAAATCAAATTCCCTCAGGCTTTCCACCAAATAATAGATAAGGAAAAAGTAAACACATTTAGAAACAAATTGGACTCAAATTGTAGGCAAAAGCAAAATCTAAAGATAATAAACAAAAGAAAATAAAGGCCAAAATTTATTTTTTTTTCATTTATTTCTATATTTATTTTTAGTTGGTTTTGAATAACAAGCATACGCCATCATTTTCAGGAAACTAATAAAAATGACATTACTTCTTCGGCACCCTTTTACTGACCAATCAAATATCATCTCCCAAACTTATCCATGGTCTGTTTGGTTACCCAAAAACCACAAGAAAAGAAGCAAATACACTGGAGTTCAGGCTTCAAGAAACAGTTAATAAGAAATATTCTTCTTATTTTAATAAGCTTATACAAATCTTCATGAATATCAGTATTAAAGCATTCAAATTCAAGATTTGGAATTATAGATGTCTGCTTTCAGCAGCTATAGCCAGAACCAGTATCAAAGGATTCATGTTTTTACAGTGTATGAAAATCACAATCTCAAGATTCATGTTTTTACAGACCTAACAACACTTCAGAACCTCTTTTCTTCCTAGATCAAGAATTTACACAATAGCCATTGATTCATTTGATGAACAAAAAAAATAGAGTCAGAGAGACATAGATCTGAATGCCCATAAAAAATCAGAGATCAAGGAAAGAGAGAGAGAGAGAGAGAGAGAGAGAGACGCATACATAAGAGTTGTTGGAGAAAGATTCAATCTTACGAGGTCGATTGGTGCAATGAGAGAGTGAGGTCGATCGGTCGATCTTGCGATGAGAGAAAGTCGATCTCTTGCGAGGTTGATCGGTCCAGATGAAAAACGAGAAAGAGACTGATGAGATGAGAGAGAGTGAGAGCTGCGCTGTGTTTTGAGTTTGAGAGATTAGATTCATTAGGGTTTTTGTTTGTTTGGGTGTAGATGAAGATGAAGATGAAAAGTCGAACGGTCCAGATTATTCACCCAAAAAAAAAGACGATCCAAATTTGAAATATTTAAAATAAAAAAAAAACAAACAAACAAATTGTTAATGCGGGCGGGTTAGGCGGGTACGGTTCAAACCCGCAACCCGAAAATCAGCTAAAATTTAAACCGCACCCTACCCTAATGTATTTGCGAAACCGCCCATATATGTGCAGATCGGATCGGATAGGGCGGTTTGGACAGATCGGATAACCCTATGCCCAGCCCTACCCTACACTATTACCTGAACTATCCAATGTCTATAATGTGTTTCACGTTTCAATGCTTCGACGGTATCTTCGAGATCCAGAACATGTTGTTGATTATGAGGACCTGGAAGTTCAAGAGGATCTCTCTTATGAAGAGCAACCAGTGCAGATTCTCGATCATCGTGATCAAGTTCTCCGAAACATGACCATACCGTTGGTAAAAGTCTTATGGCAAAATCATCGTATCGAAGAAGCTACGTGGGAAACGGAAAGTCAAATGTGAGCTAAATATCCACACCTCTTCAAAAATTAAGGTTTGTCAAGTTTGGGAACAAAACTTCTTTTAGGAGAGGAGAAATGTGACACCCTGAACGTTTAATAAAATATCACATAAATATTTATAGCTATATATAATTGTGGTTGTATGTGATAATATATTATTAGTGATAATATATTAAAAATAAAAAAAATATAATAAATAAAATAATAATAACAATAATAATGAAATAAATATAGGGAATAAGGATAATAATAATAATAATAAGCAGATAGTTATCCAAACAAATCTGTGAATTAATTAGGAAGGGAATGTGGCATCTATAAGTTAAGACACCTGTACAAAATATATATAATTTGGATTGAGTCATCATTATGAGATACGAGCCTTGTGTGTATAAGGCATTCAAGGCAACAAATTGAAGGCACAAAAAAAAAAAAAAAACAAAGGAAAATTCGGAGATATTGCGTAGAAGGGGTCTCAAAAAGATAGGAAAAATATGAAGGAAATAGTAAAACTCCATCTTAAAGTGAGTTATATTATACCTTGAGTCACCATAATATATTTTACGTATCTTTTGACTTACCATAAATTATTTTATACAATTTTATGTCTTATGAATTATATTAATATTCCAATTATGTAGATTTATTTCTGAACTCTATTTATTTAAAATGAAACCCATGGATATGTTTGTTTAAATTTTAGAAGGTATTTGACTATAACCTTATAAATAATTATGTTTTGTAAGTACCACCACGAGAGTCCCATGCCTTGGGGGACTTAAATAACCATTGGCCTATGTTTAGCCACTTTGTGATCTTCTGTTTGTCATGGATCCATCGACCTCTGTTCTGACTATCACTCCAATGACCTCTGTTTTGTTCTGTTCTATACCATAGTTATGGTTATTTAATTACATAATCTCTGTGTTTCAGTTTCTACCACTTTAAATTATTCGTTTATTCAAATTAAGTTCCGTTACTATTTTAGCTTAAATAACTATACATGGTTATTTTGTATTTCCTATACTCTTGGCATAATATTTCTCACTCTGCTATGTGCTTATAGCTGTTACTCTTTCAGGTGACGAGATATAAAGGAGACTCATAACCTCACGTAGTGGAACCCGTACGAGAATTTGATGTTGAACCATTATTTTGTTTTTCTTTACTTTTTTTCTTTTATTTATTTTATTTTTGCTTCCTTTTGTTTTTACTCTATGCCGGTCAGTGAATAATAAAATAATAAAAACCCTATAGAAGTATTTTCTCTTATTAAAATAGTAAAATGAAGTAAATTTTCTGTTTAATTATTTTTATTTCCATTTGCCTCCGTCTGCGCCATTTAATTTGCCACGATTAGAATAAAGTAGTGAGTTACGGTTCCTGCCCTAAGCCCCTAGGGTTGGGTCGTGACAAACTTATGATCCAACTATTACACAGTGAAAATGAATTATGTTTTTCGTGTTAAAATATTAATCTCTTATTTTATTTTTATTATTTCAAAATATTGTTAATTCCTTTTCAAAAATTAAAGAGAAAAAATAATATAAATTTTATATTGGGAGATTTATCAATAAATCCCAAAATTTGAACTTATGAACCAATTGGTCCCATTTTTATTCTATTAAACCATTTAGTCCCATTTAATTGTGAGGGACGTAATTACCCTCATATAATGCAGCTGTCAGGCAGAAATTAGGTGAGGCACGTGTGTCACTCACGTGCTTGATTAGTGAATGGATGTGTGGTGTGTTGCATGTGATACACTGATAGGGTGTCACAGAATGGCAAAGTGCTGTAAGGGGTTTTTTATTGGGCTGGGTTGGTGTGTTTGGCACGACACACACTGATACGCGGGACACACGCACACAGCATCTCTTCGATCTGAGTTAAGACACACACAGTGGGTGGCATGGGCTCTCTCTTTCTCCTATCACACACAGATTGACACATACATTGTGAGGGCAGACACACACATACACACAGATATATACACACACAGATACACACACACAGATACACGCACACACACAGACAGATACACACACACATACAAAGATACACACACACACAGACAAAGATACACACAGATACACACACAGACACACACATACATTGTGCGGGGCAGATACACACACACAGATCAGATCAGATCTTCCTGAGCCGCCGGTTCGTGCGCCGCCCGTCGAGCCTCCGCGGCGCGGCTCGGTTCCTCCGCCGCGCCAACAATCGGAGAATGATGCGCGAGCCGGAATTGATGGTAAGAGATGCAGCGGCGGAGCAGATCGAAGAGGGGCAGAGCGATTGGGCGTGCTCGAGGCCGATCGTGATTCTGGATCTGTTGTGGAACTTCGCGTTCGTGTTCGTTGCTTTGTCGGTGTTGGTGGTGAGTCGGAAGGAGTCTCCGACGAAGCCTTTGAGGCTTTGGATTGTTGGATATGCGTTGCAGTGTGTGCTTCACATGGTGTGTGTTTCGGTGGAGTATAAGCAGATAGCACAGAGCCTTGATCGGGGAAGACACACATAGGGGCACTCTCGTCCAGGAAATGAAACAAGAATGAAAAAAAAAAATCAAAAAGGACCAAATCAAGCCACCAACAGGACTATTTGGTATAATAGAATAAAAGTAGGACTATTTGGTATAAGAGTTTGTAAAGTAGGATTTATTGGTAAATAATCCTTTTATATTTTGCACTTCTTTTAAATTTATTAACAACACAAAAAGTACAATTTTGATAATTGATATTCCCCCCCCCCCCCAAAAAAAATCCAAAGGGTAATTTTGAAAAATTAATATTTTTAAAAATAATTGTGCAATTAAAAAAAGTTATATTCCCAAAGAGGGACTAATATTTTGGGACAGATGGAGTACAAAATATACTAAGAGGGCATTTAACAACAAACTAAAAAAAGTTTGCTTTTTGCTTTTATTTTTCAAATACTTTAAATGAGTTTTTATTTATTTTTAATATATATATATTTTTTTTTCATATTTTCGTCATTTTTTTTTGCGAGTGCTCTTTAGATTTACATATTGTAGATGCATATAAAAAATAAAACAAATTGAATACAACATTAAAAAAATCATTGAAAACAAAACTAAAATCTTTATTTTTCTTTCTCTTTTCATTTATTTGTAGCGCTTTTTTTAATATTTTTGTTAAATTTTTTAGATGCTTATAATCTTGATATATTTTTAAAAAAAATAAAGCAAACTAAAATGTTTAAAAAAAAGTTTAATAAAGACAAATAAAAATCCATCTAAGAATAATTTTTGAAAAATTAGTAAACCAAACAAAGTCTTACACTGGTTTAAGAGTTTTCAAAAATAATTTTCAAATTTTCAATTTGTATTTTTTAGTTTTTACTTTAATTGTTAAACTTGATAATTTATGGAGTAAAATGACACAAGTAAAATAATTTGAAGAGCAAAGTTAGGGGTGCTTTGGCAACCAAATAAAAAGTCAATTTTTAGCTTTTTATTCATTTTTGGTCACATTATCTCTCACATTTTTTATCCATAAAAAGACAAAATAAACTTAAAAAATTAATTTTTTACTAAACTTTCCAAAACACCACTTAATCTTTCATTCAAAAATTGTAACACATTACTGACTGGGCGCTCTGTCCAATAGTCCAAATTCAAATTTCTATTGTCGAAAGGTGCTTGCATAAAATATTCTGTTCATAAGTAAAAGTTTGTACGAAATGACCAAACTACCCATCCATATATATATATATTGTATATATTTTTCAAAACACTATCTCACCGTCTCTGCTCTGTTTCTCTCTCTCTCTCTCTCTAACCCTAGTTTTCTCTTTCTAAAAACCCTAGTGCTTCTAGATCCCAACCTTAATGCTTTTGATCCGTTTAGGAATGACAATGGGGCGGAGTAGGGCGGGGTGGGGAGGGGAGGGGAGGGGCCAGGGATCACACTCCCCGTCCCCGATTCCCGATTGTGAAAATCTCCCTTGTCCCGACCCCAGCCCCAATCCCTGACGGGGAACCTACCACTGTCCCCATCCCCGTCTCTTAATGGGGATCAAGTTTCCCCGACCCCGAAAATTCCTCGCCCCCCAAATCTATTTCAACACCACCATCAACAACAACAACAACAACAACATCATCATCATCAACAGAATCATCAACATCAACATATCAACAAAATCATCAATAGATCATAAACCAAAAAAAAAATGGACAGATACACAACAAAACATACATGTATACATACATACACAAACAGATCTCAGATTTGTGTCACAGAGAGAGAGAGAGAGAGAGAGAGAGAGAAAGAGTGGATGATCGGCATCATCAACACATACAGATAAAGGACGACAATACGCACACGTACAGATCTATGTATCTGTGTCACAAAGAGAGAGATAGAGAGAGAGAGAGAGAGTGTGTGTGTGTGTGGACGATTGGCGGCGATGGACAACGGAGGAGATCGGATAAGGCGATGGTGGACGAAGAAGGACGATCGGAGATTCGGAAGCGATGGGTGGTTGTGACTGCGACGACGGAGGTGATGGACGACGGAGGAAGCCGATCGACGTAGTGGACAGTGATGATCGGCGTCACGAATAGTGCGAGAGAGTAAGAGAGAGAGAGAGAGAGAGAGAGAGAGTAGAAGGAAGAGAGAAAGAGACAGACATAGAGGAAGACACAAACTGAGATATGAGGACGAGGGTTTGGTTACCATATGTGCATATATATATATATATATATATAGGGGGTAAACTAGTAATTTCACTTTGGGAACAAACGGGGACGGGAATGGAGACGGAGACGGAGACTGGGACGGGGACGGAGACGGGGACGAGGACGAGGACGGGCTGGGTACAGGACTGGAACACTTATCCCCGTTCCCGACCCAAATCTAATTGGGGATTGATTTTTAAATACCATCCCCGTCCCGTTAGGGATATTTTTCGGGAAAAAATAGCTCAAATCAAGGTCGAGAAGTCAGGTCCCCGTTGGGTCGGGTTCAAATTGCCATCCCTAGATCCGTTAGGTGCTGGCATTAGGCTTTCGGATCACCATCGATCTCAACGACGAGATTTTCATCGATCTCAACAATAAGCTCGCCATCAAAGCAACGAGATCTCCATTTCTTTCTCTCTTCGTCCTTAGCATCTCTGTTTCTCAAAGATTGTTTAACCGTTTTTCAGAGATCTCCATACTTATCGTCGAATCGCCAATATCCCAGATGTATCGATTTCGGTGGCCTATCTGAGGAGAAGCTGAGATTTGATCCAACATCTCAAAGATCCAGCATTTCGATCACTAGTGCTGCCTCTCAGGTCTGGTATTCTCTCTTTTCCATCAGATCTGTGCTGAGAAAAGAGAATCAGTGTCGAAGACATGGAGATGAAAAGAATGAGGGGAATCAAAGGGATGGTGGTGGTCGATCTAGATCTAGATCAGAGTATACATCTAGATCAGAGTATACATAAACCACCGCTGTCGTCTTGTTGTTAATGATGAAGATCTAAGATCTGTTCATTTTTATATGTTTTTTTTTTTCATGTTGATGATAATGATGAAGAATAGATAGGGTTTGGTTTGGCTTGGCTTGGTATTATATGTTGTTGTTGTTTTTCTTTTTCTTTTTGCTTTTGAAGACGTGTGTGTTTTCTGGTGGCAGTGGCAATGGCAGTGGCGGTGGCAGTGGCAGGGCAACACTAAAAGCCCTATCTTAAGGGGCAACTGTTGTTGCAGCTATGGAAGGAAGACTTCTCTTCTCTGATATAAACACAAATATGAGCCTTAAATAAATAAAGAGATTAGGAGTGAGAGATATACCAACAAATAGAGAAAAAATTGAAGATTTGTGACTACTTTATTAAACAAATAAGAAAAAAAGTGATGTCGATGATAATGATTGCAACAGATAAACAAAAAAAGTTGATACAGATTTTTAATAGATAGGAAAAAAATTAAACAAATAAATAGAATTTGGAAAAAAAATTGAATAGATATAGAGAATTTAAGAGGAAAAATTAAACAGATAGATATAAAATTAAACAGATAAATAGAATTTAGGGAAAAAATTGAATATATAGATAGAATTTAGGGAAAAAATTGAATAGATAGGGAGAAAACTTGAACAGATAGATAAAAAATTTGAAAAAATATATATATATTTGAACAGATAGTCAACGAAAAGTCATACAGTCAACGAAAAGTCAAATAGATAAAAAAAAGTCAGGGATAAAATTGGAACAAAATGTCTTGTAGAACTTCTCACCAAATTATTTCACAAAAATGTGAACTTTTCACTAATAAAAAATATTCACTAGATCTAATGCCTTACACCATTCTTAAATTTAATTGATTACCAATTTTCTCTTAATGATTTGGGATGAAGTCAAACAATTTCATTGGTTTAAAGTACTAGTTTCTAAAATTGATAATTCATTGGGCAAAATGACACAAGTATTATAGTTGGAGGTGACAAAATGATTTTTTTTTTATTTCAAAGTTTGAGAAAATTATATTGAATTTTAAGGTTATTTTGGAAAGTAATTTGTTTTAGTTAATTTTTTTATTTTCATAAAAAAGACGTTCAGAAAGATCGAGAGAAGCATTGACTTTTATGTAGTGATTTTTTGACATTTTTATAATTTATTATTATTTTTTATATATACAAAATAGCCTTTAATCTATCTAATAACAGTAACATGGAAGTTAAATGGGAGCATGAAATTACTTTTTTATCCTTGATGTTTTATACATTTATCAATATATTAAAATTAACTTTAACATAAAATGATCCCAAAAAAATGTATAATACATATGATATAAATTATCCTCACATCCTCTTCCATATTCTTGTTAGAGATGACCATTTTTATCCGATCTGTGGGGGCCCGCCTATACCCGCCAGAATGGAGCAAATTTTATCCCGTCCCGATACGTATGTGGGTGCGGGGATGGGTATCACTTTTTTTCAATCCAAACTTGACCCGATATAATTAATAATAGGGCTTGGCTTTGGTCCAGTCCTTAATCGGACTGGACGGTGCTGTTGGGCCCGTGGGGCGCCACCACGGGTCCCGTTTTGAAAATCTGAACCGTTCAATGTATAGAACTCGTCGAGTACTATATGCCTGTGAAAAATCACGTTGATCGGATATCGATAGCTATGTGATCAAATCAGTTTTGTATAAAAAAAAAATGGACGGTGAATAAATTAACGGTTGATAAAAAACTGTTTTGATCACATAGCTATCGATATCCGATCAACATGATTTTTCACAGGCATATAGTACTCAACGAATTCTACACATTGCACAGTTCAGATTTTCAAAACGGGACCCGTGGTGGGTCCCCACGGGCCCAACAGCACACGGTCCAGTCCGATTACGGACTGGACAAAGCCAGAGCCTTAATAATATATATATATATATATGTATATATATATTATATTAGATATAAGAAAATAATATTAAAAGTTTTGTGATTTTGTTTAAAATATAAATAAATAATAATCCTATAAGTCTCACTATTTATATATATGGAAACAAGAAAAATTATTTTGTGTGCCAGGGATTTAAATATTCTCAATTTTTTTAACTATGTGAAATGTGTCGGATATCCACAGGTATCGGGTATCCGCGGGGGCGGGGGTTGGGTTGAAAAATTCCACTCGTAGTGAGCGTGGGGCGTGAGCGGGGGCAGGCGTGGAGTTTGTCCGCGAAGGCGGGAGCAAGGAATGGCAAACCCCTCCAAACTTACCCTGTCGCCATTCCTAATTCTTGTATTTTTCCTAGTAGATTATTAACCCCATATCTTATTGCATTCTCACATTCAACCGTCTATTTTCTTCTTTTTATCTCCCTCACCCCACTACCATTCTTCCACCTTCTTATTTACTCCACTGCCTCTCTACTCTTACCGTAGCCACAACTCTTACCAAGTGCCACCCTTACTGTAATCACAACTCCCCTTTTCTATATATTTTCCTACTCTTTCTATATATTTTCAATATCACGATCTCGAATAATACCCTCTACCACCAGTTTCTTAGTTTCCACAATTACTTACTACTAGAGTCCCTTTCCACTTTTAACCACCATGTAGTCCAATCACCTATTGTCGTCATCCTTCATGCCACCCAACCAACCAACCAACCAACCAACCATAACCTCTACAACATCAACAACTCTCATTTGCTAATAGTGGCGACCCATTTCACTCTTTGCAAAGCCAACACTATTACCAATATAATTTGATCACTTCTTTGTAATAAAATGAAATGAATTAAATTCAATTTGTTGTAAGGGCTCATGACGGACAAAGCAATGGTGATGGGTAGAGATAAAGGAGAAGAAATGTAAAAGGTTGGTTGGGGTGGTAGCGGTGAAAATAGGAAAGGCATTAAAGACAAAAAGATAGATATTGCAATGGATTAGAGATAGTGGCGACGAGATTAACAGATAAGTGACAAGAAGAAAGATACAAGGAAAAAATGAGACAGCGAAAACAAAAGGAAAAGAAGAAAGGGTTCCAATTGTGTTTAACCCACACAATCACTTATGGGCAAAAAAATTAAATTTAGAGTAAAAATTTTGAGGGCACTTTTTCATAAATCTCTTTTCACCTACTTATATTTTATTTAATCTACATTATTTTCTTATATTCCAATAAATCCTATGAGTGACATAGTTATCAAAATACTCTTAATAATATTCACATTTACATTGTGAATGTTCACACCATCAATGTGAATATTCACATTGTCAATGTGAACATTCACACATCAGTGTGAATATTTACATTGTAAAATATGAATGTTCACATTACCAAATTGCTAACCGTTCAAAAAATATTGTAATGATAGAAATGTCTATAAAATATCTTAAATATAAGAATTAGGATTTGGTAGATCAAATGTCCAAATAATAAGACTTATTAGAATATAAGAATATTTTATAGACTAATTAGAATACAAATACTTGAAAAATAATTTTCTAATAAATTTTCCAAAAAATTTAAGACACTTTAATATTTGGTAAATTATGGTTACATTGTAGTTTATGATGAAAGACATGTGGGCCTTACCTAATACAACACAAAGCATAGTGTTAAACGAGGAGAAAATATATGATCTCAAGTTTCACTTAAATTAAATTATTCAATCATAATTGATTAAGGTTTCATTTGGGAAGATGGGTTGGGGTTAGGTTTGGGACTATTTTAGTCATAAAAAGATAAAATAGACTTTTTAGCCTAATAAGATAAAACATCACATCCAATCCATAATCATTACATTCATTTTTCTAACAAAAATTCAAAAAAGCCAAAAAATTATTTCCAAACGAAACTTTTCCTCGTTTGGCAAGTGACTTTTTTAGCCAAAAAGTCAAATAGTCACTAAAAAACCAAAAAGCCGACAACCCATACCAAAAAATCAAAGATTCTCTTTTCTCTCTACTTTTTACACATCTTTTCATAAAAAGCCAAAAAGTTATCTCAAATATACTAATTTTTTTTACATCACATTTTAATCAAAAAACCAAAAAGTTACTACAAAAACCTATTCCCAAACGAGACCTAAAATAACCAAAAAATAAAAAAAGGTAAAAAACTAACTCACCTTCCAAACAATCCTAAAACTATTAATGACATAGTGATTTTGAACAACTTGATATCTTATCCACAACTTTGAATAAGAGAATTAATTGAAAAATTCTCCTCTTCAACTCATGTTAAATAGTCCCGTGAATGTGACAATGATGTATGACTAAAGGGGACCATTTTACATGGAATAGTTGACGTTAGGGAAAGGCTAAGAACAAAGCAACAACAAACGAGAATGGCATTGTAGAGCCCTCACAAATGTATTTTAACTCCACCACACCCCTATTTTGACTTTTGCCACATTCATTTCCCACATTGATTAGAGTGGGGTTCAAGCCCTTTCACACCACTCATCAGTCTTCTTGAAGCCACTCAACTAATTTGTCAAAAATAAGTATACCCATTTGCCAAACAAACAAAAATAAAATACATTAATATAGAGGATAATTTTGTAAATATATATTTTTTATATAAGATTATCATACAAAAAATGATGTAACATTTTGTAATTCTATAATTTTTTAAAATATCATTATAATATTATTTTAAATAATTTTTTTTTGTATAAAAATTATAACCACAACTCTTTTCTATCTGTTTTATGTATGTATAAAGTAAAATTTAAACCCACCCTCTCTCTCCAAGCAAGGTTCGGTTTGACCATAGATTTTTCAGTTATTTTTATTTTTATTTTTTTTAGGATAAAATTATTTAAAAAAATTAATGCATTTAACAAATTCTAAAAAAAACTAACTTTTTTGTTAGTAGAAAAGTTTGCATAAGTTGATTTTTTTAAAAAAAATATTTTGGCTTCTTTTTTGTCTTTTAATGAAATTTTTAATTTTTTTTATTAAAGACAAAAAAAATAAAAATAAAAAACTTTTAAGCAGCTACTAAACAAAGATAAACCTAATTAAAAAAAATCAAAATTTTCCACAATTGTCAAATATATAAGTCATAATTAAATGATTAATTTTTTTTTTTTTTTTTAAAAAAAAAAAAAAAAAAAAAAAAGAGTATGGAATTGGTGGTGAATTAGCCGTCCCCAACAACCAAGCCCCTGTTTGGTCAACCTTCTCAAACACGACATCTTCCACCCCATGACGTCGGCCATCATTTTATTTTGAAATTTGACCCTTTCCTTCTCCTTTTTCCTTTCTCTTCACTCATCTCCATTTTTGTTTCAAAAAAAAAAAGAAGCTGTAGTGATGATGACTAAATAATCAACTATAAAAGTAAAACTTGGCAAGTTGGCATCCAAAGACAAGAACCCAAAGATAAAAGCAACCAATAAGAAAATTATAAAAAAAAAAAAAAAAAACAACAGAGAGGGAGAGAGAGAATATAGCCCACTATCTTTCTTTGCACCATGTTACCAAACCCACCACCTCTCTTTGCTTTTTCTTTGAATTGTTAATTGATTCACAGTAATTTAGACAGAGAAAAAGAGAAACAGAAAGAGAAAGAGAAAGAGAGAAGCAGAGAATCCAGTGTCGTACAAGGAATAAACTATTAAACCCACTAAAATGGAGATAGAGAGAGCTGAGTCATTGAACTCACCTAACTAGCAATAATAGTAGTAATCTACAACACATTCCTAGTTTCACACAAGTAAAAACACTTTTCTTTTCTTTTTTTTCTTTTTTTGCAATTGACAGTTTCAAGAAGACTCTAAAATGAGACCAGATGTTTCAGCAACACAGAGAGAATGATTGTGGTCGGCTTCGTAGGTGACGATCAGCATCGTTGGATCATCCAAAGCTCTTTCCACATGTTTTCGTGCTGGGCAACCCCTCACACTACTGCACTTGTAGTATCCCCCTGTTTTTTTTCCAAACAATTATCCCAGAAACAATTTACATTAGCATACGAGTCGACTCATTACTCGGAGAAGGTCTCGTCTGACAATACACTATTTTAGTAATTTTTTGATTAAAATATAAAGTAAAAAAAATTTATCTGTAGAGAATAATTTTTTAATTTTTTACAAAAAAATATGTAAAATATAAAAATAAAAGAAAATTTTTACCTTTTCCATATAAGTTATAAATTTTTTAATTTTTATTACTTCCCAAAGATGCCTCAAATCAGTTAAAAGCAGTATCCGTACGTGTTTATTTATCTTAGCTTCTCTTTAGTGTAGACCGTGTTGTTGGGTTTTTGTTGAACCACCAAGAAATTTAACACTTTTGGCGGGGTTAGTTGAGCTCAGTGTCTCATTTTGAGCCTGATGAAGTAATTCAAATAGTTTATTTTTTAAGATTTATTAAATAAAATATTTATAAAAAAATAATATGATAAGACATTAGTAGTTCTATATTCAAATTACATTTATATTCTAAAAAATAAATAAATATTCTTAAAATAATATTTATCATCTTTTTTATTATGTAAATATTCATGTAGTCTTGGCCCTGTTTGGTAGGGTTTATTTTCAGCTTTTAACTTAATTTAAGTTATTTTGATGTGTTTAGTTCAACTTAACAATATAGCTTATAACTTTTTGTAAGTCAAAAATTAACTTATTCTTTGAGTGGGGGAGGAAAAGCTTAATTTATAAATCAAAAATCAACTTATATTCACAGGTATAAGCTATAAACTGTTAAGTTATAAGTTATAACCACTTTTTCACAGTTCTACCAAACAGACCCTTCTCTCACAACCAAACCCATCCTAAAATAAAGTTCCAATATATATATAATATAATAAGCTTGACGAGTTTATCGTAATAATATTCAAATATAATTTTTTCTTGGTAGAATAATATGTCAGTGGAAAATAAGGCACACATTTACAAAAGGAAGGAAATTCTTGTGGGTACATGTTTTTTAGTGGATTCCACGCTGCAGTGTTAATCTTCTTTACCTTTTTTTCACTTTTTAAATAATCCTATATCTATCAATTCATTTATTAATTAATGTGCTAATAAATAATATGATATAATTTTAAGTATTTTAGATATTTATAATTTATATAATAAATGAGATCAATAATAATGTCATAATAATGTCAATAATAATGTCATAATGTCATAATATATGTTAGTATCTTAATTAATATACTAATTAATATATGTAGCATTACCATTAGTTTTTTATAAGAAAAATTACATACCGGTGCAAATTTTGTAAAATATTTATAGATTAATGAAAAAATTTATAAATTTAATTATTAATTTAAAAAAATTACAAAATTACACTGAGTTATAATTCTTCTATTTTAAATCAAAATTAAAATTTATATTTTAATATAAAACAATCTCATTTTTCATCTATAGAACAAGGAATTAAGAAAAATTAATTATAATCAATGATAGTATAAATTTTTTTTTAAAAAAAAAAATTAAAAGGAAGTTGCTCGTTGTAATTTACCATAAAGTCATTACACTATATCCAAAGACTAAAACAGTAACTTTGAAGATTAAAAGGTCAACTATCACATATGACCCAGTCCAAAAATATTACCAAACCCAGTCGACTCAGCCATTTGCGTACCTTGGATGCGGAGACCCTTTAATGGGTTTCTGGCCGTACTTCCTCCATGAGTAATCGTCCGGCGGTATGTCCGCCATCTTTGCACTTATCGCCGGAACTCTGACCACCCTCTTCAGCCTCAGCTTTCTGATTCCACAAATCCAAAATCAAAATCAAAATCAAACCCACATGAATGAGAGAGAGAGAGAGAGAGAGAGAACAGACCTCCTCTTGGAACAATGGCATCGGCCGGCGGAGCCACCGCTGCACTTCCCGGAGGCGGCGTTTTCCGACGAACTGCACTTCCTCTTCAACGGCGGTGGTCTTCCGGCCGAGGAGACCTGAGACAGATTGGAAATCAAAAACGCCGACGCCGACGACGAAGGCTGCTTGCTATCCGTATCACCGGTCGTCAACGACGAAATCACCGGCGAAGAATACGAGAAATTGATGGTCTTGGAACCCACATCCTTCATTTCAACTCCTCCATTCTTCCCCATCACGAATTGATCGTGGTGGTGGTGAGACTGAAGAGGAACTTGCTGAATTGGGGTTGGACAATAAACCCTAGTTTCAGAAACTTCATTGATTCGATTTGGGGGCGAAATCAGAGGAGCTCTTCGGAACCGAGCATGGCCGGTTCGAGTTCGACCCAAAAGAGAAATAACCCTTTTGAACTTGTTGACAGCCGTATCAGCAACAGCTCTACAATCGATCTCTAACGCCATGGAAGATCTGAGCTCAGAATCAGCCGATAATAGACCCCCTTCTTGTTGTTGTTGTTGTTGTTGTTGTTGAGAGAGAAGTCTTATGAATTTATTGACGCTTTCGAGGCCAGAGGCAGCCTCTTGTACGACAGCGTTTTCTTCGAGTTGAGAGATGAAGCTATGAGTTGTGTAATTCATTGCTAGCTCGACCGCCATGACTGAACTACCATCAAGCAGAGAAAACACACAAGTGGGTAAAAAAAGGAAGAAGACTCGAATAAGAACGATGATATTACAGGGTTTGTTCAAGTAGTGCTATCTTTCTGTGTCGTTTGCTGTAGAAGTCAAACGATGCCTTCGGCGAGGGTAAAAGGGCAAAAGTGTCCACAAAGTGGTGCCCAATTGTTCAACACTGCTGCTAATAATAGTAAAGAGAAAATTTTGCATCAAATAATAACTTTAGTACCTCATTAAAAATTTTAAATTAATATTTTCAATTAAAATTTATTCTAATATAAGTTTATTAATAAAAATAATATATATTAAATTTTAAAATATTTTTTTTTTCTCATAATATATTCAAATTCAACTCTCTTCATCTTATTTATTAAATTTCAATTATTTTCTCTCCATCATTTTCTTTACTCCAATTTTCCTTACAAAAACTCACTATTACCGTTAATATTATTATTATATAGATATTTTACTTTTGACATTTTGAGTAGTTGTATAACTTTGAAGTTGATAAATGTTTAGAAGATTATCTTGTTTTTGCATCCAATGACATCCAAGAAACAACCGTCTTTGGTTGATGAACAAATAGAGGCTGTGATTGAGAACTAAACTTGAATCAAGTTCTTGATCTCACCTTCCATCTTTCGTTGTTGTTGTTGTTGTTTGATAGGGACTATAAGAGTGATATTCAGAGATGGAAATTGATTGGATTTTAATACATATTTTTTGCGTTAATGGATGATAAAGTATATATATACATATATATATATATTGTGGTGGGCTCAGGATTGGTTAGTGGATTTTCTGTTTCGACTCTGTTCGGCCCTCCTCATCTTTTCGGATGGGTTAGGGTTGTGAGAGAGAGGAAAAAAAAAAAATCTAAAGCGGTGTAATTTGAGATTTTTAATTTATTTATAATTTAGGTGTATCTTGGAGGATAATTTAAAAAAAACATGAAGTGTATTGAGAGTAAATTATAACCTTAAATAATTTAATAAAATATATTAAAAAATTAAACGTACTTAATGATTTTTTAAGTACAAATAGAATTTTTTAAAATTTTGGCATAGGCCCAATTTGGTGTTTTGCGGGCTCATTCAGTTTGTCTTGGTGATGTAAATCGTTTTAAATTTTAGTATTTTTTTACTAGATTATTTATTAAAAAAATAAATTAATCATATATTAATAATTACATGTTTGAATTATATTAATCTAAAGAAAATAGATGATTTATTTTTTATTGCGGATTTTTTAGAAAATTGGTTAAAAGTTGATTCTTTAATTTTTTTTAATTTTTTTTTGAAAAAATTTATAAAAAAATAAAAAGATGATTTGACTTAAAATATGTTAAAAGTCAAAATTTGACTTTTAATACATACTTGTATTTCAGTTTCTTAAAACAGAATGTGATTAAACCATGTAAATAATTATACTAATAGTCCCTATAATTTGGGACTTGTGTCACTTTGGTCCCTGACTTTTCAATTGTGACACATTTGACCATGAATTTTGAATCTTGTTCTAAATAAGGACAATTGAAAATATTATTAAATTTTTCAAAGGTAAAACCGTCAATTTGATAAAATATAAACTAATTTGATAAAAATAAATGTCAAAAAAATATTTTTAATATTTTTAAAATTATTTTTATCAACCAATGATAAAATTATGTAAAATTAATAAAAATTAAATGATTAATTTTTTTAAATTAATTTTACATGATCATCATCCAAACACATAATAAAAATTAATTTGGTAAAAAAAAAAATAAATGTCTAAAAGATTTATCAATTTTACATAATTTTATTTTTAGTAGGTAGAAATAATTTGTAAAAATTCAAAAATATTTGTTTTGATATTTATTTTTGTCAAATTAGTTTATATTTTATCAAATTGACAATTTTACCCTTGAAAAATCTCATTATATATTCAATTGTCCTTATTTAGAACAAGATTCAAAATTCATAATCAAATGTGTCACAATTGAAAAGTCAGGGACCAAAGTAACATAAGCCCCAAACTATAGGGACTATTTGTGTAATTTGCCCAATAATCTATTGACACAATAGTTAATTTTAAACCAAACGGAATCTATACTATATATTAAACAAAATGGGGTTTTTAACCCCAAACCTTGTGTGAGCTCCAATCTCTCAATCTAAATTTCTTGATTTTTTGATTTAAAAAAAAAAAAAAAAAACCTTAACATTTATTAACTTCTCCCAACTCCCAAGTCTTACCCTCATAATAACACTTTAATGCATTAAGAACAAGCATAAAAAAAAAAAATTCTTTGAAATCTAACATATATGAATTCCTTAAAAAGTCCCAACACATATGATTATTATCCTTCATAATAACACTTTAATGCATTAAGAACAAGTATAAAAAAAATTTCTTGAAAAATTCAACACATATGATTATTATCAAAATATTAAACTTTAATATAATATAATTAAAAAAAAGACATTTAATTCTTTGAAAATTCAAACACATATGATTATTATCAAAATAATAAACTTTAATATAATATAAAAAAAAAGAAAAAGAAGACATTAAAAAATATATATATATTTAAAAATCATAATTCACATATATTAATAATTGTAAACATAATTCATGCATAACATGGGTGACATGCTAATTATCAAAATGAACTCAAAATGTTTCAGAGAGCACCAAAAGATACACTCCAATGATCCAATCCATTAATGGATTAGAGGGAAGCCTTTCTATTTTTTCATCTTTTTTCAACCTTTATATATATTTTCCAATTTTATTTCATTTCCCATCTCCCAAAACTCCAGCTCTAACCTCCCCCACTCCCAACCCAACCATTACTCACCGTAACTATTTCCAGTTGTCAGTTCCAACTCCTGCTACCTTTTCCCCGCCCATCCCCAATCCCTGTCTACTCTCACTTGCTCCTTCCAACCTTTTTTTGGTCACTCTAATAGGAATGGTAACGGGGCGGAGCGGGACGGGACGGGACCGGGGATCGCACTCCCCGTCCCCGATCTCCGATGGTGGAAATACCCCCCGTCCCCGGTCCCGATCCCCGACGGAAAACTTGTCACTGCCCCCGCCCCCCAACGGGAATCGGGTTTCCCCGACCCTGAAAATTCCCCGGCCCAAATCTGTTATGTTCAACAATACTATCAACAACATCAACAACAGCATAATCATTATACATGTATACATACATACACTAACAGGTCTGTTTCAACAACACCATACATGTACAAATCTATTTTCGTTCCCAAAAAAAAAATCTAGTTCAACACATGCTGTGTAATATATATACATAGAAAAATCTGTTTCAACACCATACATAAAAAAATCTGTTTTAACACCATAAATGTACAAATCTATATACAACACCATATTGTGTATATATTTATACCTGTGTAATAAAAATCTGTTTTAACACCATACATGTATAAATCTATATACAACACCATACGAAGGAGGATCGGCGTCGCAGAGAGGATGATTGGCGTTGAGGACAACTCTCGGCATCCCAGACGCAGATCGGAGGGAGACAGTGACGGAGATCGGGGAGTGAGGCAGTGAGGTCGGAAGGAGGGAGATCGGAGGAAAGGAATGATGAAGATCTAAGGGAAGGAGGGACATCGGAGGGAGGGGAGGCTTTTAGAGAGAGAGAGAGAAAGAGGGACTAAACTGAGTCCAGATCCAGAGGCAACATATAATATAATATATATATGGCCCTAAACATATAATATAATATATATATTATAATAACCCTAAACATATAATATATATATATATATTATAATAACTATACGGGGGTCAGTCGAGGATCAATCGGGGCCGTGCCGGGGCCCAGGGTTAGAAAATCTATCCCCGTCCCCGGCTCGAAAATCATCGGGGATCAGATTTTTAATACCATCCCTGGCCCTATGGGGATAATTTTCGGGAAAAAAACCGTTCCAATCGGGGTCGGGGGATCGGGTCCCCATCGGGCCAGGTTTAAATTGCCATCCCTACACTCCAACCTCTATTTAACCTCAGCAAGTCCTTCCTAGACCCCTGATTGCTCCTTTTCGTCACTCATTGCCACCTTTAGTCCTTCTCGATCTTTAGTGGATTTAGGCTTATTTTAGTTTGGGATGTTCTAAAAAAGTGCACTTTTTGACTTATTGGCTTATATGGTTTGGGTTGGGTTTGATGTGGTGTGTTAGAGAGGTGATGTGATTTAAATAAGATGATGTGACTTAAATACGATAGTGACTTTTTGACTTTTTGTATTATTTAGTAGATGCCAAACTTGGCCTTTGAGAAGACGATAAAAAATGACTTTTTGATTTTTAATCAAGTTTTTGATTTTTTTTAAATAAATGATTTGAGAAATTGGTAAAAAGTTATTTTTGTCTTTTTTAATTGATATTTGTTTATGATGTTAAATCATAATAAAATGACCAAATTACCCCATTCAATTTAAAATATTTACAACTTTATCCATGTAGCATATTTTGACCCATGAGGGATAGAATTATAATTTCACTAGCGGCTGAAAACCAACTTCCCAAATGAAAAAAATATATAAAAAAGTCAACTTTTAACTTTTACTACAAACCTTAAAAAATAGCTAAAAGTCAAGTTCCCAAAACACCGCTTAGTCCGGAATTAGACTGAAGGGTGTTGTTAGGCCTCCATGAGTTCACTAAGAAACTATATGATAATCCGAGTCATTTAATGTGTAAAACTCACTAAATACTTCATCCTTACAAAAAAAATTAACGTTGATCAGATATCAATAGTCACTTAATCAGATTAAATTTATTTCAACAGTAATTATAATTTTAAAAATAAATTATTCGCACAAATGTGATCTGATCAAATGGCTATTAATATCTGATTAATGTAATTTTTTACAGGTATAGAATATTCAACAAGTCCTACATATTTTGAATCGTCGAGACGGATCCAAAATAGGCGCACAATGGACTGGACTACCGTCTAGTTGGACTAGCCAACTGAAGACAGTCCAACCAAGTCCTTTTCAAAAATTGGTCTAATTTTATTTTTAAGTTTTATGATATCCTAGTTTAAGAGGACCAAAAAGTGAAAAAAATTATTTTTTTGAAAAAATACAGTTAAAAAATAATGGGTGCAAAACGGAATTCTATGTGTATTTAGAAGCTTTCTTAGCCCAACCATCATCTTTTTCTTCAGTAGGTATGAACATAGTTGTTTTAACGCCACAATTTTTTTTTATTTATTTATTTTTTCGGTGGGGGGTGGGATCAAACAATTCCAACTTACTTGTCAAACAATTTTCAACTTACTTTTCGAAATCAATTTATTAATCAAACAATTTTTCAACTTAATTTTCGAAATCAATTTGGTGGGGATCAAACAATTTCCAACTTACTTTTCAAACAATTTTCAATTTTCTACTTTTTCGAAAACAATTTATTAATCAAACAATTTCAACTTACTTTTTGAAATCAATTTATTAATCAAACATTTTTTCAACTTAATTTTCGAAATCAATTTATTTATGAAACCATTTTTTGTGTTTTCAAACACAATTTTATCTTCTTTCACTAATACAAGATTTTACCACCATGTTACTTTAAAAAAAAATTATTTATCACATATGAACAATTTTCAATTGATTGTATAAACACATCGTTTAATGATTTTTTTTTATTTTTATTTTTTTATGCATTTCAAAACACAATTTCACTCAAAATCAAAATGAACTAATTGAAAATATGTTTGAAAATATGAAATAACATGAATTTGAGAAATAAATTTTTTAAAAAAAGGCTTACTATTGAGAAATATATTTTTCAAAATACCAATTTTTGTATAAAATCGTACTCATAATTTTTTTTTTAATTTATTTATATACATATTAGGCCATTTTATTAATAAATTGGTTAAAGGTTTAATCTAATAAGTTGAAAAATCAATTCTTTCTATTTTTATTTATTTAAGCACATTATCTACATTAATTTCAGTCTTTCTAAGTTTTCTAAAAGAAAAATTAGTATAATTATGTTAAAATTTTAAAATTTACTGTATTTTTTTAAATCTCAATTAATGTTAGTTTAATTTATCCTAATTTTTCTTTCAACAATGCTACAGACCCCCAGTACGGACGACCCCCACCGACCCCCAGTGCCACGTGTCAGCTTGAGATTGGCTGGAAACAAAAAAAAAAAAAAAAAAAAGGGAAACTGTTTTTTTTTGGCCAATCATGGATGACCCCCAGCACCCCCAGCTGGGGGTCCAAGTCATTTTTCTTTTTCTTTTATTATTAAGGGTCATCTCAAGTAATGTGTACTAACAAAAAAAAAATCTCTTTTAGGGAAGAGTAATGGTAAAGATCCTAAAAATTTTATCAAATTTTCTATTAAATGTTTTACATAGGTGTGAGACTTATATGGTGTGAGTTCCACATCCATGTAAGACATTTGGTAGAAAATTTGGCAAAATTTTTGAGATCTCTAGCATTTTTCT
Source organism: Camellia granthamiana (assembly GCA_036172215.1). Classification (NCBI taxonomy): domain Eukaryota; kingdom Viridiplantae; phylum Streptophyta; class Magnoliopsida; order Ericales; family Theaceae; genus Camellia; species Camellia granthamiana. Next base: position 114,591,354 of record CM069906.1, read on the forward strand.
TTAGGGAAACATTATGGTGTGCACACTCATTAAAAGGTGTGCTCCATTTACTAGGGCTGAGTAAGGAATCCGTGAAATCCGTAATCCGATCCAGTCCAGTCCAATCCGATAGGTTTGGATTGGTTTTTTGAATCCGTGGTTCGGTTCCGGATTGAAGAATTAAAAATCCGTAGTCCACGGATTAGTTCCGGATTGAACCCCACGGTTCCGGATTGGAACCGATCCAGACCGTATGCAAATAGTCTATATTTTTATTATACATCCTCCCTCATAGTATCTTCTCTTATTCTATATAAAACCTAAACTTAAACCTAAACCCGTATAATATCGTCTTTTATTACTTTTGTTTGTTAATTTTTAGTTTTAATTTATAATGGTCTAAATTTTTATGGTGAATCCAGTGTTCTTATGATTGTTTAAATTCTAGAACAATATGTTACTATTATAGAAAAGCATGTTGCTATTGTAGAACGAATAATTTTACCTCAATCTGGTCCAATCCGGACCATGCTCACCCCTACCATATACACCTTATAACTAAAAATAAAAATAACATAATTTTAATTTTCTAATCATAACTTAAAAAATATAAAAAATATCATAATTAAACACAAAATGAGAAATAACTAAAAAAAACTCATAAGTCATAATTAAGATAATGTCATAACTAAAAAAGAAAATTGATCATAATTAAATAATAAAATGACATAATTGCAGAATGCATATGGTATGTCCTTTTTAAAGGGGTGTATATTATAATTTCCCTTTTTAAAAGGTAAATTACATTAGTCTCTCATGAAATTTGAAAAAAATATAATAAATTCCGCAATTTTAATATAATTAAATTAGCCTCCATTTTAGTAAAGTTAAAAAGATTGAAAGCTAATGCAAATTGTATAAAAATATAAAGAGATTATATAACATAAAAGAGATTCTATAATTTTTTTATTCATATAACTAATGGAATACTTATGAAAAAGGGGTTAAAAATATATGTACATTAAAACTTTAAGAGAGTTTAATATGGGGGTATAGATTCTCTCAAATTGGTCATCTAACTTGAGAAAGTATTTGGGCTTGATAAACTCAATTTTGGGAATAATCTAGGTGATTTGAAATGTTTACTTTTAAGACTTATTAAGTAGTATATTCATACTAAAATTTATGATGATCGGACATCGGTAATTTTATGTTTCAATCACAATTGTTTAAAAAAATGAACAACAATTATAATTTTAAGAGTAACCATGCATTTTTTATAATACAAATGTGATTTAGAAGGTGTTTAGGATGATTTAAGTAAATATACTTTTTAATTTTTTATGAAAAAATATACAAAAAAATAGAGAGATGATATGACACGACGCAAAAAAGATAAAAAGATTAAAAAAAAGTGCTAATATAGATGCTTAGCTATTGATGTCCCATTATCTTAATTTTTATATATAAATATTATAGGGTAATTTATATCTAAATTGGGCCGAGCTAAGAAGGAGACTTCTTTGGAAATTAGGCCGCACGATGGACCGACGTAAGAGCAGATTTATTTCGGTCTAAGGACTAAGCGCGTATGGGCCGCGGTAAAAAGGCCTTAGCAAGTGGATCGCAAGTGTTAGCTCGGTCCAAGTGTAATGACGGTCACCACGGTCGGAGTGGAGATAGTTAGCTCGGTCCAAGTGTAATGACGGTCACCATGGTCGAAGTGGAGATAGTTAGCTCGGTCATAGTATTTGGAGACGAGGTATGATGGCTTCTCATGATGGAACTTGCTTTGGTTAGCGTGGTCGTAGCGCGCCATTGTTAGCTCGGTCGTAGTATTTGGAGCCGAGGTATGATGGCTTCTCATGGTATACCTCGCTCTAGTTAGCGCGGTCGTAGCTTGCCGTAGTTAGTTCGGTCTCAACAGACAACCGAGATACAAGTGAACAAGAGTCGAGCTATAAGTTGCATGTGAAGGCGTTGGATTAAGTATGACGAAGTGCAAGTGTTAGCTCGGTCATACCTTCATCCAACCGGGGTAAAACCATCTCATTTGGTTTAAGCAGTGAGGGGGATGTTGAAGGATAAGTATTATCTTTCAGGAGTGTGATTCCTGGGAGGACTCTACGTGGAGGAGTAAGAGTCCTACTAGGATTGTGCCACGCGGAACCTATAAAAGCTCACAACATCACCTATGGAGAGGTAACACAACTTTGATTCCCGAATACATAGAGCTTTTTGTCTATTTGTCTATTTTGCTGACTTAGGCATCGGAGAGGTATCCGGCACACACCCGCCGGCTAGCTCACGTTTGTGTTTTTAGGGAGTAAAGCGACGACGTACGGAGGAGTGCAGACTTGATCAACAGGATTATACGAGAACAATATTTCGTGCTCGTACAATTGGCGCCGTCTGTGGGAATATCAGACAAGAACAAAACCCCTTGATCAAGCTTTTCTCACTAGATAGAAGTAATGACGCACAATGAAGATTTACCGCAGTTCGCTGTCGACGGGCTGACTCCAGAGGGGGGTGGGAGGCGAGAAGGTTTGCCTTCTATCCCACCCATGGCGGACTTAGAACCCCAGCGGCAGAACCCCCGGAGGGATACAAGGGGGAGGCGGACTAACAGCCCCCGTCGCTCTCGCTCACCAAGTCCTGATAGACAGAGGCAGAGGATCGACCCTCAAGCTCTGGAGGATCGCGTCAAGGAGCAGGATGAATTGATACGAAGGATGACGGCGGACATGGAGTCAATGAAATGCCAGATAAAAGGAAAAGGGGTGGCGACAGGAGAGGGGCGCAAAAGCAAGACGCCCCTTCGCCACTCAGAAGATCGTGGTAGGCATACCACACCATCACAAGCAGATAGTAGAAGCCTGAGGACAGGCGACACTCAAACAAGGACGTCCAGGACTCGTTACTCCAAGTCTGAGAGAATGAGATCTGAGAGGTCATACACTGAGGGAAGCACCTATCGGCCCTCGCGCACGCACCAGACATCATCCAAGTAGACGGAGTTGCCTAGATCGTCCAATTTGCGAACGGTGCTTGAAGAAAGGACGCGATGGAATGAGGATACTAGGGCACGCGACCCTCGCAGAGTTTCAGCACTTCAGTGGTTGGCTCCTCGAACGCATGGAAGCGTCGAGGTAGGAATGTCAATACCGCGCCCAGCCTACGAACCAACGGACAAAGCATTAGCGAGGCTGCAGACCTCGCCGTTCGTCCCGGAAATTGAGAACGCGCCCCTACCTTCAGGCTTCCTACAACCCAAATTCACCACGTATGAGGGAAAGACGGACCCCTACTCGCACTTTCGCCACTTTCGCCAGGTTATGGTTGTATACCGACGAAACGAAGCTTTAATGTGCATCCTATTCCCATCCAGTCTTGGCCACCTAGGTTTAACCTGGTTCGAAAGGCTACCAGAAGGCAGCATCGCCTCCTGGGCACAATTAGCAGAGGCGTTCGTAACAAGGTTCAAAACGAACACCAAGACGCCAGTGGAGATCGATCAACTACTCTCCATTGACATGGACGACAAGGAGACGTTGAGATCCTACAACAGTCGTTATTGGGAGACATTCAACCAGATAGGAGATTGCCCCACAAATCTCGCTATCGCGTAGTACAAAAGAGGCCTTCCAGTCGAGAACAGACTGAGGGACTCAATCACTATGACGCCGCCTCTCACGATGGAGGCCTTAATGGAGAGAGTGCACCAGCACATTCGGGTGGAAGAGAATGGCGCCCGTGCTAAAACAAAAACTGGCACAACCGCAATACTAGAGAAAAAGACTTCGGCAAAAGTCAACGCGGTAGAACGTCTAAGCAGAAACGGGCGAGGCAGGCGAGACAACGGAGAGGACCAAGACAAAAGATGGTTGAGAGTCCGCATTGCCATTACCAAGGTGTTCAAAAAACCGATCTATTGGATTCTCAGCGAGATTCGCAATGAACCTTTCGTCCGATGGCCTGCTAAGCTGGGAGAAGCGCAAAAAGACTATAACGAGAGGTCGTTGTGCACCTTCCATGATGAAAAGGGGCACCACACTGAAAATTGCACACCATTGAGGCAGCATTTGGAGGAGTTAGTAGCAGCTGGGCACCTGGACCAATACATAGAAGGAGGAACACAGCCAGCCCCCTAGAACCACAACAACCCAAACGGAATGCCGGTCGACGCCCCACCTCAAGACGTAATTAACGTAATACATGGGGTATTCGAACCCGAGCGGGTATGTGAGCTCAGGGGAATGATCAAAAAGGCTGAGCACTTGAGGGAGGTATTAAGTGCACAACCTGCCATAAAAAAGGGAAGAACAGAGGCCAAAAATGTCATATCTTTTTCAGACAAAGATTTAGCGAGGATATACTGCCTTCACAATGATGCACTGGTCATCACTCTACGCGTCAAGAATTTCGACATCAAACGGATTCTGATCGACCAAGGAAGCTCATGTGAGATAATGTATTACGAAACCTTCAAACAATTGAAACTGGAGGACAAAGACTTGGCGCCTGCAATATCTCCCCTAATCGGATTCAATTTAATGCCAGAGTGGCCAGTGGGCAAGATAATCCTTCCAGTCAGAGCAGGAAGCATGACAAAACAAGTGGAATTCTGGGTATTGAAAGTCCCTTCCTCTTACAACATAATCTTGGGAAGGACATGGTTGCAAGCCATGCGATCGGTAGCTTCAACCTACCATCAAGTATTGCGGTTCACCAACGAAGCCGGGGTAATTGAAGAGGTCATTGGAGACCAAATTATGTCCAAACAATGCTTCGTCACAGCAAATGGCAGCCGCGCTGCCAAAGGATATGTACAGCTGGTGGAAGAACTTGAAAGCAATGAGCTGTTCACAGATGTTGGAATGGCAGCTGAATAAAAGGCAATTTAAAATTGGAGATCGGGTGCTGCGCAAAGTAATGGGAAACACTTTGGTACTCGGAGATGACAAGACTAGGGCCCAAATCGGGAGGACCATACGAAGTGGTTGATTAGGAGGAAAAAGGGGCATACCACTTGGAAGATGGAGATAGTAAAGTTATCCCCAGGCCGTGGAATACTGCCAATCTCAAAATTTTTCTTTTCCTCAATAAAACAAGTAGTTTCCTTTTCAGCATAGAGTGTTTTCTTTTATAAAAATTGTTTTAGTGAGCTAGGGCATTGAAAGCAGAGTTGGTTGGAAAAACCAACATTTAGCTCTCCTAAGCCGAGATAAGGATCTAGGCTGCAGGAAGTTGGCAGGTTTGACCAACAAGTTTTTGCCTGACTTGGGGGGCAACCAAGAAGTTTGGCAGAAATAACCAAACGCTTAGCTCTATGTTGGCCGGAATAACCAACATTTAGCTCTCCTAAGCCAAGATAAGGATATCTAGGCTACAGGAAGTTGGCAGGTTTAACCAACAAACTTTTGCCCGACTGGGGGGCAACCAAGAAGTTTGGTAGGAATAACCAAACGCTTAGCTCTATGTTGGTTGGAATAACCAACATTTAGCTCTCCTAAGCCGAGATAAGGATATCTAGGCTGCAGGAAGTTGGCAGGTTTGACCTACAAGTCTTTGCCCGACTTGGGGGGCCACCAAGAAGTTTGGCAGGAATAACCAAATGCTTAGCTCTATGTTGGCCGGAATAACCAACATTTAGCTCTCCTAAGCCAAGATAAGGATATCTAGGCTCCAGAAAGTTGGCAGGTTTGACCAACAAGTCTTTGCCCGACTAGGGGGGCAACCAAGAAGTTTGGCAGGAATAACCAAACGCTTAGCTCTATGTTGGCCAGAATAACCAACATTTAGCTCTCCTAAGCCGAGATAAGGATATCTAGGCTGCAGGAAGTTGGCAGGTTTGACCAACAAGTCTTTGCCCGACTTGGGTGGCAATCAAGAAGTTTAGCATGAATAACCAAACGCTTAGCTCTATGTTGGCCGGAATAACCAACATTTAGCTCTCCTAAGCCGAGATAAGGATCTAGGCTGCAGGAAGTTGGCAGGTTTGACCAACAAGTCTTTGCCTGACTTGGGGGGCAACCAAGAAGTTTGGCAGGAATAACCAAACGCTTAGCTCTATGTTGGCCGGAGTAACCAACATTTAGCTCTCCTAAGCCGAGATAAGGATCTAGGCTGCAGGAAGTTGGCAGGTTTGACCAACAAGTCTTTGCCTGACTTGGGGGGCAACCAAGAAGTTTGGCAGAAATAACCAAACGCTTAGCTCTATGTTGGCCGGAATAACCAACATTTAGCTCTCCTAAGCCGAGATAAGGATATCTAGGCTACAGGAAGTTGGCAAGTTTGACCAACAAGTCTTTGCCCGACTTGGGGGGCAATCAAGAAGTTTGGCAAGAATAACCAAACGCTTAGCTCTATGTTGGCCGGAATAACCAACATTTAGCTCTTGTAAGCCGAGATAAGGATCTGGACTGCAGGAAGTTGGCAGGTTTGACCAACAAGTCTTTTGCCCGACTAAGGGGCAATAAAGAAGTTTGACCGGAATAACCAAACACTTCACTCAGAGTTGGCCGGAATAACCAACTTTGAGCTCTATTCAGCCGAGATCAGGATCTAGGCTGAAGAGGTTGGCTGGAAAAACCAACACTTATTGCTCTTCAACTGAGATAAGGATCTAGGCTGAAGAGGTTGGCTGGAAAAACCAACACTTATTGCTCTTCAACCGAGATAAGGATCTAGGCTAAAGAGGTTGGCTGGAAAAACCAACACTTATTGTTCTTCAGCGAAGATAAGGATCTAGGCTGAAGAGGTTGGCTGGAAAAACCAATACTTATTGTTCTTCAGTCGAGATAAGGATCTAGGATGAAGAGTGGTTGGCTGGAATAACCAACTTTTAGTACTCTTTAGCCGAGATAAGGATCTAGGCTGAAGAGTGGTTGGCAGGTATAAACAGATTGCAAGGTTAAGACCGAGATAGGTCTTTCGGCCAGAAAATGTTAGTCTGAATACAAAATGAATACAGGTATGGAACAGACCGAACAGACAGATGCGAGATTTTCATTCAAAATCCAAATCAGAAGTACAAAAGGTGGGGCCTCAGCTCAGTTACAAACTCCTTTGGTAAACAGAAGAAAAATCATGCAAAGAGGTCATCTAAATCGGCGTCCAATTCAACCCTGGCTTCACCTAAAGGTAGCTCGGTCATGGCAAGCACACTTTGGTTGAGCTCGGTCGAAGGCACCGCATCAGACACAGCAAGCAAAGGTGGGATGGAGACCACAGGAGTTGGAGAGTTGGACTGGCGACCGAGCTGGGCATTGTTGTCAGGCTCTTTGGATACATCCTCTTCCTCCTCAGCTTGAAGAAATTTTTGCTGAATGGCATTTGCATACTCCACCATGGAGCTCGATATAAAATGTGGAGGAGGGTTTAGGAAGACCTCGGCTATGACCGAGCTGCGCCACAGCTGCTTTCTACCTACACTTGAAGAAAAGGTCTTTGGCAGCCTCACACTGCTGGATATAGCATCTTATCTCAGCGTCTTTGAGAAACATACGAAGTATTATGCTACATACTTCAGAAATTATACGAAATGAAAGGAAATGAAGAATTCTAGAATCACTTACAGCTTTGAGTCGAGAGGATGAAGATCAAGACCGCAAGGATGAGCTACGCAGGAGCTGTGTTTGGGAAAAAGGAGACTTAGAGCGCAAGAAAGAGAAGATGAACAGAGGTGTATTGATTTGAAAAAATAGGGTTTTTGTACAAAACCTATAGTTTGGGCGGGACTGTTCAAAAATTTCGGAGTACGAGGGTGGCATTGACAGTTGTACTCAACCAGTTGGGGCCAGCCACGTGTCTCTGGGATAGCAAGCGATTCAGATGTACAGCGTGACTAAAGAGACGTTTTTGGACCGGACGAATTGGTAGCTCGGTGACACTTTAGCTTGGTTGAAAGGGCTAAAGTTTTTAGCTCGGCTGGTAACAGGTAATCCCAATCATGCTACGCAGATGGAATTAAGGGGCAATTGAGAGGGTAATTTATATCTAAATTGGGCCGAGCTAAGAAGGAGACTTCTTTGGAAATTGGGCCGCACGATGGACCGAGGTAAGAGCAGATTTACTTCGGTCTAAGGACTAAGCGGGTATGGGCCGCGGTAAAAAGAGCTTAGCAAGTGGATTGCAAGTGTTAGCTCGGTCCAAGTGTAATGACGGTCACCACGGTCAGAGTGGAGATAGTTAGCTCGGTCCAAGTGTAATGACAATCACCACGGTCGGAGTGGAGATAGTTAGCTCGGTCCAAGTGTAATGACGGTCACCACGGTCGGAGTGGAGATAGTTAGCTCGGTCATAGTATTTGGAGCCGAGGTATGATGGCTTCTCATGGTGGACCTCGCTTTGGTTAGCGCGGTCGTAGCGCGCCATTGTTAGCTCAGTCGTGGTATTGGGAGCCGAGGTATGATGGCTTCTCATGGTGGACCTCGCTCTGGTTAGTGTGGTCGTAGCTTGCCGTAGTTAGTTCGGTCTCAACAGACAACCGAGGTACAAGTGAACAAGAGCCGAGCTATAAGTTGCATGTGAACGCGTTGGATTAAGTATGACGAAGTGCAAGTGTTAGATCGGTCATACCTTTATCCAACCGGGGTAAAACTATCTCATTTGATTTAAGCAGTGAGGGGGTGTTGAAGGATAAACATTATCTTTCAGAAGTGTGATTCCTAGGAAGACTCTACATGGAGGAGTAAGAGTTCTACTAGGATTGTGTCACGCGAAACCTATAAAAGCTCACAACATCACCTATGGAGAGGTAACACAACTTTGATTCTCGAGTACACAGAGCTTTTTGTTTATTTGTCTATTTTGCTGACTTAGGCATCAGAGAGGTATCCGACACACACCCGCCGGCTAGCTCACGTTTGTGTTTTCAGGGAGTAAAGCGACGACGTACGGAGGAGTGCAGACTTGATCAACAGGATTATACGAGAACAATATTTCATGCTCGTACAATTATACTTAAATAGTATTAAAAAATAAATAATTTACGTCATCCAAATTAAATTAAAAATATATTTTTAAAAATGAATGATTTTGACCACTCAAGTCGGATCCAAAATGCATGAATATTTTTTTAAAATGTTTTTTAGACGGAAACTGCATGAATTTAAACTGTGTAATTTATTTATTTTTTAAACAGTAGGAGGACTAATATGAAACGTTTGGGTCGGAAAGATTGACCTTTTCTGCGTTGTAGGGTCCACACAAGGCGAAATGGTCTAAAGAATGAATTGTTCGGATATTTTTACTTAGGGACCGGCTCCCTTTCAATTTGGGATCAAATTGGAGGGTGCTTAAGTTTATGAGTCTTGTCCCGAATTTCGTTTCGATAATTTGAATTGTTTAATGTGTAAAATTTATCGATTATTATATATTTATAAAAAATTATTTTGATCAGATATTGATAGTTATATGATCAAATTAATTTTGTATAAAAAAAATAGACGGTAAAAAAATAAATAGTTAACAGAAATTTAATTTGATAAGATAGCTATCAATGTTCAATTAATGTGATTTTTTACGGACATAATATTTAATAAATTTTACACATTAAACAATTCAAATTGTTAAAACGAAACTCATAATAAATTTTCACAAATCCAACAATATTCTCCGATCTGAACACGGCCGAAAAGAAGTCCAGCCTTTTATTATTTAATTATCAGTATTTTCTGTTTTTGTTTTTAAACTTTTTGTGGGAAGAGATAGAGGTCAAAGAAGCGTCCCACGCCGTCCGATGTGGGGCATTGTGTTTGGACAATTCTTGCTTTAATGTGATAAAATGTTGACTTCAATCTCTAATCTATTTTCTTTCCTCCCCATCTATACTATTATATTAAGTAAAACTTCAAAATAAATTTTTTTTTTTTTTTTTTTTTTTTGGAAGCTTTTGCCACCTGAAAATAATATAATTAAAAAAAAAAAAAAACTTACACCTCCACTGTTTAACTGTCCACGTTTTGTTCCGTCACATTTTATTGCTCCACACTTACAACTTTTCTCATTTAACTGCCATATTATATATAATATTTAAAAAAAAATACTTCATCCCTACACCTACATACACGTTCTATTCCCTTACTTTCGTTTTATTGTTCGACAGTTCCACAAAGTTCTCAAAAATTTTCTTCCCATTGACAGGTTTGCACATTTCTGTTGTCTTTTTCTTACTAAAATTGCTCAATGTAATTTTCTAAATCAAACTATTGTTGTTTTTATTTTTAACCTCAATCATTTTGTTAATTTTGAAAGCCACTGTTCTTCAAGTAAAAATATAAAAATAAGCATCATTAGATATGTTTTTTCATACAATTTATTTTTATATTATTGGTATGTAAAATACGGATTGAGTATTGTAAAATTTTTTTCTTCTTCTTCCAGTTCTTTCTAAATTTCTTTTCTTTTTTTTAAAAATGTTTTCAACCATATAAAAGTTCAATCTAAATTTAAAATAAAATAAAATAAAAAACATGTATACATTATTGTTTGATGTTTGATTTAGTTGATCATGTTGATTGAAAAAAAAAGTTCAATCTAAATTTATGAATTTTTATGAATTTTTTTATGAATTTTTCCCACCAAATAAAGATTAAAAAAATAAAACAATAATGTTCATTTTTATGAACTTTTATGAATTTTTTTTTTTCATTTTTCCCACTTCAATCTAAATTACAAATAGAAAAAAAAGATTAAAAAAAATAAAACATATATACATTATGACAAATTTATTTATAAAAACCACCATTTGAAAGTTCAATCTAAATTACAAATTTAAAAAAAAAAAAACATATATACATTATTGTTTCATTTTGTTGATCATGTTGATTGAAAAAACAACAAATAAAAAAAAAAAAATTGTATACATTATAATGTAGATTTTAGGCGCATATTATTATGAAAAACTTTTTCATTTTTACCATCAAATAAAAGTTCAATCTAAATTACAAATAGAAAATATATATATATACACTATCTATCCATACTAATTTCAATTTCTTTTTATTTTATTTCTTTATTATGATTTATCAATTGTGATGAATCAATTCTCTTTCTCTAAACTCTTTATTTATTTGCTTGCAACTGGTGGATATTAGTATAGTTATTTAATTGAAGTTATTTTATTTTTATTTTTAAAATTTTCTAACCTAGGGTTAATTACTATATCTTTTCATCCATTTTAAAATTAATAACAGAAAAGAGATAGGATACCTATAAGATTATGTATGAGTAACAGAAAAATTTAAATTTGTTTGTTATAGCTAATAAGGTTCAATTTATTTGTTTATTTTTTACATTTATTGATTAGCAATTTATTTGTAGATATTCCAAAAAATATTTAAATTCAAAAAAAGAGAAAGATATAGGATATCTTGAGAAATTATGTACGAATATAATTTTAAATTTGGTTCAGCAAATAAAAAATAAAAAAATTATAGATAATAAGGAGGACACCAAAATATATTAAAATTAAAAATAAATATTTAATTTTTTTCATGATCATTATAACAAAACTATTTGGAGTGCATTCTTCAATTTGATTAGTAGTTTATTATTTGTAGATAATAATAAGATTCTAAAAAATATTAAATCAAAAAGAAAAAAGAAAAAAAAAGGAGAGATAGGATACTTTGAAAAATTATGTACTAATATAATTTTAAATTTAGTTAAACAAATAAAAAAATTTATAAATAATAAAGAGGATATCAAAAGATATTAAAATTAAAAATAATTATTTAATTTTTTTATAATCTTTATCACAATATTATTTAGATTGAATAATAAAAGAGAAACCATTATTCTTATATTATATTTTTTTTTTAGTTACACACGCATTGCATGTGCCCCACCGTTAATGTTTTCTTATTATTATATCCACCTTTTTCCGATTCATATTTATAAGATCAGTAGTGCTACGGTTCCCACGACTCTTCCGCACCAATGAGAGAGAGGACGCATGTAAGAGAGGAAAAAGGAAAAAATACATAATAAATGGTTACCAATTAATTGAAAGTGATGGGGATCACCTATTTTAGGGGTCTCAAACATTTTTTAATATTACTGTCACGCCCTTAAAATAATACATAAACCAATCATTCAATAGATTTATAGACATGATAGATAAGTTACATTTCCAATTATCAGAGTTAATATTACAAAAGGTATTTCATGTAAGTTCCAAATGTTTATAACAGAATAAGTGTCCTACAGGCTTATATCTTTCCAAGTGAAAACTTGGTTACAACAAAAGAGAGTCCTAGCTCTATACATAGAAAACCCTTGGCTTGGATATACATTTAACACAAAATGAAAACAACCAAAACGGGGCCTTCAACTCCTAAACCTCCCAAGCTAAGACCTTAGAGGCGGCATGTCCCTTGCACTTAAAAAATGGTGTCCCAAGTAGGGTGAGCAAAGCCTAGTAGAGATATGCTAAACAGTATATGAGAATTAACTAAAACATTAGCATCTGATAAATGTTTAATACTTGTAAACCAACTTATATCCTTTCTATAACCAATCAACATTTACATCCATATTTCAATCCACTTCCATTTATTTATTCAAAACAATTCATTGATATCTAAACATTCCAAAATGAGACTACAACTCATATTATCAATACTTCAATCATAAACATCATTCATACACTTCTATTCACTTGCCATTTTACGAAATTACGTCCGAGGGAACCGGCATCCAAATATATATATGATTTCGGGACTTTCACCCTGGACACTCCGGTCAACTTAATTATCAATGGAGTCCATCCCCTATCTCCCCCCACACAATGGAGTACATCCCCTATCTCCTCCCAAACAAGATACATATACAATGTATTTAACACATCGTCATATACAATGACTAATTTAAATCACATATTCAATGTTTATATCCAACTGTCATATTCAATGACATAATCCAATTGATTAGTTTCAATTCACCTAATCATCATGCAATTTCTACAACATTCATGGCTATCCTCCACCGATAGCCCAAAACAGTTATATCTAAACAGATAAATAGATTTTTCAATAGATAATTTATCACATTTTCCATAGGTGAGTGATGCATTGATCCAACTATACCATCTAATCACAATTTCCTCCAATTTCATGATTCTCAAACCAATTTCATATTTCCACATTTATTTCACTATTTATACAAAATAGTTATTTAATTCAAAGTAGGGCTTTTTCCCCATTTTTCTCAAAAATTGCACCCAAGGCCAAATTTCACCAATTATATACAAACAACCCCATTTCCAAGACCTCACATACATATTGGACCCAAAACTAGAAAACCCCTCTTTTACTATTTCAAACTTAAAACCCTAACTTCACCCAAACTAACCATTTATACAAAATGACCAATATTTATGTTAAAACTCATAGTAATGAGTAAAGTATCCCTACTTCAAGAAGAGAAGACGAGCCAAGCAAGAGATGAGCTCCAAAGATGATGAAATCGACTTTTACTCGGATGAAAAGGTAGATCTTGAGATACTCCATCTTTTTATCAAAGGAAGGAGGGTGAGAAGATCACTAGATCTAGGTCAAAATGTAGAGAGAAAGGCTCTCAACTTAGGGTTTTGGAAAGTTTTAGAGAGAGAAAGGACAAAAAAAGTGATTTAAAATGTCACTTTCGCGATCTGATATACGTGTAGTCCGCTCGAGCGGAGAGTTTGACGCTTACCCGCTCGAGCGCAATAAAGGACGCTCGAGCGCCAAGACACAACAGCAAGGCATTACCCACTCGAGCGCAATGAGACCCGCTCGAGTGTAGAATACACTCGTCCAGTGTTTTACAGACTTCAGACAGTCGCTCGAGCGCCAAAGGGGCCGCTAGAGCTGAGACTCGCTTGAGCGTAAGAAACTCCGCTCGAGCGTGAAAAACACTTCTGTAGTATTTTTGCAGACGCACCAAGTACTGAAAGATTGTAAACCCCGTTCGAGCGCAAGAAGGCTCGCTCGAGCAGAAGACCAAAATTCTGGGCAACAAAGTTCTAGACTAACTAGCAACCCACCTGTTCCAAACTCGCCCAACACATCCCAAAACTCAAATACAAGGAATTAAAGGATGAAAACAAAATATAGACAATAACATTCAACCACAAAACCCCGAGTCCGGACACAATGAAAGTCGGGGAAAAACCTAGATCGCTATAATTACTTTTGCAAAGTGATTTTTCTTAAATATATATTATACCACCAATCACTATGTTTAGTTCCATTTTTTTGAATAATTTTTCAAAAAAGTGATTTGAAAATTCTATTTTGAAAAAATAACTTTATTTGGTTTTCAAAAAATGCATAATAACCCAAGGGTATTTGGCAACTTGGTAAAGGCTTGGGGGTTAAGACCCCAGGTCTCAAGTTCGAAATTCCTTGGGCCAATCTCTTGGGCGTAACACAGTTGGTTAGGAAGTTAGCCTCAAATTGTTGTTACCATAACACTTGGTGTGGGCCTAATGCTTCCCGCTGTGCGAGTCCTGACTTAAGCAGAGCACCTTGGTGGGTAGGAGGTTAGCCTCAAGTTGTTGCTACCACAACACTTGGTGTGGCTCAATGTTCCCCCGCTGCGTGAGTCCTGACTTAAGCGGGGGTACCTTAGTGATCTTTGTAAGGGATGTTGCCATAGACCTGCGGGAGAGTACACTTGGTGTGGGTCCAATGTTTTCCCGCTACGCGAGTCCTAACTTAAGTGGAACACTTTAGTGATTTTTGTAAAGGGCGCTGCTATAGACTTGCAGGAGAGTGGGAGGCTTTTCCTGTGACCAAAAAAAAAAAAAAATGCATCATTGCAATTTCAAGTTTCCCTCTAATTTGAGGAGAGAGACAATTTTGAAAAAAAAAAAATGATTACATTAAAAAATACTCTCATCTTAGTTTTATATATATATATATATATGAAAATATAATTTGGTATGAAGTTATTTATGGGTACATATCCTACCATTAATTGTGTGATTTTATCATAAAATTTTCACTCATTTCAACCACAAAAAACGTAAATTTTTTTTCCAAATTGGCATTAAAAAATTTCTTACGTAAAATTAAATTTCCATAAATGTTATGCAAAAAATTTATTTTATCACACAATATCGTAACATTAACAAAAAGCATGTGTAACATTGTCTGAAATTGACATAACAAAATGTCCAAATTTTTTGTACTTCATGTTGCAAAAGTTTGTAAGTTAGTTATGAATTTTTTTTTTTTTAATGCCAATTTGTAAAAAAATTACATTTTTTGTGATTGAAATGAGTGCAAATTTTATGATAAAGTCACACATTTTATGAAAGGATATGTACCCATAAATAACTACATATCAAATTATGTTTTCATATATATATATAGCATGTATATATAACTAAGATGAGAGTATTTTTTTATGACAAATTTTTTTTCTTCAAATTTGTCTCTCTCCTTAAATTGGAGCGAAATTTCAATTTGTAATAATATATTTTTAAAAAGTGCGTTTAGTTTTCTGAATAACCAAACAAGTACTCTAAAATTTTCAAAAAATTGTGTTTGAAAAACAATAACTAAACAAAGTGAATATTATTTTTCTTCATAAATATATAAACAATTTAAAAAATAATTTTTATTAAATATCATTACACACTAATATTAGGAGTAATTCAAGCGGCTCGATAAGTTGTTAAAATCTTACTCAAATTCACTCAGACTTAATTTTCAATTCAGTTCCAATTCGTAGCTCGAAAGTCTATGGCTCGACTGTGGCTCGACACCAAAACGACGTCGTTTTGGTGTCTTTCTTCCTTTCTTCCTTTTTTTTTTTTTTTTTTCTTCTTCTTTTGTGTTTTTTTGATGAAGATGAAGAAGAAAAGGCAGAAGAAGAAGAAGAAAAAAAATGCCGAGAAAATAGATCCAGATCATCAACAAAGAAAACAGATGCAGATCATTGATTTCTATGATTTGTGAATTTCATCACCAAATAAAAATTTCATCATTGATCATTGAATTTCATGATTTGTGAATTTCGTCACCAAAGAAAACAGATCCAGATCATTGATCCAGATCATCAACAAAGAAAACATCATAATTTCATCACCAAATAATGAAGTCATTATTTTTATTTTTTTTAAGCAAAAAAAATTTCATACTAAAGAAAACAGATCCAGATCGTTTTCATCAACATCATCATCATCAACAAATTTTTTTTTTTTTTTTTTTTGATGAACTAATCTTCTTCATCAACATCAGCATCATCATCATCATCATCAACAACATTTTTTTCCCCCCCTCATCTTCAGATCCAGATCAACTAGAAAAAAAAAAGAAAAAAAAAAGAGAGTAGAGTTTGAAAGAGGCGATACCCACCGGCGTTGCCACCGATCGCCGCCACCGGTAGAGAGAGAGAGAGACGCCACCTTCTCTTCATCCTCTCTTCCTTCTCTCTTCTCTCTTCTGTCTTCTCTCTTCTCTTCGCTCTCTCGCCTCTTCTCTCCTCTGTGAAAGCAACTGAAACAATAAAATTATCCACCCAAACAAACTGAAGCAAGAAAAAAAAAAAAAAAAAAAAAAGACAAAATGACATCGTTTTGTCTATTCGAGCCACTACTCAAGCCACATTTCTCGAGCTACCACTCATTTTTCTTTTCAATTTGAATTCGTCTGTCCAAGTCTGACTTAAGTATAAACTTGGGCAGGATCCAAATTGCCCATAAATTTAATTTGAACTGGTATGTCCAAGTCCCGACCTCGTTTGGTAAGTGGTAATTTTAGCTAGAAAGTTAAAAAGTTAAAAAGTCAACAACTTATATAAAATGATCAAAGATTTCATTTTCTCTCTACTTTTTGCACATCTTTTTGTAAAAATAAAAATTCATCCCAAACATACTATTTTTTTTTACATATTTTAGCCAAAAAATCAAAAAGTTACTAAAAAAACTTATTCCCTGTCACGCCCCAAGCTCCGTGACAACGCCGCACACTCATAAAAGTGAGCATGCAAGGCTAAGAATCCAATCACATAACCCACAATGTAAAATACTCAAAATAAATCCTTAAATTGTCATAATGCTAAAATCCACAAAAATTGATTATTCTTATCGTATGAAATTATCCACCAAGTCCACTAACAAAATCCATAAACAAAACAATAATCCAAGTACTTAAATCATAGTTCTACTCTTGGCACATTATGATAATTTTCCACCAAGTCCACTATTAAAATCCATTAACAAAATAATAATCCAAGTACTTAATCCATAGCCCTACTCTCGGCACTCCCATATGTAAAAATCCCGCGCAGCTCTACTCTTCAGAATCTGAAAAAAAATAAGGGTAAGCTAGACAGCCTAGTAAATAACCAACCATCACTGCCAGTTGGATCAAGTATATCAAAAAGCAGTAAATAAATAGTAGATAACCAATAAATATAATTTTTGATACAAATCAATAAATGACACGATTATTTGTAAGATGGTTTCATAGCTGAAAATAAACAGTGTAGCAATACATTTTAATTAAAAGTCAATGGGGTAACTCGATGAAATTTCGTTATCCAAAATTTATAGATCGATATTCAGATGGTTCAATGATCGATTCACAAAACCTAAGTCTTGGTGACTACGGTCACTTAGCCCGTGACAAGGCCCAGAACCACACATAGGCCGGTGGTAAAACCCCAAAAGAAACTAGTTTCTGTGCCAATAAATAACCCCCATTGGCTAGGGTCCAAATCATAGTCAGACTAGAGTGATGTTCAAAATTCAAACAATACACAACTTTCAAATAAAATATTCGATATTTTCGGAATAAACATTTGATACAATTTTCAGAATAGTTTTACAAAATATTCAAATAACTTTCATAATAATATTCGATGTTGTTTTATACTTGACCCATGTTTTATTTTAAGAGAACACGAAGGCTATAAATATATATTTATGATTTTAAACGATTCGATAGGAATAAAAATGAACCAACAGTGATAGAGTGTTACTTACCTCAAACAGCTAAAATAACACTCCAACACCAACTCCAAACACCCAGCTTCACCACTTCAATCTCACAAACCTAATAAATAAAATCTCAAATAAATTAATATTTTTTTACATGTTACATATACCCACAAAAGCCCCACCATATTAGATTAATGTATTGCTTTAATATCCAAGAGATCAAACCATTCAACCCAACTTTATAGCCAAACACACCCTTACCCATGATTCAAACTCCATTGTTTCTATTACCCACCCAAAGTTACACTTACACATTGCACCCAATTCTCAAAACCTAAGTAGGCACCTATAGATCTTCCAAATCCCCTTAATGCATTGATTGTTAAATTCCTCAACATAAACTTAATAATTAACAGTAAAGATAGATTTTACCTTAACCAATGGGTGTCCCAAAATCACCAACGTGCTGCCTCCAATCCCTATTGTAGCCTCACTTGAACCTCTCTTCTCTTTTTCTTTTCTTTTTTTCTTTTACCTTCTCAAACTCTAGCCGCCTATGGAGCAATTCCTAGCCTCTGTTTTGTTTGTTTCCCAAGACTTAAAGCCACAATATATAGGTGGGCTTATTAACCTAATTTCTCAAAGTTACAAAATTACCCATCTAAGTAATAGAAAATATAATGCCATCTCATAACTAATTCTTTGATATTAATAAATGACCCATATAAATTAATTTAATTACTAATCTATCCAACAAAATAATCCTACACACAACTTGGGTTTTACATTCCCAAACAAGGCCGTAAGTTTCAAATGAACTGTGTTTTGTAAATATATTTTGTAATTCACTTGTTCTATAATATGTTTGGGAAATGATACAATGTGATAGTAAGAGCAGTTATAATTTTTGTGATGAAAATTAATAAAATTTGTAGTGAAAGTTACGAATTTTGTTGTGAAAATTATGAATGAAAAAATTATGATGTGTACCCCTAAAATTATAAATAATAAAATTATATTCTTGGCAAAGTAAATGTCATATACACTATTTTTTAGTACACATGATAATCCTTTCCAATATATTTTGGTGTGTGGTTCACTTGGTTCAAACACTTTTTTTTTTTTTTGTGTGGATCATCCAAACACATTGCTTCAAACAAATTTATCGCACACATTTGTTCAGTAACTTACAACATAAATAGATCAAGCACATTTGAACATCATTAACATTTCAAACAAATTGTTTCAGCCAACAAAATACATATAAAAAGACATTTCAACATTGTTAATTATATCAAACACAATTCAACATTATCACCGTGCTTAAAATTATATCTTCATTATGCCTAAAACTACATTTTTATTATGTTACCACCATTGTTTTCTTCAACTGTTTTCAAAGAACAAACAAAATAATCACAAATTAGTTTGTCTCATAGGATAGCAATTCACGGTCGTATCCAATCGTGTAATGTCAATCGCAATTTTTTCTAGACTTGCAACTTTATCCATTAACTTTGGCAACACTTATCTACCACGAGCACGAGCACAAGCACAAGCAGGTGGATCATACCAACAAAAGAAACTAGAAGCCGCATTTTTCTGAAACAAAAACACTAATATTAAACGTCAATTTATTTTTTCAAAAGATGAGACACATCAAACTCATTTTTTTTTTTTTTGGAAAGACTAAAGAAATCACTTCATAAATTGAACATTCTAAAACATCATAGCAGGATTGGCATGAGTACATACACGGAGTTCTAATCATCACTCTCAGTCAGCAATTGCGATGAGTTAGTTCATCCTAATTGTTTCCATCCCAATTGTTACCTTTATTCATTTTTTGAAATTTTTACAAATAGACGAGAATGCCTGTAATTTTTGAAATTTGTGAACTAAAGTGACGGTTTGGGGCCAATATTTTGGCAACAAGGTTAAAAGTTTTTTTTTTTTTTTTTACTCTTTGATTTTTTTAAGTTACATCACCTTTTTAATTTTTCGCACATTTTTCAAAAACAAAAAACAAAAAATCAACTTTTAATGGACTTTCCAAAGGCCTTTGATGTTGTTTTGGGCTAGCTTTTGGTGCACATAAAAATCCATTACATTTGCAAACTAAGATGGATAGGCCTACATTGTTACGTGCTATAAAATTTCAGGTTTTAGTTTACTGAAAACAAAAACTATAGATTTGATTTATTGCAACGATTAAACTCTGAATTTTTTTTCTTATTTTATAATTTCCCAAAAATAATTCTGAACATAAATATTTTAGAAAATAATAAATATGTACATGTGTGTGAATTTTTGTAGCATCAAATTAAAAGGAAAAAAACAAATGTTGTAAGAGGTGTTGGTCAAAGGAAAATTCCTTGATTATATTGCAACAACTCTCTAGAGAGATGTGTTGCAATGGTTAAGACAGTGGGAAAAATTTAAAATTGAAAAAAGTCAAAAAATAGCTTTGTTGGCAAATTTTCTCGCACTTGACACAATAATAGTTTGTAAAAATCATAGAAGAAAATTTATGTGGTTTTGCAGGAGATACTAATTTGCAAGCAGATGCAAATTATATTTTGACTAAATTAGAATTATGTAACATTTATCTTTTTGAAGACTATGTTCAAATTTTTAAGAAATATTATTATCTTATTGATCCACCAGCAAATTAACCGTGGTTAGATCAATTTTTCCATAAACTCCCTAATCCATAAGATGAGTTATGTATTAAAACATATCTTGACTTTCTCAAAAAATGGGGAAAAGAAGAATATGATAATCTTAGTTTTCGCATTTGTCAGACCGTGAAATATCCTCTCACATGGATGTGGTAGAGATCGAACGAAGAGAAGAGCTTCACTTCTGTAGATTTGCAATGATGAACATAGTCGGTGCCACCCAACCGGAGTTGCCGGCCGGGGGCTCTCCGATGATGAAGTTAGTCATTGAATCAAGGAAGTAAATAGTATATACATTTGAAGGGGTGTGTGTTCTGTAGAGAGAGATGAGGCATACCTTCCACTTGGGATGACCCATTCTTTATATAGATGGGGGTGTAATATTTGTTTGGGCTGGACCCATTGTAGGCTTTGTTTGGGTTAGGCCCAATAAGTTAGTACCTATATTTTTCTGGCTCCCACAATTGCCCCAAAACTTTCATTGTCTTCGGTAGAAGGAATGAGAGTTTTTATTGCCAAGTTATGCTGTTCAAATAAATGTTAGGTCCTTTGACAAAGAATACATTTGATAAATGAATAACATAAATGAATGAATGGCTGGATGAATGCATGTTGTTAGGTCCCTTTATTGTCAAATCCTCGTACAAACTTTGTTTTGATAAAGTTGTAATTTGTCTTAGTTTTTTGTCTTTCCCGCTCAAGCGGAACCATTGGCACTCGAGCGTAATATGGGATGTCTCAGTAGTTTGTCAGGTCTGTAAAAATACTGAGATGTGTGATTTCGCGCTCGAGCGTATGTTCTAGCGCTCGAGCAGAAGCTTGTTTTGTCACACGCGTATTTTACTAAAGCCGCTCGAGCGGGCTGTCCTGCGCTCGAGCGGAGATCGCGAACTCTGTTTTTCTATATATATCTGTTTAGGTTGTTTTTAGGTTTGACTTTTCCTAGATCTTAAATAAGGAGTCTTAGGGTTTTGTTTAAAGTTTTCTTCTGAAAGTCTTGTGAGTTTTCCTTGATGTTTTGAGAGAGTTCTTCACTCATGATCTAAGATACATACATCAAGGAGTTTGTTACTTTAAATTCAAGAGAGTTCTCTTCGGTGGATTCCAAAGATTAAAACGTGGAGTTTCAAAGGAGTTTGATTCTGTACGTAGTCGTTTATTCGACAAACAAAGTTGTGGATTTAACTTCAGATCAATCAGTTCCGAGACGAAGGCGTGGTGAAAGAGTTACAGAAGGTGTGAAGACAAATTGACTGAGTTGGGTAATTTGTGTATTATCTTTGTAATCTTTCTTTCTTCAGTAGTGGATTGATTAGTGGCGTTTCGCCCGTGGTTTTTTATTACAATTGAAGGTTCTTCAATTGTGGTTTGTTCCATGTAAAAATCGTTTGTGTCGATTTATTGTTTATTCAGAAAAACAACAATCTAAATCACGTTCGTAAGTGCTTGATGATTTAGATTGCGTGTTTTGAATAATTGGGATTTGGAATATTTTAATCTTGATCTAATCACGAATCACGAATCACTTAGGATTTTCAATTGGTATCAAAGCAGGTCACTCTTTGTTTTTATCAAAACTATAGGAGTGTGATTTTGTGTGACTAGTGATATGGATTCTATTCGTGAAGGTAACTCGACTCATAGACCTCTTTTACTCAATGGTACAAACTATTCTTATTGGAAAGCTCATATGAGAGCGTTTTTAAAATCCATCGATGAGAAAGTTTGGCACTGCGTGATCTATGGGTGGAGTGAACCTATTGTCACCATTGATGGTGTTGATATTCCTAAACCCCTTGATAAATGGGACACAACTAATTACCAAAACTCGAGTTGGAACAGTAAGGCTCTCAATTCCCTGTTTTGCTCTGTCACACCTGAAGAATTTCTTCGTATCTGCACGTGTGAGGTAGCAAAAGAGGCTTGGGACATTCTTGAAACGATTCACGAAGCTACTACCTCTGTCAAAAGATCAAAACTTCAACGTTTCACCTCCGCCTTTGAAACCCTTTTTATGCGCGATGATGAGACATTTGATGATTTCTATGCAAAACTTAGTGGTATCATAAATTCCTGTTTCACACTCGGTGAAAAAATCCCAGAAGCTAAAGTTATGAGAAAAATTTTGAGGTCTTTACCCGAGAGGTTTCAATCAAAAGTGACAGCCGTTGAGAAGGCTCAGAATGTTGATACCCTCAAGCTTGATCAATTGGTTGGAAACTTGCAGACTTATGAAGCCCACCAGATTTCAAAGAAAAAACAAAAAGATAGTGTGGCTTTCACTAGTGCTCATGAGACTGCAAAAACTCTGGAGACTGAATTTGATTTAGAGTCTGAGATGATGGCTATGTTTACTAAACAGTTTAAAAAAATTTTGAAGAAAAAAAAGCCTAATTTCAGAGACCCTATTTCAAAAGACAAGAGTAATGAAAAACCCAAAACTTTTCCACCAAAACTTGCTTCAAAAACTGAAAAGAAGATTGTAAAGGGGCAAGGGGTCAAGTGCTATGAATGTCAAGGGTTTGGTCATATTGCCCTTGAATGCCCTTTGAAAAAGAATCGAAAGAAAGTCTACACTGTGACTTGGGATCATGAAAGCGGGTCAGAGCAAGAACCTGAAGAACCTGAATCCAGTGAAGACGGGGATAATGCTTTCATGGCTTTTTGCTCCACTTTCACTCAACCTCTTCCAAAGCCAGCAGAATTAGCTCGTGGTCAGAACCTGCATCATGCTCCCACCTTTGATGGGAGTAATTACCTGTACTGGAAGATCAGAATGAGGGCTTTTCTGAGAGCTTTTGACCCAGAAGGCTGGTAAGCCATTGAAGAAGATACAGAAAGTACTGACAATCCGAGCAATCAGAGAGCCTTGATTACTATTCGTGGAGCAATTTATGATGAAGAAAAGCAACGGGTTGCTCACTGCACAAAGGCTAAAGATGCATGGGAAATTCTGAGCCAATTTCATGAAAGAGGAGATTCACCTTCACCATCATCCAGCAATTTTCTTGCTTTAGTTGCTAGATTGGATGAAATCAAGAAGAATGAAGAGCAAAAAGAGGATGCTGAAACATCAGAGGACAATGATGAGATTAATGGTGATGAACTGCAACAAGCTTACGAAAAGCTGTACGAGGAATCTCTAAATTTGTCCAAAATCAATGACAAACTCTCTCTCAAACTCAAAGTAGGTGAAAGTGAGAATGTTAAGCTGAAAGGAGAACTTGTAGCAGCAAAGCAGAATATCATCAAGATCTCGAGTGACAGGCAAGACTTATGTGGAAAACTTCTATCCTGTGAAACTAAAAAGAATGAACTTCTGAAGGTGTATTCCACATATGAAGAGAAGCTTGAAAGTCTTGAGATGTCACAAGCCACATTAGAAGAGATAGTCTGTCAGAAAGATGAAGAACTCCGTATTGCTAGAGCCACTATTGCTATGTGGAACAAAGGTTCCAAATCTTTAGAAGACATCCTCGAGTCTCAACAAATGGGTTGTGACAAAAGTGGGCTAGGCTATGGTGCGACAGCTCACAAGGGACATGCCTCTACTTCACATGACATGAAGACTCAAGCAAAGGGAAAGTTGAAGGTAGACCAGGCTGATCTCTCTCTTCATCTACCTAAAGTTGGTATGATCAACAAAAAGGTGGTAAAACCTGTTTTTATTTGTCATTACTGTGGTAGGTATGGCCACATTCGTCCTTATTGCTATGAATTGTTTGGTAAGGTGTCTCAAAAGGGTAGAAATTCGAATACTTTTTGGATTAGGAGACCACCTTACATGTCGAGACGGAATACCAAGATTCATGAGGGTGTTCACAACGCCAAGACATTTACCAAGACCAAAAAGATTTGGGTGAGAAAAGATGATTTGACTTGTTTAGTTGTTCACACTGCCCTAAAAGTACGTGACTCACACATGTGGTTTCTTGATAGTGGGTGCTCTCGTCACATGTCTGGTAACAAATCCTACTTCACCTCCCTTGAAAAATATGAAGGAGGAATTGTTACCTTTGGAGATGGCAGCACTTCTAGAGTCATTGGTAAGGGCTCTATAAGTGTTGCTGGTCTTCCCAAGCTTGAAAATGCTCTTCTTGTTGATGGTCTTAAAGCAAATCTTTTGAGCATTAGTCAAATGTGTGATTCCCACCATAAAGTATTGTTTTCAAAAAATAAATGTGAAATTTTGGATAAAAAGGAAAATACTGTCTTACATGGGGTTCGCACATCTGGTAACTGCTATGAGATTGTTACTACCAATGATCTCACTTGTCACTCAGCCATCGTAAGTAACATTGATTTGTAGCATCAAAGATTAGGTCACATGAATTTCAAAGACCTAACTAAGATAGCCAACAAAGAATTTGTGAGAGGAGTACCTAAATTGGGTAAGAATCTGAACCATGTGTGTGGACCATGTCAACTTGGAAAGCAAACCCGTGCCCCTCATAAGAAGGTGAACAACTTTACAACCAAACGTCCTCTTGAATTGGTTCACATGGACTTAATGGGACCTACTCGCACTGAAAGCATCGGAGGTAAAAGATACATTTTTTTGACTGTTGATGATTTTACTTGATTTTCGTGGGTAAATTTTTTAAGGAAAAAATCTGATACGTTTGATGTTTTCCAGGCTTTAGTCCTTAAAATCCAAAATGAACAGGGTGTTTCCATTGGGCGTATCATAAGAATCCGAACTGATCATGGTCGTGAGTTTGAAAATAGCTCGTTTTTGGATTTTTGTGATATGCATGGAATTAAGCATGAATTTTCTGCACCTATTACCCCACAACAAAATGGAGTAGTTGAGAGGAAGAACAAAGTTGTTCAAGAAATGGCTAGGGTCATGCTCCTTAGTAAGAAACTTCCTCCAAAGTTTTGGGCTGAAGCCCTAAATACTGCTGTTTATGTCATAAATCGCGTGTATTTAAGGCCCGACACTTTACACAAACTCCATATGAATTGTGGAAGGGATCGAAACCTAATGTAAAATACTTCAAAACTTTTGGGAGTAAATGTTACATTTTCAAAGATAGAGAGCTTTTGGGCAAATTTGACTCCCGAAGTGATGAAGGTATTTTTCTAGGGTATTCAACCACTAGTAGGGCTTTTCGAGTCTATAACCTGCGACCTTCTTCTCTAATGGAATCAATCAATGTGGTTATAGATGACACAGGTTCACCTACTCCAGCAACAAATGAGGATGACAATGGTGAGTCTCCAATCTTAGATACTGAACCACAAAGTCAAAGAGAAGCTGGGATCCAATCTCAAGAAGTTGTGACAGCACTATCCTCACAGGTAAGTTCAAGTCCAAAGAGTGCACAACGAAACATTACTCCTGATGCTTCTATCACCACATGTCCTGAGTTCAAACCATCAGCAAGGGTGAAACTGAATCATCCAGCTCAACAGGTGATTGGAAGTGTATCGGATCAAATGAAAACCCGAAGATAGATTCGGGATGAGGTATCACATATGTGTTATGTTTCATTAATTGAACCTAAGAATTTTAAAAAGGCCTTGCTAAATGATAGTTGGGTCAATGCAAAGCATGAAGAATTAGGTCAATTTGAATGTAACAATGTTTGGACTCTAGTTTCCAGACCTAGAGACATGAATGTGATAGGTACCAAGTGGATCTTTAAAAATAAATCTGATGAGAATGGTACTGTGGTTAGGAATAAAGCCAGGTTGGTTGCTCAAGGCTACACACAAGTAGAGGGTGTTGACTATGATGAGACGTTTGCCCCAATTGCACGTCTCGAATCTATTCGTATTTTACTTGGTGTCGCTTGTTATCTTGGTTTCAAATTTTTTCAAATGGATGTGAAAAGTGCCTTTCTGAATGGGTACTTAAAAGAAGAGGCATATGTTGAGCAACCAAAATGGTTTGAGGACCCTAAATGTCCAAATCATGTCTACAAGTTAGACAAGGCTTTGTATGGATTGAAACAAGTTCCTCAGGCTTGGTATGATAGACTTACTACATTTCTTCTTGATAATGACTTTCAAAGGGGTAGTGTGGATAAGACCTTATTTGTGAAACATACTAAGTCTCATATTCTTGTTGCTCAGATTTATGTTGATGATATTGTGTTTGGATCCACTGTTGATCATCTGGTTAAATATTTTTCGGATTGCATGACACATGAGTTTGAGATGGGCATGATGGGAGAGTTGTCCTATTTTTTGGGTCTTCAAATTAAACAGTCTCCTTCAGGTATGTTTGTTTCTCAGTCTAAGTATGCCAAAAATCTTGTGTCAAAGTTTGGTCTTGAGTCTGCCAAACATGCACGCACTCCCATGAGCACCAGTCTTCACCTTTCCAAAGATTCTTCTGGTACTGATGTTGATCCTACCCTTTATAGGAGTATGATAGGCAGTCTTTTGTATCTCACAGCCAGTCGTCCTGATATTTCCTTCAGTGTCGGTGTTTGTGCCCGTTACCAAGCCAGTCCTAAAGAGTCTCACCTTCTTGCGGTCAAACGCATCATCAAATATGTTAATGGGACATTGGGGTATGGGGTTTGGTTTTCTACTGATACTACAGCTGAAATTACTGGTTTTTCTGATGCTGACTGGGTAGGGTGTGCTGATGATAGGAAAAGTACATCCGGGGGGTGTTTTTACCTTGGGAATAATCTAGTTTCCTGGCGTAGTAAAAAGCAAAATGCCATCTCCCTTTCGACTACTGAGGCTGAGTACATTGCTGCAGGGAGTTGTTGTGCACAAATGCTGTGGATGAAGCAAATGCTTCATGATTATAGGATAGAACAGAACACTCTCACTCTTTTTTGTGATAATACAAGTGCCATAAACATTTCAAAAAATTCTGTCCAACACTCTCGCACCAAACATATTGACATCCGTCATCATTTTATTCAAGAGTTAGTGGAAGAAGGCCTTGTTGTTTTGGATCATGTACCTACTGAGCATCAAAAAACTGATATCTTTACAAAACCCCTTGATCTTCTTCGATTTGAGTTTCTTAGAAAGACCTTGGGTGTAGTGCTCAGTAACTAGGTTGTTTCCTGTTTTTTTTTGGTAAGTGTGAGTGGTTGGCTTACTGTACTTGGATGTGATAATCCCATTGTCATTGAGCCCTAATATCTTTGCATCAAAAATTTATATGAACACTGCTCATGTTGCTTACAAGATCTCATTCTTCTTTGTTCATAGCTCATTCTGAATGCCCATACTCATTTACTTCATGATCTCATTCTGTACACATTCTTGAGATAAACTGTTGCAGGGGTTTCTGCACAAGTGATCAAAGTTCTCTATGGACCACTAACAGTGTTTCTTGTACTTTTTCAGAGGAATTGACCTATACTAGTATATCATGGGTGATATTGAGTCTCTTAACCATCTACCATTTTTTTTCACTTCCATGGTTTCTCCCTCAGTTCATTGAAATCCGGGCATTAGGAAAAGGCTACCTCAGAGGCACTAACCAGGCCATCCTTTTTGATTTCATTCTTCTCTGGTTTGGTCTCCATACTCTTGAGCGTGCATGTCACCAGTGAGTGCCCACAAGAAAGAAAAGTTAAAAAAAAATAATAAAAAAAAGAAAAAGAAATCATTGATTGAGGGGGAGCCTCCGCGTTTACTCAACAAATACCCCGTGATTCCTAGTGGTTTGACTTTTTTTTGTGATGGTCAGTTACTCTTGTCGAGGTCCAGCCATCCGATCACTATGAGGATTAACTCTAGCTTTGTTGCTCTCGAGGATTGCACACACACATATTTTATTTGTGAGCTCTCATGTGTGTTTTTGAGTTATGCATTCTTATGATGCTTATGGCTTTGATTAAATTCTATCTGTTTTGTTCATGACCTGGTGCTTCAAATTTTTTTTTACAAATTTTCAGGACTCATGATTGATGGATTCTTTTATCCTAGTGGTATAGTCATTCACTTGGACTCCCTGCTTGTTACAGGTCATCCTAGTAGTTTTTTGTTTTTTAAAAAAAAAAAAAAAACAGGCTCCGCTCGAGCGAACTGTTCCACGCTCGAGCATGTTTTTAAGCCTTGCAGCATTGTTGTCCTTGTTTTACAATTCTGTGAGGGGTGTTTTTACGCTCGAGCGTCCTTCTTCGCGCTCGAGCGGGTATCTGCTTGCCTTGCCTCACGCTCGAGCGTTACTCATTACGCTCGAGCGGACCTATTTTGTATAAAACTCCCTCCCTCGACTCTTCAGGTCATTTTTTCCCTCTTTTTTTGTCTCTCATCCCTAGGGTTTGGATCGTGGTCTAGTTGGGCTCGATTTTGCCTTTCTTCTTCCTCTTCCTCGCCGATTCCACCTTGGTAAGTGTTTTCCCACTTCTTCTCTGTTTTTTTTTTTCATCATTTTGGTTCTTGTGGGGATTGCATTTCAGGTTTTTTGTTTGTTTTGTGTCTAGTTTTTTTCCCCTTCCCTCACACACTTTCACTGAGTCTTGGTTTCCTTTTAATGATGGATTTCATGTTTTTTTTAATGTTGTTTGTTGTGTCATTAACCCTAGGGTTTCTCATTGTTAATTTTTTATGGTCTCATGTCTTTCATGTTTTTGTTTGGTTTGATTTCGATGTATTAGATTGTGGGTACCAAATAGTGTTGATATGGTGGGGCTTGGTTCTTATTTGCAAGGTTTTGGATCCTGTTTAGTGATTTCTTATCATCATTATATCATTGATATTATGCCCTGCATCTGTCATCCATGTTTATGCATTGTGCTTGTGAGTTTCATTATATTGTAAGTCTCATATTTGTTTTAATTATTTGTTACTAATGTTACTAATGTTCTCTGTGTTGTGTTGCTTTTCTCTTTGGGTTTGTTTAGTGTTGGGTTTTTATTGTGTCTCGAGTCATCATGTCTGCTCCTAAGCGGCGAAAGTCTACTGTGTCGTGTCCTGCATTCAATTTTGAGAGGTTTCAATCTGCTAAACAAGCCAAATTATTTCGTAAGTCCTTTGCAGCTCGGACTGTTCACCTCGAACGAAATGTCCAGCCCAATACTTTCGAGTCCATTCACATCCGTCCCTTGTTTGACCCCTTAGGTGGTGACTTGGTTTTGTCTTTCTCTGGTCATCAAAATCTTGACTGGGTTCGAGAATTTTTCTGCAATATTGAGCATATCAGTGACATTGATCCTTCCTTCACCACTTGGGTTAGGTCTAAATCCATCACTGTCACTCCTGATCTTATTCGAGGGCTTCTTAAGATTGATCAAGTATTTCCTGAAAACTATCCTTTTCCAGTCCGTTCTACATGTGACTTTAATAATGTGGCTGAGTTTTTATGTGGTGCTCCCCGTACTTGGCCTAAGGGTTCTTTGATTAAACAGTTTGAACTTCTTCCCGAGTTTAGACTGCTTAATCTAATTGTCTGTGCTAATATCATTGTGACCACTCACTCATCAAAAATTAATCAAGACCAGGGGTTCGTTTTGTTCTGTCTTGCTCGTCACATGTCCATTGATCTTGCCACACTCATTATTAGAAAGATGATAGGTGTCTTTGGGAACAAACAGTTAGGTCTCCCATCTGGTTGTATGATCAATCGTCTTTTGTCCAAGCTTGAGGTTCCTGTTTTCGAGGATGATAAGTTTGCCTTTCTCTCTCGGCCATTCCTTAAAAATACTGTTTCCCAGAGTCGTGCTCACGTTAAGGGGGAGTCTTCTAGGGCTGATACTTCTGTAGGTACAGCTACTGGCCTTGTTGAGGAGGCAGAGTTTGATGCTGCCACAGCTGGTGGTGAGGAGGATGTTGTTCCACCCCGGGCTTTTCATGACCAGCTTCAGCATTTTGAGGAGGCTATGACACAGAGGTTGGACTCTCTGGATGCTTGCTTTGATGCGTTTGATGGCTGCCTCGGGCAGTTGGAGCAGTCCGCCATCCAGACTACTACTCAGCTGGATTACATTATTTCCTTACTTCAGATTCAACAGCCTCAGCCTCCACCTGATGCATGATCTCTGTGTTTGTTTCCTTGTCTCCCGACCAAAAAAGGGGAGGAATTTTTGGATTAGTGATATACTTTGGGATTCTTGGTTTTTGGCATATACTCTTGGTGGTTGTTTTCCCCTATACTCTGTTTTTTTTGGCATGTTTTTGATATACTCTTGTCCTACACCATCTGATGGATACTTTGTCTTGTTATGGTATATTCAGTTTGTTTTTCATTTTATATATCATTTTGAATATAGTATCATGGTTCACTTTATATATATGTATTGCTATCTTCTTAAGAAGTTCCACAGTTTTTGTTTTTCTGGTATGTTGGTTGTTATTTCACAGGTGGATGTTGAATGGATTGTTCGAATGGCAAGGTTGTTTGTGGTTCGCAAAGTGGTTTTGTTTTTCTTATTTTCTTGGTTGTTAAAGTGTCTAGTGTGTGTGTTTAAGGAAAATTGTTTAGAAGAGTTTTGTTCGGGAATTGATAAAGGGGGAGATTGTTAGGTCCCTTTATTGTCAAATCCTTGTACAAACTTTGTTTTGATAAAGTTGTAATTTGTCTTAGTTTTTTGTCTTTCCCGCTCGAGCGGAACCATTGGTGCTCGAGCGTAATATGGGATGTCTCAGTAGTTTGTCAGGTCTGTAAAAATACTGAGATGTGTGATTTCGCACTCGAGCGTATGTTCTAGCGCTCGAGCGGAAGCTTGTTTTGTCACACGCGTATTTTACTAAAGCCGCTCGAGCGGGCTGTCCTACGCTTGAGCGGAGATCGTGAACTCTGTTTTTCTATATATATCTGTTTAGGTTGTTTTTAGGTTTGACTTTTCCTAGATCTTAAATAAGGAGTCTTAGGGTTTTGTTTAAGGTTTTCTTGTGAAAGTCTTGTGCGTTTTCCTTGATGTTTTGAGAGAGTTCTTCACTCATGATCTAAGATACATACATCAAGGAGTTTGTTACTTTAAATTCAAGAGAGTTCTCTTCGGTGGATTCTAAAAATTAAAACGTGGAGTTTCAAAGGAGTTTGATTCTGTACGTAGTCGTTCATTCGACAAACGAAGTTGTGGATTCAACTTCAAATCAATCAGTTCCGAGACGAAGGCGTGGTGAAAGAGTTACAGAAGGTGTGAAGACAAATTGACTGAGTTGGGTAATTTGTGTATTATCTTTGTAATCTTTCTTTCTTCAGTAGTGGATTGATTAGTGGCGTTTCGCCCGTGGTTTTTGATTACAATTGAAGGTTCTTCAATTGTGATTTTTTCCAAGTAAAAATTGTTTGTGTCGATTTATTGTTTATTCAGAAAACAACAATCTAAATCACGTTCGTAAGTGCTTGATGATTTAGATTGCGTGTTTTGAATAATTGGGATTTGGAATATTTTAATCTTGATCTAATCACGAATCACTTAGGATTTTCACATGTATATATGAATGTATGTACAAATATATGTATATAGAGGAGAGAAGTGAGCTAAAGCCCAGTGAGTAATACTATCTCTATAACGATGGGTCACGATATTATAACCCCCGGGTAAGGGTGTAGGCCACGGTATTATAACCCCGGGCAAGGGTGTGGTATATTGTCGAGTGCAAAGATTACTTCCAAATATGGATTTTCATGCCGAGCTAGAAATATTTTTATAGGCCGAGCACGGAAATGATTGCCTGAACCAAATAAGATAGATTAAATAAGGTAGATATATCAATAAAAAATTGGACCACGGTATTATTACCCCTGGGTGAGGGTGTAGACCTGCGGTATTATAATCCCCGGGTAAGGGTGTAGGCCGCGACATTCTAACCTCTGGGCATAGGTGTAGGCTGTGGTATTCTAACCTCCGGGCGTAGGTGTAGGCCGCAGTATTCTAACCTCCCGGCATAGGTATAGGCCGCGGTATTCTAACCTCCCGGCGTAGATATAGGCCTTTACTGATGGCGCTCCGTGCCAAGTGCGAAGATTACACTATACTCAGAGACTTTGCTGATTTTAAGTGGCGACCAAGTGCCAATATGGTAAGGACTTTGAATAATGCATCCTGTCAGTGATGGCCAGTACCGAATCACAAAGAATATTGCTCCACTTGTAAGGAATGGCCAAATAGATTTTAGGCCAACTATTTAATTGCCGAGTAAATTTTGGGCCAATTAGCATTGCTCGGTTAACGTTTAGTCCAATGTAGACTTGCCCCATTGCTTTTGAATGACAGGCGTTAGTCGGAAGGAATGCAGATTGGACTTGCCCTATTGCTCTATGTGGCAGGGAAAATTCGGCTTTGGTAAAATGACGGCGTGTAAAAATATGCGAATTGCCAACTGCCAAGTGTGTAATGTATTGCCCCAAAACTAGCGCTTGCTTCGAGCTGTGTGAAAAGGAGCAGGAGTTTGTAACTCAAGTAAATGTCATTGTAATGTTTGGACCAAGTTGGCCGAGTATGCATGTATAGCAGAGTGAAAAGCCGAATTGCAGAGTTGAGCAATGTTGCTGTTAATTGTTTTACCGAATAATGTTGTTAGGCGTATGAAGTTGCCGAATACTGTGGCCAATGTTGCTGCATAAAGTTGACAATACATAAAGTTGACAAATGGTGCCAAATAATCTTACCGAGTAAAGGTGATGCACTGCCGAGTAACTATAGTTTAATAGTGCATCACCTTTACTCCGCAAGATTATTTGGCACCATTTGTCAACTTTATGCATTGTCAACTTTATGCAGCAACATTGGCCACAGTATTCGGCAACTTTATACGCCTAACAACATTATTCGGCAAAACAATTAACCGTAACATTGCTCAACTCTGCAATTCGGCTTTTCACTCTGCTATACATGCATACTCGGCCAACTTGGTCCAAACATTACAATGACATTTACTTGAGTTACAAACTCCCGCTCCTTTTCACACAGCTCGAAGCAAGCGCCAGTTTTGGGGCAATACATTACACACTTGGCAGTCGGCAATTCGCATATTTTTGCGCGCCGTCATTTTACCAAAGCCGAATTTTCCCTGCCACATAGGGCAATGGGGCAAGTCCAATCTGCATTCCTTCCGACTAATGCCTGTCATTCGAAAGCAATGGGGCAAGTCTACATTGGACTAAACGCAAACCGAGCAATGCTAATTGGCTCAAAATTTACTCGGCAATTAAATAGTTGGCCTAATATCTATTTGGCCATTCCTTACAAGTGGAGCAATATTCTTTGTGATTTGGTACTGGCCATCAATGACATGATGCATTATTCAAAGTCCTTGCCATATTGGCACTTGGTCGCCACTTAAAATCAGCAAAGTCTTTGAGCATAGTGTAATCTTCGCACTCGACACGGAGCGCCATCAGCAAAGGCCTATACCAACGCCCGGAGGATAGAATACCGTGGCCTATACCTACGTCGGGAGGTTAGAATACTGCAGCCTACACCTACGCCCGGATTTTAGAATACCGCGGCCTACACTTATGCCCGGAGGTTAGAATACCGCGGCCTACACCCTTACCCGGGGGTTATAATACCGCAGGTCTACACCCTCACCCGGGGGTAATAATACCGTGGTCCAATTTTTGACTGATATATCTACCTTATTTAATCTATCTTATTTGGTTCAGGCAATCATTTCCGTGCTCGGCCTATAAAAATATTTCTAGCTCGGCACAAAAGTCCATATTTGGAAGCAATCTTTGCACTCGACAATATACCACACCCTTGCCCGGGATTATAATACCGCGGCCTACACCCTTACCCGGGGGTTATAATACCATGACCCATCGTTATAGAGACAGTATTACTCATTGGGTTTTAGCTCACTTCTCTCCTTTATATACATATATTTGTACATACATTCATACATACATGCATTCATCCAGCCATTCATTCATTTATGTTATTCATTTATCAAATGTATTCTTTGTCAAAGGACCTAACATCTATTTGAACAGCATAACTCGGCAATAAAAACTCACATTCCTTCTACCGAAGACAATGAAAGTTTTGGGGCAATTGTGGGAGCCAGAAAAATATAGGTACTAGCTTATTGGGCCTAACCCAAACAAAGCCTACAATGGGTCCAGCCCAAACAAATATTACACCCCCCATCTATATAAAGGAGGGGCCATCCCAAATGGAAGGTATATCTCATCTCTCTCTACAGACTACACACCCCTTCAAATGTATATACTATTTACTTCCTTGATTCAATGACTAACTTCATTATCGGAGAGCCCCCGGCCGGCAACCCCGGTTGGGTGGCACCGACCATGTTCATCATTGCAGATCTACAAGGGTGAAGCTCTTCTCTTCGTTGGATCTCTACCACATCCATGTGACAGGATATTTCATGGTCTCACAACATTAATTATGTTCTAAGACTGATAGAAAATTGGTGTTTAGAAGCAAAGGCCAAAAAATAAATAAAAAATCAAATTTTCAACTCACAATATGGTCAAAAATGTTATGATAAAATTTTGAAAGAAAATTGAAAAATTGGTTGTAATACATTTCACAAGCGAAAAGGATTTTTCAAAAAATGCAAAAAATATAAATAGAAATCTTGGAAAAAGAACAAAACTTTTTCAAAATAGAAAAAGTTTATTCGAAAAAAGATACCAACAAGTGTTTCAAACAAAAAAACTTGTAAATGTTACATTTGTAACGAAGAAGGTCACTATGCATTCGAATGTCCAAAAAGGCAGAAAAGTGCAAAGAAAATGATCAAAATTCTTCAAGAACAACATTTTGAAATAATATATGGCAAAGAAATTTTTGATGAAGAAGAAATCTTGTACGAAATTTCTAGTGATAAAGAAAGTTCATATGAAGAACTAATTTTCATGATGACTAATATAGATAGTCAATAAATATCTCAAGAAGTAGATAGTATATCTCAATAAGAATTACAAGCAATTTGACTTGGAGATGTAATCGGAGAAGAAAAATTTTTTACCAAAGAAGAATTAGAAAAATTCTAAAAAATGCAAGAAGTTGCTGTACCAGAAATTTACAAACTTCAAAATTCAATTTCTTTTCAGCAAGAGTGTTTGAACAATACAGTGGTAACACTCAAGCAAAATCGTTAGAAGAGGGAAATATTGATATTCTTTTTGTTTTGATAAGAAAAATGTTAAAAAATGGAAAAAGAAATATCTTGAGATTCAATATATTCACATTGGATTAATACAGGTAACCATAACAACTTTATTCTGCCAAGGGATAGATGCTCCTATTTTAGCAATAATTTTTGATAAAAGATTTTCCGACCCAATGAAAACAACCATTGGAGGAATTCAATTTAATTTGGCTAATGAAATAGTTTGGTTTAATGTTAGACCAAATTTCTTTATTTCCATAAATGATACTAATCTTGAGGACACAGTCAAAATAAGAAATTAAAACACAAGGATTAGAAATGAAATCGAATTCCCATAATTTGGCTATTCGTTGAAAAACAATTCACGAATTGACCAAATTTTCCGAAACAAAAATAAGATCAAACGATAATAAAATCGTTGAAATCTTTGTACCAAGACCATTTGACACAGTAATCCAACCACGTCTAATGAATTTGAGCGATTTAGAAGTCTCTCAACAATGGTTAATCCATGACCTAGTGGGACAAGGAGAATCGTCTAAAATAAAAAATTCTGCACAAATACAAAAACAAGCATTAGGGAAAAAATTTATATATTCAAAATGCAGTTCCAAAAATTAAAAGATCAACTTCTGTATTTGAAAAAGATTTTCCTAACAAAGTATTTTCAAAATTATGTATTGAGGAATCAAGTAATAATTCTAATCAAGAATCTGTCGCTTCAACAAATGTTCAGATTCTTATTTTTCTAGGAACACGAAGACAATCTGAATATATTAAGTCTACATATATGTATTATTTTCAAACAAAAAATGATAATATTATTTTTTCTCCTAACTAAAGAAAAAGAAGATACACATATGTATTAGGAACATTTAATTTTGCAAGTTATAAACCCTATAGCCTCAGTGTTATCATAGATACAGAAGCTACAATCAGCTCATGTAAATGAAATGCCGTATCGAAAGAAAAATGGATATTAATGAAACATCTAATTTTGGTTACTGGAATTGATAGCAACCATACTTCTATTCAATTCAAGGCTAAAAATATAGCTATTTAGTTAAATGATAGCAAGTTCATTATATCAAAAATCTATGTTTTCCTTATATGCATGGAGATTTCCTTCTTAGAAATAATTTTATATATAAATACCTTCCAATGCAAATACAGGAAAAAGCCATTTCATTAAGTATAAACAATGTCTTAATTCATATTCCATTATTAGAACAATATAAATATATTTGTGATAAAGAGTGTGTGTCTGTTTCGCGTGGTGATTTAACTGCTATCATCAAAACTATTGATGAATCACATTGGATTTATAAAATTTTAGTGAAAATTCATTAAAACTATGGCAACATAGTTCGCATTATTGTAGTTTGAAATTGAAAGACTCTAATGTTATCATTAGAGTAAGACCAATGACCTATACAAGACAAGATATAGATGAATTTGATATTCAACTTTAGGACCTTTTAGATAAAAAGTTAATTGAAGAAACTAGAAGCCCTCACTCTAGTCCAGCTTTTATGGTAAGAAACCATACTGAAATTAAAAAAGAAAAAGCCCGAATGGTAGTCAACTATAAATGGTTAAATGAAAATTTAGAATTTGATGGATATTTTATTCCAAGAAAAGATGTTTGGATTAACTTAACCAAATGATAAAAAATCTTTAGCAAATTTGATTGTAAGAGTGGATTTTGGCAAATCCAATTGATTGAAGAGTCAAAAAAATTGACAACTTTCAGTATACCTAGAGGACATTACCACTAGAATGTTATGTCTTTTGGTTTAAATATAACACCATAGGTATTTCAACCGTGGATGGATACAACCTTTAAAGATCTTAAGGATTGTTATGTAGTTTATATTGATGATATACTTATCTTCTCTAAAACCCGGGAGGAGTATAAGAAACATTTAAAATTACTTTATGAAAAATTCTAAAAACATGGAATTGTTTTGTCACCAAAAAAGATTGAACTAGAAAAAGAATCAATTGAATTTTTTGGAATAATTTTAGACCAGAAAGGTTTAAAATTACAGAAATATACTTTGTTCAAAGTATGAGATTTTCCTGATACTCTTGAAAATATAACACAATTACAGTGTTTATTAGGTATTTTAAATTATGAACGAAATTTTATCAAAAATCTTTCAAAAATAGAAATTCCTTGGTTAACTAAATTAAGGAAAAATGTTATTTTTGAATGGATAACAGAGGATGTTGCCTTAATTAAACAAATTAAAGAAAATATTAAAATTTTACTAGAGGTTTATCTTCTTCAAACAAGTGATAAATTAATTTTAGAAACGGATGCCTCAGATTCATGTTGGGGATGAGTTCTCAAAGCAATACCAAGTAAATTATTGCATGATAAAGAGATACCTTTGTCAGAAAATAGGATTAGACCAAGAAAAAATCCAATATCCATAAAATTACAAAAAGAAGAACTAATTTGTGAATATAATTTTGAAACTTTTAAACCAAATGAACAGAAATATATTATTTTTGAAAAAGAATTACTTGCAATAAAATTGGCTATAAAAAGTTTCCATATTTATTTAGCCCCAGAAAATTTTATTGTAAACACTGATAATAAAGCAGTAAGAGATATCTTAATCAATAAAAAACCTATTGAGTAAGGAAGAAGATTAGCATGGTATAATAAAATTTCAGAATATACTTTTGAGGTAGAACATCTTAAAGGTACTAACAATTTTCTTGCAGATTTTCTTAGTAGGAATTGTTTTCAGAAAATTAAATTACTAAACAAGTAATTTTAATTTTTGCAGAAGACCTCTAGACCAAGAGAAAAAAAATGAACAAGGGTAAACAACTTGCACAAGGAGATTGAGTGACAATTGTTAAAAAAACAATCCCCAGACAAGAAAAAGTTTATGTTGTGTTTGCAGGAAGACAACCTGGAATTTACACAGAATGGAATGATTGTAATAAGCAAGTTTGCGGATTTCTGAGAGCTAGTTTTAAATCCTACGATAGCATGACCAAAGCTAAAAAAGCTTTTTATAGTGCACCAGTGATGCCTGTTTATCAAAATAATTTTTGTCAAATGAGAACTAACCCAGTTCCAATTAATATTCAGACATCTAAACTAGATGAATATAAAATAAAAGATTTTTTCAACCCCGATATATCCAGAGAAATTTATATAGAACTCAATAGAGTTCGGAAAACTCATATTGTAGACAATACAGTGAAATTTCGAAAACACATGAGAGTCCTGGCCAACAAATTAGCTGAACAAACAGTTAAGTTAAAAGATTTACAAAACCTTTGTTTCAATATCCTTAAACAAATTAATTGGAATGAAGATTTTAATTTCGAAAAAATAAAAAAATTTCTTCAGCTATCATATCTCATATCAGATGAGTTTTCTGATCCAATTTTTGAACAAATAAAAAGAATTTGTCTTTTTGAAAAGTAAGAACTTTGCTTGCAAAAGAAAATTTCCTTTTAATAAAAAATCAAGTTGAGGATCATTGTGATAAGATTAGACAAATCTTAGAACGATCCTATGATAAATTAAATTTTAAAGATGGAATTCCTAAAATAACCATCATGGCAAATCATGACATGTGATTTTTTGAAGATATAGATTGGGAATTAACTAATCAAGTTATTTTCCAAATTTTAGACCTAATTCAGTGGATAGAGTATCCAATGATCATAAAAGCAATGCTCTCATGGGTAGTAAAACGCTTCTGATGGAGTA
Organism: Camellia granthamiana; assembly: GCA_036172215.1. Lineage (NCBI taxonomy): Eukaryota > Viridiplantae > Streptophyta > Magnoliopsida > Ericales > Theaceae > Camellia > Camellia granthamiana. Next base: position 114,630,709 of record CM069906.1, read on the forward strand.
AATATTTTACATTTTGGATCTCCAACACAATTGGTTAGCGAGAACGAGAACATTTTTTCCAACCACATTAAATTTTGTATCTCAAAGAAACTGAAGATTTCAAATTTGAAGACGACGATTTGGATAAAGAGCATCGGATGGAGAGATTGAAAAATATTCAAAAACTTCCTTTAATAGAATATTAGATAGACAGTCTAATAATTGTTTCACAGGCAGCTTCTAATATCCATGGCTCAGCAAAGTTGCCATTCATGGTCACAGATGGTAAAATACTATTTGTAACTCATTTTTCCATAACATATCAAAGGTCTCCTACACAAATTACTGAGATTCTTGACATGCTATTAAATCTCAAAAAGAGAAATAATTTGAATCTTCCGTTCGAACTAGCCATAACCGCGGATGATGTAGAACAATTTCAAAATGAACGATACAGCCAGGATCTTGATTCTCCTTCACCAGAGACTGATGAAGAATATCACAACCTCGTAAACAAGATAGCAGCATACTGGACCCCACTATTACATGCAGTTGTCTCATGAACGACTCTAACCTTATCCAAGACACGTAGAGCAACCTGCGTTATTAGGCGGAAAGTGGTCAGACGCTACACGCCAAATAAGATCAACCAAATCTTATCTATATCAATCTATTTCTTTGAATCACGGGGAGGGTAGGCATTGTATATAATTGTAGTTTGTCAGAAGATGGCAAATAGTTGTAGTTTTTCATTTCGGTGGTGCTACATGCACCAATTAGTATACTAATTAATGTACCAACACTAGTTATGACATTATTATTGACCCCACTCATTATACAAATTATAAATACTAAAAACCTTTTAAATTATGCTACATCATCAATTGGTACACTAATTAGTACATTAATTGGTGCATATAGCATTATTGTTTTCATTTATGTTTCTAAAGACTTTTTTGTTTTTGTATTTATTTTTGTAGAAACTTTGTGTAAGCCTATGCCTAGGCTTGTAGACTTGTGTACAAAGTTGCAAAGTTTTTGAACGTATTGGTGTTGTAAATTTCAACAAATTAGATATGCAATAACTCTAGATAAACTTTTTGGATTAGGATAGTTTTTTGGTTTTTGTTTGTATCTACAAGCTGTATTCTATAAATTGGCATCCAAGCCAACGAATGAAGTAATGTAAATTCTCATTATCTCTTTGTTGCCTACTTCTCTAACTTCTCTTAACTCCATAACTCCATAAAATAATAGAATAGTAGAAAGCTCCTTCCCTTTTGTTCTTTTGTATAAAAGGCCAAAAATTATGGCAACTTACCCCTCTCAGTACAACATGGCAACTGGTCAGATTGAACACTACCAAGCCCACAATCCTATTTCCATAACCTTTAATTTCAAAAAAATAAAATAAAAAATAATTGTGGTATGGTATGACATGATTTCAATGACCAAAAAAGTCTTACAATCTTGGTCTATATTTCCCTCCTTAAAAAGTTCTGTGATTTCATTGAATTCAAAGCAATGCCTTCAGGAGTTGGTTCTTTGTTGATGCACAAACAAACATATTGTTTGAAATATAATACTCATATTGGCATAATTAAGATTTCATTTTGAAAGATATCGCTACAAAGAGAAGTTATAAGAGAGACTATGGCGGTGATTTTTTTTAAACTTAAATTTGCTAGAGATAAAAAAAAAAAAAAAAAAAAAATTGTCTATGGTACTTGGACCAAATAAAATGTCATAAATTATTTTGGTGTATCACACTTCCAAAATAAATCATATACTTACACGAAATTAATAGTGTGGGTACAATTTTAAGGGATTCACATAAATAAACTAGATGATTCTTTAGGATTGATTATATAATCTATGGTCATGTTTGTTTGGGTGGACATGAGCTTGGGATTGGACTAATAGTCCAATAAAATTATTAATCCGATATTTGGTTAAACAATTGAAGTACGGACTAATTATTTTAAACTTGACTATTAGTTAAGATAGGATACATAATCCAACGAATTCGTAATCCTAGGACTATTAGTCATGGGAATGCTAATCCAGTCCGCCCAAACAAACATGGCCTATGAGTATTGTTTACCTGAGTTCTTAGAACACATATTAAGAATGCGCAAAAAATTATACATTGTTTATTATACTCATCTTCATGTACAATGTACAAATCTTTTGAAGTTTTTAACAAATATCTTAAGAACACACTAAAAACATAATTTTTTTTTTTAAAAAAGGTTCAATTAGTACACATTAATGTGTGTTTGGAAGGTGAAAGATTAGGTACCTAATCTTTGGCATAGTATACAAAGTGGCAGTCATGAGATTTGAACCCATAATCTCAAAGTTATTAGGCCAAAATTTTACCATTAACACAGTAAAAACATGCTAACAAAATTAATATTCTATTTAAAAAGATAAGAGGTGTCTTGTAAAATTAATCTTGATAACAAAGATGGACATAGTTCCATCCTTACATACAGACCAATCTAAAATCTTAATGGAAAATGTTTGGGATTTCCTTTGGGGATCACTCTCACACCCCTAAAGTGATCATGGCTCTTTATATATGTGTATGGCCCACTCATGTATATATTGGCTTCACATCATGAGTGGTTCAAATTTGTAAAGGTCTTGTGGGGGTCTTGTGAGAGTGGAAGTTTCAATCATTACTCAATCTTAATATGAAGATGATTAGTTTATACAATATATATCAAGGCCCTTTTTGCATTGGGCCGAACACTTTTCTGTCCAAACTATTACTCTTTCCGGCCCAAGTTTATTGTGTCCAGTCTATCACTTTATTTTTGTTTTATTTATCTTATTATTTTTTTAATTTAATTTGTGTATGTATTTTTTTATTTTTTGGTCATGGAATGTTAGATATTAGTAGGAAAATCTATATAACAATGAAACGGTTCATTTAAAAATGTCTCTCAAATTAATGGTTCAGATCTATCTAATTTGAAAAGCAATGGCTCAGATTTATTTTTAAAAATATCTCTCTCACAAACTATCTTTAATGGTCCAGATTTGTCTAATTTAAAAACAATGGCTGAGATTGAAAAGAGTTTCAATGGTCTAGATTTATCAATGGCTAAAATTCAATGGTCTAGATTTGTTTACCTATCACCTCCCACCAACCCACTGCACTTTACATTATATGTATACTACACTTCACACATGTATGTATGAACAAAGCTCTGAGAAAGCTTTGAAGAAGGAAGAAAGCTCTAAGAAACCCAGGTAAGGAACTCTTATCTCCTCACTTTTTTTTTTGTTTTCCATTAATTTTTTTACCTCTGTTTTTTTTTCCCAGTTCATAACTCTGTTTTTCTTTTTTTTAATCATCCCGTCATCCCCATCCATCTAACCTTTCAATCTTTATATCACAATTATACCTTCAGTTTGAATGCTAAACAATGGCTCATATTTATTTTGCTCTTTCCTGGCTTCACCCATTGCTTTTTCTTGAAGCAAAAAAAATATATATATATATATATCTATGTTGTGTTTTTTTCTTAGTTCTTTTTTTAACATTAATTGGATTGACCCACTTCTTTTTTCTTAGTTCTTTTTCATGTTAAGAATCATTTTTATTTCATCTTAGTCAAATGGGTTGAGGCTCTCTTTAATTATCAATGGTCAAATTTTGTTTTTTTTCAATTTTTTGTTTGATTTCTGATTGTGTTTTGATCTCTGTTTTTTGGATTTTCTCTCTCTCTCTCTCTCTTTTAGTTTGGCTGTTGATCATTGAGAGAGAGAGAGGAAAAGGAAGTTTGAATCATATGCATTGTCGTTTGAATCATATGTGTACGGGCAAAGAAAAATCACGTACTTGTGATAAAGAAATCTGACGAAGAAGACAAATAGCACCACCACACAATCGCTATCTGCAAGACAAAACACCCCCAGCCGTAGCTGGGGGTCTTCCGACGCCCAAGTCAGTCCTCCAATATTATCAAAATATTTAATGGAGTAATTCATAGAGAGAAATTGCGTACCTCAACCCATAAGGATGTTGCCTATTTATAATATCCAATGACTTACCTCTCAAGTAATTTGAATGTTCCATAAGTCCTATCCCAAACAATCTCCAGTTGTTCAGGACTTCTATATCAATAAGATTGCATATCTTGATGAGTTTTGCCTAATATAAAACAGTAATGCAATGTTTGATAAGAATTTGATAACTGTCATACACCTGATAATTTATAATTACGCCACGTGGCAATGGTTGGACCCACATAATTCTTGTGGTTATTTTTATTCCCTCTCAATATGCATTGTTGTTTGATCAAAACACAATCTGAAGCAAAAATAAAAAAATAAAAAATCTATGTTGTGTTTTTTTTAGTTCTTTTTTAACATTAATTGGATTGACCCAACACAATGGGTTGATGCTCTCTTTAATTGGCCAAATTGTGTTTTGATCTCTGTTTTTTGGATTCTCTTTCTCTCTCTCTCTCTCTTTTTTTTTTTTAGTTTGGCTGTTGATTGTTGAGAGAGAGAGAGAGAGGAAAAGGAAGTTTGAATCATATGCATTGTTGTTTGAATCATATGTATTGTTGTTTGATCAAAACACAATCTGAAGCCAAAAAAAAAAAAAAACTGTGTTGTGTTTTTTTCTTAGTGCTTTTTTAACATTAATTGGATTGACCCAACACAACGGGTTGAGGCTCTCTTTAATTGGTCACATTTTGTTCTTTTTCAATTGTTGAGAGAGAGAGAGGAAAAGGAAGTTTGAATCATATGCATTGTTGTTTGATCAAAACACAATCTGAAGCAAAAAAAAAAAATTATGTGTTGTTTTTTTTTCTTAGTTCTTTTTTAACATTAGTTGAATTGACCCAACACAATGGGTTAAGGCTCTCTTTAATTGGTCACATTGTGTTTTGATCTCTGTTTTTTGGATTTCATGTTAAGAATCATTTTTATTTCATCATAGTCAAATGGGTTGAGGCTCTCTTTAATTATCAATGGTTACATTTTGTTCTTTTTCAATTTTTTGTTTGATTTTTAATTGTGTTTTCATCTCTGTTTTTTGGATTTTCTTTCTCTTTTTTTTAATTAATTAATTAATTTTTTTTTTAGTTTGGTTGTTGATTTTTTTTTTAATTAATTAACTAAAACAACAACATTTGATAGATGGTTAACACTTATACACCAAATTATATCACAATACAGTTCCATGACAGTCATGTCCATGTTACAAATCATTTTTCACTTCTTATTCGACTCTAAATTTGAAAATAAGACTCAGAACTTGGCTAAACAATTTAATGAGATTATGACTCATCACTAAAATACTTTCGAAATTCATGATGGATATACATTTTGGTGCTGTATCAATAACACATAAAATCACTTCCATACTTCACAAATGATACACATTTTGGTGCTATATCAATATATCATAGAAATACTTCTATACTTCACAAATGATACGCATTGTAATGCTGTATCAATATCAAACAAAAATCCGGTTTAGAGGTCCATCCCCCATCTTCCAATAAACCGTGGAGTACATCTACCATCTCCTCCCACACACAAAACAATGTATATAAGCAATTATCATATAGAAGTTCAATCAATCAATACAAAATTTGATATATTATACTAACCGCTATATTCGATAGCATACTCAATTGATTAGTTCTAGTTTGCCTAATCATCATGCATTATCTACAACAATCAAGACTATCCTCCACCGATAGCCCAAAGCAGTTATTTCTAAATAGAAAATAAATGCACCAAATGGATAAAATATCAACATTTTGTATAGGTGAGAGATAAATTAATTCAACTACACCCTTTAATCCTATAATTTCCCAATTCCAATATTCTCAATTCAATTTCTCATATCTCAAAATTAATTATACAAATTAATTTTACCAAACTAATTAGGGCATTACCCCATAATTCACATAATAACCCTAAGGTTCCATTTCCATCAATGATCTAACATATAATTCCATTTTCCCAACGCATTACATACATAAGGGTTTTAAACTTGAAAACCCCTCTTTTGAAAATTACACAAGGACCCCAAACTTTCTCAAAATTACCCGACAACCCCCAACATATCAAAATGTCAAAATTTAAAGACAAAACTCATAAGATGGAGTAGGATATCCCTACCTCGAAGTTAGAGCTCAAACGGAGATGAAGACCAAAACCCAACGTGCTCCAAATTCAATAATTTTCAGATTAAAACAAAGCCTTCAACACCCTTGTTGGCTTTTTGGCTTTTCGAAGGATAGTTTTGTAAATACGAGCGTGCCAGCAAGGATCAATCAGTCCTTACAGAAATTATAATTGCCAACCAATTTATCAGACGATTGTGTTTTTTAGTTCTTTCAGCCTCAATGAAGAGGACTTTCACTGGTGGCTTGACTTAGGAGAAATTAAGAAAGATAACAAGCAATATGAAGAACAATCGCAGTATTTCATTAAAAATGAACACTTACAATAGTCCAAACTCAGCCTCGAAGAGGTTTACAGCAACAGTCTACTTGAATCTACTTGAAACTACTCCTAGGAATCGAAGTGCAGTGCAGATATTTAAAGGACAAGTATTAAAAGTGCAGGTATTTAAAGTGCAGGAAATGTAAAACTGGGAAAGAAAATATAAAGTAAATGACTGGTTTGTATGATCTGAGTCTGGGGTTTTTTTCTGGGGACTTCCTTGCTATTTATACTTGCCAAGGATGACCTTCGAACTGCACTTCAAACCGTCGAACTGCTCCTCCATGATTGCTGATCATGCTGCCTTAGAAGTAGTTCCACTACGCCATCACTTGCAGTTAAACTTCCCTCTTATATTTGAATTTGAATATGAGTAACCGTTGAGGCCACGTCATCTTTCGTTTCTTTATTGATCTGGTGCTACTCGGATCATGTGAGAACCAATTGTCATTGCCACGTGTACGATCAGGATTGAAGACATGAATCATCTTCCCATAATACCCTTATTCTGCCACGTGTCGAATTGTTACTGGCTTTTACAAAATATATAGCCAACATTACCCCCCGCACTAATATACCCAATACTTGGTGATATTAGTGGATTAAAAACTTTTCCCGCGTTTTTGGAATGTGCACGGAATCCACTTTCGGGAAACATAACCGTCACCCATTTGGTGATCATTAGCATTAACTCTCAAAATATTGAATATTTCAATATCTTTAGCATCCGAACGGATTATGGCTCAATCAACTTCTCACTCTACTGATCAAGCATACGAAGAGCCATTGAGTAATGCTGTTTCCCCTCGAAAGAATCTTCACGCATTCATTAGCCATCTTTATCCGCCCTTCCATATTCAGGTTGTGGAGGCTTTTGCGAATTATCAAGCTTTGGACTATGCGCATATTGCCATTAACCCTTCGATTCACAACTCCGTAAATACAAGAAGTTCTTCCTCTAGCATCCCTTTGTACTTTGAACAAACTACCCTCAAATCTTTGCTTCGATAAGTTACAAATATGGATTCGGGAAGTTCTTCTTTGCACACCTCTGCATGGGATGAAGCTATAACTTCTTCATCGTCTGGGACTTCTAGTTGGACAAACTGGTCGTCCTCTGAGACTTATGATGTAAGGGAGCGCATCAACCATCATTTTGTTGAGTTTACTGATCCCTTGGAGTTTCCTTCCTCCGCTCGAAGTTCAGTAGTCTACCCTTACGTGCCCATTGATTTTCGACGTAGTTTAGAAGAAAATCTGCTCGTGGCCTGGTATACCTCATCCATGCCTACAAAGATAATGCATCCTACCCGGCGCCCGGAAGAAGCACAAGGATACAGTCCTTCATTCTTAGCCAAGAAGGCGAAGATTTGTTCTTCTGATTGGCTTGATTACATTAATGCCTTTGTTCCTTCCACTCCCACGCCATCTCTTACAATAGAGGCATCCACACCTTCTTCTTCATCTTCTGAATTTGAAGCCTCTACTCCTTCTCCTCCTCCCGCTCTTTCCTGGATAGAGAAACTAAGGCTTGCTCTTCCAATGGACAGAGTCTTTTCACCTTACAACCCTCCATTATCCCCTTCTCCAACTGAGCGGAAACAAGCTCAACTTCTGCTAGCGGCTTTCTCTCACTTGCCTTTCAATGTTCTTGAGGATGATACCCCTCTCAAGAACTTTCAATGGGCTTGTGATATTTTGACCAGGGGCCATATCCTTAACCCCATCGCCCAAGCAGAACTTTACCTATTTCTGGACCAACTTCCAGTGCTTCTCTACTGGCATCGAAATTCTCTGGTTGCTACGCAATCTTTGGATCAACTCTCATCCCTACGAATTCATGCTCAATACGAAGCAGAGAACTTCCTCGAAGAGTTCGATGACTTCAAAAATAAAGAATCTGCGTATTGGGACGATTTGGTTATGGATGAGCTGGAACAAACACTGAGGGAGGAAGCTTTCGAAATAAAGGCTGAAGAGCTCTATTATGAAGTAAGAGCACATCAGCTTATGCAGCCAACATTAGAGGAGATAGAGGAAATAATAAAGAAAGAACAAAAATTTATTGATCATTGTTGGATGAAATTCCATGACCTTGTTATTTATTCTATTCCTTATTTTTATGAGCTAGAATTCGTACCCAGATAGGGTCACTTGATGTAACTGTTTTGGCTTTAGTACAAACAAAGTCTTTTTACATTTGTCATTGTTTGATTTTGTTCCTTTTTGTTCTTTAAAAGTTAACCCATAGCTTCGAATTAAACAATCTCATCCTTCGAATCTGGATTTAATTGTCTAATGAAACGCTAAAAGAGCCAACATGTCAGTTTATGGGGTGTTGTTGACAATTCTGGCTGTTATTACCTGGAATCAATGCTCTGAACTTATTAACATTACCCTTCAGAACTAACTATAGCCAATATATGATCATGGTTAATGTAACCAATCAATTTCAAATTAACTAGTTTGCCTCGAAGAGTAATCCACATTGTTCTGGTTCAAAAGCAATTCTTCTTTTTTTTTATATGTATTAAAACCAACTATTGGTTTCAATGCATCGAACAGTGCTCCTCATCCCTCAAAGGATCCGAAGACTTGCTTTGAAGGTCATTACTTTGATAAACGGGCCCTAAAACCCCTTGAAGTAGACCAATACTTCGAACAGTCCAGTGTATTCGAACATGAGTACGCTTCGAAGCTGGCTTCCGTACTTCGAAGCCATAGTTATTTGAATTTTAGCGCCTAAATTCGGCTTCGAAGCCAAATATCTTGCTTCGAAGCTGGCATCAGCGTCCGGAATGTGCTCTTCCCTCCAAAAATTATCAATATTGGAAAGAACTCCTCGTATTCGTACTTTTTAGTACTTAGCGGTTTATGAAATGTATTTCCGGACACAAAGGCTTTTGAAACCCTTCTGCTCACTTACGCATATAAACCCTCATCTATCTCTCACTTTTCCTTACTCCCTTCTGTACTTTCCGAAAAAGCATACTATCAATGGCCTCTTCCTCATCAAGAATCCCATCCATAGAGCGTGTGAGCTCATCTGTGGCCTTGAAAAGGCTTATTGATGCTGAATGTGAGAAGTACAAGGCCGGGGAAAAAAGTGCTATCGATGGGCGTATCTTTGTCCCTCGTCACCATGTGCAGCAAGAGTATGTGCTTGGGCCCATATTCAAGGAGGTCCTTGCTGAACTTCCTGCCCTGTACCCTCGTCTGGAGGATCAACGGCTTCTCTATGAAGGTAGCCTCGACTGGAAGGGCTGGAGAATCAATCGCCCTCACCGATGTTGGCCCACGATGAGGCCAGAGTGGCAAGAATGGTACGACCGAGTCGTCCCTGCTAGGGCACTGGACTTACAAGAGCTCTGTCTTCTCGATGCTCTTCGACTATCTAGGGTAACTATCTCAGAAGACCCTTTTCTAGTTCCTGCTGCTTTATGTTTTTGGAATCCCATTTTCAATTTCTTTCAGTTTAAATGTGGGATGATGGCCCCCACTGTCCTTGACATTTGTTATCTTCTAGGAGTATCCCCCATTGGTGCTCCTATTACACCAGATTTTCCTGATTTGACAGTCCCCTTCTCCCTCCCCTCTCTTAACTCATCTTATAGCGATTTTGTCAAAGCTGAGAATGAGAAAGAGGGTTTGGTAACCGATAGGGAATTCTTCTCCTTTTTGTTATATTGGCTGTGCAAATTTCTCTTCTGCACTTCTTCTCAAAGAATCATGCCGGAATTTGCCCCTCTCGCTAAAGCTTTTATCTTGCAAGAACGGGTAGCCTTGGCTCCGTATGTCTTAGGCCATGTATATAGAGTCTGTTCTCTCTTTTGTGAAAAACCCTTAGATGCTAACCAAGGGGGGCCATTCTGGATCCTTCAGCTTTGGCTTTTCGCGTACTTTACCGATTTGCAATCCAAATGCCTCAAATTTGCTGGGTCACATTCTTTTACCCATGGCATAAGATTAGCCAATGCCTCACTTTACCCCTCCACTTTTGCCTTTTATTTCTCTTTCTTTCATCAGCTACCAGCCGCTCCTCCTCTTCATTATTTCCGTCCCTTCGAAGCCAGTATTGGCCCGACTTGGTTGAATAATTTCCTAAGTGACAAGCTCTGTATCTCGCCTGCTCACAAGGAGATATGGGCTTCTTTCCTGCTTCCCAGAGAATTATTCATAGGGACCATCAATCCTAGAGCTTATAAATGCATAGCTGAGCCTTATTGTCCTGCCCAATTTGCTAGACAATTTGGCCTCACACAAGGAGTTCCAATTCCGCTCTGCAGCAACACTAATCTGAGCCTTACCAAGAGGGATTTGAAGGTTCGGAAGTCAAGGCTGGAAGAGGCAACCTTCAAGTTTATGGACGACTTGGCTAATTTTGAGTTCATCCCCTTCTCTCCTCAAGGTACTGCCTTGAAGAGATACCAAGATTGGTGGGTGAGCAACATGGAAGTCTATCTGGCTATCTCACTTCATAACTTACTAAAGATGCTGGATGTGCCTAAGCCCAAGGGAGTTGAGATTGCCATTTCTTCCACTGTTTCAGCTGCAGTCCCTGCTATAACTCGATCCACTTCTGCTGCTTCGATTCCTGCTAGAATCACCCGAGGTATATACCTTTGTCTTCCTTTTCCTTTGGTCTTCTATACAACACTGGTTGTCTTATCTTTAATTCTTCTTCTATGAAGGTGATCAACAGCAAAAGAAGAGGAAACTGCTTGATCCTGAAAAGAAAACAACTGCAGCACAAGAAGAAGAAGAAAAGGAAGAAAACCAAGAACACGAGCCACCCTTGATGAGGAAGAAAAGAGTAGCAGATTTGGTCCAAGAGGAGACAGCTACTAAAGAATCAGAAGAGGAGCTTATTTTTGGGGCATCTGAGCCTCAAGCTAAAGGGGTTGAGAGGACAATTGAGGAGCAAACAAAGCCAATTCAAAGAAAAAAGAGAAGAAAAATTACTGTTTCTCTTTCTGACTTCGATGTCTCTCCTTCTGATTTTGATGAAGATTCTGATTTCGAGACAATTGCCCAAGCAATAAGAAAGAGAAGGAAAGTGACCGCTTCAACTGTTACCTTGGTTAAAGACCCCATTCATGAAGCAGCTGCCAAGGCAGTGGAGCAGGAACATTCCAAGGCAATAATTGTCTTCGAGAGGGCTGAGAGGAGACGGCAGCAACAAGTTTTAAGAGAAGAAGCTGCTGCTGCTGATACATTGCACAAGGAAATGGCAAGAAAGCAACAAACTGCTGAACATTACTTCCTCCGCAGCTCTCCCATAAGTGCTAATGCTTCTGAGACAAGTAATTTCCTTCACACTTCCATTGCTTTTCTTTTGTTAACTTTGACGCTGGATTATGACATTGCTCTTCGTTCCTTCTTCTTGCAGCAACACCCACTGCATTCATCTTTCCATTGAGGCCTCCCTCAATTTCAATTGAGGTCGATCAAATGCAGAATGTGAGGGTCGTTCAAATCGCACTCCCACTTTCAAGGCCTACATTTGATGTGCCTTCTTTGAACCCCATCATTCCTCCATCTCTTTTCCTTGGTCTAGAACCATATCTTCCTTTTTTGGCTCTTAACCCGCCTCAGTATGCTTCTTCGAGCCTTGCTCTTCCTTCTTCCAAGGATATTCCAGCTGTTACTCCAATCCCAGTGGCAGTTGATTCTCCCACAGAGGGTACTGGTAGTTCTCCAGTTCATAATTTATCACCTATGTCCACTTCCAGCCCCTCTTCACTAGATTCATTGGTGGCTAAAACCATAGAGGCTGCCAAAGATGCTCCATCCATTTCTCCCATCCCCATGCAGCCCTTTGTGTCTTCCACCACAATACTTTCTATGCCCTTCATGTCTAGGGATGAGGTAGACATCTTCGAAGGAAGACTCGCTAGTCTTTTCAATGTACCTTCTACCTCTCCAACATTTAGTGCTGAAGCTGAGCCATTAGTCTTGGCTAACTCCTTGCTGGAGATTTTCGAGAGTCCTTCTCCCAGCAGCAAGCCTCCTGCACCTTCAATAGATCTAGACACATGTTTGGAACTGCTAACTTCCTTTTCGAGGATTCCCTTCGAGGCTCTTCAAAGGCCTATCATTAGAAATGGGTTTCTTCAGTGTTGCAACATTGTTGAACAGTCCAGCATGAATGTCTCAAATCATCTATCTCAGGCTGCAGCTACTATTGATTTTTATCTCAACATCTGTCATGCTGCTAAGACTGCGGATGAGAAGCTGGTTAGAGACCAGAGTTTTGTTTCTCAAGTGCATACTAAAGTAGCAGATCTCAAGGAACAACACTCTTCTGTCTCCCAGTTTCGAATCCAACTGCTGGAGAAAAAAGCTCAACTTGAAGAGGAGTTGGCTGCAGTAAACCAAGCCTTGGTTCGAACTGATACCAAATTGCAACTTACCAACCAAGAGCTAGTTGACCGAAAAGAAGACATGGCTGCAGCTATTCAACTGTTTCCAGCACTTAGCCATAGGAAGTCCACTGTACAAAAACAATTAAGACATTGTAATGATTTTTGGGCCAATCTGTGGCACAATGTATTTAATTCTTTATAAAAGAACAAATTTTCTCTATCATTTAAGTAGTCTTATGTTTTCGTAGTTGATGCTTTATGTTATTCCTTGTGTTTCCCAAATGGTTGGAAAATAAGGTTTTAAATATCTGCCATTAATCTTTTTGGGATGTACATAACCATTCAAATTTCTTAAATGATATGCCCCAAAAGGCAGAACTCTATGAATTTGATATGGTCCTTCCCAATTAGGTGACCATTTGCCAAACTTATGGCTTTTAATCCCTATTGGGAGTATTGTTTTCCATACCAAATCACCTTCATCAAAGCCAATGTGTTTGACCCTTTTATTATAATTCTTGGCTGCTTTCTTCTTCTGGAAAAGAATGCTATTTAATGCCAAAATTCTGGCTTCATCTATGCCTTCTAATTCCAAGCACATGCTTTGATGGTGTTGCTCAGGATTTAACTGATCTTGGCATCTTACCCTTAAAGATTTAACATTGATTTCCACAGGTAAAACTGCATCATGCCCATATACCAAGGCATAAGGAGTAACCCCTGTGCTTGACCTAGGAGAGGTTCTGTAAGCCCATAACACATCCAACAACAGGTTATGCCAATCCCTAGGATTATCCTCCACAACCTTTTGTATTCCCTTTTTTAAGGACTTATTGGATGATTCGGCCTGACCATTAGCTTGTGCATAATAGGGTGTGGAATTAACAAGGCTAATTCCAAACTCTGCCACAAAAGACTTCACCATTTTCCCATCGAACACAGTCCCATTATCAACTGTTATGGTTTGTGGAATGCCAAATCTATGGATCAGATCTTTAATGAACCCAATAACCTCTGTTTGGTCTACAGCCTTGTATGGCTTAGCTTCGACCCACTTAGTGAAGTAATCGGTAGCCACTAAAATGAAACAATGATGTTTCGAAGAAGGTGGGTGTATTTTTCCCATCATATCCATGGCCCATCCTCTGAATGGCCAGGGCTTTACTACTGCATGTAGGTCAGTTATGGGTACATGCCTTATTGTGCCATGCTTTTGGCATGCCTGGCAGCCCTTTGCATATTCTATGCAGTCTTTAAGGATAGTTGGCCAGTAGTAAGAATGCCTTCGAAGCAACCATCTCATCTTTACGCCGGGTTGATGAGCACCACAAATGCCTTCATGAACCTCAGCCATGGCTGTTAATGCTTCTCTTGGGCCTAAACATTCCAGCAATAGGCCATCTCCCCCCCTTTTATAAAGAGCATTACCATACATGATGTATTGCATAGACTGCAATTTAACTTTTCTGCTGGCCTTCGAAGATGGACCAGCCAAATACTGCATTATTGGATGCCTCCAATCTTGTTCTTGCAAGTCATTATGATTGACTTCTAAGACTACATTCCTTTTATTCAAAGGTGGTATCAATTTTTGATATGTTGTTTGGCCTATGCTCCTTTGGGTATTATCCCTTCTCTTGAAGTTCGAAGCTTTCTGAGCCACATCATTAGCTCTATTGTTCAAGAATCTTGGAACATGGGTTACATTTGCTACTTGAAATTGAGAAAGCAGATGTAATGCAACAACATAATATGGTAAAATACTTATGCTTTGACACTTGAAAATCCCATTTACTTGGTTAACCACCAACTGAGAGTCTCCAAATATATCAACTGCATGTACTTGTAATCCAATAAGGATCTCTAGCCCCACTATTAAGGCTTCGTACTCAGCCTGGTTATTGGAACAAGTAACTTCGTCCACTCTGAAACCATGTGTGGTTTCTACCCCTTGTGGAGATTTAATCACAATACCAATTCCAACTAAACCATTGGCTTTCGATCCATCGAACCACATCTGCCATGGCTCAACACTGGTCATGCCAAGTTCCATTACTTCTTGGTTCTCTGTTTGAGATGGATGGTCTGCTAGAAAATTGGCTAAGACTTGCCCTTTTACTGCCTTTTGAGGGACATATTCTAAATGAAATTCTGATAAGGCTAGTATCCACTTGCCAATTCTTCCCCTCAACATAGGTCTTGACAACATATACTTAACCAAATCTGTGGTTGCAATCACCAAGACAGTTGTAGGTAAAAGATAATATCTTAATTTCATTGCAGCAAAATACAAAGCAAGGCACAGCTTTTCGACAGCTGAGTATTTACATTCACAAGAATTTAAAAACCTACTAAGGTAATAAACAGCTTGTTCCCTGCCTTCTTCATTGTCCTGGGCCAAGAAAGCTCCCAATGAATCTTCTGCTGCAGCTATATACAACTTCAAGGGCTTGTTTCCCTTTGGTGGCATCAGTACTGGAGGATTGGCCAAGTAGGCTTTAATACCTTCGAAAGCAGTTTGATGCTCTGTTGTCCAAACAAATTCTTCTTCATCCTTCAGCCTTAACAAGGAAGAAAATGCTTTAGTTTTCCCAGCAGTGTTAGAAATAAACCTTCTAAGAAAGTTAACCTGCCCAAGGAACCTTTGTAATTCTTTCTTACTTGATGGAGGCTTAGCTTCGATGATGGCTTTGGCTTTGTTCTGATCAATCTGTATTCCTTTCTTGTGCACCACATAACCCAAGAAGTTTCCAGATGATACACCAAAGGCACATTTGAGAGGATTGAGTTTTAGCTTGAACTTCCTCATTCTTTCAAAAGCTGTTTCCAACTGAAACAGATGTTCTTTCATGGACTGGGATTTCACTATAATGTCGTCAATATAACACTCTAGATACCCTCCAATGAGATCATGAAAGATGGTGTTCATAGCCCTTTGATATGTTGCCCCAGCATTCTTCAGGCCAAATGGCATCTTAATCCATTCGAAGGTGCCAATATTTCCAGGACATCTGAAGGCTGTCTTGTGGATATCCTCCTCCGCAATGCAGATTTGGTTATAACCAGAATGCCCATCCATCATTGACAAAACTTGGTGCCCTGCTGAACTGTCTACCAGTAGGTCCACTATAGGCATAGGGTACTCATCTTTGGGAGTCGCTAGGTTTAAGTTTCTGAAATCGATGCATACCCTCATTTTACCATTCTTCTTAACTACAGGTACAATATTAGATAGCCATTCAACATACCTGGCTGTCCTAATAAAGCCTGCTTTAAGTAGTCTAAGGATCTCTTCTTTGACCTTCTGAATTACTTCTGGACTCATCCTTCTCGGTTTCTGCTTGTATGGCTTGAAATTTGGCTTCATAGGGAGTCTATGTTCCACTAATGACCTATCCAATCCTGGTAGTTCATTATAAGACCACGCAAAGCAATCTTTGTATTTCTTTAGAACAACCAATAACTGGTCTCTGTCCAGAACGTTCAAACAAGCACTTATGTAGGTTGGCTGTTGTACAGAACCTTCCCCTAAATTCACTTCTTCTAAGGGGTCTTGTGTCTGAGAACTTACTAGAGCTTCCTCTTTGATTCCTTCTACCTTCGAAGCATATTTCTTGCTTTGCTCCACTCGCAAGTTCTCTGGTTCCACATCCTTACCTTCTTCCTCATAGACAAAATCTGTCCATAAGGCATCCTCCTCTTGTATCTCCTGGACCTTTGTCTCAATGTCCAATGCGCAATATTTCCCAAGGGTCAAAACTCTGACCTGTAACTGCTCTTGTTTACAGCCAATCATCATGGCTTCTCTTTCTTGCTCCTGTACTTTCTGGACTATTGCTTCTACGTCCAATGGTGAGAATTTAACCAGAGCCAAAGACTTGGCTTCTTGCTCTTCATCTCTTTGCCTATAACCAGGCATCATTGTCATCTTTCACGACAGCCTCTTCATCAGTACTCTCTTGGACTAAGTGCTTTAGGTGTGTCACTTCCTCATCAGCCGTCACTTCGGCTGAGCCATCAGCTTTCCTCAGTATACTGAGTGGTGTTACTCCCTCAATATACAACTTGGCCTCTGCAAAGTCTGCACAAGCTATGAAGGGTTGAGGATCTGCATCAATTTCCTCTGTCTCTCCATTACCCAAGGCCATCATGATCTTCTGATGCAAAGAGGAAGGCACACATTTGTTGGTGTGGATCCAATCTCTCCCAAGTAAGGCATTATATTTGGCATTGCTGTCGATGACGAAGAATGCTGTCATACAATCCCTGGTTCCCACACTCAAATTAATAGGCAGAATCCCTTGAGCCATCTGTTTATCTCCAGCAAAACCAGCAATAGTCGTGCTGGTTGGGATCAACCTGGGATTCTTTTTCCCTAGTTTCTTCAAAGAAGATTTCGGTAATAAGTTCACTGCTGCCCCATTGTCTACCAGGACTCGGTTTAGCTGTATCCCATCAAAGAAAGCCTTGATGTACAAAGGCTTGACATGCTGGGTCATGGAATTTGAGGGATATTCAAAAGGGTATGAGAGGTTGATGCTCACTTCTTCCTCGCTCTCATACTCAGTTTCCATTGGAGTAGCCATTTCAGGAGCATCCTGTACCATACTCACTTGTGACTCTTCACTAGATACAGGAATTGGATCCATGTCTTGGTCACCATGACCCTCATTTTCAGCCTGGAATTCATGAGGTAGTATGTGTACCATATTGACTGATACAGGGGGAAATGAGCCAAACTGAATGGCTGACTGTACCTTCTTCCCCTCTTGGCTACCTTGCTCAGTGTCCTCAGCAGCATCCTCCATGCTGCACTCTGGTATTTCATTGATAACTGATCCCTTTGAAGGATCCTTTTCAACTGGTTCTTCAGTCAGAAATGTATGTTCAGCCATGAAGGCTTCGAACATTTCTTCTTCTGCCATTTCCTTCTTTTGGCTCATGTCAATCTCGTCTCCCACTTCACTATCACTTTTCATCAGAGCCTTCTCCAATCCTGCCAAACTAGACTTCTCCCTGGCCTTTAGTTCAGAATGAACTTGGGCCAATTGTTCTCTGCTACAAACCACTTTGCTTTGCAGAGTCGGCTTTGGAGTATGATCTGACTTCGAAGTTTTCTTTCCTTCTGTCTTGACCTGTGAAGAACTCTCTCCACTTTCTTTCAGATCTTGCTGGTACTGGGTATACCTGCGTTGAATTTTCCTTCTTTGTGATCTGGAAATGACTGGGACCATGTCTGGTTCCTTTGTCTTTGGATGTTTAAGTAATACCCAATTGTTTGGGGCCACCAAAGGAGGCTTGACCATCCTGCCTTGGTTTCCAACATCCCTTTGAGTAGGCGCCTCCCTAGGTTTGTTCTGCATTACAAACCAATCTGGGACCCCTGGTACCCACGAGCTTACTGATCCAGATGTCGAACTGTTTCCTTCTACCTTCGAAACCATCTTCGAAGCTGGCTGTGAAGGTAAATGCTTGGCTCTGACTTCATGTTTTGAACCTGATTCAGTCCTTCGATGAAAAGAGCCATTTTCTGTCCTTCGCAGGGTTGGTCTAAAAGGCCAATCTCTGGCTTTACTCCCATAACCTGGACCCCTCTCCAATCTTCTTTCAGAATGGCTGCTTTCTACTCTGTAGTAGTTAGGTGGCCTAGACTCATACACAGGCCTCTTGCCTTTAACATGTATTCTGTCCACTACAGGTTCCACCACTAATGGGCGTTGCCTGTCACCAGCCGGATACGGCCTTTTGTTGTGAGCATTGGTTGATTTAGGACGTCTCTGAACATCCTTATAGTATTGCTTCCCATCAATTGGAAGCCCCTTTAACCATTTGTAACTTAATCTGCATCTAGGACACATCCTCTGCACTACAGCTGCTTCGAGAGAATCATCGTCCAGTGCTTCTTCATCAGAGTGTTCCCTCTGACGTGAGAAACCTTGTCCAATAGTTGGTGGGTTTCCAATCTCCTTCTTGGCAGTCGTCTGGTTGGCAATATGCATTTGCACGTTGACCTCTTCCAATTCCTGCAGAGATAGATTCTGAAAGTTTGGTACAACCACATTAGCCGCGCTTTCTCCAACTTCTGGAAATGGGTTGCTGTCAATTCCCATGGCTTTTTCTGTTTTGGCTGGGAACTTCAAACTTCCTTTTCGAATTTGCTCTTGGATCCTGTCTCGAAAAACAATACAGGTTTTAGTTGAGTGAGACCAAGAATTATGCCATTTACAGTACACTTTTCCTTTAAGTTCTTCTGGAGATGGCAGTTTAACTCCTTTTGGTAACTTAAGGAAATTGGCTGCAAGCAAATGATCAAAAATGTCATCTGCTTTTGTTAAGTCAAAAGAATACTTTCGGTGAAAGTCTTTCTTTTTAAACTGTTGGTCGATGGTTGTATCCTTATGAATTAATGCTTCACAGATTACAGGTTCTTTGCCCACAATCTCTGCTGCATCAATCTCATAATTGGGATCTCTATAATACGTCTTATACGAAGCATTATTTCGATCTTGTTCCTCCTCTAGTAATGCTTCATATCGAGACACCTTATAGGTTAATTCGACCAAATCCCTAAATTCAGTTGAGTCAAATTTCTTTCGAAGCCTGAACTCTAAACCGTTTTGAGCCAATCTGACAAATTCTGACTCTGGAAGGATGACCCTACATTTATTTCGAGCCCTTTTAAATCTGGCAATAAACTGAGTAGCCTTTTCTTCAGGCCTTTGACTCAATCTTGCCAAGTCTGCCATGGACACCTCTGGCTCCGATTGGAAGAATTGGGCATGAAATGCCTCTTCCATTTGTTGCCAATTTTGAATGGAGCCAGGTGTAAGGTTGATATACCATACAAAGGCTCCCCCAGTCAGGGAATTTGAAAATAATCTCAGTTTCATGTAATCATGATTAGTGAATTCACCACATTGAGCAGCGAATCTGGCAATGTGCTCTACTGTTGATTGATTTCCAGTTCCATAGAACAAGGTAAAATCTGGTATTCTGAATCCTCTTGGATATTCATGTACCCTATCTACCCATTCTGGGTATGGTTTTCTGTATACAGGAGTCTGGACCCCCCGAGCCATCGGTCCACACATCTCCCTAACAATATCAACAATTTGGTCCCTAGGGACCATATTCTGTGCCTGCTGAACCAGTACTGGAGGAACAAACACAGGGTTTGGTGGACAAACTTGTGCTTGTGGCCCTCTTGGTCCATAAGGTGGTACATTTGGGACTGGTTGCCCCTGTGGTACAGGTTGCTGTTGGGGATATGGGTAACCCCTTTGAGCCTGTCCTGCGAAGGGACCTGCGAAAGGTGCTGGAACAGGTGTTGTGTCCCTTCCATTTACAGGAAAACTCTCCAACCCCCCGGGTATAAATTCAAACAAAGGATTATTATATCCCCTAGTGCCAGGTATGGCTTCGAACATGGGATTTGTAACCACTCTCATGCCAATTTCTTGTACTTGCCCAGATCCACCAACATGTGTGGCTTCATTGTTGGGTACTGAGGCATTTTGGCCTACTACAGGCCTTGAAATGGGTTCATACCAAGACTGAGGCGATGGTCTTTCATAATTCTGAGTACTAGTCTGACCATTAGATTGTCCATTAATTTGCATAGGCTGTTTTTCTCTAGCCAATCTTTGCTGAGGGACATTTAAAACTTCCTCTGTGTGTCTTGTATTTGTTGGTTGGTGGTTACTCATTCGATCCAAAAAGGATGTTGCCCACCTTTCCATGGTGTTCATTAATTGTTGTCCCATAGCATCTACTAAGCCATCCCACGGATTTGTTGGCTGAGTAGATGGAACGGTGGATGTTCCAATTCCTTGGTTTCGTCCAATATTATGAACATATGGTTCTTGTCCAGAAGTACTGGTCTGTTCGACCATAGGTTCTGATAACATAGGAGCCTCCACAGGATGTGTTATCACATTATCCTCTGGATTAGGTATTTCTACCTCTCCTTCTACGCCTTCTTCCAGACGTTCATTTTCTCCTTGTCGTCTTCTTCTAGCCATTTTAAATTAAGTCCCACTGGGCGTGCCAAAAATATATGTTGGCTTTTTGGCTTTTCGAAGGATAGTTTTGTAAATACGAGCGTGCCAGCAAGGATCAATCAGTCCTTACAGAAATTATAATTGCCAACCAATTTATCAGACGATTGTGTTTTTTAGTTCTTTCAGCCTCAATGAAGAGGACTTTCACTGGTGGCTTGACTTAGGAGAAATTAAGAAAGATAACAAGCAATATGAAGAACAATCGCAGTATTTCATTAAAAATGAACACTTACAATAGTCCAAACTCAGCCTCGAAGAGGTTTACAGCAACAGTCTACTTGAATCTACTTGAAACTACTCCTAGGAATCGAAGTGCAGTGCAGATATTTAAAGGACAAGTATTAAAAGTGCAGGTATTTAAAGTGCAGGAAATGTAAAACTGGGAAAGAAAATATAAAGTAAATGACTGGTTTGTATGATCTGAGTCTGGGGTTTTTTTCTGGGGACTTCCTTGCTATTTATACTTGCCAAGGATGACCTTCGAACTGCACTTCAAACCGTCGAACTGCTCCTCCATGATTGCTGATCATGCTGCCTTAGAAGTAGTTCCACTACGCCATCACTTGCAGTTAAACTTCCCTCTTATATTTGAATTTGAATATGAGTAACCGTTGAGGCCACGTCATCTTTCGTTTCTTTATTGATCTGGTGCTACTCGGATCATGTGAGAACCAATTGTCATTGCCACGTGTACGATCAGGATTGAAGACATGAATCATCTTCCCATAATACCCTTATTCTGCCACGTGTCGAATTGTTACTGGCTTTTACAAAATATATAGCCAACAACCCTCTATCTTTTATACAAAGAGGCTAGGCTAGGAACTCACTAGAAGGAGATGAAACCTTAGAGAGAAGGTTTGTAGAAAGAGAGAGAGCTCAGATCTAGGGTTTATATAAAGAAAAGAGATGAAAAAGTGAAGTGTTTCCCGCTGCTGCGATTTGATATAACATAGGCTCGCTCGAGCGAAGGATTGGTTGCTCGAGCGACCAGACACAAAGAACCCTCGCTCAAGCGAAGAAAGTCTCGCTCGAGCCAACAATATGAAGCTTCAGGTCTGCAACCCAGAAGCACGCTCGAGCGACAGAATGCTCGCTCGAGCAAAGAAACTCAAAACATACACCTCGCTCGCTCGAGCGAAGGAAAGCTCGCTCGAGCCAAGAAACACTGCTCTCAGGTCAAAATGAGACGCAGACGCACGCTCGAGCGCAAGACTTCTCGCTCGAGCCACCAGACACAAAAACTCAACTCTCGCTCGAGCGAAGGAACCCTGGCTCGAGCGAAGGATCTAAAACATAGAGCTCGCTCGAGTGACAAAAAGTCTCGCTCGAGCGAAGAACCAAAATTCTGGGCAACAACCATTTGCTCTCATTCACTCCTAACCTGTAACAATCCTGCCCAAAACATCCTATAACTCAAATACAAAGTATTGAAGGACAGAAACAAGATATAAATCATAACTAACATCCACGGAACTAAGTCCGGATACAATAAAGAGAGAGAAAAACCGGGATCGCTATAAATAATTTGATTAAACATTAAGCTTTTAATGTTTGGTTTAGAAAGAAATCTAATATAGTGTGTATAGTTATGTATCTTGGTATATAGTTGTTAAATTTCTAGAGAATACTTATGTTTTTTTTTTTTTTTTTTGAATAATGATATATAAGTCCATTTTTTGTACCCACTTTATAGACCCAGTGATATGTCAAGAAGATGATTGGTTGATAATTAGATAATATTTAATTATCAACCAATGATCTTCTTGACATATCACTGGACTTATAAAGTAGGTCTAACTTTTTGGCCTGAATAGCTATTCTTTTCTTTTTGATTTTTACAAAGATTTTGTTGCAGTTTAATTTTGTAATATGATAGGTCTTTCTTTCTTTTTCTTTCTTTTTTTTATTTCTCTCTTAGGCTATATTTGGATTTAGGATTTGAAGGGAATTTGTTGATTGAAAGGAAAATGGAACATTAAAAAGTTAATCCTTTTTATATGATGACCTCCTTTTTCTTTTCTTTTTTTATACTTTTTTTTTTGCTTTTAGCGAACTATTTTTAATTTGGTTTTTTTTATTGAACTACTATTTTAAAATATTTGGAATTTTTCAAACAAAAAATGTTACTTTTTAGATGTTTATCAAGACTTTTGAAAAAAATTTAAACTTATTTAAAAAAAAATTTTAATGATTTTTGTGAGAGTATTATTCCTTAGAGTAAATAAGCTACTGTGTAGTATAATTTTTTATGATGTGTATTGAAAAAGGTATTTGTAATTATATAGATAATACAAAATGTATTTGTAATTATCTAATTACAGTGTGGTGAGTTCTTTTATAAATTTTTATTGTAGTTTTTTACTTATTTTTTTCACATTTTAAAATGCAAAATTAGTAATTAAATTTCTATATTTAAGTTTTGCTAAAATTTTATTCATAAGTAGTATAATTTATATATTTTATAATTTACTTCTTTTTTTATTATTATTATGGTATACATTAGTTGTTAGTAGGAAAAGTGGGCAATACAATCCATAAGAATTAACCGTTGTCAATGCAAAATTACTATATAGAATCAACCACAAAATCATGTGTTGCAATAGTTCTACATTTTGGCCAATAGAGAAAAATTATGAAGATTTCTATGAGAGTATTTAATTTTTCTTCTATCCTTTTTAATGTATATTGAAGACGAAAAAAATTTATAATTTTTCTTCTATCCTGTAGTAGTTCAATTTCATACACAGACAAACTTCTTAAAGTAGGTTGTTAACTAAAATATGTTAGGAGGTTGTTAATTTTGTGTTGATTAATTTTTCTTCATGGCAATTATTAAACCTTATTATGCCTTCTTACAGTTATCTTTGTCGAATTTACATAACCAAACAATTTTAGGTTGAGACACCATTGGCCTTCAACCGCTAATTATGGACAACATTACTATTTTTGGTCACGTAAGTTGTTTTCTTTTTTATTTATTTGAAAAAAAAAACACTTTTCGTATAAGCAAAAGTCAATTTTCTTTTCTTTTCATTATTTTTTTTTATATCTAATTTCCTTATAACAAAATGCTCTTTTCTTATAATTTACAGATGGATGGAGACCTACGTCGAACTGTAATATTGACTCCTTTTACTCATTTTCTTACATGTATAAATTTTTTATTTTTCTTACCTCTAATTCTTTTGTATTTTTAGGTTCAATTTCTTCAAGAAAGAAATGCTAATGTTGTTATCCGTGATGAGCGTGACCTTAATGTCATCTGTGTTCGAGAGGTAGGCCCAATTTAATTATATAGATTTTTTTATTCAAAACACCGTATATTCTTATTTACATTTTGTAGGCAAAGGAAAAGGAAATTGCCAAGGCATTGTTGAAGAAAAACGAAAAGACCACCGTTTCGGCCAAAGGAAAGGAAAATGCATGTTCAGTAGTATGGCTCTTCAACATTTCCATTTTAAGTTCTTTTTTTGAAATATTTATTTTGGAGCATGAACCTCGATTATGTTTTTTTTTTTTTTTTTTTTTTTTAAATGTAAAATTAACATACTACTTGCACAGTGCCATATACTATTTTTATAGTAAACAGTTTCATGTAAATTTGTGAAATATTTTTTATGAAGCATGCTAAAATAACATTTGTACAAAAACATTATATGTGTTTTAAATTATTATTATTCTTTTTTTGGCTTTTTGCTATTGGCATGAACATCAGCAAGAGAAGAAAAAAGGAATGGGGGGGGGGGGGAGGGATACAAAATGAAAAGGTTTTCAATTTTTTTACAAAAGTATGAAACAATAGATGATAATATTCATATTTTAGGCATCTTATGAAATTAATCTTCATCTCTTAGGCACATAACAATAATGTAATATCGAAAGCTGTGTTGGCTCAATGTGCACGACGAGAACGTGAAAGAAATGAAAAGGTAATCTCTGCATATCAATTGGGACAACGTTTACGACGTGAACGAGAGAGATCAAGAGAATTGATTCCACCAAGCACAACTAATACTCCACCAACTCAAAAAGGAGTCGTGTTTACATATCTTACTTGGCTAAGTACATCTTTAGCTTCACAAAGGAATAGGTAAAACACTGTATTTAATTTGATAAATACATATTCTTATTGTTAATATTTTATTTTATAAACTTTATTTTGTACACAACAAATATTTGTAGGCCTATTCATGCAAGCCCATTCTTCCATGAGACAAGGAATATCAGTGTTGTTATTCGCGATGAGTGCAATCTTAATATTATCCACATTTCTAAGGTAAGTAGAAAAATTAAGTTCAACATTGTATTCTAAACAAATTTTTGTAATCTTAATAAATTCTATAAATGCATATTCTTTTTCGTATTCTGAATAAATTTTATTTATTTTTGGTAGGCAATTGAAAAGGAAAAGGCCAAGGCAATGTCTAAAGGAAAAGAAAAGACAATTTCTTTTGACAAAGGAAAGGAAAATGCATGTCCAATGGTATATTCTTCAACATTTTAAAAAAAAAATATTTATCAAGTAAAACAAAGCCAATCATATTGTTAAAGTGAACATCGATCATGTATATTTTTAAAAATGTAAAATTTGTGTTGTCAAATTTTTTTTTTTGTGTGGATTTTTTTACATTTTACTAAAAATTCAAGAGAACGAAAAAAGGTATGGTTGAAAATTATTTTTCAATGCTCTTTGTTTTTCTGTACACTCAAACAAAGTATTTTTAGCTCTCTTTAACATTTCCTAAAAAATAATTGTAACCTTGATCAACTCCAAAGAAAACTTTATAACATCTAAGCAAAGGAATGGAGGAACATAGGCATATAAAATATTTCTAATTTTCTTAAAATTATCATCAGGCAAGAAGAAAGAGAAAACAATAATTAAAAAAATAAATTGTATAAAAAAATAAAAGGGGGAGGGAAAATGAAGCAAAATGGAAAAGGAAACAGGACAAAGAAAATGTTTCCAATATTCTTAAAATTATAACAAGGCAGGAAGAAAAAGTAAAATATAACTAAAATAACAAAATTATTGAATCAAGAAATAAAATAGTAGACGATAGTATTTGTATTTTAGGTACCAACGATATAATGTTCACATTTTAGGCACACAATAATAATGTCATATCAAAAGTTACATTGGCCCAACGGAAGGGTTCATTTGAAAATGCATATATAACAATGGAATGGTTCATTTGAAAATGTCTCTCAAATTAATGGTTAAGATCTATTTAATTTGAAAAGCAATGACTCAGATTTATTTTTAAAAATATCTCTCTCACAAACTATCTTTAATGGTCCAGATTTGTCTAATTTAAAAAACAATGGCTGAGATTGAAAAGAGTTTCAATGGTCTGGATTTATCAATGGCTAAAATTCAGTGGTCTAGATTTGTTTACCTATTATCTCTCACCAACCCACTGCACTTTACATCATATGTATGCTACACTTCACATATGTATGTATGAACAAAGCTCTAAGAAAGCTTTGAAGAAGGAAGAAAGCTCTGAGAAACCCAGGTAAAAAATCCTTATCTCCTCACTTTCTTTTTGTTTTCCATTCATTTTTTTACTTATGTTTTTTTTTCCCAGTTCATAGCTCTGTTTTTCTTTTTTTTCATCATCCCGTCATCCCTACCCATCCAACTTTTCAGTCTTTATATCACGATTATACCTTCAGTTTGAATGCTAAACAATGGCTCAGATTTATTTTGCTCTTCCCTGGCTTCACCCATTGTTTTTTCTTGAAGCAAAAAAAAAAAAAAAAAAAAAATTATGTGTTGTGTTTATTTCTTAGTTTTTTTTTTAACATTAATTGGATTGACCCACTTCTTTTTTCTTAGTTTTTTTTCATGTTAAGAATCATTTTTATTTCATCTTAGTCAAATGAGTTGAGGCTCTCTTTAATTATCAATGGTCACATTTTGTTCTTTTTCAACAATACACAAATGCCAAGATCTAAAAGACATAATCTCAGTAGTTTATCCGCAACTGGATGTGGCGATGACATCGACTGCAACATTTTTAACTGAACGTACAATTCTTTCTGCACAGAATGATGATGTCAGTGCTATCAATACTGCTACATTGAATATTTTTCCCGGTAACACATATACTTATTTGGCAGCAGACAAGATGTCTGAAGATGATGAAATTGATCGTACTATAATAAATAGATATCCTAATGAATATTTAAATTCATTAGATCCTCCTGGGCTACCGGCTTTTAAGGTAGAGTTGAAAGTGGGTTGTCTTATAATGTTGTTAAGAAATATTGCACCAAAAGATGGACTGTGTAATGGCACAAGATTGATGGTTTCTAGATGCAATACTCGCATAATTGAAGCTCAAATTTTAACTGGAGAAAAATTTGGCAATTTGGTATTCATTCCAAGGTTATCCTTGACACTGTCTTCTTCAAAAATGCATTTCTGAATGATAAGACGTCAATTTCCAGTTCGATTGGCATATGCCCTGACCATTAATAAATCTCAAGGGCAATTTGTGAAATTTGTTGGAGTTGATTTGCGCACACCAGTGTTTAGTCATGGGCAACTGTACGTGGCCCTATCTAGATGCACATCTTTTGATCGTATAAGTGTCTTCATTCCCAATGATGAGCCAGATTCTACTACAAATATTGTTTCTCCTAAAATTTTGTTATAGTGTTACTTATGGATCAAACCACTTTTGTCAAAAGGTACAATTTATTTATTGATAAATTTGTTTCTATTGATTACAAATTGTTATTTTTAAAATATTTTACTATATATGTTGACTTTTGTAGGATTGGGTTAAAAAGGATATGGAGCTCAAAAAAATAAATACAACTAGTTTGTTTCGATGGGGATGTAACAAGGTAATTTCAATTTGAAAGTGTTTTGATATATATATATATATATAGATTTTCTTTTACTAATATACTAACTTTTTAATTTTCATAAATTAGCAGATTGTTGTTTATGCTCCTCACTGGGGATACATAAAAGTTGACACAAATACTTTTTGGAAAGTGATGAGGCTCTCCTAGGATTTTTAAGAAAGAACAAGTTTGAAGATCATATATATATATATATATATTTTTTGTGAAAAGTGTACATCTGTTAGCTACGATCCAGATTTTGTAAAGTTAATTCCTATCGATGTGAATTTTATTACTTAATATAGCTTTGTAAAGTCTTTTATCTATGTGAAATTTATAACTAAGTTTAGATGTATGTTAGATAATATTCATTTGAATTATTGACTTATGCTATGAGTTTGTTTTTGTAAATGTAACACACTAGGTGATATAGTCTTTTTTGCTTTTGTTTTTTCTTCCTAATATGTTCTTGAATTAGGTTAAAGAAAATTAATCATATTTTTATTTGGTTGAATTTGAATCTTTGCCTCCATATATATTTTTATTAGGAAGAGTGTTGTATTTTCTTTGTATTACAGAATATTGGCTGGTGTGCTTAATTTGTTATTTGTCATTTTTTTTTTGTAATGCAGAACACTGGCTGGTGTACTTAATTTGTTATTTGGCATTTTTTTTTTTGTATTGTAAAGCATTGGCTAGTATGCTTAATTTGTTGTTTATTTTTTTCTATTGCAGAGCATTGGCTGGCGTATTTCGTCTGATTTTTATTATATGTTTCTGTGTTCTGGGACTTACATTTTGTTGTTTGTTTAAAATCTTATACTTTTGTTGGGTTTGAATTTTACGTAACATTTATGTGTTTACTTTTCACTATTTCGTTTACCTATAAATTTGGAAAATTTATATTTAAATTGATTTATTCACCAAGTAGCATACAATTTATTTATTTTTCATTTATTTAATTTTCTGCATAATAAACTGACCACCAAACCATAAAAATTGGTAGATTTCAACCATTATATTAAAATTGATGCAAAACTATAGCCATGAGATCTCTCTTCTTTATTTCAACCAAGACTCACTATCTAAAAAAATGTGGAATATAGAAATTTATTTAGGTACTGTTATTGGCCAGGATAATAAAATGCTTATTTTCTATTGCAAATTGCAAGTGGGTTACGTAAACAAAAATACTACAATAGTAAATATTTGGTGATATAGCCTTTGTTTGCATTTGTGTCATCACTATTTTCACGTTTTCTTGGCCAAGGTAATAATTGTGTCATCACTATTTTCACATTTTTCTTGATGAATTGTAGCAATTTCCATCACATTCCCTCCACCAGTTCTAATCATGGACCATACCATTTTTTGCCCTTTAAATTTCTATTTGACAAACAAAAATGCAACTATTTTTGCATTGACAATTTGAGTTCAAATACTATATCAATCACAATGATATTATTGAAACTTGCTTATTGTTAAAAATAAAAATTTATAGCAAAACTTATTGTTAAATTCAATTGGACAGTTTTTATATGTTTATCGTTAAGTTTGTAGCAAGGAGGGTCTAATTTTTTTAATTTCTGCATCTCTCTAAATTTGTATATGTTATTTTTTTTATTATTTAAATTGAGTGGATTGAAAAGTGCAAAATATTGATCAAAATATTAAAAAGTTTACTAAAAATAATAAAATACAAATTAAAATTTTAGAAACTATTTTTGGAAACTCCAAAACCAAGTAAGTTTTGAATTTTAAATTTGTAAAAATTATTTTAATATATACAACCAAACAAAATTTTAAGTTTGACAAACTCTTTTCAAAAATCTAATTATAAAATTCATTTGAAAATCCAAAACCATATGGATCATCTATTTATATTTTCACCTCAATTTTTTTTTCTAACAAATTAAATAAATTACATTTTAACCCAATAATTTTCACCGTGCCTTTAGGCACGGGATACCCTAGTTAGGTTACAACAAAGGGTATATGTTGCCACTCGATCAGGTTGAACTTCAAATCTCATCACTAAGGTTGACTACATGACCACTGTAGCAAATCGTGTGAGATGTTCACTAGTGAAGCATGCAAAATCTGTTATACTATCTATAAGTGCAATTTTGTTCAAACATCAAACAAATTTTGTAAGCAAAACATATTCATAATTAGTTCAAATAATGAGTTATTTTACTTTTAAATAGGTCCATCACACTATTAAATTTTTTATTTTATGAATCAGTAGGAGAATATATCAAAACAAATTACTTCAAACTGAACAATCAAGAGAGATCAATAACAAAAACTTGCGTGCGTATTGTAACTAAAGAGAATTCATAATAGAAAATAAACAAATAACTAAAAAAAAAAAACTTGTTATAATTAATAAATTGTCAAAGTGTGTGTGAATAAATAAAAAAATATACACTATCCAATTATTTCTAACCCTTATGGTTATTCTTCGTGGTTTGGTTTAAAAGTTAGTGACTTGCTGTATTTTTAAAATAAAAAAACCATATAGAGAGACCTTGAAAATGTCCCTTACCTAATATCAAACTAATGTCATATATAGAAGTCAAGAGAGTCCAATGGTGGTTAACCCATTGAAACTTTCTGAGAAATTGATTGATTTCGTTTTTTAAAAAAAATTATGTGAAAACTAGCTCGATAGGAAAAAAAATTAAAATTAAAAACATTCATCATTTTTACATGGGTTTTTATTTTTGGAGCAAAAATATCCATCGAGTATTTATTTTGATTCATGAATCAGGAGGGCATAAGTTTAAAAGAAGTGTGGTTTCTCAAATGTTTCATCAAATTTGAATTTGATGAAAAATGCCAACTTTTTTTACTCCAATCATTTCATCAAACTTATATCAAATGAAGGAAATGGTATATTTAAATCAAGGGAGCTTTTTTCCTTTCATCAAATTTTTCAAGTGACCGTTAGTGGACGACCCGCCGAACAACCGGCCGAAAAATAGGATTTTGGCCAAACAACCTACTTTTCAACCAAAAATTTACCTTAGGCCGAACGATCGGCTGAATTTGATGAAAAGTTTCGTTTACCTTAGGAGTGCATTATATCATATGAAGCATTTCATCAAAGTTTTACTTAAATTTGATGAAAATTTTGAATAAGCGTTAGAGATGCTCTAACAGCGTTTACGTACACTTTTTTATTTTTTTATTTCAAACTTTTTTTTGGGGTAATGAAATGATCACTTACAAAAAAATAAAGAATGAATGGTTAATTATATTTTTAGTCGCTAAATATGATTTTTGTGTCATTTTAATCCCTTTTATCAAATTGTATCAATTTGGTCCATAATGTATAAAAGTGTTTCAATGTGGTTTCTAACATTAAATTGTGTAAATTTGGTTCTCAATATATAAAAAATGTTTCAACTTAGTTCTCCATATAACTCAGTTAATATTGGGGACTAAATTAACAAAATTTAAATATTGAGAACCAAAATGATACAATTTGAAAACTAAAAACGCAATTAACCCAAAAAAAATTAAAATAATAATGATAATAAATAAAATTTGTAAAGTTTTAAGTGGCCGTGGTTGCACTATCCTAAAATGTTTTAAATTTTTATTAATCGCAGAAGTGACTCAATTATTAGGCAATTTAAGCTATCGTCTAAGGCTCACAAAAAAAAAAAAAAAAATTTAATTGTCGCAAACTTCAACTTTTTATTAGTTTAATTAAATAAAAACTCATTTTTATGTTTTATTGAAGATCTTCAAAAACTTTTGACTCTACTGACTTTGGTTTCACTTGGCGAGTGAGAAAGAGTAGGAAAAAGGATAGAAAGTTCTGAATTAAGGTTGCAGAATTAAAACTTAAATGTCCTGATCAAATTTTTTTTTGAATAAATTATAAAAATGTCCCTTAAATTTACTTAAAATACGGATTATCTTGTCTAGTTTTGAAAATTATAAATATATTCTTGTTAGAATTTATCATTTAATATAATTAACAAAAAAAATAAAATAACATTCTCAACTATCCTCCTATATAATAAAAAAATTACCAAATTATTAATTGAAATATATTTTGATATCATTAAAAACTATTAATTGATTAATAGTTAATTAATAAAAGGAGTCATTTGTTATATTATAAGAAAAATTTGAAGAAGCATGATATAATTTTCAGAATTACAAGGACCTCAAGAGGTGTAATTGTAATTTACCCAAAATCTTTTTTACAATGGACACAAAACCCATTTCTAAATTTTCTAAATGAGTAATTTTAGAAACTCATACATTTGATTCACAAATTCACCTATAATAATGTGATAAGAAAAATAGACCCTCAATAATAGAATGTGTAATAAATTAAAAATTGACATATATCCTAATATATTATTGTAAATAAAATTGTAATTTTTTTTTTTTCGGTTGAGATCTTAAACATTTTCCTTTATAAATACCTATCATTTGCCATGGTTTTCTCACACAATGGACACCTCACCTCTCTCTCGAATTTGATCATTGACCAAAACTCAAACATCTCCATTTGGTAAACCTTGATTAACTTTAGGGTCATGATTGAAACCCCCTCCAACCACCATTCTCACCACCCCACACACACGTGACGGGTGGTGATTGGAGGAGAAGGAAAAAAAAAAAAAAAAGAGAAAAAGTGGCCAATCAAGTGAATAGAGGGTCAAGAGGATGGAAAAAAAGGGGGTCCGGGGCATTGTTCTTAACTTTATGATGGATTAGGTACTACTGCAAGGTCCATCAGGAGAATATTATTGAATATTAATTCCCTCTGCTCTGCTGTATTGTTATGTGGTGGTCCATCATTTTTATGACAATGATTCCTTCTCTGCTACCCTAATCGTCCTAAATGAATGGAAACTTATTAGGATAAATGAAGAATTACAAGATAAATTAAAAGGTCTAACAACTTATGTTTAGCATGCCTACTTATTCATGTAGCGGTCAGTTGGGAACTTACACATAAGTCAGGATTTGAATTAGTGGTGAAATTGCGAAACTAAATCAAAAAGAGATACTTATTAATTATAATTATAATTTTTTTCATAACTACTAATAAGAAGATAATAATAATTTTTGAATTAATATTAAGTACAAAAACTTAAATAAATTATTACAAAATTATTTCACATAAAATTTTATAATTAATTTCGAGTAAAATCGAAAGGAAAGTATTGTGTGTAACTAGTGTATTATGAATAATGTCAAAAAGTCATATATTTAAGTCTTAAATTAAATTATATAATGGTAAGATAAATTAAATTTTACAAGATTTGAGTAAAAATTTCATATAATTGTGATATCATATCGTCAATCAATAGTAAAGCAACATATGAAGGGTGAATTACACATGTAAATATAACTAATACTCTAGTAATTTTTACATATATATATTGAGATTAATTATATTTGCATATCAATAATGATGGATATTACCTTTATCAGGGGCGGAGGTGGGGGGTCGGGGGGATCCCGACCCCGCAAACCTTCTGCAAAATCTCCATTTTATATGTATGCTTTTGTCAATTTTTTTTTATATATTATATAATGGCCCCCCAATTTCAATCTAACACTAAAAAAAAATTGTAAAGACTCTAATATAGTAGAGTTACCTTTCAAAGAAAACATTTATAATAATGTTATGGTGATCATATTTTCTTATTATGTGTTAGGTTTTTATTGTTGGCAACTCCGTTTGACAAAACTCCTTTCAGTTGTATTTATTTTCACACTTTTATTTCAGTGAGGCTATGAGTTTATTAGATGCGAATCCAACCCGAATCGAGCCATGCAGAGAAGTTTGTGATGTTAATGCTTTCAAGATTGCCACTTCGCTGATTATTACGGGGGTCGAGCTGCCCGGTCAGCTCGCGGCCGAAGCAAAATGCAAAATTGGATTCAAAATTGCATGTCCGTCATTGCTCGCTCGAGCCAAGGAGTGCTCGCTCGAGCTAAGGTTTTCTCGCTCGAGCCACGGAATGCTCGCTCGAGCGAAGGATTGCGTCCACACAAAAACCTGAAAGAAGTGGTTGGTCGCTCGAGCCAAGGATCCGTCGCTCGAGCCAATGCACTAGTAGAAATCACGAAAAATACACTCCTCGCTCGAGCCAGCAACTCTTCGCTCGAGCGAGCCTCAGAATCCGGATTTCTCAAGGAGTTTGTTTTCTTCCCAATCTAGGATTACTTTTGGTTCTCTATAAATACTTGGTTTTCTCCCAAAACTAAGTGATTGATTGAAGTCCTCCAGATCTTCTTTTTGATTCTTAAAGATTTATATCTGGGGATATTTTGTTAATTTTTCTTTGATGTTTTATTGAGTATTCAACTCATGGTTTAAAGAGAGTACATCAAAGGTTTGTTTGTTATACACAAAAGAGAGAGTTGTTCTTCAGTTGTGGATTCTGAAGAATTCGAGCCTGAAGCTTTGGTGGAATCCGGAGTGGTTCATCAGAAAGACAATTCCGTGGTGAAGATGGGGTTGGAAGAGACACATAGAGGTTGGTTCAATTAGGCATTGTGGATTTGCTAGATAATTGAGAGTATACCTGTGTAATTCCTTTAATTCTTCTTAGTGGATTGTCTTATGGCAGTTGCCCGTGGTTTTTTGATCACAGTTGGAGGTGTCCAATTGTGGTTTTTCCACGTAAAAATCATTGTGTCTCTTTCTCTTGATTGTTTGATTGTGATTGTTATATTCTGTTTAAATTGTTACATAATCACAAATCAACATCTAGAGGGTTTCTAGATTTTTCATTATGTATTGTTTATCATCTTATGTGTCAGTACTATATTAGTATCAAATATGAGTGGTTAAGGTAATAAACAAATTGTGGTAAAAAAATATGATCATTCCAACATTATTGTAGTTCCAAAAAAAAAAAAAAATGTAACATTATTGAAAAAATTTAATCTAGTCCATGTTAAAAACAATATAGTTTGTTTGTGAGTTTCTATAATGTATTTAATGGAATCACTTGTAAAACTTTATGTACCTAAGGATATTGTATAATAGATTAATTATATTAAGATTTTTTAAACTATTACCAAATATTACCTTAACGTTTATCTATAAATTCTTATATTTTGACTTCCTTAACCATAAAATTCATACAAATAATATTTAATTAAGACTAGTCTCTTATAATTTTACTGGTCCAATGGACCTCTATCGAGTAATATTTAATAATGATTTAATTCAATAAAACTCCAACGGATTCATCAACGGCCCAGTACATTTATCTTATGCCCGGAGAAATTCTAGCTCCGCCCCTGACTTTTATATTGAGATTTTTTCATAAAATTTTCATACATAAAAATATAATTTTTTGTAATCATTTCATTTTCAATGAAACAATCACTATTGTTCTCATAAATTAAAAAATGCCATTGACATTTTATTATAATATTACTTTTATTTATATATATATATGTAAAAAAAAAATTCGGGGGGGGGGGGGACATGACCCCCTTGGTCGCCATGCAGCTCCGCCGTTGATCTGAACTCACATTGTAGATATTGAGCACGGTTCGCTTAGGTTTGAAAGACTTGTTTTCACAACCTTGCATACTAACACACATAGTGATTGATCCAGAGGAAGAATTGAACTTGAAATGTAGGATTTAATATTCCAAGTCTTTCCCACTCGATCCAACCATAAGGGTTAGAAGGGTTAGAATTACAAAATAAATTAGTTGGATCATCTTTTGTGACTCAATTATTTAACAAAGATGAGTTCCATTTACAATTTTTTATTCCCTCATTGATTGAAAATACCACATATAAATATTATTACATAATATTCTAGAATTATTTAATAATTACTTTGAAAAATTGAGACTAGTAGACTCTTTTATTATTGTTATTATTATTATTTGAAAACAATGTATCTCATCATTTCTTTTGTTACCTTTTATATTATCACCAAGAAAAATAATTGTCATTGATTTTTTTATTAAAAAATAATAAAATTACATCTGTTCTTGTAATATAAGTAAATAAAATAGTTAAAAAATAATGATACATGAATTTTTTAAAAGAAAGTGGGACTGATAATACTCTTCAGCAGATTCGGAGGGATAACAACTACTATTAATTTAAAAAAGAAATTTTTTTTTTTTTTTAATTTATAAATATACGCATTTTTTATTTGTAAAATTTCTTGTCTAAGATGATGTGACATCGTATTTTTTTGAAAAATTACATGTAAGTGGAAGAAAAAAAAAAATCAATATATGAAGGGGTGTAAGTGACACTTATACTCCCAACACTTTTCATATGTACCTCACCATAGACACACTTACACTTCTTATGTGTTGATAATTTTTTTCTCATTCTCTCAACAACATCTAGTTCCCCCTATTTTTTTTAAAAAACAAAACTGTCAAATCTACTTTTATGATGGTTATATGAGAAATTCTAATATACACCTGTTTAAAAAGGGTGTATCATATACATTTTTAATTATGGCGTTTTCTTTTTTAGTTATGATAAATTTTCTTTTTTAATTATGACTTATAAGTTCTTTAATTATGTCTTATATTATGTTTAGTTATAACATTTTTTTTTTAATTATGACTCAAAAAATTAAAATATATTATTATTTTTTAAATTGTAAAGTACATATGGTGTGCACCATCTTTTTACAACTTTGAAATTGCAATTTTTTTTTTTATTACAGTATAGGAATGAGTTTTGTCATTAACAAGATTTTGACATTTCAATTCTTAGTCATTATAGTTATTAGAGGTGCTAATTTAAAAAAAAAAAAAAAAAAACCCTTTTCATAACTTATAATGTAATTATTGATACTTAAATGAATAATGCTATGTCGAATTTTGGACATATTCAATTATTTTTTAAAAAAAAAATAATTAAAAAATAATAAGTAAAGAGTTGCCAGAAATTGAGACGATGGCTGAAACTGAAGGAAGTGACAGAAATGGATGTCGGGTTTTAAGTTTTATCATTTTTAATAATTTAAATTCGTGGTATAATGATATTAACAAAATTATAATTAGCTTTTTGGGAAGATGGTTATAATCAATTTTTTGGTGAAAAATTGCTTATAAGCAGCTTATAAGCTTTTTTGTGAGAGAAAAAGTAAGTTATAATATGGGAAGTAGATTATAACTCACTTCCCAAAATAGGCCAAAATGTAGAGTGTCAAACAACATTTCTAAGGTGCATTGAGATTGAAAAGTGGACCATTTTATTTTTGATTTTTGTTTAATTTTAAAAATAAAAGTAATATACAGTTAGAACTATAATGATTAAAGGTTTTTTTTGACTACTTTAGTCACAAAAGACAAAATAGACTATTTTAGACACAAAAAACAAAACATCACATCCAACCCATAATCATTACACTCTTTTCTCACAAAAAAAGTTAAAAAAGCCCTTTCCAAACCAAACTTTTCAGCCCAAGCTAAAATAACCAAAAAAGCCGAAAAACCAACCCACTTCCCAAATCAACCCTAAATTAATATAGAAAATAAATATAAGGATTGTGGATATAATTTGCTTGACTATTATAATGAGAGACAAAAATAAAAGGAAAAAGTAAAAAAAAAATAGCAGCGTAAACCATTATAACTAAATAAAATTCTAAAGTTTTAAATTTTATTAATTTAAATTATAATTTTTAAATTTATTCAATCTAAATTATTTGTCTATTGTTATAAGTAACATTGAGAGAAAGAAAAGTATTTTAGTTATTAAATTTAACGAAAAAGAAATTTTAAGCATTTCATGTATATTTATATTGAGTTTAAGAATTAAAATATTTTTTCCATCCGTTTACTTAAATAAAATAGCTAAATAATTTATATTAAAAATAAATTAAAATATTAGAATTTAAATTGGCAAATAAAAATTTAAAATAAAACTCTCAAGATTTACTTATAATTTTTTCAAAATAAATTACGTGAAAATTAGAAGGTGAATAATGTAATTTAACCCATTAAAATGTTTCAATCATAATTTTTTGCAGAGATGAGACCAAGAACCTAAATTTTCTATATTAATGAGACAAAAATAAAATCATGTTAGAAGGTGAATAATAATATGTAATTTACCACCATTAAAAATTTTCAATCATATGTATATAATTGTTTGTAGAGTAAATGAGACCAATGCCCTAGATTTTCTACTGTTTTTTAACAAAACCAACCTTCATGTCCGAATTGGAGGCTGAAATCGTTGAATCTGTCTCTCTATTATATATGTGGACATGTAGATGGAGTAAAATACAAGCAGACAATTACAAAGCAAGCGATTCATTCGTAAACCCAAAGAAATCTTTTTGATTAAACTACACATAAAACTATCACTCCACCACCACCCACCATTTTCCTCCTCACTTTCTCTCTCTCCAAACACCCAATTCAGATCCCAATTTCAAACCAGTTCACACCATCTGCCCGGATTCCTCAACCCTTTGTCGGAGGAGAGAGAGAAAATGAAGCTGTCGGCGCTCCAGCAGAGCTACACCAACCGCCGGAGCAACAGCTTCAGAGGATCACCACCGTTGGAGCCTTCAATCGACGGCGGATCCAAATCTCCGGCAGCGGTATTCTGGCTAGTCCTCCACGGCCTCTGCTGTCTCATCAGCCTCGTCCTAGGGTTCAGATTCTCTCGCCTCATCTTCTTCCTCCTTTTCTCCACCACCACCACTACCAACAACAACAATCTCTTCTCCGCTGATGCCCCTAACTCTTCAGACCACACTCCCTTCTTCTTCATCATCTTCGTCGCCGCCGAATGGAACCGTCGTGGTTTCGAGTAGCAGAGTGGTG
Organism: Camellia granthamiana; assembly: GCA_036172215.1. Lineage (NCBI taxonomy): Eukaryota > Viridiplantae > Streptophyta > Magnoliopsida > Ericales > Theaceae > Camellia > Camellia granthamiana. Next base: position 114,669,275 of record CM069906.1, read on the forward strand.
GTTGGGAGGCACGGGATCTTGATTCGGCCATGGCCGCATCCAAATCCAGTGGAGGTCATGAAAAGCTCATCGGATAATCGAGAGGGTTCAGAGAGAACAGAGGCTTCAGTACGGAATCAAAGACCCTAGAACTGTGATTGCTATCACTCCCACCTATGTTCGAACTTTCCAGGCTCTTCATCTTACTGGATTGATGCATTCTTGATGAACTTGCCTTACGATCTCATCTGGATTGTTGTTGAAGCTGGTGGAAGAACCAACGAGACTGCTTCGTTGCTTGCAAAGTCTGGGCTTAGGGTTATCCACATTGAAATTGATGAGAAGATGCCAATTTATTGGAAGATCGGCATCAAATGGAGGTTCGGATGCGACTTCAAGCTTTGAGGTGAATTAAAGGATCTAATTCTTTAATTTATTGCATTTATTTTTGGGATTATTGTTTAGGATTGAATTTAATGCAGTGGGTTTGTGATGGAGCAGAGTTGTGAGAGAAGAGAAACTAGATGGGATTGTGATGTTTGCAGATGATAGTAATATGCATAGTATGGAGCTTTTTGATGAGATCCAAAAGGTGAAATGGATTGGCGCTGTATCGGTTGGCATTCTTGTTCATTCGAGTAATTCTGATGAAGAATTATCAGTAGTTCACAAGGAAGAAGATGTAGAGAACTCGCCTATGCCAGTTCAAGGTCCAGCGTGTAATTCATCAGACAAGTTGGTTGGCTGGCACACCTTTAATTCATTGCCATATGTGGGGAGGAGTGCGAATTATATTGGTGATAGGGCAGTTGTGTTGCCCAGGAAGATGGAGTGGGCTGGGTTTGTGTTGAATTCCAGGTTGCTCTGGAAGGAAAGTGAAGATAAGCCTGAATGGGTTAAGGATCTAGATTCAATAGCTGGGGATGGAGAGGATATCCAGAGTCCATTATCTCTGCTGAAGGACCCTTCAGTGGTCGAGCCTCTGGGCAGTTGTGGGCGCAAGGTTTTGCTGTGGTGGCTCCGTGTTGAAGCTCGTGCAGATAGCAAATTTCCTGCCAGGTTAGTCATTTGCTATCACTCTTGTTATGTCAATATTATTGCTTTCTAAATGATGCTAACTCAATCGACACATGATTATTCTATCATATATTGGGTTAATAATGATGTTAATTAGCTTTGTGGTAGAACCCATTTGGAATCTGCATTGCTTTTCTAATATTTTCTTTTTGGTAGTTGTACTTACTAATAATTGAATGTGTCGTGTACATGCTTTCCCATTACATACATGCTCAATTAGTTTTTATTTTTTTATTTTATTTTTTTCCTCTTTTGGGTAGGTAAGTGGTTAGGTTTATACCAAAAAAATAGATATTACAATGGCATTCAAGACACGACCCTGGGTCAACACGGCTTCAAAGAAGTGACACCAAAAATTAGATATTACAATGACACTCAATTGTCTAACCTAACTGCAGATAAATGTGAGTTCTTAGAAATATGAAATGGAACAGACAAAATCTAACTAATCTATTGTTCAACTTCTGTGGAGGCCTCTAACAGATAGTGGTTACAAGAAGTTACCAAAGGGCCTTGACAGACCCTGATGTTTTTCGTTGGTACCAGTAATTGTTTCATGCACTTCTGTCTTCCTGAATTATGTCATGCTTCATTTTTGCATTGCCTGGTCATATTTGTGTAACTTTGATATAGGTGAGTTTTTACTAGTTGTTTCTTTGAATAGTTTTCCTTGATGGAATTTTCCATATGTCTAGAACTGAGGAACGCTTGAACGGAGGATGAAGAATATAAAGAACTATCACTAGCAATTTCCCTTTTATGTTTCAAAAAATGGGGCACTGCTGAATGATAGCCTTGTTTGGGAAGAGAGTTGGGTTAAAATAGTCCACTAAAAAGACAAAATAGACTAAAATAACTAATAAGACAAAATATCATATTCAACTCATAATCATTTCACTTTTTCCCTCATAACCATCAAGTCAACTACAAAAAAAAAAAAAAAAAAAAAACCAACCAACTTCTCAAAAACAACTATTTTAGCCAAGTTAAAATAGTTAAAAAGCCAAATAGCCAACTAAAATAGCCGACTTCCCAAACAAGGCCAATTAAGCATATATATATATAATCGAAAAACTAAACATAAGAACGAAAGTCAGTTTTAAAATGTTACCTGAAAAATATATGGGAATCTCATTCGATCAAATGCTTTCCAAAAGTTTTGAGGCTTGCTCATCTCAAGTTTCTCTATTTTGCATGCCTTCCAGTTTGACTGACAATAAACTGGAAATACTTTGGCAGTTTAGATAAGAGGTGTACAAAATGCATTGGAATAGGGAATGTCAACTTTACACATAATTCTGTGATCACTTCTGGAAATTTACACTAGTGGACAAAATAAACTAAATGTCAGTCATGCTATTGAAGCTTGATCTGAAATGATTTTAAGAATAGAGAAGTTGGAAGAGCTTTTTTGTGTGGGTACAAAGTTAGAATGATTTAGTGTTAGAATATTATGAGGCAGCAGTCAAATGCAGTACTTGTTTAATGTTTTATTTTGTTGAAATGACTATTAGACACAGAGTTTGCAAAGTCATAACCCAATCATCTGGTCCTCCAGAATTTTTCCATGGTTATAGCCATTCTTGTTTGGCTTCTGATCTTATTAAGTAGTTTTCATTTAGATTATCAATCTTTTTAAAGCATTTTTAGACATTCTAGATTCACTTTTGTGTTCTGCAGGATCAATGTTTATAATAAAGATAAAGGTAAATTTCATTGACCTCCCCAGTATTTTGGAGAAAATATAGTAAGCCCCACAAGTTTGGCATAATTACATTGCTCCCTTAAGGTTTTAATTTACATAACTCTTGGCCCCCTTGTCATCAATAATTCGTTAGTTATATGGATGGAAAAATGATGTTGTCATCTTGTTTAAAGTGAAATGTATATTTTACCGCATTCAACTTTGTGTCTTCTAGTTCTTTAGCTTTACTAAAAGGGAGGTCGTGTAATTATGGTAGAATAGGGGTTTGTCGTATTTTCTCCAAACCGTAGGAGAAATCTACCTTAATTGGTGAGAGGAGCCCAAGTTTTGCAAGTCATGTTCCACTTGATCTCACCCAACCTATATGCCAATTTATAACTTTTTAAGACCAAAACTTATTCCATAATTGGTAGGACCCTTCTTCAAATCTACAATTGGAAAACCAAATGTGTTCATGCTAAATCCTACCGGTTTATTGTCTTATAAAGTAGTCCATTTTCAGTTAATTCAAAGTGAGAAGAACATGCAAGTGCAACCCTTTGGTGCAATACCTAATATAGTGTGTTTTTCATTTATTCACTTTTTGATTTATGATATACTAAAACTTATGATCATGTCATGTAGTTTATGTTAGTTATTTCATTAGTCAAGACAACTCCCAATGGTTATGTAGTCGTCCAGATGAACACATACACACATGCACACAAAGTAGACATTGCCACATAGATTGCAGGTGCTCCCATCCATTCATTAAAGACACAATTCTTACGCCCCTAGCATCCAGATTAGCAATATTTGACACCCCATGTCCATGTTTCTGAATCATAGCATGTCTCGTGTCTAGACTATAGACAGTATATGAGATTATGGTTGGTTGAGTGTTCATGTTGATTTAGTTGACCGGCCCTTGCTTCATGGTTTGAATGGTGTGAAGTACCTTATTTTATATTATATGATTGCATGTATGTATATACCATTGTCCCTAGCATTGCACTTGTTTGAGCCTTTTCGACGTGATATTTCTTTTGGTAGAATCAAATATTGGAGGATCATTTTGATAACAATCAGTTTGATGTAATTATTAAGATTTATCCTGATTAAATCATAGGAATGTTCTCTAAACCACAAATATGGACGCAATATATGAATGTATGCATACATGTAAAATGTACCCACACTTGCTGGTTTGGAGGGTCCAACAGACTCTAAGAACGTGAATAAAGTTTGCTATCCACACTATCGCCATATGATAGAGCTTAGATAGGTAAACCAAGTTTAATGGATTTCGAGTTAATCAATAATCAATATTCCTGGTATCCACTGATAGAAAAATAAATAATAATAATCCTGCTTTCCAGTCTACTGTTGTATAATCTATCATTTCCATCAGTCTGTTTGTCCAAACCAAACCAAGTCTCAAGTCCCATCAAATGGGTTGGCTACATCAATACTTCTTCTCCACTCGACTCTATCAACAGCCATTTGGTTAGTCAAATTCATGAGATTTATATCTCTATTTATTACACTAGCTCACGTCAATCTAGGTCTGTCCTTTCCCTTAACAAATGCATCTACCGTTACTATTTCGCATCTCTTCACTACTGTTTTTGTTAGTCTCTGTTGTATATGACCAAACCATCGCAATCTATTCTCTCTTAACTTATCTTCTGTCGGTACTACTCCTACCCATTCAAGAATACACTCATTCCTTAACTCTGTCTTTTCTAGTTTGTTTGTCCCTACAAACTAAATATAACAATATGTGCTTGCCCATAGAATGAAAACATTTTACATCTAGTCCTTACATTATGTGGAATTAATAAATTGGGTGTGTGGAAGGAGATGAAAACCATAGCTTGGACTTTGGCATGGGACTTGCAAGATGCTAGAAATAGGTGGCCTGGGTTGGCATGTTGCTGTTTGTGTTTTTGATAGTCAACTCTAGGCTGCAGCTTTGTTTATTTGCTAAACCATTAAGGCAACTGTAGCATGCTAGCTGTGATAGCAAATTAACTGGCTACGAGATGGTTATGAAGTAAAGGCTAAAAAATGCGGTCATCCTTAGCTAACTTATTTGATGTATATACTTGAAAATTTAGTTGCACAAAGACATAATTACATACATATACATTATAACACTTGCATATAAAATGAAGCAAACACAGATAAATGTTAAATTGCTAAATGAAGGGCTTGTCAGTGCATGATGTTGCAAATTAAGTGTGCTACTAGGAGGGTTTCTTTAAAATATTGGATTCAGTTACTCTGAATCATTTCCCTAGATCATGGTAAGAAAGTTTATGGCACACCAAAGAACCGCAGATTGTAGCCTCTAACCAAAAAAAAAACATTAATATTAAGTTATCTTTTCTAATATCCTTCTTTATTGTGATTTACATAATACTTTATTATGACAATTATATGTAAAATATTATATGATATGGAACCTCTGTTTTTTTTTTTTTTGGATTAATGAATGCGTATGTAGCAAGGTTTTAAAAAACGGCCGCAACCGTTACGTAACGTCATTATGTAATAGTTGTGGTGATTACCACTACCCGTTACGGCCGCTATACCGGTGTAACGGAAATTCACATGTGTAACAGCCGTTTCGGTATTACATAACGGCTGTAGCTATACCGTAATGGCTGTAACGGTTCGTTAGAAACCATTTCACCCTTTTACAATATTCTAAATAGTTTCATTTTTTCCAAAAAAAACAAAAGTTTACAAAAAAAGAACAAATACTCAAGTGATCCAAACTCAAAGAAAAAATCTTATATGAATTTTTTTCTTTATAATTTTTTTTTAAATTTATGGCACAATTTTTATTTTATAATCCTTTTATTTAATAATTGTGAATATTTTTTATTTAGTTAGTTCAAGTATTGGTGAAAAATAATTTATAGGCATTTAAAATTAATTACTCTTAAAAGGGAGCTTTTTTGATAAATCTCTTTTCTAAGAGTTTTATTCCATCCAACCCATCTTCTTTTTGACTATTCCATTAGGTTCTATTTGAGGTAAGAAGACCAAAACACTCTAAATCTCTCATGTCCTCATTAATGTTGATATTTAATATTGATTGTCATTATATCTTCACTCCAAAAAAATGCATCAACTACACTCCACTATTTAATGTTGATATATATTACACACAAAAAATTAAACATGATTTTTTATTGATTGTCATCATGGTTTGGTAGTTCCCATGCATCATTGATTGTCATTATGTTTTGGTAGTTTTCATGTATCCAAATGTTGATTGTACGTGATGACGTGAATGTGAATGTGAATGTTCACATCACATCGTTGTGATAAAGGTGATGTTAAGGGTCACATTAACATTGCATCAAATTATACAACCACAAGCCTCAACTTTCATTTGAATATAAACATGACGTGAATATTCACACTAAAACGTATAAATGTGAATGTTCACATGAATTCTAGAATATAGATATTAATATTATGAACATTAATATTTGTATTCACATTCATATATGCTTTAGTGTAAACATTCATATGTTTTAGTGTGAACATTCACATTCACGTCATCTAATGTATATCTATATTCTGAATGTGAATGTTCACATCAGATGACGTTGTGATAAAGGTGATGTTAAGGTTCACATCAGCATTGCATGAAATTACAGAACCACAAGTCTCAACTTTCATTTGAATATAAATATGACGTGAATATTCACGCTAAAACATAAAAATGTGAATATTTACATGAATTCTAGAATATAGATATTAATATTAATATTATGAACATTAACATTTGTATTCACGTTCATATATGTTTTAGTGTAAATATTCACGTTATCTAATATTAACATTATGAACATCAACATTTGTATTCACATTCATATGTTTTAGTGTGAATATTCACATTCACGTTATCTGATGTGGACATTCACGTCATCACGTACAGTCAACATTTCGATGAATAGGAACTACCAAAACATAATGACAATCAATAATGAACTATGTTTAATTTTTTATGTGTAATGGATATCAACATTAAATATAAGGGTATAAGAGTCTAAGACAATATTGTAAATCAATAAAAAGGACCTTATGGAATAAAGGTATAAATACATGGGACTAAGTGGGTTATAAATTTTCTTCATGGACTTCTTAGGTTAGAACACTCCTAAATAGGATTTATCAATAAAAACTCCTTTTTAAAATCATTAACTATTGAAATAAAATATAAAAAGCTCTTTTTATAGTGATTTAAAAATATGAAATATATTGGATCATACTTAAAAATTAACAAAAGTTGATCAAAATTTATTTTAAACCCCAATAAATGTGATTCTGAAAAAAAAAAAATAAAAAAAAAAAATATGCATATCGATAAGTTTTCTTCAAATTGTGTAAAAAATTAAAAAAATACAGTTTTAGTTACCGCAATCATTACGCTACGACCTTTACACTCCGCATCCGCAACCACTTCCGCGTCACCGCAACCGTTGTGGCGATTGCAAACGCTTTTCAAAATCTTGTGTAGTCTAGGACTCGAATGGGGATTGAACCCAAAAATCTATAGTTCCATGAACTAGTGCTTTATCCATTAGACCGTGGAGTCAAAATCAAACTAACCCAAATCAAGTTTTGTGTTCTTCCAATCTATTCAGGTAAGGAGTCGTATACAGTAATAATCAAATATGGAATCATATATAATATATAAATGGTTTTATATAGGAATGAAATATTTGACATTATTTTACTTATCAAGTACTTTCAATCAACATCTACGTTACACGGGCTTGGGTGTAGGTATTGGGTGCTGGTGCATATCTGGGGGTCAGACACTTCAAAACTAAAAATTGAGGATACGTAGATATGGATCCAAATGTATATACGGGTACAGGGATACGTTATATATTATAAATAAAAAATTATAATAAATAAGGAATAATAAATTATGTTAAAATAAATAATAAATGAAAATTAGATATTTTATTTTATGGATTTTTTAAGATTTTTTTAATTATATATGATTCAAATAGATTTCTTTTAAACAATTAGATGATTTATTTTATTTATTTATTATATGTTAAGAAATAATAAATTCTGTTAAAAAAATAAAAAAGAAATAACAAATAAAAATTATATTAGACATAAAAAAATTATATTATATATGATAAAATAAATAATTTTTTATTTTAGGCATAAAAATTATTGTTTATGATAAATTATATTATATATGATAAAAATTATAATTTATAAATTATATTATATAAAACAAATATTAAAACGGAGAGGGAGAGAGAGAACAGAGAATGGATCGAGATAAGAGAGAAAATAAAGACGAAGAGGAGATTGAGAATGAGAGGAGAGAGAGACGAAGACGATCGAGATCGATAGTGAGAGAAGAGAGTGACGAAGACAATCGAAGCCTTGAGAGACAAAGACAATCAATATCAACAGTGAGAGGAGAGGGACGAAGACGATCGAAGCCCTAGTCTCGGCCCTAATCACAGGTATGCCACCGCATCCACTTTCTCCATGTTGTATCCCTGCTGTATTCTGCACCCGTACCCGTGTCGTGTCGACACATGTACGTTGCCATGTCGACACGGGTATGTTGCCAAAACTGGCGAGTCCGTGTAACGTAGATCAACATTGACATTTACTAGCTAATTATAGTGTAGTTTTTTCTAGTCTAAAATGAATGTATAGCCCTCAATCGTGTTCAATTGTTGAAATATTAGCTTTTAAAACTCATACAGATAATACTTTATTTGGTTCATGTTTCCAATTTTTTTATCTTCTTCCGTCATGTTACCGTTTCTGAGTTGACCAAAACGAAAATTTGATCCTTGCTAACAGAGTTATTTGTTCTAGGGAATATACCACAATATTAACCTGGAAGCAATGCTATTGAAATAAAACACACAATCTTCCATATACTTTGCTTTCCTTATGTGCTAATGGCTGCCTCACAATAGATGTGTGTCTCTGTATTCTAGTGCTCATTTGAACCCCATCACATGCATTATTTTACGGTTACATTCCTAATTTTATGGAGTTCAATGTCAAATAAATTGGCATTAATTTTGTTGTGAAACCCATCTGTGCCTTCCCATTTGTTGAACATTCACAGATATGAAGAATTGTTCTAGAGAAGGTACGTAGAGAAGGAGCTGGCTTACCTTGCTGGTTAGATCTCTCAGAGGGTTAAAATTTGATGGCTCATCTCAAAGGTTAAGCCATAGTATGGGTCACATCTGATTGAAGTTGGCAATTATTATGCGTCATTGACTCATTGTGCATATAATTGCAATATTTTGACTTACAACAAAACAATGACCATAATTTGAGGCAGATTTTAAATAGAGTAGCTAACTGTAATTTCATCATACATTTACTCTTTTCCCTTTTTTTCTTTTGGAAAATTATAATGCCGCACACCAGAAAATGTTGGTGTCACATACTTTTTCTCTCACAAGTGTAAAAAGACCAAAAATACCCCTGATAGAGAAGAGTGTGGTCCGAGCATCTGGTAGCCGATGGGATACAAGTTCTGCTTCTCAAACTATCCCAACCTTGAATTGAGCTTGTTCTCATTTTTTAGAAAACACTTTTCAGAAAATTATACTTTCTTATTTTTCGTTTTTTTTGTTTTTACTGAATTTTTTTAATATTTTAAGCAATTTTTTTACTTTTTAGATGCACCTAACATAAATACACCTAAAAAGTAAAAAAATTGTAAAAAAAATCTTTTAAAAATTCACTAAATACCAAAAATACAAAAAAAAAATATAAGAATTCAGTATATTTTTTATATTTTTATGTATTTATTAATTTTTTAAAATATTTTTTCACAAATTTTTTACTTTTTAGATACATCTAACTAAGGTGCATATAAAAAAGTACAAAAAATGTTTAAAATTTAAAAAATATTCACTAAAAACAAAAGAATACGAAAATCAAAAAACTCAGTTTTCAAAAAACTTAATCCAGAAAACTCAAACCAAACACACTGATTATTATTATTATCAGCTCTAGTTGATAAACTTGTAGATTTATGTTGTTCTGTGATATGCTGCCAGTTTGATACTTCGAAAACCGCAAAAGATCCACAACTTAGTAATGGCATGCATTTTTGTGGATAATCTGGTGCTTTAGATTTTGTCAAATTATTTTACTGTGTTATTCGAGTAATTATCAAAAAGTGTGTTCAAGCTTGAAATGTGTGTTCAATATTTTGCCCTTAACTTCATACGAGGTGTGTGTCCTGATTTGATTAATCCGAGTAATATTACATACAAGTATGAAACAATATTTATTATCTTACTCGCATTAGCTAGACTTTATCAGTTTTGCCTCTGCATGTCATTTGAGTATTATCTTCTGTTTCATACAGATGGATCATTGATCCCCCATTGGAGGTCACTGTCCCGGCAAAACGCACACCATGGCCAGATTCTCCTCCTGAACTTCCAGCTAATGAAAAAAGGATTGAAATCGAGGAAAACAGGGAGAAACATATTACGAAAACTCGAGCACGCAGATCAAAACGCACCTCCAGAAGTAAGAGAAAGCGTGAAGCAAGATTGGTAGACACACAGGTCTCAGCTAGGCATTCTGGAGAAAAGTAAGACTTTGTTAGCCAAAGACGTTCAAGAAATATACAGTTGTGTGAAATAGGGCCTCAACAAATTTGAAGACGAAGCCAATATCCGTACCAAGTACATACAGGAAGGCATGTGTTACAGTGGGCCGGTTGATATGTCCGTTCTGGTTTCTGTTGCACCTAATTTCCACTTTTTTTTTTCTTTTCTTTTTTTTTTTTTTAAATTCATTTTTTCATTTGGGTGATCGATCGATATTTTAGTTTCATGAAGCAGTAGTGCTATGTTGAGTGTCAACTGAGTTCTGCCGCGTCGGCTGCTTTCCAGGTTTTACTTGTAGTCAATATGTCAAAGTTTTTATACATAATCTTCAGAATAGAAGTCATAGGTTTGTGTTGTTGAATTTGGCTGAAACAATACTTGTAATAAAGAGTTATTTCACTTCAAGAATGCCTTTTTTTGTTTTTTGATAACAAGAATGCTTTGTTGTATTTTATGCAAATTGTAGACAATGGTTTCCATATTTTCCATCTTTTGACTCTCTACTTTAGCTGAAAAGGAAAAAGAAGAAAAGAAAAAGAAACTAATGCTCATCTGTTGAATCACCCAGAATTTATATGCTTTTTTTTTAGGAAGGAATTTATATGCTTCTGTTGATTGGATTTTGGTTTAATTTTCCTTGATTGGATGGATGGAAGATGGAGAAATAAAGACGGTTTAAATTCTCTTCAGTTTGGCGTATGTATATATATGTTAGATATAACAGTGATAGTGATGTCACGTGGTAGTATTTCTATTCAATAAGCAATTTCGCTTTGTAGTGGGGGATCACAGTTTCCATTTATGATTATTTTGTGGTTAGTGATGTGTTATTGTTACGTTCAATATTAATTTTAATTGAAGAGTATTGGTGGGGTCGATGATCCCATTTTGAGACTCACTTTATTGATTTAAATTGTTGAATTTGTATGATTTGTTGAACATGATTGAACATCAATAATCATATGATTATATCACATTTTAAAAAAATAATATTTACCCTTTTAATAATTTTATAAGATAATAGGTATAAGTTTAGGGATAAGCTCATCTTCATATTTCATCTCTTGACATTCGTTTATACCCTTCCTGTAGGCTTTAACTTGGCCACATACAAATGATTTGAACGGTCTACTTTGTAAGTTTCGTAGTAAAAATTATCCGCGTAAAAAATCAACTATATCAGACAATTATAAATACGGAAGCAAATCGTTTTTTGTTTTATTAGATGGATAAGAAAATACGATTTGTTCCGGTGTTTATATATATGGGGAACTTATATATAGGTCATATTAAGTGGACTTATTGTCCGATAGGTCTTATGATAATTAATGACGTTTTCCATCATACACTATTAAAAACGTCACTAATTGCTAATTTTCAACAACAGATTGAAATTTGTTGATGTAGACCGAAAGGTACCACATTGAGGTCGCTTCAGTTACATTTATAGTCTTTTAATTTTGTTTATTTGGTGAAGATGATGTGTTTTGTGTACTTGTACAGATTTGGCAGGAAATACGCAAATTCAATCAAAAATGGCGCGAAAGTAGATTCTCCAAGCAAGAAGCGAAAAATCCAAGCTAGCCACCTCACCGCACGTGCGGCCAAGCTCCCACCGCTCGAGCGGCCCACCTAAGGATGCATGCGCAGAATTTTGGGTTTGTTCTGCTGAGAATAAAAGAAAGAAAAATAGGCTAACCTAGGGTTCTGATATTTTTTCCAAGAAGAGAGGGGCTAGGGTAGGAATGGCAACGGGGCGTGGCGGAGCCGGGGATCACACTCCTCGTCCCCGATCCCCGATGCTCGAATTTTCCCCGGCCCCGGCCCCGATCCCCGACGGCGACTCATAGCCCGGTCCCATCCCCGACCCCGAAAATTCCCCGATTTTTTTTTTTTTTTAATCTATAAAAATCTGTAAACATGGATTAAAATATATTTGAGACAATGAAGACAATTAATACGGATTAAAATATATTTGTAAACCTGTAGCATTGCCATACAAAATAACCTGTAGCAATTTTAAAATGTATTTGACACGATGCCATACAAATCTGTAAACCTGTAGCATTGCCAATTAACATGGATTAAAATAACTTGTAGCATGCCAATTAATCTGTAGCATGCCATACAAAATCTGTAAACATGGATTAAAATACATCCTGTAAACATGGATTAAAATCTATAAACAATGTCATACACAACCCACACACAACATCCTGTAGCATACAAAACATTAAGACTGTGTCAACATTGAGACAGTGTCTCAATGCCATACAAAACTCATAAAATAGCATCATGTTTCTCCAAGAAAATTCAGCAGCCCACACACAAGAAAATTCAACAAGTAGTAAAGAGAATAATTAATCCCAAGCACAATCCGCAAGGGATAGGTTACCCAAAAATTGAAATTAAAAAAAAAAAAAAAAATCCATTACAACATAAAAATCAAATCCATTGTTTCTCCAATATCCATACAAACCACACAACAACTTCCATCATCTCCTTCAACTTGAATTCCTGTTAAATAACAAAAGGAAAAAAAAAAAATTAATATTAATAAGATTTCTTTCTCTGTTTGAATTAAATAAACAACAACTTGAATTCAGTCTCATGTAGATTTATTAATTTCCCTTCTAATTAGATTATTTTTATAAATAAATTATTTTCTACCACTTCACTAACTTGGGCTAATTGATTTAAGCATCAGCGACCGAAAAAGATGAAGCAAAATCAATCTGGTATTGAAATAATTTGAAAAATGGCCAAAAGATAAATTGGGCAAATCATATTCATTTATTCTATCAACACCATACACATCATTTTCTGATATTAAGTGCACTATTATTTCTGAGTCAATGGTTTTTTCCATTTGCCAAAGCCACAGAAGAACTAATAATCTTTCTTGTTCAAAGCCACTTCACTAACTTGGGCTATTGATATATGTAGTACATGTATTGCACCCACCTCTCTTCATTCTTCTCTTTTCTTTTTGATGCATTTTAGCTAGTTAGTTCTTGTGAAGTATTTTTGTGGAAATCATTACGGAATAGAATATTTCATTTGATATTTTACTTCAATATCAACTGAAAAAATCATAATCTTAAATGCAAAGAGCAGAAAATGCAAAAAAAAAAAATCATATCTTTCAACATATTAAATTATCGAACTGAAAAAAATCATATCTTCTTTTTATTTTTTAGAATGTACCTTAGCAAAGAGCAGATTACACAAACAAACAGAAAACATGCATGCAATGGGCAAAAGGGCCAAAGAATGTACCTCTAGATCACTACCAACAATTCTTGTCACTTGGGTCTCAAGTACTGGCTTGGGTACTAAGTGAAATGCTATACTTTTTCATAATTTTATAATTTTTTTTTTATTTTACCGCTCTGCTGTTATTTTCCCAATAACATACCTCTAGATTTCTTTCTCTGCTGTTTTACAAATAATCTAATCCCCTTTCACATCCAGTTTCTGATATTCTTCAAAGTAATCTACCTAATCCCCTTTCACATCCAGTTTTTTAACCCAATTTATAGAATGGAATGCCCAAACAACATAAATTAACTCAAAAACTTGAGACAGAGAGTTGATATGGAAATATTGACTATCTGTATGAGAACTATACAAAACTTGAATGTATGAGAACTATAGAACTATCAGAAAACTGTCCTGTTTGACAAAAACTGATGAGGATGATTTAAGTACTTACTTCCTCCTCGAGATGCACTGATTCTGTTTGCTCTCCGCCCTTCAATGAATACTTGTTGTCCAGCTATCTGAACCGTAGAAGCCTACAACACAGATTAAAAGAACCCAAGGGCCAACTTATATATCAGAATCCAGGTTAACAGATCTATATTTTTTTGTTAATATTTGCTGTATTATAAACAGATCAATAAACAGATCTATAGATAAAATAGATAGATCTATAAATTTAGAAGGAAAAAAAAAAAAAAAAACCAAAACAAAGGTTGAATCTATATATAATATACACTCAGATATATATATATATATATATAATATACATATATGTGAACCCTAGAACGAAATCCCTAGAGAGAGAGAGAGAGAAAGAGAGATACCTAAGGGAGAGAAAGCAGCGACGGTGAGGGAGAGAAAGCAGCAGCGGTGAGGGAGCGATGGCAGAGGTGAGGCCGTAAGGGAGGATCGGTGGCGACGGAGGATCGCCGGTGAGGAGAGAGACGCGGCGGTGAGAAAAAGAGAGGGGGAGACCAAACCAGTGGTGGCGAGCGAGAGAGAGAGAGGAGTCGCGCCGTGTGAGTGAGAGGAGAGGCTGAGTGTGCGTTTGAAACCCTAGACAGACACAAGCATATATATATATATGCAGGGACAAAACTGTAATTTCACTTCGGGGATTAAGCGGGGCGGGGCCGGGATCGGGCCGGGGCTGAGTCTGAAACACCTATCCCCGTCCCCAGCCCGGATATCATCGGGGATGAACTTTTGAATACCATCCCCGTCCCCACGGGGGTATTTTTCGGTGAATAACCACTTAATTCGGGGTCGGGGGGTCGGGTCACCATCGGGTCGGTTTCAGATTGCCATCCCTAGGCTAGGGTTTGGAGAAAAATAACTTGAAGCTTGAAGAAGGTCTCCCATGGTGGCTTCTTCTCGCTCTTCCATGAGTGGCTAGGCTCATCTTTCTAGGGTTTTGATGAAACCCTAGCTATGTAAATAAGTTTTCTTTTTTATTTTCTTTTATATAATGGTTTGAACAATTGTATGGTGTTTAAAAAGTTTCAAATATTTATTTTCCATTATTTTTTTGAGTATTTGGCTTTTTGTGATTGTTGAATGCTTTCCATACAATAGTTTTCTTTTATTTCACATTTAAGGTATGAGACGAGCCATACTACGAGGGATGAGTCGTTTTGCTACCGTAGTTTAGAGCAAACGACTCGTACTACTTGAGATGGTTTGTGCCTGTACATTGAACGTAATAACTCTCTTGATCAATGCTTCGAATTTGTAGCTGCAAAGTATTATTTAGTTTGAACCATAGCATAATTGATTTTCAAATTGAAACCTTATTTATGTAATTAGTGGCGAATTCATTACCCTAGATTTTTCCACAATCAGTAATTCCAATTTCAATTTTAATCATTAGTTTAATCGCTTTGTTTAATTTAATTATTATTAGGTTATGAACAATCAGCTTTTTCATCAAAATTAATTTAGGAATTTAACAATTAAATTAGTTTAATTTTCTGTTTGTCCCTGTGGATCGATACCTGGACTTACCGTTATTCTAAGGAATTTGGTATAGTTTAGTGTTTATATTTGGTGTGTGAAATGGCCCATCAAATTTTGGCATCGTTATCGGGGACTTCTGGCAAAATTAATTAATTTAAAGTTATATTCTTATTTAATTTTTAGTTTAGGATATTATGTTTTCGTGAGTGTGCAGAGTTTTTATAAGTGGAGCTATCACTGAAGTGCAAACGGAGCACAACTGAGCTTTAAAAACAAATCGCAGCACTAAAGTGCTAAAAGCAAAAAAAAAAAAAAAAGTAAATACTCGGAAGCAAAGCACCAAAGTGCTAAAAAGAAAAAAAGAGCTTAAGTGGAAATTGGAGACAACGGCCTACACATCAAGTACCCGCAAGACGAGTAAAGCGTTTTTGTTAAACCGCTATGAGTATTTTTATTTTTTGGTATTTTGCTTTCATAACTAGTGCACAAGAGTCAGAACTTAGAGTGTGTGTGAGTGGTGTATACACGGGCACTGTTCTTGTTAGCCTTGAATTGGATAAATATGTTGGTTTATTTTAAATGGAAAGAATCACAACCTCCATCTGACCTTATTCTTCTAAAAAAAAAATAAATAAATAAATAAATTTTACTTAGGAAGCGGATGAGTTATTTTGTCATTGTTGGAAACGATAAAAGAGCTATGTAGATGCTTGTCCATAACATGGCTACAAAATGACTAAACTCATTGCTTTCTTTTACAATGGGTTGAACTCTCAAACAAGTCAATTTGTAGACACAATGTGGTCAACTAAAAATTTTGAAATGTTCCCACCTGAGGTGTGGATTTCTTTTGACCAACTCATTCAAGACTTTCATAAGAGTGCATGCTGTGAGATATTTGAAAAAGAGCTGCCAATTGAACCTAGTGAAGCCACCACACATCTCTCCAGTGATCCAATAACTGATATGGAGTAAGTATTTTTGTCACTTGAGCCTACCGTTACACCCATAGATATGACAGAAACTCTGCCCACAGTTTTGGCCTTTCATGTGGAAGAAATTGAAAGGGATTTAATTATAGAAACTTATAGTGATAAAGTAAATCAGCATGGGTGTGATTTTATTTTTGGTTTTGATCTTATTGTGTCCACCCATGAGATTACTATACACACTATACTTTTCACACACATATTTCTCCACTCCGTGAATCCTCTTCCCACAAGTCATTTACAACCTGGTCCGGCACCGTTGGATGGGTTGATTTATTTTCGTTACAGGGACCTATATCTCATAAATTGGAAGAAAATGCGAAAATAAGTTTGTATTGATATTTGGCTGAAGACAATAAATTTAGCTCTTCTTGGGAGGAAACCTGAGGATTTTAGTTTTATTTATTTATTAATTATTTTGTGTGTTTTTAGTGTGGTATATCAGTCACCAAAAAAAAAGAAAAAAAAGTGTGTGTGCCTCGCTGGATGTACACCTACAATGTCTGGTAATATTCTCTCTCTTCAATATTTACTTCGCATTTGTTTCCATAGATGTCAATGTCATATTCAAGTTGGCTCATAAATGAGGGTATTTTCTTTTGTGCATTTCTATTTGGCTCATAATTCATACTTATACCTGCTTCACTTGATTGCACTACTTCACTTGATGTCGACTTGTTGCCAGTAAGCTGATGATATTTGCATATGTTAATTGGGGAGCATAGTAGACTTATATGAAAATAGTTTATTGGATAAACACTCGCATGTGATATTTGCACTAGGATAGTTGTTTGTGGTTGTGGTATTAGTGCACTTATCATAAGTATGCCTTGATTCATATGAATACACTATCATAGCGGTGCTCTTTCTATTATAATCCCTGGTGTACATAATTGATAATTGCTAGTGTTGCAGAAAAAAATAAATGACTAGCCTTGATTCTCAAAATAAGTAATAAAAAAAAAAAATTGACTTGTTTGGGTTCGTAGCCTCTTTAACTCGAGTTATTAAGCCCGTAGGGGTGTCTTCACACCTAGTGGCCTAAAACAGTTTCGTTTGGGAGTCATTAGCCCAATGCTTGTTACATGAGTTGATTAGAAAGCTTAATGGATCAAGACATTGTACAGTCTTTTAAAAAATATATATATATTTTGAAAATCCTAATTACAAAAGTTTAATCTTGTTTGTATATGTTGGGGGTTATTATGGATTACACTAGGTTTTTATAGTGGTCAGTTAACTAGTTATGAAGATTGCACATTACACTGAAGTTACTGATGATGTGTTCTACTAGCATTCACAAGTACATAAAACTTAATTTGTGTAATACTGAATTGCGATCTCTACTCAATAGATTCATTTATACTTGTCTGTTGTACCTTCAATGACTCATCATGCCTTAATATTGCACTGTAGTGACACATAAGTTAATTCTTGAGTGGTGTAGTGTGATTGATTGCTGCTGGATAGATGTGAATAAGTTAATGTTTGTGGGTATCATTTTTGAAAACTCTCACGAGACATTACTCGTCCACTTGGGGTAACTTTGTGGTTGAAAGGCTTGTTGCATATGTTAAATGCAATCGTGATCCCTACGAAAG
The DNA here is from genome assembly GCA_036172215.1 of Camellia granthamiana. Lineage (NCBI taxonomy): Eukaryota > Viridiplantae > Streptophyta > Magnoliopsida > Ericales > Theaceae > Camellia > Camellia granthamiana. The sequence continues at coordinate 114,687,477 of CM069906.1, forward strand.
TGGCTAAGAGTATTTTCTTTTTCTTATTTCTAATGTTTTGCTTAAGGACTAGCAAAATATAAGTTGAGGGATGTGATGTAGGCTGAAAGGTATCACATTGAGGTCGCTTAAGTTACATTTATAGTCTTTCAATTTTGTTTATTTGGTGAAGATGACGTGTTTTGTACACTTGTACAGATTTGGTAGGAAATATGTAAATTCAATCAAAAATGGTGCGAAACAGATTCTTCAGGCGAGAAGCGAAAAGTCCGAGCCAACCACCTCACTGCACGTGTGGCCAAGCTCCACCGCACGTGCGGTCCACCACCGCTTGAGCGGCCTACTTGGGTGCTCTAGCAGCCCACCTAGGGATGCGTGCGTGAAATTTTGGATTTGTTCTGTTGAGAATAAAAGGAAGAAAAATAGGCTAACTTAGGGTTATAATATTTTTTCCAAGAAGAGAGAGGCTAGGGTTTGGAGAAAAATAACTTGAAGCTTGAAGAAGGTCTCTCATGGTGGCTTCTTCTCCCTCTACCTTTTTCCACTCCTCCATGAGTGGTTAGGCTCATATTTCTAGGATTTTGATGAAATCCTAGCTATGTAAATAAGTTTTCTTTTTAATTTTCTTTTATGTAATGGTTTGAACAATTGTATGGTGTTTAAGAAGTTTCAAATATTTATTTTTCATTATTTCTTCGAGTATTCGATTTTCTGAGATTGTTGAATACTTTCCATACAATGGTTTTCTTTTATTTCATATTCAAGGTATGAGACAAGCCATACTACAAGGAACAAGTCGTTTTACTATTCTAGTTTATAGCGAATGACTCATATTACTTGAGATGGTTCGTGCTTATATATTAAACGTGATAACTCTCTTGATCAATGCTTCGAACTTGTAGTTGCGAAGTATTATTTAGTTTGAACCATAGCATAATTGATTTTCAAATTAAAACCTTATTTATGTAATTAATGGTAAATTCATTACCCTAGTTTTTTCCATAATGAGTAATTCCAATTTCAATTTTAATCGCTAGTTTAATCGTTTTGTTTAATTTAATTATTATTAGGTTATGAACAATCATCTTTTTCATCAAAATTAATTTAACAATTTAACAATTAAATTAGTTTAATTTCCCGTTTGTCCATATGGATCGATACTTGGACTTATCGTTATTCTAAGGAATTTAGTATAGTTTAGTGTTTACATTTGGTGTGTGAAATGACCCATCAATTGTCACAAAAAATGTCACTAATTATAAGTTTTAGTGACGGTTTGAAAAATTCGTCACAAAAAAAATCAGTGATTATAAGTTAGTGATAATTTATAAAACCGTGACAAAAAAAAGTCATTAATTGTTAATCTTTAATGACATATGTAAAAAATCATCACAAATTTTTTTTTTTTAGCGACGATTATATAAGGCCTCGTTTGGCAACATCACTTTTTAGCCCAAAAGTTAAAAAGTTACTAAAAAAATGAAAAAGTCAACAACTTATACCAAAAAGTCAAAGATTTCCTTTTGTTTTTACTTTTTGCACATCTTTTCGTAAAAAAAAAAAAAAATCATTCCAAACATACTAGTTTTTTTATTTCATATTTTAGCTAAAAAGTTACTAAAATAGTATGTTCTCAAACGAGACTTTATTTTTAATAGGACTTGGTGAAAATTAAGTTTAACTATTAAGACTTGTTGATAGTTTACCCTATGAGTTATACTAGGGATTCTAAATAAATTACCAAAATTTTCTCCAAACCTCTCACATAGGTGACCCACACACGTGATTTCTGTGAGTTCCACACGCATGTGAGAGATTAGGATCCACAACATTTTCCTTACCCTATATATATATATATATATACACGATAAAATTAAGTTTTTGTATAAATAATTTTTATTATAAAATTCATGACATTGATGATTTAAATTATCAATGTGAATACAAATTAAGCACTGCACTTATTATATGGGCTGGCGGGTATTGGGCCCCACCAACCGTTCCCAAATGCACTCCAACTAAGACGATTAGTTGAGTTGGCCACATAAGCAAACGAAAATAGGACTGATTGTTGGATCAAAATATTTAAGAGGAAATGAATAGAGAAGCGTATAAACAAAGTTCACTTGTAGTTTGTGCTACCACTCCGACTACTAGATAAGATAAGGTGATGTTTCCTTCAGGGATAAACTTTCACACCCCTCAAAAAAAAGAAAAAAAAGCAAATATAATTGTTAAACAAATCAAGTTAATAGAGTTTGATTGGTATAGGACTCGTTAAAAGTTGTTATAAAAACAAGTTAAGCATAAATATATATTTTTAAATTGATTTAGTTTTCAAACAAATTTCTATTACTCAATTATATGTAATATAAAAAATAATTGAACATCTGAACTTGAGAAAACTTAAAAGGATGAATCTCGTTTTAATTGTTTATATTAAAATTTAATCAATGTGTTTAGTTTGAGTTTTTTGAATTAAGTTTTTTGAAAATTGAGTTTTTTGATTTTCGTATTTTTTTTTATTTTTAGTGAATATTTTTAAAATTTTAAATATTTTTTTTTACTTTTTTAGATACACCTTACTTAGATGTATTTAAAAAGTAAAAAAATTGTGAAAAAATATTTTAAAAAATTAAAAAATACAAAAAATGTACTGAATTATCGTATTTTTTTTATTTATATTTTTGGTATTTAGTGAATTTTTAAAAGGTTTTTTTTTACAAATTTTTTATTTTTTTAGGTATATTTATGTTAGCTATGTCTAAAAAGTTAAAAAAAAAATACTTAAAATATTAAAAAAATTCAGTAAAAACAAAAAAAATACGAAAAATAAGAAAATAAAATTTTCTAAAAAGTATTTTTTGAAGAACCTAACCAAACAAGGTGATATGCCTTGAGAGTAATATTTAAAGCAAAATACGAATAACTTATTCAAATATTTTTAATTATACAAATGACACTATCACATTATTCTAATACAAAATTTCTTATAAAATAATATTTTCCATCTCACAGCTTGTTATCATTTTTGCCTTACCAAAAAAATCTATACATAATCAAAAGAAAATATTAAAATTGTATTTGATTAGAGGATTTGATGAAAAAAATGTAAAAGGAAAATTAATATAATTTTACTTTTTATTTGATTATACTAAAAAATAAATGAAAAAAATGAGAAAAAAATACAATCATACTTTATGCTTTTTAAATTCATTAGGCTTTTTCTTTATTTATTTTTTAACTCAACTAAACATAATTTAAAATTTTAACCATATCTATTCTTTTTTCATTTTTTTAATTTTTTCATCAAATCTCGGCTTTCGGTGCACATGCACATTATTATCTTTTAGCAGTGCGGATAGAGAGACCATACTTTACCCAATCAGCATTTTTATGGCACTGAGACTTTTGCCTAGAATTTAATGGTTGCTTTCTATTTTTGGAAAGTGCATTTGCTCTGAGTATCAGGGAAGATACATGATCAGCAACGCACAGTATCAGCATCCTCTCCTTGCCGCCTCTGTCCTTGCGTCCATCTTTACAGGCTTTTGGGTCTATTTTTAGGTCCAATTTTGATAATTCGAATCGTTCATATTTTATGATTTATTCAGTATATCATACCTGTAAAAAATCAAGTTGATCGGATATCAGAAAGCATGTATTCGGAAAACTGTTTATTAAATTATTTAAAAAATAGTTTTTAGTTCAATTTTTCGAACACATGCTTTCTGATATCCGATCAACTTGATTTTTTACATGTATAATATACTGAATAAATCATAAAATATGAACGGTTCAGATTATTAAAATTGGACCAAAAAGTAGACTCGAAGATCTGCAAAGACGGACGCAAAGACGGGATTGCATGGAGAGTCTTGACTCCAATGGTGATTGAAAGTGGTGCACATGCAAAGCAATCCAGGCCCCCGAGATTGGAACTCTGATCTCTGATTGGCAGTTGGGAATTTATTACGACTCCCGTTGCTTCATTGGACACTTTCGCATAACCGTTGATGTCACCGTTACACCTTACGTAAGAGATAAGATAACACCACAGGTCCCAATAACTCCCCTGTTCCTATTTGTGAGTAATTATTGATGTCTATTTTTACAACACAGTTATAAGTCAGTTTTTTAATTTTTTATAATTGTTTTGAGTTACATATGTTTTTTTTTTTTTTAAATTAAAAAATTAACTGTTAATTTACTTCTCAAAATAAGTTTGAGTAATTTCAAAATATAAAATAATAATAATAAATAAATAAAATTAGCTACGTGATACTTAAAATCAAGGGATTTAAGTAAGAGATTTATTTATGAAATTGTTAATTTAAATTTTTTTTAGTCAAAAAGACTTTTTGTTCAAAATAATATTTACCTATTTTTGTTTAAATATAATCTATATATGTGTATATATATATTTTTGAACTCGATATAACATATATGTTTAAATGTCAATTATTTATACATGTGTAAGAGGAGCTAAATTAATTAGGCCCAATAGTCCAAGATTAGTGAGCCTGAATTTATCGTAAGTCCAAGATTGGTGGGTCCGGATTTATCGCCATCAAACGGGTTGGATAGCTCTAAGCCTCGAAAGGATTCGGATCCACGAACTTAGAGACTTATTCGGGCCCAGACTCGAAAGGGGTTTGAACAAGCCTAGAGATCCGAGGCACTCGGACTCGAAGAGGTTCGGATCCACGAACCTAGAGATCCGAAGCACTTGGCTTCGAACGGATTCAGACGCAATTTAGAAGCCGCTCCGTTAATGAGTCCCAGAACACTTGCGGGCTCGGAGCTTTCTGGGATCTACGCACCAGAACCATGGGCGTAATAGAGTTCGAACAAAGGACCCGATCCCGAGAACGGTGAGTGGAGATAAATTCACTCTTCGGTTAAACTAGCCTATACTCGGGTCGAGGTGGCACGACTCCGGGGGGTCCATGAGACTCGGCAATATTTTACGGCAGGATGTCCTCTGGGACTACCCCTGACCCTTTGGGATGATTGGGGATGATTGGTTAGGTATGACTAAGAAGAAGGGTTCGCCGAAATGTTGATCTCCTCTTCGGGGTTTTTCTTATCCTCGGAGAGGTCACCTCTTCGGACAAGGTGGTTAGAGAGAATATTCCCCATGTGCCTCGCACATGGGCTCCATCCTACATCATGAGGTGCCTATAAATAGCACCCACCCATAGCTTTACAAGGGATGGATTTTGGAGAGATAACACTTGGGAAAGAACTAATTTCCCTTCTCCATTATCAACCTTGAGAGTGAAAGTGGGAGATCCATGGGAGAGCCTTGCCATTATTCTCTCTCTAGCCATTTTGCCTTCTTCTTCACCCAATCTCTTATCTCCATCATCTCCTTTACTCTTGTGTTCTTGAGTTGAGACTATTGAAGAATCTAAGTCTCTCATAATCTTCTAGAGAATTCGAAGTTGTTCTTCAAGGATCTTCGAAGATCTTCGAATTTTCTAACTACTTTCTTGAACCCTCTCATACATTTGGCGACTCCGCTGGGGAGGCGGATTGGTTAATGGTCTCAACGAGATCTGGAATCCACACAACTCCAACAAGGATGGCGGGAGAAGATGAAATTCACCAACAAGGATCCTCTAATGATGGTGATGACAGGACCATGGCTCCAGATCAACCAGTTTTGCTTGAAGCCATTCAAGGACTTTAAAATACTCAGCAAGAGATTCTTACCACTCTTTAGAATCTCACTCACACTATGTTGGTGATGAGTTCTAATCTTGCACCGGCGCCAAACGGAAATCAAACTGGTGGTGAAGTTATTCCCGCCGGAGCGCAAAATCAAATCCAAGGAAAAGTAGGCCCCAATCAGCCTATGGCTCATGGCAACACGGCCACAGTAACACATGCTCAAACCACAGTAGGCGGCAACAGTTTGCCCATGCCTGGGCTCCATGGCGTGCCAAGCCAAGATCCAATGATGACTAGGGGAGGTTCTGGTGTAATGAATGGCGCCCCGGCTACTGTTGGTGTCCAGGAAAACATGAGGGGCATGATGGCGCAAAAGGGAGCTTTGCCCGTACCTAATCTTGTTACGCCACCAGTAAATGTTACCCAAGCACCAAACGGGCCTCCTTTGGTGCTGACAACAAATTTGCAAGCACAACCCGGTATAGCGACGCCGTGCGGTAGACTCTACGGGCCTCAATTTAATATCCCATCACCAACAGGCTTGTCTATAGGTGCTGATGGCCAATATCGTCAAATGTCCTCACCAATGATGAATTCGCAGCATCAGAATGACCAAGTCGCCCCTAGCTCAGCCTTCGGGTCCATAAGCCAAGTTCCGGGAATACCACCATCAAACTCCCTCCCTCAACAGTTTCTCACTCTCGCCGATGTGCAAGCCATGTTCGATCTCGAACGGGGCAAGAGGACCTTACCCTCTTTGCCTGATCCGGATGTCAAGCCGCCTTACCCCATTGAAATGCTGAGCTATTCATACCCTGAGGGGTATGCAATGCCGAAGTTCATCAAATTCGATGGCAAACAAGGAAATGCTCGAGAACATGTTGTGCGATTCATCGAGACTCTGGGTATTCATGGTTCAAACCACGTCCTCCGGCTGAGAGAATTCTCTAAGTCCCTCACCGACCGAGCATATAGTTGGTATGTTAATTTGGCTCCAAACTCTGTCCGAAGTTGGGAGGAAATGGTCAACAAATTCCACTCTAAGTTCTTTCAAGTGGCGGAGAAGGTGACCACACTTACATTGTGTAAAGAAAAGCAGCAAGAAAGCGAAGATATCCTTGACTATGTCAAAAGGTTTCAGGACAAGGCTGTGGATTGCCATGAAGCAGTGGACGAGAGCTATCTGGTTCAAATCTGTCTAGAAGGGGCATTGAGCAGGTACAAAATGTTTCTAGTTAATCACAAGCTACCCACATTCTCGGCACTAATAGAAGCAGCTCAGAACATTAGCATTCCTCAGGCTCAGGAGTCCGAATTTAAGGCTAGTTACAAGACTAGCTTCAAATCGTCTCGTGGACCTATTGTTGCTGCTGCCTCTGCCCCAGATACCCGAAAGTCACAAGGAGGAGGTCATAAAGGCCAGAAGAGAAAGCAATATAATGGTGAAAAGGGAAATGTCTCTTATCCATGTGGAATCGAGGAAGTAAAAGCTTTAGTTAAGGAATGGGTGGCGAACGGAGAGCTAAAATTGCCTTATGTTGAAGAAATGCCATCAAAAAAGGACCGTGAGAGCCCTGAATTTTGTGTTTTCCATCGTACATTGAAACATCCGACAGAGAAGTGTTGGACTCTCAGGAAAATCTTCAGAGATAAAGTCGAGGCAGACGAATTGAGGTTCAAAAAGCAAGGGACTCAAGACATCCAAGAACAACCGTATCCTCAGCACCGAGACAAGGGCAAGAATGTTGCTATGATAGCTTATGAAGGCCCGATGATTGAGGCTATTGCCAATCTTGATGACGATGATTATTATCTGGACGACATCCTCGAGCTAGAGGGTGAGCAAGTTTACTATGAAAGTGCTCTCGATCCAGAGGGTAGAACGTTTATGACTCGTGGCGAAGATCCCTTTGATCTAGAAGGAGGAGAAGAGTACTATGGAAGAGGAGGACACCATGTTTATGTGGCATCTTATTTTGAAGAGACCGAGGAGATGGTTAACTACGAGCCTCCAAGAGTGGAAAAAGATCCGGATCACTATGCCAAAACCCTGCAAGATTGTGTAAAGTTCAAGCAATTCTTCGACCAGCTTGGACTTTCCAGGGAGGCAAGAACAGAAATCACCAAGTCTATCATCAATATAGCTGAGGCACACCATGAGGAATGCATGTCGACCGAGGGATCTATTCCGAGGAAGGCAAAAGAGCAATCTAGTGCCATCTACTTTTCTCTCGAGGCTGATCGCAAGTATCCTTTTTCTCACAATCGCCCGCTTTATGTGACTGCTTTTATTAACGGGGTTGAGTTCAAAAGGGCCTTTCTAGATAGTGGAGCCTCTATCAACATTATGACTCGCGCTACTCTAGAAAAGGCCAGAATTCCTGAAGAGCGCATTGTGAAGCAGCCAATAGTCATCACTGGCTTCGGTAGAGAAAGGAGAGTTACTATTGGATGCGTGACAGTTGATTTAGCCGTCGGAGAGATTCGCTCGGCCACCAAGTTCCATATTATCGATTCCGAGACAAATTATTACATCATTCTAGGGAGGACCTGGATGCATAGATATGGGGCTGTACCATCGAGTTATCATTAGTGTGTTAAGGCTAAATGGGGAAAGAAGATGGTGACAATTCAGGCTACAGAAAGGCCTTTCGAGACCCATGAAGCTCATTATTCTGATGCCATCTACTTCACCGAGTTGGCTGTCGAAGAAGTTCCCACCACCTCTAAGCCTCGGGGGGTCAAAATTCCTCGTTGGGAGGATATCAAAGATGACAAGGAGCCAAAGGCAGAATCAAGTAAACGGGTAATATCTAGACCAGAAAGTCCGCCTATTCCTCGGAAGGTGATGAAAGTCCGAGAAGGGGGCAAGATGGTGTACTATTTATGAAGGTGCAGGGAGTCGGTTTCTTCAGTCACCGACTCCAAGTCAAAAGAAGAGCCTCCTGACAATGACATAGTGATAAAGCCTGAAGTGGCTCCAGAATGCATGCAAGATGGGCCGAAGCCTCAGCCCGAACAACTTATTGAAATAGATCTAAGTGATGGACAAGATGCACTGAGGCCGAAATTCATAAGTTTGAGCCTTAGCCCAGAGAAGCGGGAACAGTTGTTAAAGTTGATAAGTCGATACTCAGATGTGTTTGCTTGGTCATATAAGGAAATGCTCGGACTAGATCCTGACCTAGTCTCCCACTATCTTGATGTGTTCCCAAACTCCAAGCCAATTAAGCAAGCTGCTCGAAAATATCATCCAGATCTCGAAGAGAAGATTAAGGAGGAGATTGAAAAACTTCAACAGGCTGGTTTCATCCGGCCAATACAGTACCCTACGTGGTTAGCAAACATCGTGCCAGTAAAGAAGAAGAATGGCCAAATCAGAGTATGTGTAGACTTTCGAGGTTTGAACAAATCTTGCCCGAAGGATGAATTCCCTCTTCCTCACATCGACACCCTCGTGGATGCCACCTCGGGACACCAGATGTTCTCATTCATGGATGGATTCAGTGGATACAATCAGATTAAGATGGCTGAAAAGGACGCAGAAAAGACTGCTTTTAGAACACCTCTCGGAAAACTTCTTCTATACAGTCATGCCTTTCGGACTCAAGAACGCCGGTGCAACTTACCAAAGGGCTATGACTGCAATCTTTCATGACATGATCCATCATGAGGTGGAAGATTATGTTAATGATCTAGTGGTGAAATCCAAGAAAGAAGAAGACCATCTCCGAGACCTTGAGAAGGTATTCAAGAGGTGCCAGAAATTCAAAATGAGGATGAATCCTCTCAAATGTGCTTTCAGGGTGATGGCCAGGAAGTTCCTCAGGTTTCTTGTACATAGGCATGGTATCGAGGCAGATGAAGACAAGGTTAAGTCTATCAAAGCAATGCCCCCCCTACATTCTTAGAAGGAGTTAAAGAAGTTCCTCGGGAAGGTGTCTTATATTCGGAGGTTTATCCCAGCACTGGCAGAGATCTCTGCGCCTTTCCGCTCGTTAGTAAAAGAAGATGCCAAGTTCGAGTGGAACCAAGAGCACCAAAAGGCCTTCAAGAGAATCAAGGCGGCCTTAACCTCGCCTTAAACCATGATAACCCCGCAGCCCGAGGTGCCTCTAATGTTGTACCTAACTTCAACCCCCAAGTCCATAGGGGCATTATTGGTCCAAGATGTAGACGGAGCAGAACGCCCGGTGTATTACATCAGTCGGAAGATTCGAGGAGCAGAAGTCCAATATACTCCGGTAGAGAGACATTGTTTAGCTTTGGTATTCACCGCCCAAAAACTCGGACATTACTTCTTAGCACATCAGATTCAGATTGTTACTAGAAGTGATCCAATCCGATACCTCCTCAGCAAGCTTGCTCTAACCGGGAAGGTGGCAAGATGGTTGTTAGCACTAGGTGAATTCGAGATCACATGTGTAGCTCCCAAGGCAATCAAAAGCCAAGCCTTAGCTGATCTCCTTGCTCAATTTCCAAGTGGTGACTATGAACCAGTGAATGAAGAATTAAGAGGAGAGGTGCATGCAGCTATGGCTTCCGAGGAAAGCTTCTGGACATTGAGCTTTGACAGAGCAGCAGCCGGAGGGAAAGGAGGAACCGGGATAGTCCTTACAAGCAAAAGCGGGGAAAAGTTATATTTGTCTTATAAACTGGATTTCCATTGCTCAAATAATGAAGCCGAGTATGAGGCTCTTATTTTAGGCTTGATAACTGCTAAGAAGCACAGTATCAAGAAGATTCGGATTCAGGGGGACTCAAAGCTGATAGTGAAGCAAGTTTCAGGACAGTTCATCTTGAAGGAGCCTACTTTGGCTACATATCGAACAACAGTCCAAAGGCTTCTTGACAAATTTCAGAAGGTTGAAATAGAGCATGTGCCTCGCTCCGACAACAAGTTTTCAGATGCCCTCGCAACATTAGGGGCAAGAGTTGACATTCCAGAGAAGGAGGCGACAATTGTTATCAAGAAGAGAACAGAGCCTTCAATAATACCCGAAGACGAAGACCTTCCGGAGGACTGGAGAGCAGAAGTCCTTGAATAACTCAGAAGTAAAGTTGGAAAACTGACTATGGCCAAGCTTGCCCAATTCATAATTATTCAAGGTGAACTTTACTTCCGAGGAAGTACCGGATTCCTAGCCCGGTGTGTTGGCCAACAAGAAGCAAGCTTCCGACTACAACAAATTCATGAAAAATCCTACGGAGATGGGGATATCAGTCTGTACAGAAGGATCCAAAGACAAGGCTATTATTGGCCCGAGATGGAGAAGGCCTCGAATCAACTACAGAAAGAATGCCCCAAGTGTCAGTCATACATCCGGGAGGATGAGAGTTGCTTTGAAATTGATACCCCTGACTGGAGACAAGTCTACATTGACTATCCCAAAGAGGGGACACTACCTGAGAGCCCGAGGCACATTGTACACCTCAAGAGGAGAGCGAGGCGGTACTTTCTTAATCAGAACAAGCTTTACAGAAGAAGCATTGAGGGCACTCCCCTGAGGTGTCTCTCCAAGGAAGAATCGGATCTAGTCCTCAGAAGAGCCCACGAAATTGAGCATCAATGAGGGGCTCGGTTGTTCGAACAACTTATACACCTTGGGTATTATTGGCCGACTATGGAGTCAGATGCATCCCATCACGTGAAGAGGTGCCAGACTTGTCAGAAACACGGAAATTTGATCCATGCTCCAGCCGTAGACCTGCATAGCATCCGAACGCCATGGCCGTTCCATACCTGGGCTTTTGATCTGATAGGGCCCATCTCCACACCTTCTAAGGGGTACAAGTGAATTCTCGCAGCCACAGAATTGAGCACAAAATGGGTCGAAGCAATTCCTCTGAAGAACGCTACGGGGCCTGCAGTTGCGAACTTCATCAAGGAGAATATCATTTGCTGGTTTGGAGTACCAAACACCATCCTCTCGAATAACGGCACTCCCTTCATAAACAAATATGTGAAGAGTCTCCTAGAGACTTACCAAGTGAAGCATCACAAATCCACACCCTACTATCCAAAAGGGAACGGGCAAGCGGAGGCCACAAACAAGACGCTGATAAGGATTCTGAGCAAGATGATGGATGAATTTTGGGGGGACTTGGTCCGAACAGTTGATAGTAGCCTTATGGGCATATCGCACTTCAAAGAGAAAGCCAACTCAAGCAACTCCTTACTCCCTTGTGTATGAATCCAAGGCAGTGTTACCTATAGAGTTGGAAACACCATCTGCTCGGATGGCTCTCGCCTCGGGGATGGTATTGGAGCCTCGAACCACCAGATTGGAAGCATTAGAGGAAAAGCATGACAGAGCTGCAAAAGTCATGGAAAAGTATCATGAGTCCATCGCTCGAGCCTATAATCAGACTGTGGTGCCAAGAAAGTTCGAAGAAGGTGATCCAGTATGGAAGATTGTGGACCCAATCATGCGAGGACAACCCTTGCCCGAGTTTTCTCCAAAATGGGAAGGGCCCTACAGGGTGGTTCAGGCAAGCTCAAGCGGGTACTACAAGCTTGTAAGGGTTGAAGATGGCTTCCGAACTGGCCCACTCAATGCAAAGTTTATCAAGCATTATCACCCGTAGTTAGACTCATCTATGTTGAAATTCATTTTCATTTTCTTACTTTGTCTAAAGTTGTATTTCCCCTACGTTATGAAGAAGCTGGTTTTCTTTATGGAGTATGTTTATCCCATCACTTGCAGGGAATATATTATACTGTTGTCAAGAAAGTTGAAAAATTAATGAGAATATTTCAGCTTTTATAAACTTGTGCATATGATTGTTCTTTCCATTGTATCATTCAAAATAAATATTTTATCAAGCAGAATGAGAAAATAATGCGAAAATATCCAAACAACAAAAATTTTGTCATTTCATTGCATTGTCCTAGATAAAACATTTCTATCGAAAGGGGCAAGAAAGTAATGATAAAAAAAAAAAACTCAATCTCTCCTAAAGACACCCTCGAAGAAGCTGCCCATCACATCTACATCCGGAAGACAAACAGTAGAGTGTGCCTCTAAAGTCTCCAAGGCCCGAGCATAACCCGACTCAAGTTCACGAAGAGTTGCCTTTGTCTCATCTATAGAGGTCCGATAAGAGGCAAGCACAGACATAAGTTCCACCCGATGACTGGCGTTCGAAGCTATATCCAGGCGCTTCCGAAGCCATGATAAGTCCACTTGGTGACGCTCCATGTCAGAGATCCCTTGATACGCCGTCTCGACTACTTTCCCATTAAGGTCACATAATCGTTGCCTGTCCAAGCTATATAAGATAGTGGCAAAAGACTCGAGAAGAGCAGTCTGAATGAGTGGACACTAGCAAGCAAATGAAGCAAAGGTCTCCGGGTAACTCGAATGCACAAGCTGTAGAACTGAAACAAACTCAGGAGCTACCCAATAATGGAGAAATGATATTTTGCCAGAAGCCGAAGGAGGAGTTGGGGCCGGAAAGCTGCTAGTCTCAGGAATCTCCCCAATGTCTATCGGGTTAGATGAACCACCCGGAGGGGTAACTCCCGGCAGAGGTCCCGAGCCTGAGAATGCGGAGCGATAAGGGGAAAGACCAAAAGCATCACTATCAAAGTGGAAATCACTAAGATTCAAATCCAAAACATTCGAAGGCACTGGCGATGAAGAACCTCTAGCAATCGTCTCAAAGGCAAGTGTCCCCCCTTGAGAAGGAGAACCATGAGAAGTCACAAAGAGAGTCAGAGTAGAGTCTGAGGCAGATGAAGGCAGGACCCCGGTAGCAGCTAACACTGGAGCAGAGTCTGAGGCAGGTGAAGGCAGGACCCCGGTAGCAGCTAACACTGAAGAAAAGATAAGGAAGTCTTATTAGGGGTAGGGAACAGTAAAGCCATTTGAGTAAAGATTTCTCACAGATAGAAGTAAATGACAAACTTTAGAAAGAAAGATTACCAGAGGGAGAATCAATATGCAAAGCCGGAGCAACTGAAGGACTCCTAGCATCAACAAAGTCACTTGGCCGTATAGAGAGCACCTGATCGATCTCAATGTCTGATGAAGCCTGAACAGTAGCAGTCATCCCTGAAGAAGGAAGGAGGACCAGAGGATGAGAATCACCATAAGTGCCAGAGCGAGTCTCAGAGGTTTCTAGCACATCCACCTCCGCACCATTCCTAGAGGCGCACCTCATCTCTACATTGCTTCTAGAAACATAGCCTGCGACATCAATTTCTGTGGCATCAGTCCCTCCAGTAATCTCAACATCAGAACGGTGAGCCCCAATAACCTCGTCACCAAGATAGCGCTCCTCCTCAGCTACGGTAGGGCGGCGACGACGCATGCGTGGAATAAGGTCACAAAAATGATCGGAGGACTCAGCCTCATCATCATCGTCATCTATAACTGCTATACGAGGGGTGCGCATCTTCACAAGTCTTGCAGACAAAGGTAGGGTGTCGTCCAAGTCTGAGTCCAGCCTGGGGGAGGCAGCATGGCTAGGAGCTACGATACCGAGAACGTCAACAACCGCAGGGTCCTACACAACGTGGGCAAATAAAAAGTGTTCATTTAAGAAGGTATAGTCGCAAGAAAGAAAGTAACTTCAAATCAAAAAATTCGGGTACCTGATGGAGCCTTTTGGAAAGGTGAGGAGCGGAAGGACTGGCATCAGAAGCCCTCTTATGAGCCATCTTCTTAAGGCGGGTCGTCCGAGGACCAGAGGCCTTATTCAAAGGGACTGGCTCTGGAGAAGCAATTGCCAAACTAGAAGCAAACGCCCGAGCCGGAGGGTCAGTTGGAGCAGATAAGGTAAAGAAACTCTCGTACCTGTGATCAGATTTCCGGCTCTCAGGCAGCCGAAGAGAAGAGTCCTTCTTATAGATTGGCAGAGGCAAACATATGGTCGGTTTGCTCTGGACAAATGCAATAAACGCATCAATATTCTTCCGCCAATATCGCCTGAAAGAGGGGGTGAAACCCCCTACTCGGCTCAAGCCTGGCATCGTCAAAGACCTGGATATAGAAAGCACGGTATGTACGAGTCCGCGGGTAAAGTGCCCGTAGCTCTCCGAGAAAGATAATGAAGGAGGTGCTAGCCCCGGGGCACACTGGTCGAACCCGAACTAGCATGCCACTCTATCAGGTCTATAGACAACGCTATCAATGCCCTCCTCATGCCAAACCGGTAATGAACTCAGACGAATCATTATTAGCATATCAACAAGGCATGCAGAGATACCCTTCGGCAAATGAAAGGACACCAGGCGGGAGGAACCATGATAAATAAGCGGTGTGGCCACACCCACCGGTGGGCATACATACGGCCATGCCACAAAGCGCCGGGGATCATCCACCAGAGTATTCAAGGATAAGGTGGAAATGGTATGTGACCAACGTGTAATCAACGGCTGGCAAGACTTCGCTTTCTCAAATGTCCGAGACCCATCAGTACCGAGCACAGGGATACCATCTTTATCCACTATCTCCCGAAGAACCTCTGCCTCGAATACAGTCGGAGCAGGGGCAAACTTGGGGAACCTCTTGAAGAAGAAACAAAGCAGAAACTGGCTGTGAATAAAGGAGACAGGCTCATATCGACCCACGGAACGAACCATATCTCGATGTAGTAGATCCAGCCGGTAATAGAGATTCTCAAGAAATAGCGGAGCCAAAGGGATCCGATCTCCTCTGAAGAGCCTAACTGCCAAGGGGAGGACAAAGGGATTGAGAGAATCCGGAGGTGTGCTCGGAAGAATGAAGAATGAAAGGAAGCAAGCCAGAAATCCCAAGAAATAGAGCCCAGAGCCATACATCGGACCAGCCTCATACTCCCGAGAGTCAGGGTCAGCATCTCTGGCCAAAGGCTGAAGATCCTTGAAAAAGTGGCGGATCCATGCAGTATAGGAGGCACGGTCCGTCCTTACTCGACTAGTCCTCCTCGCTGAACCATCAAAAACGGAACTCCATCGGCTACAAGCTTGAAGATTTAGCTTCAGAGATTGGATCAAAGAGTCATCCTCGGGGGGTGTCCGCTCAGGGTCGAAGGCATCAGGGCCGGTCACTTCCAGACGCAGCAACATGAATACATCCTCGAGAGTGGGCCCCATCTCGTGCTGGCCAAGTATAAAGGTGTGTGTCTCGGTGCTCCCCCGAAGAGCCATGGCTTCAAGGCTAGCATTGTTGCGACGGATGGATAGGGATCGAGATATTTTCACTGGGATCAATAGCCGGGCCTCCTGAAGCCGCTGACAGAGGCTCCTGTCTAAGAGGACATCATCAACCCACTCCTGTCAACCGAAAAAAGGGTTTGAGAAGGCCTTGAATTGAGGATAACAGTATGGAAAGTCCCCTCGCTCAATCCGGAAGCGTAGCACCGAGGGAGGAGAAATGAAGGCCTCATGTCCAGAGTCAGTGTCCTCAGTGAGACATAATGGAGCCCCCTTCGGAGATAGAAGAGAAGTGGTGGAGGTAGCTGCCCGCCAGAAGGGGTCCTTCCGACCAAAATAAGGAGATTTCCTCCACTCAGATGCCGGAGGTACATCCCTCTCTTTCATGAGAGCCGATTCCGATGACCCCGGGACAACGGGTTTCTTTCGAGAAGACATATGGCTGAAATAACAGGTATAAATAGCAAAGAGTTGACCGTATTAAAATTCAGAATATTGTTACATGCAACATGATGGGTTTATCAACAAATTCAACTTTGGACGTCATCAACAATTCATTTTCTCGGATATTCTTCAAGCTCAACAAATTTTAATACCAATGGGTGCATCATCAACATACAGATTTTCGGTTTCTATCATCAATAAGAGGTGCAATGTCATAGGTCGTTTTGTGATGAAGTTCAATCGGGTCAATTTCTTAAAGTCACTATGTTCCATATTAAAGGTCCAATTTATATGGGGCTCAAAATTTGGACAGAGTGAAGTTCAATAGCAAATTTCAGGCCCGAGATCCGAAGTATATTACATTGCTCATCAGTAGCAAGATTTAATGGATTGTCGTGCAAGCTACAAGAATGTTCCTCCCAAGTCAATATTATTTGCTCAATTCAAGTGGCAAATATTCTATTACGAGGGCAAAATTCAGCAGCAATGGTTCAAGTTATGCAATAGCCCATAATTTCTTTGGTAAATTTCAAGTCAGAAAAATTGTTTAAATAAATCCCACAGCCTATTTCAAAAATTGCAAAGCCTAAACAAATTCAAACTTCATATTGGAATTTCAAATCACCAATTTTATTTTATTTTATCTATCAGAGCATGGATGTATCAGAGCATGGATTCATTTTATTTAATATAGCAGTGCATGGATTTATATATTTATTTTTTGAGCACAAAGATCCATAAATAAGAAGGAAAGTGGATTCTTTCATTTATTTATTTTTATACAAGAGCTGCCACCACACAAAAAATATGTATATATAAATAAATAAATAAAAAACAATTAAAAGAGTTACTCACAGATTCACGCCAATGGAGGAAAAGCACGGCTGGAAGTAGTGGCAAGACCACAAATGTGAGCCAGATACACCTGAGGCCGACGCCGAGCTGAGCAGTGCTAGGCAGGCCCACACACACGTCGCGTTGGAAGGGCAACGTGCGTAGTCGGCGTTGGATAGTTGAGGACGAAGGCAGTGTTGAAGATGTAGCTGAGTCGGCGCCGATCAAGATCAACAAGATTGAGCTAGGCCGAGCAAGACCACACACGTTGCGTTGAGAGGGCGAGCGTGTGTGGTCTGCATTGGAACCGTTGAAGTCAACAGTGATCGGAGGTAGAGCAGAGAGAGGCTGACAGCGGCACTCGAAGGGTTGAGACAACAATCGATACGCAAATAGAGGTGGATTTCAGCGGTTGTAGGAGCAAAACCAAGGTCCAGCGTGCCTGAATGTCCGAGCTCACTAGGCTGAAGTGAAGCACCGATGGCGACTAACAGCTTGGATTGCACGTCTGCGGCAGTCGTGACGCTGAAACAGGACAGTGGCTGTGTCGCGACGTTGGGGCAGATTGGCGGCGTTGCTTGAAGCCACGAGGGAGTTCAGTGCAAACGGCAACAGCTCTGCTTTGTTCATGAAGAAGAAAAGCTATGTTGGTCCCATTCAAGAGGAGTCAAAGCTAAAAATATATATATATATATATATTCTTGCCTAGAGATTTTTAAGCAGCAAAGTAAAAAAAAAC
This sequence comes from Camellia granthamiana, assembly GCA_036172215.1. NCBI lineage: Eukaryota > Viridiplantae > Streptophyta > Magnoliopsida > Ericales > Theaceae > Camellia > Camellia granthamiana. The sequence goes on from CM069906.1 coordinate 114,705,290, forward strand.
TAAAGCATCAATAGCCATTAAAGCAAGCATCAGCAACCAGCATATTCAAAGCTTTAAAACAAATAAAAAAAAGAGGAAGAGAACCAGCGACAGTGTTCGAAAAAGGCCACGGACAGACCCACGCCGCGTTGAGTGGGTGGCGTGGTCGTCACTAGTCGGTTACGGTTGACAGGTGCAACGGCGGTATAGGAACTACGTGTGAGAAAGATGAGCCGCGTGAGTTGAAATGGTCATGCACAGGGCAGCACCATGGTGGGTTCGTGGAGAAGACGATGGTCCGTAGGGTGGTGGCCACTTCAGCAGGAACCGAGCTTCGGAGTGTCTGGATCTCTAGGCCGAAATGAAGCACCTACGGTGAGACAGAGTTGGCGATGGCATAGAATAACAGCATCCGGGGTTGCGATGTCCACAGTAGTCAGAACTGGAGCAAGTTAGCAGCTCGGTCATGGCGTCTGTGGCAGTCAAAGCTGGGTCTTCAGTAGTGACGACGGCGGCAACGGGGCCTGGAGTCACGATGAAGGTCAGTACGCAAGTGGAGCCATGTGGTTTGTTGAAGAAGAAGAGCATAGCGGTGGCCTCTGGCAGTCCAGAAACATAGCCTTCTTGGAGAGGAAGAAAGATGGGTCTCTCGATATAGAGAGAGAGAGAGAGAGAGAGAGAGAGAGAGTAGGCTGAAATAGGTATGGCGGCTGTGCAAATAGTTGGTGATGTTTAGGGTTTAGAGTCTTTCCTTAAATAGAAAAAATGGGAGGTGTGATGCTGTATGATGCTAGAATATTCCCTCAAGATTTTTGTTAATTGTGTATATCCATATAACAAACATATAACGGCCTGCTGACTCACCAACTTGCCAAACAAGAAAAGTGTGTGGTATTATCCGTTCTTTTTTTTTGTTTAAGAATAAAAAAATACCTTATTATTCTTTGGTTAAATTAAAATATATGCATGAATATGTGTATTTTTCTCAAATTTTATAAAAATGTATATTTCAGTGGGACGGAAAAAAAAAAAAAAAAAAGTACAAAAAAAAAAGTACAAATTTTTTTTTTTTTTCCTTGTCAATTTTATCTGTAAATTGAAGTGCATCATCAACTTTATCTATAGGCTCTGTCGGGGCAACATTTATTTTATTTTATTTTATTTTATTTTGGAACGTGATGCAAAGTAGGGCCGAAGGAGTGACAATATGCGTGTCCGAGAAATTTAAAATTTCTCATACACACAAGGGGCAAATGTAAGAGGAGCTAAATTAATTAGGCCCAATAGCCCAAGATTAGTGGGCCTGAATTTATCGCAAGTCCAAGATTAGTGGGCCCGGATTTATCGCCATCAAACGAGCTGGATCGCTCTAAGCCTCGAAAGGGTTCGGATCCACGAACTTAGAGACTTACTTGGGCCCGGACTCGAAAGGGGTTTGAGCAAGCCTAGAGATCCGAGGCACTTGGACTCGAAGAGGTTCGGATCCACGAACCTAGAGATCCGAAGCACTTGGCTGCGAACGGATTCAGACGCAATCTAGAAGCCGCTCCGTTAATGAGCCCCAGAACACTTGCGGGCTCGGAGTTTTCCGGGATCTACGCACTAGAACCATGGGCGTAATGGAGTTCGAACAAAGGACCCGATCCCGAGGACGGTGAGTGGAGATAAATTCACTCTTCGGTTAAACTAGCCTATACCCGGGTCGAGGTGGCACGACTCCGGGGGGTCCATGAGACTCGGCAATATTTGCGGCAGGATGTCCTCTGGGACTATCCCTGACCCTTTGGGATGATTGGGGATCATTGGTTAGGTGTGGCTAAGAAGAAGGGTTCGCCGAGAGGTTGATCTCCTCTTCGGGGTTTTTCTTATCCTCGGAAAGGTCACCTCCCTCGGACAAGGTGGTTAGAGAGAATATTCCCCATGTGCCTCGTACATGGGCTCCATCTTACATCATGAGGTGCCTATAAATAGCACCCACCCATAACTTTACAAGGGATGGATTTTGGAGAGATAACTCTTGGGAAAGAACTAATTTCCCTTCTCCATTATCAACCTTAAGAGTGAAAGTGAGAGATCCATGAGAGAGCATTGCCATTATTCTCTCTCTAGCCATTTTGCCTTCTTCTTCACCCAATCTCTTATCTCCATCATCTCCTTTACTCTTGTGTTCTTGAGTTGAGACTATTGAAGAATCTAAGCCTCTCATAATCTTCTAGAGAATTCGAAATTGTTCTTTAAGAATCTTCGAAGATCTTCGAATTTTCTAACTACTTTCTTGAACCCTCTCATACAACATGTATCAGTTATCTATTAAACTATCTATTAAATATCTAACTATATATTCAAATATTCACCTATTTGTTTAATATCACTTATCTGTGCATTTCATCGCCATCAATTGTCGTTGTCGGTGATTTTTTTAGCGACTTTTCAATGTGAGTCTTTATTCAAAAAAAAAAAAAAAAAACAAAACAAAACAAAAAAGAGTAAGCTTTGGATTAAATAAGATTAAATAACATATGATCCTGTAAAAATGAATTTTTTACAAATTAATCACATAACAAAAAAAACTTATGAATAAAATATTTTTATTTATCTTTAGTAATTAATTAGAACAAAGGGTAATCTACTTACAATTTCTCATTAATCGTAAAAAATATGACTGAGATATAACTTTCCCAATCCACTATGTAGAGAAAACATCCCTCGATTGTAATACTTGATTTTTCATTGATGAGACTCACGAAATATCAAGCATTATATCCACTTGTATTCCGGATTCGAACAATTTATGCTCGCTTTTAAAGAAATAATTTGTGCTCTCTCTTCTCTAACTCTCCCTCCTTAAGGAGCTAGGGACTTGCACCACCTGCATGTAGGGACACCCATCAGCTTGGAGAATTTTTAGGTAATGTTTGGCTTAGTTTTTAAAATATGATTTGAATAAAAAAAAAAAAAAAAAAATTGTTTGGCTAATAAATTTTTAAAATATAATTCAATACTCAATTTTCTCTCTTTTCTTTCCTTCTATTTTTTTATTAATAATAAATAAATCAATTATTTTTTTTCTCTCCTCTCTCCTTTCCTCTCTATCATTCTCTCATATTTTACACATCAATCAATCAAATTTTCTCTCACACCCCATCTATTCAACTAAAAAAAATTTACAAATCATCCTAAAATTATTTTCAAAACTCATAACCAAATAAATTTTTAACTTTCAAAACTCTTTTTAACAACTTTTTTTCAAAATACAACCCAAAGCTCATTTAAAAAACTAAACCAAGTAGAACCTTAGGGTCTGTTTGGTAACGTTTACGTTTTCAATTTATATTTGCAAAAATTTATAAAGTGGTTTTTGTTTATTTTTTATTTATTTTTAGAAAAACATAAACTACAAATGCGTTTGGTAATTGACAAAATGTTTAAAAAATTTTAAAAATATAAAAAAGAGTGAGAAATGGCAAATGGTGACAAGTGCCGATGGAAGACGGTGGGTGGTGGATAACGGGTGGGTGGTGGTGTTGGATAACGGGTGGGTGTGGTGGTGGTGGTGGGCGGTGGTGGTGGGTGGGTGGGTGGGTGACGATGGCAGGTGGTGGGTGGTAGCAAGTGGGTGGTGGTGGTGGTGGGTGGCTGATGGCCGGTAGGTGGCGCGTGGTGGTGGTGGGTGGGTGGGTGACGGTGACAGTGACGGTGCTGGGTGGTGGGTGGTGGGTGGTGGGGGGGTAGCGAGTGGGTGGTGGCGGTGGTGGGTGGTGGTGGCAGATGAGTAACAGATGGCGGGTGGTGGTGGCGGGTGGTGATGGTGGATGGGTGGGTAACGGTGGCTGATGGCTAGTGGTGGGTGGTAGCGAGTGGGTGGTGGTGGTGGCAGGTGGTAGTGGCAGGTGGGTGGCGGATGAGTGGTGGTGGCGAGTGGTGGGTGGTAGCGAGTGGGTGGTGGTGGTGGCGGGTGGTGGGTGGTGAGGGCAGGTGGGTGACGGATGGCGGGTGGTGGTGGGTAGGTAGTGGTGGCGGGTGGTGATGGTGGGTGGGTGGTTGATGGTGGCAGGTGGCGGGTGGTGGTGGTGGGTGGGTGGGTGGGTGAGTGACGGTGGCGGGTGGTGGGTGGTGGGTGGTGGATGGTGGTGGCAGGTAAGTGGCGGGTGGGTGGTGGATGGCGGTGGTGATGGGTGGTGGGTGGTGGTGGCGGGTAGGTGGCAAGTGGTTGGTGGTGGTGGGTGGCGGGTGGGATGGTGGTGGCAGGTGGGTGGTGAGTAGTGGTGGCAAGCGGTGGATGGTAGTGGCGGGTGGTGGGTGGTGGGTGGCAGGTGGGTAGTGGTGGCAGGTGGTGGGTGATGGTGGCAGGTGGATGGTGAGTGGTGGTAGCAGGTGGGTGGTGAGTGGTGGTGGCGGAAGACGGTAATGAAAAATGGTGGCAGGTGGTTGCTAGTGTTGGGTGATAAAAAAAAAAAAAAAACTCAAAACTCAAAATAGAAACATATTTTTTAATTTACATTTTTTGGCTAACTTTATAAACTGAAACCACTGATTTATAAATCAAAAATTTACCAAACAAATTTTTATTTGAGTTTTTAAATTTTTTGTAAATATAAACAGAAAACTGAAAACGTAAGTGTTACCAAACGGCACCTTAATATTTGCTAAATGTAAGGAGTAATTATCATGGGTTTTGGAAATTTTATATTGACAGTGTGCCTAATTAATAGTATGACTTAAAAAATTGGGTTATTTATACGGAGACCTTTTAATCTATTGGGAAGTATTACTTTGATTCTTAAATTATAAAAGCGTACAAATAAACCCTCAAAACTATTGACGTATTTCACTTTGATCCATTCTGTTTGAAGTCAAATTTATATGCTTTTATCATTTAGGGAATTACGTTTTTATAATTTAATGGATAAAGTGATAATTTTCAATAGTTTAAGAAATTCATTTATACGTTTTTATAGTTTAGAAAATTAAAGTGATATTTCTCAATAAAAAATTACATAACTCTATAAATAAATAAAAAATGACAAAAAAATAAAAAGATACCTATAAATAAACACACGATCATGTGGTCTTGGTAACCCTTGATAGTTTCTGTGAGAGTCCCGGTTTGAGGTGTTGATTTTTTTATTAAAACAATTAAAAAGTTAAAATATCTAATTATAAAACAATCTTTATTTTTTTATTAAAAAGTTAAAATATCTAATTATAAAACAATCTTTATTTTTTTATATAAATTTTCATAAAAAAATTAATTAAAATAATCCCTCCAAAACAACCCGTAACTACTATTACTATAACATAACACCAGTATATCACCCGTGCTATGCCCGGATTGTGTTTACAATTATTTATATATGTGAATTGTAATTTTTAAATATTTTTTTTTTTAAATATCTTCTTTTTTTCCTTTTTTATATTATATTAAAGTTTAATATTTTGATAATAATCATATATGTTGGACTTTTCAAGAAATTAAATGTCTTTTTTTTATTATATTATATTAAAGTTTACTATTTTGATAATAATCATATGTGTTAGACTTTTCAAGAAATTTTTTTATGCTTGTTCTTAATGCATTAAAGTGTTATTATGAGGAATAATAATCAAATGTGTTGGATTTCAAAGAATTTTTTTTATGCTTGTTGTTAATGCATTAAAGTATTATTACGATGATAAGACTTGGGAGTTGAGAGAAGTTAATAAATACTAAGTTTTTTTTTTTAAATCAAAAAATCAAAAAATTTAGATTGGGAGACTGGAGTTCCCACAACGCTTAGAGTTAAAAACCCCCTTTTTGCTGGATTTCAAATAATTTTTTTTTATGCTTATTCTTAATACATTAAAGTGTTATTATGAGGGTAAGACTTGAAAGTTGGGAGAAATTAATAAATGCTAAGAATTTTTTTTTTAAATCAAAAAATTAAGAAATTTAAATTGAAAGATTAAAACTTTCACAAGACTTGGAATTAAAAATTTTCTTTTGCTTAATATATAATATAGATTGGTGAACAAGTCAGTTGGCTTGTTTTGACCAACCAACCACCCACACCCACACCCACACCCACACCCACGAGCTCACGAGTTGTCCTCTCCACCGATTTCTAAGGGTCCTAACCAACAGTCTACACATACTGATCCATTCTCTCAGTATCTTCATAATTTTCCTCTCCATGATTTTTTATTAATTTCCTTATGCCTTTATAACCCAAACCGAACTCTTCACTCTTTCAAGCCTCTTCGATTCTCTTAAAAATACCAATACACAACTTCTTCTCTTTTCTCATACACCATGTCTATGTCCACCATTCTTCTCATCCTCCTCTTCGCTTCCCTATCCTACGCCGTCGACAATCACATTCAAAAATCATCACCACGAAGCGACGATGAGGTGATGGGTTTATACGAAGAGTGGCTCGCGAAACATGGGAAGGCGTACAACTCGCTCGGAGAGAAAGATAAGAGGTTTGAGATTTTTAAGGATAATTTGAAATTTGTTGATGAACATAATTGTGAGAACCGGACGTACAAGGTCGGGATGAACCGGTTTGCAGATCTTACCAATGAAGAGTACCGGTCCAGGTACTTGGGTACGAGGACCGATGCTAAGAGGAGGTTTGTGAAGTCCAAGGTGGGGTTGAGCCGGAGATATGTCGTCCGAGGCGACGAGGAGTTGCCGGAGTCTGTTGATTGGAGGACCAAAGGTGCTGTTGCTCCGATTAAAGATCAAGGGGATTGTGGTAATTAATCTTATTTCATCTTTATCTCTCTCTCAATCAAAAAAAAAAAATTTTTCCTCACAACCATTTATTTTAGTTATAAAAAAATTCACAAATCATTTAAAATATAATTTTTTTATTTAATAAAATAGTCAAAAAATTAAGTAAAATAGTTAAGTTTCCAAATAAAACCATAGTTATTTGTCGAAACGAAAAGAGTTCTAACTGGACTACCATTCTTCTTGATAACATCAGCCGTTCATTTTATAATATTATGTGTGAATTTATTCAATAATAAAAATATTAGATAAATTTGACTATTATAATTACATAATTGATCATATTTGATTTTTAAAAAATATACAATAAATATAATTTTAATTTTTTTTTAATAAAATAGTGTTTTCTATTTTTGTTGATGATGGTCATAACAGACTGCTGGAAGAATGGCAGGTTTGGACTTGCCGTTGAAGCATATGACGTATGGAGCAAAAACTAAGACCAACCAACTTATATCCACCGACCAGTCAAATTAAAAATAAGAACATAGAAAATTAATTCCATTTTCTTTACCTCCTATATAAATTTACCCAACAAATATTATGTATGTATGTATGTGTTGAATTTATGAATGAAAAATTTCCAATCAATATAAGTTTTTTAAAAATAATTTTAGATAAGTGATAAATTTTAGTATAAATATTAATAATTAAAATTATAACATTTTTCATAAATTTATAATTATTTTATAAAATGCTATTAAATTGTAATTTTTCCATTTGTGAAATAAATTTTACTAGTTGATATAAGCCCTAAAAAATAGCTGTGGTGTGATGCGTCATCATTATTTTACTCAAAAAAAAATTATTTTATTTTGGTGGACGAACAGGGAGTTGCTGGGCGTTCTCGACGGTGGCGGCGGTGGAAGGCCTAAACAAGATCAAAACCGGCGAACTGATCGAGCTTTCTGAGCAAGAACTCGTCGACTGCGATCGAGCATACGACGCTGGTTGCAATGGCGGCCTCATGGATTACGCTTTCCAATTCATCATCATAAATGGCGGCATCGACTCCGAATCCGACTACCCTTACCTCGGCGTCGATGGCCAGTGCGATCCCACTAAGGTTAGTTACTTGTTTATTTTTGATTTTGATTATCTATCAGTTTCAAAATTTGATTTTGATTTTGATTTTGATTTGGGTGTTTTTTGAATTTTTGTAGAAGAATGCCAAGGTTGTGAGCATCGATGACTACGAAGATGTACCGCCCTTCGACGAGTTGGCTTTGAAGAATGCAGTAGCTCACCAACCTGTTAGCGTTGCCATTGAAGCCTCCGGCAGAGCTTTGCAACTCTATCTTTCGGTAATTCAATTTCCTCTTTTTTTTATTTCTTTCTTTGTTGGCAATTTCTAAAATTAGCGTTTTTTAAGGATGTGTTTGGATCTTGGATTTGTGGAGGGAAAAGTTAAGGGAAGGAAAGGAGAATTGAAGTAGAAGCTGAATTGGGGGAATTAGTTTTGATAATGAAACGCTGGAAATCATAGCCTTTGGATATTACTCGTTTCATTTAATTTAAGGTTAATTTAGTATAAAGTATAAACCTTTCAAGAATATTCAAGATGTTGCTAAGTGGGTGAATGCTCAATTTTGCATGCCTCATATAGGACAGTTTTTGCGAGTCTTTAGTTTGTTGTCAACTGCTTAGCATTCAAGTACTGTTACTCAAACCCATGTTATTGGTCTACTAGAATTTTTATTTTTACAGTTTGCCTGTTATAAAGCTGTAAATTTTGAAGCTGTTTCCTGGAGGAATGAAACTCAATCTGACCATTGAGAAACCTTTTCACTTGTTCTTCATCTGCTTTCTTTATAAAAAAAAAAACCAACTTCCAAATTCATAATGGTGATTGTTTGATTGATTAATGATAGCTCACAATGAAGCTGCGGCTACCTATTGTCTAAGTCATTGTGGTTTTTGGACAAGTCCGTAGAAACAAATTTATAAAATATATTTCCTTTCATTGTTGTTTCTTTCTCTTAAAATCTCCTCAGGGCATATTCACTGGTGAATGCGGGATGGCATTGGACCATGGTGTTGCTGTGGTTGGTTATGGCAAAGAAAATGGTGTGGATTACTGGATTGTGAGGAATTCTTGGGGAGCTAGCTGGGGTGAGAATGGATACATCAGGATGGAACGTAATGTGGTTGCGACCTACAGTGGCAAGTGCGGAATTGCAATGCAGGCTTCTTACCCCATCAAGGATACCGAAATACCATGGACTTATGGAGATGCAGAAATAGGGATAAGCAGCTCTTGAAGTGTCTTGGAAATTGGCTGCAGAAAGTGAAGGGGTTGTGAGGGAAGGTGCAAGCGATGATCGTATGCTTTGTCGCTCCCTCTTGATTGGTTAGTATGTGCCCTAATTTCCTTCTAGGTTTTAAGTCACCAATGGATGAATGGGCTTTTGATTTTTATTTGCATGATCATTATTGTACATATATTTTCATTCATCTGAACTGTGCTTGGAAACAAACTGATATTGTTGGAAAGCACTTTTGTATACGTCTGTCACTCGATCCTTGTGTCACCAGCTCATCAGTTACTAGTTCTTTTATCGATGTATGCTTCTTCTTGTGTTCAAGACTCTCTCTCTCTCTCTCTCTCTCTCCAATGTGGAAAGTTATTATGGGATCTATAATCAGTACCTCATATCTTATGATGCAAGCTAGATGAACTTGATAAGATATTTTGTTGCCTATCCTGTTATGTCTTTTGCATTTTGCCTCTAGAATGTTTAGATATGAGTTTGTGAAGAAACTCATGAACTTGGTGATCAGTGATGACCATCTAGCATAGCTGCTCAAACATTTGGTGCTCAATGACTTTCACAATTGCTTCAAGAGTAAGGCTGCCCACAGCTTGCCCTTACCAGATCCCACTTTAGTGGGAGTCCCCGTGCCTTGAGTCACCAATTTTTTAATCTCCTTGATGATGTTTTGGTCTTCATTTGAACTTACATCACAAGCCTGTGTTTTAGGTCATTTTCCGTGCATATAAAAAAAACACAAAAATAACATTTTATTGGGTACTGTTTGAGATTCTATTAAGCATGTAATTTGTGAAGAAATAACATGGTAGATTGAACTGCAAAATTGTTTGGAGTATTTTTGCATCATGCAAGACAACTGCAAGGTCATCAGTGCATAATTCAGAAGGCAGTTCAATCCATTACAGCAAAGAGTGGTCATTATAGCTTTATGAACTTCACTAGGCTATTTTTAAGAAAAATTATTTGGTGCTCCAGGGGCGCAACGTGGCGGTGCTCTACACCAATCACAATACACCATGTCCTTTTATATTCTCCAATCACCCAATACAAAATTGCGAGCCTCACCTCCTCAACCAGTTACAACAACCAATAACTTCTCCATTTTTAGACATTGCAGAAACAAACTATAATTGAGGGAGTACTAGTATTGCTTTTAGAATTTTTAAACAACGTAATGTTTCAAGTTGTTTAGTGCTTTTATCATTTTTAAACATTGCAGAAACAGACTAGAACTGAGGGAGTAATATTATTGGCTTTATCATTTTTAAAGCAAAGTTAATTGTTGAATATGACGATCTAGAATTCACTCTGCAGCCATTATTGTATTTGTTTGGTACACGCAAACTGACATAGGATCTTTGTTGTCTATATGTGATGATATTTCTATTCATTTTAGATAAGAAGCTATTTAGGTTTATGGGATATGATTGAGACCCCCTCAAAACTCTCACCCCTGCCACCCTCACAGACACGTGGGGGTTTGGGGATTGGGAGAGAAAAAAAAAATAATAATGAAAAATAAAAAATTAACCAATCAAAAGCAAAAAGAGTCGTGGAGGTGACCTCTAAAGAGGGTCCGAATCTTTTTCCTTAGGTTTATATTCCCAACAATTTTCACACTATGCTTAATAATATATATATATATAAAGAAAAAAATCAAAGAACAATAAATCATAAATCATCCTTGAGAGGACTAGAAACACTCCAATTTGGTTATGTTTTCATTTTTTCTGTTTTTATGTTTTGAAAAACACAAATAGAGCACTGCAGCTGCCTGCCATGATCATCATCTACTTGTACTTTGTTCCTTCTTTACAGGTCCTATTACTCGTAGTTTAACTTTGTTGTTGGCCATGTGTTTGTTATGATGGATGGATAAGCACCAAACCTAGGAATCATGATTAGATTAGTTGTGTTATACCCACGGTAGTGTGTGTAAATTAAATGTATAAATTAAATAAATAATAAAATAAAATAATTCAGAAAATAATTATATAAATTAAATTTCAAATTAAACACTTACAGAAATTAAAGTTGAGACTTGTATTGAACACAATTTTCTTTAAAGCAGATTTTGCCCTTGTTCCGGTACTTCGAGATTTACCGACGTCTACTTCCCAAGATGCAACGACTAACACTTGAATTTGCAGCTCTACAAAATCAAGTCTAGCGAATGAAACGATACTATAACTCTTTATGTTTTTTTTCCTAAAAATAAATTCAGAAACAGATGCAGAGCAAAGGAGGACGAACAGAAGAAGAAAGGGAAGAAGTTTGAAAAATTTTGATGGAAATGAATGCTGGATGGCCAACTATTTATAGGAGGAATGATGGCTATTTGAACAGGTACCGAATAGATAGAAACCTATTCGGGCAGATTCAATACTGTTTGGACAGATTTGGTTGGAATTCAACAGGTATGAACCTGTTTTGAACCTTTGAACTTGTTCGGGTGGGTTTGAACTTGTTAGGGATCTGTTTGGGCGAAGGAAAATTTTTGGACCAATTTATTTTGAATTTTGAAACCAAAATAATAAATAAATAAATTACAAATGTTTTTGACCAAAAAAAATAAGTATTGGGTTGGACAAGCCCAATCGAATTTCACACCACACACCTAAGCCTAGCTTGACCGGACGAACGACGACGGCGGTGCGTGTGTGGTTTTTGTTTTGGATCCAATAGGTTTAGCCCACTTTACTCATAATCTCACTCTTCTACAAACTTGTGTACCCCTTGGGGCCCATCCCAAGTATCCCAAGTTAAGGTATATAAATCCATACAAATCTATAAACCTTTCCAATGTCAGAGAAGCACATTTTACAAATATGTAGGAAATTCACCTAAAACCATTCCACGAACCAAAAAACGCGCGTTGAATTCTTATTCATCAGGAAATGGTTTTGACCGGCCAAATACATGATTTTATTCACTACGTGACATTAAATATGAACCCAATTAGAAACGTTAAAAATAACACTTGGGTCCCACCTTAATTAATGGTCAAAGTTAGCAAAAAATAAGGATTTTCTAAAGCCATTTTTCAATAATCCCTCACATGAATGGAATTTACAATAACGGACATGCAACAAGATGCAAACAAAAAAAGAGTACATTAAAAAGATACACCACATCGAGATAGGTAACTTTTGGTTTTGAACCTCCTCTAGTGAAAGCTTATCGGACTTACTGGTTAACCAGTGGACGCGATGTCTTGAACTGTTCAGCTGTTTGTGTAAGTCAAGACAATAGACTACACATAGTGTATCCGCAGACACAGTTTGGTTCTTACTATTATGTTCATTTTGGCCCTGAACAATACCTGATAATTTATGAATGTTCTAGAGAATTTAATCTTCTTAATTCTCACAGAATCGACCCAATTCACACTCATATAAGTAATTTTCCAACAAGTTGTTGGGAGTAGTTGGCACAACAAACACGTTTTTATTTTTAGGTGGTGTTTGGCAAGTTTTTCTCATAGGTTTTTTTTTATTTTTTCTACTAAAAGAAAAAATTTTTGCAAAATAAAAAAAAAAAACAAATCCAAACCAAATATTACATCCGACCCCATAATCATTTCATTTTTTATCTCACAAACATCACATTCAATCACAAAAAAATCCAACTATATCTTTCCGAACACTAAAATTTTTTTCTCTAATAATATCTTATAACTAAAAAAATTAACATAAAAACTTACTTTCCAAACACCTACTTAGTCGTGGTGTTATTATTTTTGTTTTTGTTTTTGGTTGCCATGATCATCAAATTAATTAATGACAGCTAAATAACGTGAGGGAAAACATGCATACATACATGTACATAAAAGAGGTGGAGTGGATCGCCTCTGGCACATATTTAAATTTTGATTTTAAAACTATGTACGACCCCATATGCATTGTTATTAAAATTCTAACCCGATATGCATTAGCACAGATTTAAAGTTCTACAAAATTTTGAAGTAACTACAATTTTAGCTACAAAAGGTTGTTTTGAAAAGTTGGTAAAAAGTTAATTTTTAATTTTTTTATCAAATTTTTTAATTTTTTTAGAAAGTGATTTGAGAAGTTGGTAAAAATGTGATTTTTGGCTTTTTAGATTAATATTTGTTTATGACATTAAATCAAAATAAAATGACCAAAATATCATTGCCAAACTTTGGGATTTTAGGTAATTTGTTAACATGGAGGGTATTTACGTAATTTCGCAGGACAACGTTTTTGTCACCTCCCAAATGCAACAATTGTGTTTTCAGCTAGCCCAACTTTTTTCCACATCATCAAAACGCTTGCGTTTTTGTACTTTTTCCAAAACGGCACAAAATCTTATAGCATTATACTACGATCTTGATTGTAGTAAATATATCAAAAAATTTCAGCTCCAATTGTCTTCTCTTATGAGGAATTTTATTAAGAAAATTGCAAATAAGTGAGTCAATTTTCAAATAATTGCATTACGGTGGAATATTTTTTTGTGCAAGTTTGGCACATAAGAAATACTTGTACCAAACGCACAAGAAACTCACACCGCCATAAAAAAATTAAAAAAATAAAAAGGAGTTAGTCTTTCACAGCTCCTTTGAAATGCAACACAATTTTTCCATTTTTTTTAGAAAACTTGAAGATAATAAAAAAAGGGGTCCTTTTTCAGACACTTATGGTAGGCTAAGTCTTGTGTAATTTCTTATAGAGTCTTAAGTCCTATTTAGATAGGAATGTATTCCACAAGATCCTATATAAACGTAACGTGACGTGACACTTACATAAACGTAACGTAACGTGACACCTATATAAACGTAACGTAACGTGACACCTACATAAACGTAATGTAACGTGTCACGTTACGTTTCGCAAACTTAATGAGTTTTTATTTTTTAAAATTAAATGTGAAAATGTTGCTGGTTTATGTTAGTGTCACGTTACGTTTCATATAAATATGATTTATGGTAACATTCAATTTCCTATATAGGAAATTGAATGTTGCCATTAATCATAAGTGTCACGTTACGTTTATGTAGGTGTCACGTTACGTTTATGTAGGTGTCACGTTACGTTACATTTATGTAGATATGATATATGGTAACATGCATGTTACCATAGATCATAGGTGTCACATTACGTTTATGTAGGTGTCACGTTACGTTACGTTACGTTTATATAGATATGATCTATGGTAACATTCAATTTTCTATATATAGTTTTACTATTATTTATGATATTAACAACTAATATTGAGGGTAAATGTGTCAACAAACTTCCCATAGAACTTATGGGAATATAAATTTTTTAGTAGGACCATATGTAGCATAAGTCTCCCTAATAGGACTTATAAATAATTTTCCCATAAAAAAAAACAGTCTCTCAAGTCATGAGTCTCAACCTCGTATGTCAATTTATGCGTTTGAACTTTAAGATTATATTTGAATTATGAATTTTGGTAAAGATTTAAAAAGGAAATTATGAAAATATTTACATCAAATATCTTATCCCTCACTCCCCCTCTTCTCTATTATTGAAGAAGATTTTTCAAATTATTTTCATCAAAATGTTTGATGGGAGAATTGCAATTTAGTTTCTCTCTAAAATTAAAGCTAATGAATTCAATTTATTACTTGAATCAATTTTTTTTGAGGAAAAATTTACATACAAAAAAATCGCTAAAATCAATATTAATGACCATTTTCTTCTAATTGTTATTAATAAATATTATTAGTTAATATACAATATAACAATTTATGTTAAGCACAATTCTCTGAAAAAAGAAACCTTCTGCTAACAAACCATATGATCGTATGTGTATTGAAATTGATTTTTGTCTACACAATTTAAATGAACGTGACTTGTAAATAGGGGTGTGCACGGTCGGTTGGATTCGGGTTTATTCTCAAACTAGCAGTCGAACTGAATACATCGGGTGAAATGAAAGGTTATTCGTTGTCGATCGGCCAGCAGTTAGAAATCGACCGAATCAAACCATGCGGTTTGACGGTTAGTTCGGTCGGTATTAGAAATGATACAAATCTGGAAACAAAAAAATGAAGGGTTGAGAAGAAAAAAGACAAGATAGACACTGTCGTTGATTAGAACCACCACCATAGAAAACGCCATCGCCATCTTCTATTATGGAACAATACCAACATCATTGATATACTACCAACGATCAATGTTGATTGCCATTATTAATTTTTTCAGAGAAGGTAGATTAAGATTCAGAGGAAGGGAGATTGAAGAGGCCAAAGGGTTTTGGAGGAGAGAGAGAGTCGAAACGCATGAGAGAGAAATGACCAGTGTAATGGAAGAGAGAATGATATTTGAGAGAGAGAGAGAGAGAGAGAGAGAGAGAGAGAAAGAAATGGAAAATAGAGATATACCCTTCAACGAGAAAGAGAGAGTAAGACCATCTCTAACTATTCACCAAATTCATCATTGTATGAGAGGGTTCAAGAACGTCGTTGGAAAATTCGAAGATCTTCGAAGATGACTCGAATTCCTTTAGAAATTGTGAGAGGCTTATATTCTTCAATAGTCTCAACTAAGAACACGAAAGAAAGGAGATGATGGAGATAAGAGATTGGGTGAAGAAGAAGGCAAAGTAGCTAGAGAGAGAATAATGGCAAGGCTCTCCCATGGATCTCCCACTTTCACTCTCAAGGTTGATAATGGAGAAGGGAAATTAGTTCTTTCCCAAGAGTTAACTCTTCAAAATCCATCACTTGTAAAGCTATGGGTGGGTGCTATTTATAGGCACCTCATGATATAGGATGAAGCCCATGTGCAAGGCACATGGGGAATATTCTCTCTAACTACCTTGTCCGAGGAGGTGACCTCTTCAAGGATGAGGAAAATCCCGAAGAGGAGATTAATCTCTCGGTAAACCTTTCTTCTTAGCCACACCTAACCAATGATCCCCCATCATCCCAAAGGGCCGAGGTAGTCCTAGAGGACTCCCCGCCACTAAATAATGCCGAGTCTCATGGACCCCCCCGGGGTTGTGCCACCTCGACCCAGGTATAGGCTAGTTTAACCGAAGAGTGAATTTATCTCCACTCACCGTCCTCAGGATGAGGTCCTTTATTCGAACTCCATTACGCCCATGGTTTTGGTGCGTAGATCTCGGAAAGCTCTGAGCCTGCAAGTGTTCTGGGACTCATTAATGGAGCGGCTTCTCGATTGCGTCTGAATCCGTTCAAAGCCAAGTATTTCGGATCTCTAGGTTCGTGGATCCAAACCCTTTCGAGTCCGAGCCCGAGTAAGTCTATAAGTTCGTGGATCTGAACATTTTCGAGGCTTAGAGCAATTCGACCCGTTTGATGGCAATTAATCTGGGCCCACCAATCTTGGGCTATTGGGCCTAATTAATTTAGCGGACTCAAATTAACTCCTCTTATAATCATCAAATTCAAATTTGATGAAAAAGAGGTGCTTTTTATGCTCCAATGGTTGCATCAAAACATTATTAAATTGAGAAAATATCAAACGTTTCATCAAACTGAGGATGGCTTACCCCTTTTAACAATTTACTGTACATAGTCGTTGAGTTAGACTCATCAGATGTCCGGCCGGATGTCCTCCGGATAACCGCTGTAAAGCAAAAATTTGTAAAAATTTACATTGACAGGTCAACCGACCTCAGCATCTTTTTTGACTCCATTTCCATTTTCTCCTGAATCCACTTTTATTCTGTTCTCTTTCTCAATTCTCATCTCTGTTTCACTCTATACCTCCAATTCCAATTCCATTTCCATTTCCAATTCCATGAGCAAGCTGTGCATCAAGCCAATTCATGATTTTTGTATTTCATAATACAGACACATTTTTTATTCGAGAACCGATGGTAGTGTTTTGTGTAAAGAGATGATGAGCCATCCATGAACCCCTTGGTTTATAGCTATCAAATAGCAGTGAGACGCGTCATTACTCTTATTAATGTTTTTCCCTTAGATGTTCAGTGTTTCATCGGCTCCATCTTCGTTCAATCAATTCACAAATTCCAAATTCTAAAATAATATTATGAAACTCTAAACACTTCTATCTTTAAATCCAAATGGAGCAGCAACTGACCAAAGTGGGAGAAGATTAGTTGTTCAGTGCCTCATGGGCTCCCCCTCTTCTCTCTTTTGCCCCGTTGTTTTCCTTCTCTTTCGGGGTTGGCCTTCTTCCAATTGTTCAAATTATTATTTCCCCTTCTATTAATCATCAACTAAATAAATCTAAGAAAATATTATTGTAAAATTCCCTTCTAATCGTACTTAAATTTCCCTAGTAATTGTGAAAGTTTCATTGGAGAGGAGTTATAGAGAGATGAGTGTAAAACCGAAGAAAATTCAAGAAGATCAAGATGAGGATTACGAATCAGTAGATTAATTCCCATTAGAGAAGCCTTTTTCTAATGTGGATATTTCAATAGTTTTTTATTTCATGCTCAGTCTTTCTGAGCAAACAAACAATAATGGCAGATCACAACAATGGAAAAAATTTAATTTTGCTCTTGCTTCTCAACCCCTGAACGTCTTGTGATTTGATGAAAGTACTGTCGAAGCGTTTAATATCAAATAGAAAAATTGATTATATTTTTATTCAAATTTAATAAAATGTCTGGTGAATTGTTGGAGATGTTCAAAATAAAATGAAATGAAAGAGAGAGAGAAATCAATGCATTAATGGAAGAAATATACGAAAGATTTTTTTTGGAAAAATGAGATAGGTTAGGTGGAGAGATGGTCAGCATTTTTGTGGGAAGATGAGTCAGAGGTAATGAATTGTCTCAAGGAGAGAGACGTCAATGTTGAGAGAGAGCATGTCAGCTTAATTAATGTATATTGCAGAGAAGGGGCAACAATTTCAATGAGAAAGAAAGAGGGAGCGTCAAAAATGTGTGAGGATCCTCTAGAGTGCCTTCTCTAGAGTGATCTCCTAGAGTGAACAATCGAAGGGCTAAAATTCTTCCTCGTCAAAACGACGTCGTTTTGGCGTGAAATTTGAAAAAAGAAAAAAAAGAAAAACAAAGAAAAAAAGGAAAAAAAACTCAGATTTGTCTCTGTTCTCTTCTTTTTCTTTCCCCAAAATCCAGTTGAATCAAAATCCATCTTCAAGTGCTCTTGCATTCTTTGTACAATCAACACAAAGGGTGAGATTAATGCACAGCTACGAATATGTATATCTATATCCATATATATATATATATTTACAGACCCCATGTATATTTTCAAGTGCACAGCGAGGTTGATTAATTCCCAAAACCCAGTTGATTAATGCTTCTTCAAGTGCTCTTGCTTTCTCGATTCCTTATCAACCTCGCAGTAAATTGAATCAAAATCCATCTTCAAGTGCTCTTCCGTGTCAACCTACGAATATGTATCTCTATATGCATATATATATATTTTTACAGACCCCATGTATATTTTTTTTTGATCAACAACAGACCCCATGTATATTTTTTTTTGATCAACAACAGACCCCATGTATATATGTATATCTATATGTATATTTACAGATTGAATCAAATGAAAATGGATTTTGATCCGTGAGATTTGAATAAATAAAAAAGAAGATTAAATCAACACAAGCATCATTCAGTTTCTTCAAGACAGAATCAAAGACGATGGAGATCGGCAGACATGTAGATCGGCGAAGGAGATTGTTCAACTCGTCGACGGATCGAAGACGAAGGCAACGTCGGCAGACATGGAGATCGGCGAAGGAGATTGTTCAGATTGTTCAGCTCCTCTTCTCTCCTCTCAGCCCTTCTCTCTCTCTTTCTCTTCTCTCAGCCCTTCTCTCTGTTTAGACATCTGAGTTTTTTTTTTTGTTTTTTTGTTTTTCAAATTTCACTCCAAAACGACGTCGTTTTGGCGAGGAAGAATCTCAGCCCTTCGATTGTTCACTCTAGGAGATCACTCTAGAGAAGGCACTCTAGAGGATCCTCGCGCGTCAAAAATTGGTGAAGATCTTAGATCACATATAAAATATAATTGAATTGCACCAATAATAATACAATAGGTGGGAAAAATATTTAGTGTGTTTGGTTTAAATTTTTTGTCTTAAGTTTTTTAAAAATTGAATTTTTTAATTTTTAGTGAATATTTTTAAAATTTTAAACGTTTTTTTTTATTTTTTTATATGCACCTTACTTAGATGTATCTAAAAATTAAAAAATTTGTAAAAAAATATTTTAAAAAATTAATAAATATATAGAAATATAAAAAATGTACTGAATTCTTGTATATATTTTTTTTTATATTTTTGGTATTTAGTAAATTTTTAAAAAAAAAATTTCTACAATTTTTTTACTTTTTAGATGTATTTATGTTAGGTGTGTTTAGAAAGTAAAAAAATTGCTTAAAATATTAAAAAAATTTAATGAAAACAAAAAAACACGAAAAATAAGAAAATAGGATTTTCTAAAAAGTATTTTTAGAAAAATAGAACCAAGCAAGTTGATTGAATAATATAT
Source organism: Camellia granthamiana (assembly GCA_036172215.1). Classification (NCBI taxonomy): domain Eukaryota; kingdom Viridiplantae; phylum Streptophyta; class Magnoliopsida; order Ericales; family Theaceae; genus Camellia; species Camellia granthamiana. The sequence goes on from CM069906.1 coordinate 114,724,772, forward strand.
GAATGAATAATGACTTGGACCCCCTTTTTTTCCCACCCCCCTTGACCCCCTCTTCACTTGATTGGCTACTTTTTCTTTTTTTCTCTTTTTTTATTCCTTCTCCTCCAATCACCATCTGTCACGTGTCTGTGTGGGTAGTGGGGGTGGTGATTGGAGGGAGTCTCAATCATCACCCAAAATATATCGGTCGGGTCTTAAAAATTCATTTCTATAACCTTTTTTAAAAATTTCTTGGTATAGAAGATACCGAAAAGATATGCATAAATAAATATTTGTATTTTGTGTTCAAAGAAAATGGAATACAAAATATACAGATGTGAGATAAAAATTATTTGCATATATATATAATGTTATATGTATTAATTAATGTACTAAGTAGTATACTAATTGATGATGTGCCATAATTTAAAAAGTTTTTGGTATTTGTAATGTTATTAATGAGTGATATTAATAATATTGTCATAACTAGTATTGGTACACTAGTTAATACATTAATTGATGCATATAGCACCACCGTGTGTATATATATATATAATATATATGAACATATTATCTCACATTTGTACATTTTGTATTTGATTCTCTCTATACATCTTCTTTTTTTTTTCTTTTTTTTTTTGATAAATAAATAGCTAAAATGCTTGGAATCCCATTTTTAGATAAATTGCGTGACAGATAGATAGGGATGACAGTTGCTTGTTCAAATGGAGTGTTGAAAATTATTGCAAAAATGTATGAACACGGCCTTTTAAAAATTCATTTCCTATCTTCTTCTTCGGTTTTTTTTTTTGGACTGTAGATACAATGGAAAGGAATGAATTTGACTGCAACAAACACTAAAATTAATCCAACAAAATGGGTGAGAGGTGGGGCATATATATTATTCTGTTTCCAGAGCAGTGTCAACTCGATTGCAGCAACGACATAACCTCTTACATGATCTTCATGGACAACCTCATCAACTCCCCGGCCGACGTAGCTTACCTTCATTACCACGGCATAATCGAGCACAGGCTCAGCAGTGGTGCCGAGGTGCCCGACCTCTTCAACCGCCTCTGCGAAGAGGTGGCTTTCGACATCAACGACAGTTATCTTTCCCGGTTGTCTGAGCAAGTGAACAAGTATTACACTCACCGGTGGAACGCTTGGCGGGCGAGCTTGAAGCATAACTATTTTAACAATCCCGGGGCTATCATCTCCTTCGTTGCGGCTGTGGTGTTGTTGATGCTTACTTTTGCTCAGACCTTTTATGCTGTTTATGGCTATTACAATCCCCGTTAATTTTTTTTATTTTATTTTAAATATGAATCATTTACATATATTATATTGTTTTTGTTTCTTTTACTTTGTAAATGTTTTCATGGATCGTTTGGATTGTTTGTTTATTTAAATTACACTATTGGATTATAATGAAAGATTGATTGCATTATAACTAATCAATCATCTTGTGATTTTCTGACAAACGTTACTGAAAATTCCTCTAATGACATTCTTGCCATCAAACTTAATCTATGATCTACTTTTCATCTCAATTGAAAAATGATATACCATGATAATTTTTATATAAAATTTGTTTTCAAATGATATAACAGTGGTAAACTTGTAATTATAATGATGATTATTGTGTTTTTAAATAAAACAATCACAATAAATCATGTCATTCGAATATAATAATTTCATATAATTTTTTTTAATAATTTGCATATCATTACTTTTCTAAATAACTTGCACAAAGCTTGTACACACATCCAACCATCTCTTTTCAAAATGAAAGTAACTTGTACAAAGCATGTACACACATCCAACCGTCTCTTTTCAAAATGAAAGTAACTTGTACAAAGCATGTACACACACATCCAACCATCTCTTTTCAAAATGAAAGTAAGCCTATGTTTGGGACATTGGGTTTGAGGATTTTTTTGACTAAAATTGTCACAAAAAACAAAACAGACTTTTTAACCTAGTAAGACAAAACATCACAACCAACCTATAATCATTACATTATTTCTCTCATAAAAAAAGTCAAAAGTCCTTCCCAAACTAGGTTTTTTAGCTCCAAGCTAAAATACCCAAAAAAATAAAAAAAACCAAAAAGGCAACTCACGTCCCAAACGAAGCCTAACTTATCTTTGGTTAGACTTGTGACTTGACCGGTTTAGTCTAATTTAGGCCAAGTTTGGCAAGTTGAAAAAAAGTCAAAAAGTCAAAAGCTTAGTCAAAAAGTTAAAAAGTTATCACTATTCACCAAAAGTCAAAAAGTACGGCTGCACAACTCCCAATCCTAATTTTTTCCTGCAAACTAATTTATACAATTTTTTAATATACATTTTTCCATAAAAAGTCAAAAAGTTAACCCAAACAGCCATATTTTTTTCCTCAACTTTTTAGTCCAAAAAGTCAAAAAGTATACTTATTTAAGACATTCCAAACAATCCCTTATTGGCCCAAAAATACAACATGTGAAGATGATATGATATGTTCATCTTTTACCCTTATATACGAAATCATTAAAAAAATAAATAAATAAATAATAGTTAAATTGATCAGACAATTATAATTATGTGATTTTATCATGTTTATTGTTTTAAAAAATGTGCAACAAATATAATTTTTTTTTAAAATACTATATTTTAACTCTCAAATCCATTTGATTTTACTTTTTTTTCTTTTTTTTTTTTCGTTCATGAATAACTCACACAAACAAAAATAAAAGATAAATAACTCGAAATATCTTGAAGGGTCCTGTTGTGGCCTTAAAACAATGGACTAGTCCAGTCACAAGAGGACAGAAGAGAAATTGCCCTTTTTTTTTTTTTTTTTTTTTTGATACAATGGAAAATAACACTGAAAACAGAAGACTAGACCCTTTCCCTACCTAACTCCAACACGTCTGCAACTAGCAGCTCTCTAATCTCAGCAGGAGGGTCATTAACAACTAAGATGTCTTCAGGATGAGTAGCTCCCAATTTGGCTAGAGCATCCGCGCAGAGATTTCCTTCACGATAAACATGTTGGGCGATGCATTAGCAGCCATTGAATATGATCCTCGCATCTTCCACCAGACCTCTATAAGGGTGTTTCTCTCCAGGGCCTTCTACAAGTAGCTTCACAACCTCTTGGGCATCAGTTTCCACAATCACTTTATTGAAGCCTTTTTGGAGAATGATTGTCAAGCCTTTATACACCGCCCATAGTTCAGCTTTAAGGCTGGTACAACTTTCCATCCTTCCATAGTAGTCGCAGATCCCAGCTCCCCTCTCATCCCAACTGAGATCCCCAAAGGCATTAGGGCCCCTACTATATTTGCTTCCATCCGTGTTCAATTTCAGAGTACTTACAAGAGGGTGAGACCATTTAATTAGTCTAAATGGAGGTCTAGGATTAATAATAGATAAGTTGAAAGTAAGATCAATTTCAGTAGAGTAATCAAGAATAAATTTCAAACTCTCAAATTGATTGGATAATTTGTTTTCAAAGCTTATGAAGTTTGGATTGTTTTCAAGTGAGACCAACAGTGGTACATGCAGATGATTGGATGAAAATTTAGCTTGTATTGGCGATCTCTAACTCGAGTTAGAGATCAGCCAATACATCCAATTTTCATCAATCATCTGCAAGTACCACTGTTGGTTTCTGACAACAATCCAAACTTCCTTAGCTTTGAAACATGCTCTAAATAGATAGTTGAGATCCTCAGTTTCATTGCAAAATGGGCAACAAGAGTTATCTGAAACCCTCTTTTCAATCTCATGTTGGTCAGGAGTTTGCCATGTAAAATAGTCCACAAGAAGCCTTTTAGCTTTTGTGGAATTAGTGGTAACCCGTGCTATGTACGGGATTTTATAAATTAAAAAAAATATATTATAATTATCTTGAAATAATTTAATATTTTATCTTGTGGTATACATAAAATTTATAAGTTAACTTTTATATTTATAACTTTTTAAAATATTAGTTTAAAAAAAATTAATATATATATATATATAAGTCTAATTAGTGCAATTTTGATAATTTCTATTAAAAAAAAGTTAAATTTAATTAAATGAGTTATGACATACCTCTTCTTGTTATGAAAATATACAAATTTAAAAGTTATATGTAAGACAAATATACAATTAAATGTGAAGTGAAATTATATTTAATAATAATTAATATGATGTTTCTATTATTAATCCAATAATTTAAGTTACATTTCTTTTTATTTCAGTTTCATAACTAAAAATACAATATGAATATAATACACACATAAATTTCTAGTCTTTAAGAATAAGAAAGTTTCAAAATATTTTCAAACTTTCATTATTTTTTATTTTATTTTATTTTTTATCTAATTTGATTTTAAATTTGAATAAAATTTTGATTTTATATGAATTACTTTAACTTTTTCATTAAATTTTTATCAATTTTTAAAACAATTTCATTCTTATCCCAATTTTTTTTTCTTTTCACCAATTTTGATGGAAAAAAACAATAATTTTCAACATTTCATCTTTTTAATTTTTTATCAAATTATAATTTGATTAAAAAAATATTAAGGGTTGAAGATTCTTTTAATTGGAATTATAATGAAATAATATCTTGAAATAGTCAAAGTTTGAATATATGGTTGGTTGAAATGTATAATTTAATTAATTATCTTCTCATATTTGTATAAAAATTGACACTTATGACTACATCATTATAAGTCAGATTATGGGAAAAATTTTGAGGTGTCAAACATTTTCTATTTGTAAATATTCTACATATTAAATATAAATAAAAAAAATTGTGTAGTTTTTGGATATGTGTTTATCAGTTTTGTTTTATGGACATAAACCATTGATGTTTCAATTTAAAAATTAAAAACTAAAAAGTAAAAATAGATTGGATTTTTTAGAGATAAAAGAAATCATCTAACTCTTCTATATACTATTTAAGATGGGCTATTTAATTACATAAAAAAATAAAAATTATATTTAGAGGTATTATATACGACTATAGATGTAACAAATTACTATAATATATATGAAAAGTTATATTAAGTTTTCATTTTCAATTAATTAAATTATAATTAACAAACTAACAAATAGCTGTAATTGTATAATGGGATTGAAAGAGGATAAAAATAAATAACACAATGATATTTAAAATTTTTAAATTTACCTAATATTATAGTAAAATCTTGAATTCTCAATAAATTTTCACATTTTCTATAAAATAAAATGACAATAAAAAATAAAAGATTTTGATACTCATTTTTTTTACTTCAATTTTATAGTCTTCATTGAAGAAAACAAAATCCAATCAAAATGCTTGACACAAAACGAACATAGATACTTTGATTGCAATCATAATTACCAATAATTCTTCTCCACCATGCAAACTTGTAAACAAACAAATAAACATCACTAAAACAGAAACCAAAACCAAAACAACAGCAGAGAAAGAGAATCATACATGGAAAAAAAAATTAAAAAACAAATAAATTTATGGAATTAGAGAATGTTACCTCCAGCAACTTAAACCTCATATAACCCAATCCGTTAGCTCAACCTCCAGTGCCCGCGAAGTTTAGGAGTTTGGATAACTAATCAGATTATTCTTTAAATAAGACTTAAAAATTGATTAATTTGTTCCATTAAGTGATTTAAAATTTTTATAGATACATACAAGAAAAATAGATAATTATATTACTAAATCATAATTCAAATTTAGATATTATCATATTTTTTTGAAATCCATATCTAAATTCTTATCTTTTTTTTTTTATTATTATTTTTGTGTGGTTTCTATTTTTTTTTTTTTCAATTCATTTAAAATGGAGTTGTGGGTTTCTTTTTTTTTTCCCCCCTATTTAATTTATCTATGGCTTCCATTTGTTTTTAATTATTATTATTTAGGTAGTTATGATGTGAGTTAGATATGTGATAGATATGTGGGTTTTATTGATTTAAAGTATGATGGTGGGAGATATTTTCAAATTAGATTTGTTTGGATAAACTTTAAAGATTTTTAAATTTTTAAATTGGATATTGAAATACAAAAGAAAGATTTGAACTGAATAAATAAAAAACAAATTTATAATTTTATTTGTTTGTATATTTGATTTTTAGTTTTTTTTTTTTTGGTTATGTTATAATATAATATATAAGATATAGATAGATATTCATAACTTTTATGAAAAATATTATCTGATTTTTTGAGAAAGAGAGAAGGCAAGCAAGTTTTAATATTTTTTTTGAAAATCGATAAAAGAGATTAGGATAGAGAGATTATGAAATATTTTTGTTATCTTTTCATTTGAAATTCATAAATTAAAGGATAATTAAATAAATAAATCAGTCAATAGTTTTTTTTTAAAAATCTATTTTATAAATTGAAAAATCAATAATTTTAGAAAATTGATTAATTTGTTCTATTAAGTCATTTAAAATTTTGATAGATACATCAAAAAAATAGATAATTATATTATTAAATCATAATTAAAATTTAGATATTGTTATATCTTTTTGAGATCCATATCTAAATTCTTATCTTATTTATTTTTGTGTGGCTTCTATTTTTTTTTTCAATTTATTTTAGATGGAGTTGTGGGTTTTTATTTTTTTAAAAAAATTTAATCTATCTGTATTTCTATTTGTTTTTAATTATCACTATTTAAGTAAGTTATGATGCGAATTAAATATGTGATAGATATGTGAGTTTTATTGATTTAAAGTATGATAGTGAGAGATATTTTCAAATCAGATTTGTTTAGATAGACTTTATAGATTTTTAAAATTTAAAATTGGATATTGAGTGGCAAAAGAAATATTTTAACTGAATAAATAAGAATCTAATTTATTAGTTTTATCTTTTTGTATATCTGATTTTTATTTATTTATTTATTTTGTTGTGTTATAATATAATATATAAGATATACACAGATACTCACAACTTTCATGAAAAATATTATTTGATTTTTTTGAGGAGAGAAAAGGAATGCAAGTTTTAATTTTAATTTTTTTTTTTGAAAATTGGTGAGAGAGATTATGATGGAGAGATTATGAAATATTTTTGTTATCTTCCAATTATTATTTCTAAAATAATTAAATAAATAAATCAGCCAGTAGGTTTTTTAATCTATTTTATAAATTGAAAAATTAATAATTTTAAAATGAGAGTTTGGAGCTCTTAGGAGGCTTCTCATTGAAAACCCCTTTTTCTTATATAATATACTAGCATATCATCTATGCTATGCACAAGATTGAATTTAAAAAAATTATTTATGGTTATGTCAAACATAGTTTTAATTGTTAGCATAAAATATACGTAATTTTAAAGAAAATGTTGACATTGCATAATTAAAGTAATAAAAATAAGAATTTATTACATTTGTTCCAAATTCACTGAATAAATAAAACAAAGTATAACTAAATCTAAATTGTTGTGGGCCTTTTATCAGCATTCTTGCATTGTCAACATGATAGTTAGTATTATAATTAATGAACAACACATATATTATGTATTTATAAAATGTTATAAAGTAAAAATGTTATACTTACATATTATTATTATTATTATTATTATTATTATTATTATTATTACCTTCTGAAAAGTATAGACATTCTTCAGACCAATCTATATTTGGAACAAAGGTCACGCACGGTGCACAATCTAGTTGACGTGGCATTGTTGGTACATGTATGATAAATGCTTAGGCACAGTTTTGGCATGACGCAATATAATTTTTAATTATTCTAACACCATTATCCTACAAAATTTTAGAATTATAACTTTGTGTTTGAAAAGGTAAGAATAAATTTTATAATTTCCTACCTTTGATCTCATATTCTTCAAATATGATGGTTGACATCGCAAGATAAACTCTACCCGTTTATCTTGAACAGTGAGATGTGTTGAACCAGTACTGCCTTTGACCACAATGTTAACATTGTATCTAATCAAAAAAAAAAAAGGACACTTGTTAAAAGGAAATATTGTACCTAATGAAAAATTAAAACACTTGTTAAGTTTGAATTATTATTGTACATAGCAATTATTTACCTAAAGAAAATTACCTCGTTATAATATCAATGTCATCATATATGCAATGACGACAAACAATGTGATCATAATGATATTCAACTTTTTTATAGCAATTTTTGCACAAATCAATCTAAAGGTTGTCAACATCAATTTGTTCAATATACCTAAATATTCGAAAATATGAAACCTACAAAATATTTGAAAAAACAAAAATTAATCTCTCTATAAACAAAATTTATATACATATCGTTTAACTTTCATTAATTACGATGATAACAATTCTTACCTTTGGCATAGGTGCAAAATCACATATTCGAATTCTTTTGGCATTTGATATTATTAATGACTGTGAAATTAAGAATCCATTTTTTCGATTCCAAGATACCAACTTTTGTGATATAGGATTCATAGCAAGCCTAGATAAACATGTCAATATATATATAATTGTGAGAATCATATTGTCATATATAATTGGTTAATATTATATGGTCATAACATACCACACTCAAATATGATTTGTATAACGGAATGAATGATTAATATATAACTTGTTGTATTTGCATGTAGCGAGACATGGACCTAGAAGTTGAGAAAAGATAATTTATTAATATCAATATTTGTATATGCATGTAGATATTATAAAAGTGAATGAAAAGTAATCTTACCAATGATAATCTTTTAACTCATTCTCTAAAGTACGATATAGTTGCATGTCATCAGTTGTTGCATAACACATCCCATAGAGTTAGTCTTACTAATGTGAAACTGTTTTTTACAATTAAAAAAAAAAGTTTGAGATTATGAAAAAATAATATAATTCATAAAGTATTTCAAATTTGGTGAAGACGCAGAAATATGTTATGGTATCATACCTTGTATCAAGTAGTAGAATATCTCTCTTGTAATTATCACGATTTACAATACCTTGACATTCAGTTACACTAACAACCAAGCCAATCACATCTGCATATTTTAGTATTGGCATGTTTATTGTTTTGATAGTTAAAATTTTTTGTATTGGTAATAAACTATGTAAGTGTATAATCTAAATAAGTATCATTTGGTGAAAGTAATGTACCTATTAATTGAACATCTTGATAAAGAAATTGGCCAATGTCTAATAATTTCTTAATGAAATACCACTGAAGTAGCATATTATTATCATGATCAAGTAAGTGCACAATTGTTGTATCATTAGTAAAAGACATCTTATAATAATATGGCATCAACTTGAATTTCTCATTAGCCAATGTAATATGAACTCCTCTGAAACAATATATTTTTCCTTCAATTAAATGTTCTTTGAAGTAATCATATTCTTCAGAGCATACAGTTCCTTCCATTACATCACTCTTTGAAAAAAGGTAATAAGAACACATTTTTAACATAATATAAAACAAAATATTTAACAATTATTGTAACGCCTTCAAAATAATACATATAAACCCCACATTTTTGACATGCATAGACATAAGTGAATAAAGCATATTTCCATTCATCAGAGTATTAAGTACAAAAGTATTTCATGTTGACATCAAAAGTAAATGCCCTACGGGCTTACAACTTTCCAAGTCAACACTTTGGTTACAACAAAAGAAGAGTTCTAATCTTTTTACAAAATAAGCCATTGGCTTGAATTTACATGTAATACCAAAAAGATAACAACAAAAGATCTTCAGCCTCTAAGCCTTCCAAACTACGTCCTTGGAGGTGGCATATCACCTGAACCTGAAAATGGTATCCCATATAGGGTGAGCCAACGCCCAGTAGATATATGCTAAACATAATATGAACAATAACTAAAAACATTAGTTTTTGATAAATGTTTAACTCAAATAAATAGATGTACATCTCTTTCATACCAATCCATATTCACAGGTATGTATATATACATATATATATACATATCTTTTTTCCGTTTCATTATTCAAACCAATTCATAGATATGATTCTCAATTCATCCAGATAGTTTATGATGAGACTACAACTCAAATCATTAACATTTCAATATTTCCATTTTAAATGAGACTACATCTCATATCGTCAACACTTCAATACTTCCATTCATCTACGTTATACAAACGCAATTAGGATTTCAGGTCTTTCATCCTGGACACTCCGGCCAACTTAGTTATCACTGGAGTCCATCCCCTATCTCCTCCCAAATCCGGTTTAGGAGTACATCTCCTATCTCCTCCTAAACTGTGGAGTACATCCCCTATCTCCTCCCAAACAACATACATATACAATGTATTTAAACACTTATCATATGCAATGATCAAGCAAGCACATACTCAATGTGTAATTATATCCGTCATATTCAATGACATACTCAATTGATTAGTTTTAATTCACCTAATCATCATGCAGTGTCTACAACAATCAAGACTATCCTCTACCGATAGCTCAAAATAGTTATTTCTAAACAGATAATAAATTATCAAATAGATAAATTACCAACACTTTCATAGGTGAGTAATTATTCAATCCAACTACGGCATTAAATCTCACAATTTCCCAATTTCCTTATTTCTCAACCAATTTCACATTCCCATAATTTATTTTCATAAATTACACAAATGACCCAATTTTACCCAACTAAGGTATTTTTCTCCTTTTTCTCAACATTGACCCAAAGGTCCAAATATCATTAATAAACATCAATAATTTCGTTTTCAGACCCATATACACATGCATAGTTCAAAAGGACTAAAACCCCTCTTTATACATTTTAAGTTTTGAAACCCTAACACCCAAAATTTTCCAACTTCAACATTAAATCAAAAAGACCACATGTTTATGTCAAAGGCTATAAATATTAGTAGTTATCCCTACCTCAAATGAAGAGACCCAAAGGTGATGATGAACAAACTTGAAGGTGCTCCAAACCCACAACTTTTCGGATCAAAATGGAGGTCTTTGAGAGCTCTACCACTTTAATGAAGGCACAAGGTTTGGGTCTCACTAAACCAAGATCAAATGTAGAGAGAGAGAGGGTTCTAGAGAGAAAAGCTCTCAAAATAGGGTTTTGGAAAGCTAGAGAGAGAATGTCCTGAAAAAGTGATTCAAAATGCTTCAATTCAGACTAATATACATCACAGTCTGCTCGAGCGTGGAACGCCCCGCTCGTGCGTGAAAAGTGACGTTCGAGCGTCGAATGCACACTTCCAGAAGTTTTGCAGAAGAAGGTCCCCGCTCGAGCGTGAAAGTGGATGCTCGAGCGTCCGATGACCTGCAGAGAAAAGTACTGAAGATTGAATAATCCTGCTCGAGTGTCAAACTGCCCGCTTGAGCGGAGGAGCAAATGCAAAGGTCCAACTCGAGCATCAAAAGCCCCGCTCGAGCGTGAAAGCCAAAATCTGGGCATCAATTCTATGTTTCTAAACACAATCAACCTGTTTCAAACTTGCCCAACACAACCCAAAACTCAAATACAAAGAGTAAAGGATGTGAACGAGAATAAGACAACAACACACATCCACAGAACCGAGTCCGGAATACACTAATCAATAAAGGAAAAACCGGGATCGCTATAATTATCTCATGATAAGAGTTAAAAATACCTGTCCATCAACAAAAATCATTCTGAATGTCATATTTCTCCCAGGACAATTAGTCACAGATAAATACCTGACTAACTAAGTTTTAACGCTCCAATTACTTGCATATGGATGTAAATTAGCAAAATAGGGATATTTGATAATTCTATCACCTATTAATAACGTAGATGCATATAAGCAAAAAAATTGCCATTTATAATTTTTATACGACGTATCTATAGATCTCAAGAAATTTGAAAATGAAAATATTAAGAATTTTTAATAGAAAAATAAAAAATGTAAAGTTTACATTATGATAAAATAGAAAAAATAAGTAATGAATTATTACACAAAAAATATTATACAAACATATTTTGTAAGGGTAAGTTTTTAAATTATTTTTATTAAATGAAAATGAAAAAAAAAAAAAAAAGATTAGATCATCTAATTTTTTGTATACTGAATGTAATATTTTGGATAAGATTTAAAATTTAGAGTAGTAAGTATTGTATAATTAAACAAAGTGAACAAAAAAAAAACATAGTCATTGAAATTTTGAACTGACTTTTTATATCAATCTTCAAATGCCATCAAGGGCATCACGATATACAACATTTTTTGTGTAATTTGATGGTTGGTCAACCTTATTAACAATCAATATCTTCAAGCCTGATGGTGTGGTAACATGCGATAAAGCAACATATAATTGACCATGGGAGAATGTTAGATTAGGAAGATATACGCCAACTTGTAGACACCCCATTTTTGACCGTCCTCAAGACTTGGACGTCACTGATTGAACACTCAGTGATCACCGTTGTTCGTGTTCGTTTTGAGTTCCCGGAGGCCTCGGCTGCACGCCCCGCCTCAGGATCTCTTAATTCGTTCGTTTAGTGTTTGGTTTTGCACCAAACACTTGTGTTTTTGCCTTGGAAGGCAGGGAATGGCTTGTTGGTCATCCCCACACTCTACCGGCCTTCCCTCTAGCTCACCGGCCATCCATTGTTGCCACCACCCCTGGTTTCTTGATACCAATGGCTGGTCGGCACTTAGTGTGGCCGGCCGGCACTTTTTTTGGCCGATCGACTCTTTTTCTGGCCGAGACCTCTTCTTGAGGGGAGTTTGAACCTTTCGAACCCCCTGTTTTAGCTTCTTGAGGAAGCTTGACCCTTTTGAACCCTTGGTTCTAGCTTCTTGAAGAAGCTTGAACCTTTTGCACCTTGGTTTAGCTTCTCCTAGAAGCTTGAACCTTTTACACTTTTGCCTAGCTTCTCCAAGAAGCTTGGCTCTTTTGTCTAGTTTCTCCAAGAAGCTTGGCCTTCTTGGCCCTTTTGTTCCAAGCTTCTAAGAGAAGCTTGACCCCCTTGACCCTTTTTTGCTTAGCTTCTCTTAGAAGCTTCAAGCCTCCATCTCCTCTATAAATAGAGAGCCTATCCTTCCATTCAAGAGGTTCCAAGAATTGGTCTAAGGGATACAAGAGTTGTATCTCTCTATATCTCTACATCCAAGCTCCATAAGTGTTGGTTCTTGGCCCCTTTGCACACCAACTCTCAACCACACCTCTCCATCATCCATCTAAGCTTCTTGGAGGCCATTTTCAGAGGCTAAGGAATTGGTTTTTGGGACCAAAGGCTGCTATCCCCGTTGGTCTACAAAGGTGAGCATCTAACCCTCTTTTATTCCCTGTTTTTGCACACACTTTTGGCCTATCTTTCTTGCTGATTTGAGCTTTGTGTATAAAAAAGTTTTGTTTTTTTGTGTTTAAGATACTTCATTAAGGTCACTTTTGTGTTTGGGGTCATTTACCCCCTCTTAGGCCTTGTTTGGCCTCATTTTTGTGTGCTTTTGGTGAGCTTCGGGACCACCTTGTTTGGGCCTCCTCACCACTGAAATCTTGAGGGATTTCAGTGGTGAGGATGGTGGTTTAAGGTCCTAAGAAGGAGAGGGCCACCCCCTCTCCTTGTTGTCTTCAAAAAGTGTCATTTTAGCCTCATATGTGAGCACCATTTTTAAGTGCATGTTGGCCATGTCTTAAGTGTTATTTGGTAATATTTTGCCATGTATTATCTCTGTTTTTACTTGGTTTAGACACACCATGCATGCTTAGCATACTTGTCTTGTAATGCCATGAAATTGCCTTAACATGCTTTGTGTTTTGAGCCTTGTTTCTAGCATGATTTTAGCTTAGCTTTGTGAAGCTTTTATGCATATTTTGGCATGATTTAGGTCTGATTTTGGTTATTTGGGTCATCCATGGCTTGCTTTGTATAGCTACCATGCAATCTAGCTTGTATGCCTTAAGTGTTGGCTCCTCTACCATGCTCTATTTGCATCATTTCAGTGGTTTGGCACCATTAGTTATGATATTTCAGTCCTTGCTCCATGCTCGTATGCTTGCATTTGATGCCCCTTTAATGCTTTATAAGGTTGGTGTTTCATGCTCCATGTTTAGACATTTGTGTATGCTTCCATGTGTACGTCATTTAGATGCCATCTAAGTGATGTTTTGGGGCTTACTTTGACATGATTTGGGACTGTTTTGATTCACTTTGATCATTTGCTTCATGTGTCATATGATCATGGTTTAAGTCCTTGGGCTAATTCCAAACTTCTATGCATGCTTTGCTTGTTTTGCTTACTTGGTTTGGCACCATCTATGACATGATTTCAGAGCTTATAATGCATGCCATATACCCATGTTTGTTTTCTTTTAAGTGTGCTTAAAAGTTGCTTTCTTGTGCCTAAGTGTTGGACCATGTGTGCATGCATGTTTGTATGTGTTTTGGCCTTCATTTCCATGGCACTTGGCCACTGTTTTGGGCCTAGTATAGAGCTGCCCAAATTAGTTTAAATCCATGCTTGACATGTTGCTCAAATGTTGTTGCCTTATTCCATGCCTTGCATGCTTGTTAGCTTAGGTTGTGTGCCTAGTACATATTGCATGTTTGCATACTTGCCTCCATGCTCATGTTGCATGCTTAGCTCATATGCTTGCATTACATTTGGCATGCATGCCTTGCCTCTTGATTGAGTATGATAGAGGTTGGGCTTTCATTTGTTTGGTTTGCATTACATTTGAAATCAAAATGCACAACTTGGCTTCTTGGGCCATCACGCATCGAAATGCGCGATTGGTGGTCCGATGGTCGAGGACCATCCTCCTTTGAGTCATGAACATGATAAGGAGGGTGGTGGTGCAAACATTACTTTGAAAATGCATTGTCATGCCTTGTCTGCTCTCTACTGCTGTCAAACAGGTTTCTGCAGGAAGATTTGGCCGGCCGGCCATCTCCAGTGCCGACCGGCCATCCATCAGTGGTCGATGGCTTAACCAGTGGCCGGTGATCATTCCCCATGGCCGGTGGCCATTCCTTCTAGCCGGTGGTGCTCCACAGTGTCCATGAGGCATACCTTGGGAGTTGTGCAATTTTCAGAGGAGCAGAGCAGGGAAAACAGAGGCAACTTGTGCATGGCGATGGATTTCCGAGCAAACCCGAGCACGCATGTATTGGACCCTCTTCCCGAGGCCTTTTACTGCTTCCCTTAGCTTAGTTAATTTGTTAATTAATTGAGTGGTTTGTAATAATTAATTAGTTTGTAGGTTAATTAAATTGTATATTCTTTTGGTCCCTCCGAGCGAGGACGAATTTGTAATAAGTGTGGGTGCGTGTATGCATGTCTTCCAACCCCTACTTCTTTCTCCCTTTTACTTACCTGCTTTTGATGGTTAGTATTAGGACATATTTAATTTAGCATACCTTATGCTATGCATGCGTGCATCATTCATTTGTATTGCATGCACCGAGCTCGGCGCATCATGCAAACTGCATTGTATTTCAAATCTAACTTGAATACGTGTTAGTTGTTGCATTTCACATGCCATCCATAGACTAGCCGAGCCTATTCTAGCTGCATCCCGCATGTGTTGCATTAGCCATCTTAACATGAACTAGGATCATGCATATGATTACTAACTAGTTTCTGTTTTGGCTTGGAGTACTAGGTAAGCTTTTATGCTTTAGCATACCGCATGCGTGTGAGTGTTGCCATAATAACATGATTACCATGAGGCTAGCTGCTTATGTGTCATAACTGCTTGAATGCCTGTGGATGGAGGTTGAATTACCTAAATTGGAATATTGCATTGAAATTGTGAGTTTTAAGCCCACTAGATAGTGGCAAAACCATCTTTTCTAAAGCCCACTTGAAGGTAGTAAAATCTGCATTTTAGCCTACTTGCGAGTAGCAAACCATTTTCAAAACAAACATGTAATATTCTGTTCCAATCTAGGCGATTTGGTCTATACTTGTTTGCTGTGCGCATAACATAGTAATTCTAGGCTAATAACCGGACTAAGAACACATAATGTTTTCAAAACAAGATATCATGGTTAGTAGAGGCCGATCTTCGGATCGGGCAAGAGGGGGTGCTCATAGCTGACCTTCCCCAATCGTACCCAAGTTCCCGAGCCGAGGCAACTTTGGTGATGACGGACACGTGGCCTTTGGCACCGAGTCAAGGTTTCCTAAATTCCCCAATTAAAAAATATTTAGGTGGCGACTCTGTATTTGGCAAAGCAGTCCATGTTTGGCACTTCTTTTCTAAAAATCTGTTTTCTCAAAACAATTTGCCGGATTTGGACTCTTTGGTTCAGATTAAGAACCGACAACAAAAGGGAGTCCGAACTGTAGAGTGAAGCCTAAGGGCGCGCATACACAACTTTTTTTAAAGTCTGACCTTGACTTTTGTTTATGGTCATTGCAAATGCTAATTTTATAAAAATTGTCTTCTTTTAATCGGGACAGGTGATTGTGTGGTAGATGGTGATAAAATGATACGTGGAATGAAGACTCCTTCCCCAATATTCGAACTCGTAATCACTCGTGCCTCAATCACTTTATCTCCCATTTTCTCAACAATAAGATGGGTGCCATTACATAGACCTTGAGATTGATTGAGATTTCTCAGTAGCATTATAGGCGCTCCCTTTTTGAGTTCAAGGCAATGACTTGGAATTCTTGAAAAATTTAATGAGTGCAATAACTCTGGTGGATGCATGCCTTCGTCAATGTTCTCACCTTCAGTTGGACATATCGTATCTGCACTTAGGTATTTTCGAGATTCTCCAGGAAATATTGATAGCATTATGACATTTAATTCATCAATATCAGCATTTTTTGGTGCTAAGATGCCACATTCTTTCAAGTAAGAACTGTCACTATATCTAGTACTTAATTCTGGATAGATTGCATGGATCAAATCATGTAAAGCATGTGATCCATTTCTAATCAAGAATTGTTCTGGAATTTCAATCCAATTAGTCTCCTCGCCTTCAGTGAAAGAAATTCCATGTATTTTTCCATCACCAATCATCAATATCCAGTTAGCAAAATATCTTAGTTGTTGACGCATTTGAATAGAAGTATCATGGGCCATAATACGCATATTGGTCCTCAAATGCAACACGCGACAATGATTCCAAATAGTCAATTCCTATAACGATCCTGCAATTGTGGCTTCCCGCCTACCTTTTGGTGCTATAGGTAAAATTTGTCTAAAGTTACCACCAAGTATGAATAGTTTTCCACCAAATACACAATCACTTGAACAAAATTCTGTACCCTTTAGAATATCTCTAAAAATACGATCAACTGCCTCAAATCCATAACGATGGTGCATTGGAGCTTCATCCCACATGATCAATGATGCCTCTTGAATTAATTTTACCAATTTAGTTTGTTGATTAATACTACAACTTGAGAATTCATCCAAATTAATTGGAATTTTAAAGTGTGAATGTGCAGTTCTACCTCCTGGTAACAGCAAAGCCGCAATTGCAGATGATGCAACTGTCAAGACAATTTTTTTTTTTCCTGACCTAAACTTTGCTATCAATGTTTTCCACAAATATGTTTTTCCTGTTCCTCACTTCCGTAAAGGAAAAATAAACCCCCTTGTTTACAATTGTATAAACTCATTATGGTGTCATAAACTTCCAACTAATCACTATTTAAACCAGAATGTAATTCATTGAACAATTGTTTTTCAAAAAATAATTTATTTTTCAAATTATAATCACATCACATTTTTCTTATAATTAAAAAAACAAATGAAAAAAAAAAAGAACCATTGAATTAACTACAATACAATCACATTAAAAAAAATAACCATTGAACAAACTACAATCACATCACATTTTTCTAATGGGTACTTTATGGGTACTTTATGTGAACCATTGAACTAACTACAATCGGTAGTTAAAAATACAACGAATTAAAACCCAATTAGAAATTAAGTCAATTGGTAGTTAAAAATACAATCACATTTTTACTCATAATAATAAATTAAAAAAAAAAAACACAGTGAGTTAAGTCAATTGATAATTAAAAAACATAATAATTTATTTTTCAAAAAATAATTTATTTTTCAAATTACAATCACATAACATTTTTCTCATAATAAAAAAAAATGAAAAAAAAGAACCATTGAACTAACTACAATATAATCACATTAAAAAAAAGTAACCATTGAACAAACTACAATCACATCACATTTTTCTCATAATAAAAAAAGTAAATGAAAAAAAAAAGAACCATTAAACTAAGAAAATTAATTACAATTTTTTTTTTTCTTCAAAATACAATCTAATGATCATCAATAATTGGTACTTTACGTGAACCATTGAACTAACTACAATCAGTAGTTGAAAATGCAACAAATTAAAAAACATGATAATTTATTTTTCAAATTACAATCACATCACATTTTTCTCATAATAGAAAAAACAAATGAAAAAAAAAGAACCATTGAACTAACTACAATACAATCACATTAAAAAAAAAAAACCATTGAACAAACTACAATCACATCACATTTTTCTCATAATAAAAAAAATAAATGAAAAAAAAAAGAACCATTAAACTTACTACAATACAATCACATTTAAAAAACGAACCATTGAATTAACTACAATCACATTGAAAAAAAGAATCATTGAACTAACTACAATCACATTTTTCTCTTTTATAAGTGTATATTTGTCTAACTTCAATCATATTAAAAAATCAAATTATATATTTTTTTTTTGCTAGACAAAATACAAATCACAAAAGGAGATAACTTCAATCATACAAATCACAAATATTTTTATGCTATCTAATTGGTAGTTAAAAATACAATCACATTTTTGCTCATAATAATAATAAATAAATAAAAACACAGTGAGTTAAGTCAATTGATAATTAAAAAACATAATAATTTATTTTTCAAAAAATAATTTATTTTTCAAATTACAATCACATCACATTTTTCTCATAATAAAAAAAAGTAAATGAAAAAAAAAGAACCATTAAACTAAGAAAATCAATTACAAATCTTTTTTCTTCAAAATACAATCTAATGATCATCAATAATTGATACTTTATGTGAACCATTGAACTAATTACAATCGGTAGTTAAAAATACAACGAATTAAAAAACATAATAATTTATTTTTCAAAAAATAATTTATTTTTCAAATTACAATCACATCACATTTTTCTCATAATAAAAAAAATAAATAAAAAAAAAAGAACCATTGAATTAACTACAATACAATCACATTAAAAAAAATAACCATTGAACAAACTACCATCACATTACATTTTTCTCATAATAAAAAAAATAAATGAAAAAAAAAAGAATCATTAAACTAACTACAATACAATCACATTTAAAAAAAGAACCATTAAACTAACTACAATCACATTGAAAAAAAGAACCATTGAACTAACTACAATCACATTTTTCTCTTTATAATTTTTTTTTTTTGCTAGACAAAATACAAATCACAAAAAGAGATAACTTCAATCATACAAATTACAAATATTTTAATGCTATCTAACTACAGTCATATCTTTTTCGTAATAAAAAAAATAATTGTAAAGAAGAATCATTAAAACAGTAAATAAAAAGATTAAATCACATTTAAAATTAAAAAAAGAAATTGAACAAACTACAATACAATCATATTAAAAAAAAGAACTATCGAACAAATTATAATTACATCACATCTATTCATTATATAAGGAAAAGGTTCCCATAATAAAAAAAGAAATGAAAAAAAAAAAAAAAAGAAAGTGAAGAAGTGAGATACAATGGGGGTGTTTGTTTCAGTTTTTCAGAGCAAACTTATGGCTTTTAGCTTTGAAAAAGTTATTTTGGACTGTTTGGTTAAACTTATTTCAAACAGCTTCTGATTCTAACAGCTTATTTTAACTCAAAAAAGCTGATTCTGAGAAGCTGCTCACCCCTTGCTTCTGATTATCAGCTTCTGCTGTGGACATATTAATTTATTGTTATACTCTTAAATTTTTTTATTTTTTATTTTTTTAAAAATAGAAAAAGACTCAAATGGACTATAAATTATTATTATTATTTTTTATGAGAAATGTAGACAAATAAAAAATAAAAATTAATTGAAAAAGCTATTTCACAGCTTATTTAACAAACACTACTCAGCAACTTAAATCTATAATCCAACAGCTACACCAAACAGATTAACAACTTCTGATTAAAGTCATAATCTATAATCTGTTAAGTTATAATCTATAAGCTGTTTTAACAGCTACACCAAACGGGGCCAATCATTGTAAAAAAGAACCGAAAAGAAAGAAATGAAAGTGAAGAAGTGAGAAAGGCTCACTGTTTGCATACACGGGAAAGACTCACTGTTTGGTCAGTGTTTGCAAGGGAGAAGTGGAAAATTGCTCACTGTTCACATTTTAAAATAAAAAATAAAATAATAATAAAAAATAAAAAAACTATTGAACTAACTAAAAAGGCGAAATGAAAGGTTTACTGGCTCACTGTTTGCATATGTCAGAAAGGGTTATTGCTCACTGTTTGCTTAGTGTTTGCAAGGGAGAAGTGAAGAAGTGCTGCCCGTAGACGTGAAATAAAGAAGTTGAAAGGGTCCAATAGGTATGGTAGAAGTGAGGAAGCTGTAATAGGTATGTGAAAAGTTAAAAATGATGTATTTATTAGAGAAGTCAAAAAAATTTCTAAGAATTCAGTAAGTGCTGATTTTTTTTTTTAAAAAAAAAAAAATCTACTGGAGAAGTTAAAAAGACTTGAAAGAATTCATTAAGTGTTGAGTTTTTTTTTAAAAAGAAAATCAAAAAATTAAGAAATTAAGGTTGGGATATTGGAGCTCCCATAAAGCTTCTGGGTTAAAACCCCCATTTTTCTTATATAATGTATAGATAGATGTATAGATAGATAAATAGATAGATAGATATATATATATTTGTTTTAGATTTTTTTTAATATACAAGCTATTTTTTTTAGATTTTTTATAAAAATAATTTGACAATTACATCACTAATCATATTGTATGGGGGAAGTTAAAAAGAGTGCTGCAATAATTATGAGAAAAGTCAAAAAAGTTTGTGGGTTGGAAGAAGTCAATAAATGCTAAGGTTATTTATTTTTTTAAATCAAAAAATTAGAAAATTATGATTGAGATATTGGAGCTCCCACAAAGCTTGTGGATTGGAAACCTTTTCCTTATATAATACTAGCATATCACCCGTGTTATGCACGGGTTATGTTTCACCACTTTATCTTTTTTTATTTTTTATTTTTTTATATTGTATTAAAATTTAATATTTTGATACTAATCATATGTGTTGAACTTTTCAAGAAATTCATATGTGATGGACTTTTCAAAGAATTTTTTTCATGCTTGTTCTTAATGCATTAAAATGTTATTTTTAGGGATAATAATCATGTGTTGGATTTTTCAAGGAATTCATATGTACTTCACAATTATTTCTATATATGTGAATTGTGATTTTTAAATGTCTTTTTTTTTTAAATGTCTTTTTTTTTATTATATTATATTAAAGTGTAATATTTTGATAATAATCATATGTGTTGGACTTTCAAGAAATTCATATGTGTTAGACTTTTCAAGGAATTTTTTTTTTATGATTGTTCTTAATGTATTAAAATGTTATTATGAGAGATAATAATCGTATGTGTTAGGACTTTTCAAAGAATTCATGTGTGTTGGACTTTTCAAAATTTTTTTTTTTATACTTGAGGGTTGGGAGAAGTTGATAAATGCTAAGGTTTTTTTTTTTTAAATAAAAAATCAAGAAATTTAGATTGGGATATTGGACATCACACAAGACTTTGGGGGTTAGAAACCCCATTTTTCTTAATATATAGATAGATTGATAGATATATCTTTTTATTTTTATTTTTATTTTTGTGTGGTTTTTATTCGGGTATTTTTTCTTTTCCAATTTATTTAAAATGGAGTTGTGGGTATCTTTTTTCTTAAATTTAATTTATCTATGGTTTCCATTTGTTTTTAATTATCATTATTTAGGTAAGTTATGATGTGAGTTAGATATGTGATAGACATGTGAGTTTTATTGATTTAAAGTTTATTTAGATAAACTTTAAAGATTTTTTTTTTAGTTTTTTAGTTTTTTTTGTTATGTTATAATATAATATATAAAATATAGGTAGATATCTACAACTTTAATAGAAAATATTATCTGATTTTTTGGGGAAGAGAAAAAGAATGCAAGTTTTAATATTTTTTTTTGAAAATTTGTGAGAGAGATTAGGAGGGAGAGATTATGAAATATTTTTGTTATTAAATAAATAAATCAGTCAATAGTTTTTTTTAATCTATTTTGTAAATTAAAAATCAATAATTTTGGAAAATTGATTAATTTGTCCCATTAAGTGATTTAAAATTTTGATAGATATACATAAAAAAAATACATAATTATATTATTAAATCATAATTCAAATTTAGATGTTATATCTTTTTGAGATCTATAGCTAAATTCTTATCTTTTTTATTTTTTATTTTTGTGTGTAACCATAGTGTTTGGGAGAAATTGAAAAGGGTGTTGCAATAATTATGAGAGAAGTCAAAAGGGATTGTGGGTTGGGAGAAGTTAATAAATGCTGAGGTTTTTTTTTTTTCAAATCAAAAAATTAGAAAATTAGGATTAGGAGATTGGAGCTCCCACAGGCCTTGGGGTTAAAAATCCCCTTTTGCTTAATATATAGTATAGATACTAGCATGTCACCCGTGCTATGCACGGGATAAAATAATATATTATTTATTAAAAATAGAATAATTATATTTAATCTTTTGTATTTTTTCTCCTGTAAATAAAATTTTATATATAAGTTTAAGAGTTTTGTTTCAAATGTTTCTTTACTATAATATTTACTCATAAACATAGATTAAAATTGTTGTATTGACAATTAACAATTAAAATTATGCTTTGTTCAAAAAAAAAATGACATAGTTCTAATACTTCAATATTTTAGAATAAAAATATATGAATTTTAAAAAATTGTTATATTGGTTTTTGAAAGGAAATAATTAAAGAAATTTTAAAAACTTAATGAATAAGAAAGAATAATCGTAACATGTAATTTAAAATATCAAAAATAAAATAAAATAAAAATGAATAAAGACTTTAAAAAGATGTGATTACAATTAAAACTAATGTCATGTTTATTTATACGTATAATTTTATTTGGATATTATTTATATTTTAACATGCTTATTGAAAACAAAAATAAATAAAAATAAAAATAAAAATATCAATAATTTTGAGTTTTAAAATATGATTCTCTAGACTTGCTATATTAACTTTTGGAAGGAATATATTGGAATTTTTTAACAAAAATTGAGTTTTAGTCATTGAACAAATCTTATAAGATTTATAAAATAAAATTTATAATAGAAAGAAATTAATGATATTGCAACATATGCATTTTAACAATTTTAAATTTTGAAAAAAAAAATAGATTAGAACTTTGAACTTCAATTATTGTATAACTTTTTTATTTATATAATGATATAAATAAGGATAGGTGATAGATAGATTAAAATTAATTATAAATATAGCTATATTTAAAAGGATATGGTTTTGTATAGGTATATTTTAAATTCTAAAATTTATTTTTTAACTTCCTATGTAAAAAGATTCAAAATTTTAAATTACATATGATTTTTTTTCTAAAAACATATGAACTCACAATGGAGTAAAGAGAGAAGTATTATAAAGGAATAGAGGAGCTGTACATATTAAAGATAAATAATTAAATAATTGACTAACACCTTTAATAGTTTTCAAAAAATTGATTAAAATTAAAATTTTCTATTTATAATTTTGAAAAACTATTATATGCTTTTGAAATAATTCTTTGCATCAACTGTCAATTAACACATATCATGATATCAAAAAAATATTAAAGGTAAATTTTTTTTAAAAAAATGTAATGATTTACAAACATAAAATTAACACAAAAAACTTATTAATAAAGATTTTGTTTGGATTTTATCTATCACTTTAGTGAGTGACATGTTTTTTTATTATACAAATGACCCTATCACGTCATTTTAGTATAAAATTTCTAAGAAAACAATATTAACCAACAAAAAATAGTTATAAACAAAAAACAGATAATGGTTGGTAGAGAGGAGAAAGAAATAACACACAAAATATGAAATATAAAAATAAAAAAAAAAAAAGTCATAAATAAAAAAGAAGAAGAAAAAATGGTGTACCTAAAAGATAAATGGGTACTTACGTGTAGGTCCTAATAAGTGAACTTGTTGTCTAATAGGTCCCATGGAAAAAATTTGTCATAAAAAAAGTCACTAATTGTAAGTTTTAGCGACAATTTATAAAAATCATGACAAAAAAAGTCACTAATTGTCAATGTTTAGCGACGTATATAAAAAATTGTCACAAAAAAAATTATTTTGGCGATAATTTTACCAAGACTTATTTTCAATAGGATTTTATGGGAATTAAGTCTAACGATTAGGACCTATTGGTAGTTTACCCAAAGATTAAAAGAGTCTGTTTAAAAAATAGAACAGATTAAACATAAACTAACCTCCAATTTGTCTCATAAAAATAAAGTTAAAAAACAATGGATTTCATTGTTCCATGAATATAATATTTATAGGACGAGCAAGACATGGATGGTTTGGAAAAAGTATAATGGATTCGTTTGGGAAGTGGGTTGATTTTTTGACTTTTGGCTTTTTGGCTATTTTAGCTTGGGGCTAAAAAACCTTGTTTGAGAATGATTTTTTGGCTTTTTTGACTTTTGTGAGAGAAATAATGTAATAATTATGAGTTAGATGTGATATTTTGTCTTATTGAGCTAAAAGCCTATTTTATTTTTTTGTGGCTAAAATAGCCCTAAACCCAACCCAACCCAACCCAACCCAACCCTTCTTCCCAAACAGAGGCAATGTATGATGACTAAGATTTTTGGATAGAAGAAAGAATTGGTTAAAGAAAGAGTGTATAAGAATAATTTTTTTTATCTTTTCTTTTCTAAATTATAAATCATGAAATCATTATAAAAAATAAGAAATTATGAGATTTTTCTAAAAAATTATATATAGTATAGATATGCTTAAATTTGTTTGGGAATAAAATTATGTTTAATTATAGAATAGAAAGAGAATCTAGATATAAGGTTTAATTTTTATTTTATGTTAGGCTTAATTTTAAATTTATATAGATTAGACCAATTGTGAAATATTTTAATAGTATACATTTTATGGGAGATGAGAGAATTTTCTTTTCATTAGATTTATTTTAGAAGAGAGAAGATTGTATGCAATTTATATTTTTTTTAGAAAATTAGATTTAGGGCATCTAAGATGAAAAGTTACTTTGGTATAATATATAGCATAGATAGACTATGAGATTTAGGAAAGAAATAAATATTAGGGAGAGAGATTTTAAAAACTTGTAATTCAATTTTTTATTTTTTAAATCTATAGTTATTTTGTTAGCCAATAGTATTGTTTTTAAATATTTTTAAAATTACGAAAATTAGCAATTTTAGTTTTTTTTTTTTAATCTATAGTTAGTTTGTTAGCCAATAGTATTATTTTTAAATATTTTTAAAATTACAAAAATTAGCAATTGTGGTTTTGCATTCTTTTTAATCTATAATGTTTTTTTTAAAAAAAATATATAATTACTTTGTTATGAGATGAGATTTGTGTTTTTTTTTTTTTTGGCTCTATTTGGGAAGAGTTATTTGGGACTTTTTTGGCTATTTTAGCAACAAAAGACAAAATAGGCTATTTTAGCTACAAAAGACAAAATATCACATCCAATCCATAATTATTACACTCTTCTCTCACAAAAAAAGCCAAAAAAGTCAAAAAGCCAAAAAGCCCTTCCTAAACCAAGCTTTTTAGCCCAGGTTAAAATAGCCAAAAAAGTCAAAAAGTCAACTTACTTCCCAAACGACACTGAGATGGGATTTAGGAAAGAAAGAAACAATGGGGAGGGAGATTTTAAGAACTTGTAATTCAAATTTTTAGGTGATTTTTTATTTATTTTTTAAATCTATAATTACTTTGTTAGCCAATAGAATTATTTTTAAATATTTTTAAAATCACAAAAATTAACAATTGTGAAATGAGAGTTTGAAACTCTCTCAAGCCTTTTCCTTAATAATATATAGATAGATATTTATATTTATATTTATTTTAGATATTTTTTAATATACAAACGATTATTTTTAAATTTTTTATAAAATAATTTAATAATCTCATCACTAACTATAGTTTATGGGAGAAATTGAAAAAAGTTCTGCAATAACTATGAGAGAAGTAAAAAGACTGTAGATTGAGAGAAGTCAATAAATTTTGAGATTATTAATTTTTTTAAATCAAAAAATTAAAAAATTAAGATTAAAATATTGAAACTTCCACAAGACTTATTGGTTAAAATAGATATAGATTTTCTTTTTCCACAAATACTACCAATCCTCCTCTTTACCATCATAATCCAAAGCTAGCTCAAAGGCACTGGATGTGGAAAAAGTTGCGTCGGAAGCCCCTTTCCAGACCAAAAGATCTAGGTTGGAGAGAAACTGCCCTTTCGAAAAACACAATGTTGTGCCCCCATTGTGTTCAAAATTATGAAGACTTTGAGGAAACCAACAATAACTTTTGGCACAAAAAAGGGGCAGGTATCTCATTTTTTGCAGCGACAGATTCAAATTGGCTCAACTTATCTAATTCATGCAGGAAAAAAAAGAGGATGAAGAAGGGATCTCTTTTTTGCAATGAAAAAACAAAACAGAACATATTTGACTTTGGCTCAACTTATCTAATCCATGCATAATATCATGAAAAATGGAGAAAGGGAGTAGGGATCGCTTTTCTGCAACAAAAAATAAAAAATTTAAACAGAACAGAGGCACGTCATAAATGTGTTATCCGAACAGGTCGTGATGCAAATGCAGATTACAGAAATAAGCCCCTATAATGGAACGTTTTACTCGTCACATAGAAGAGAAATAATAGCCAAGAAATTTCACACCAGCCTCTTTACTGCTGTTAAGATTAACATAAAGGAAATGCACACCCTAAATAAACAGCTAACAAGGAAACTAGATTGATTGAATGTTAAAAAGGATTAGAAATGCACAACCCAAAAAAATGGCTTGCTTGTTTGTCCAAAATACAAATACATCGCAAGTTAAGTTTTTTGTTTCCCTGCTAGCCTAACTTCTCCAGCTTTCCTTTCTAAGTTACAAATGCTCTGGAAAGTTCAAGTTTTCCGAACAACATTTCAGAGATAGGAGTGTAGCATATTCCTGGAAGGACAGTTTTATCAAGGAAAAAAAAAAAAAAAAAAGAGTAAATAAGCAACATCTTTTTTAATGCTCGGGGGCTAGCTTGGAGAAAATTCAGAGAGGACTGTCAACGAAGGTGCAGACACCAAGTTGTTGGAACAATTTCTATTGCCATCGCATCCTCAAAAAGCTCTAGCTGTTGACAGAAAAATACAAGATCATTAGGCAACCTTAACGTGTCTTTGAATAACTTAAATGATTTAAATTACCTGAATTTTCAATCTCTAGGAAGAAGACTTGTGCTTTCAGCTGAATCCTCGTCTTTTACATCATATCGCTGAAAAGAGAGTTCTGAAATTGAGGATTTTGATGCATAATGAAATAAACATAATGACGTACAAATTATGCCAATGAGTTTGAAGCCAATGGTTTTTAAATACCTGCTTCCCAACGGAGAATGGAACGTATCTGTACTTAATCATATGTAGTATCTGTCTCTTCATGGTAAGTGTGAACAGCATCACAAAGTAGAAAAGGAGTATTGGCCAAAACACAGGCACATCAAATATGCTGAAGAATGTCATCACAAAGGCAATGCAAAAGGCTTTTGTGATCGAATACCTTCAAGAATAAACAAATGAATAAAGAACTCAGTCCATGTAACAACCTAAAAAGATGAAATTCTCCAACAATTAGAGTGGTCTGAAGGTTATAGGTGGCCCAAAATATCTCATTGCATGATATTTGATACAATAGTTCATCAAAAGATATGGTACTCCTAATCAGCAGAGTGACACAAGCAATTTATATCCAGAAATAGAGGGGATCCGAGATACCTAACATTCTTGAACAAGTAATTTCTTATACCTGCCTAGCAGCACCAAAAAGAAGGGGGGTTAATGGTATTCAAAAAAATGCATGTAAAATGGAAGAAACACTCAGAAATGCTATTGAGTCATGACAAATGCTTTAGAAAGTGTAGGTCATTAACTCGAATCTCATGACGCGCTTGATCCCTTGGGACCACCCTAGAGTTGTGCCCGGTAATTATTCCCATTGTTCCTCCACATGCTATATAACGTGATAATCAATCAGTCATTGCTTTGGCTTCAAATCTTATTTTTCATGTGCAAACATAGCACACAAAAGTGGATTATCACTTCATTTGAAAGAAGGTGATTAGCAAACGGATCGTAATTCATCATGTTGCCGAAATTATTCCAAAAGCTTTGCCTATTGCTTGTTTTTAGCTTCTTAAAGCCAAACTCATGGGTGGTTATGGTTGCAGACCCACCCACCCATGATGCAAGTGAGACAGGAATCACCAAAGTAGTTAAGGCTGTATATACAAGGCAATTCTGATGTCCTCTCTGTCTCTCTCTCTCTCTCTCTCATTTTCTTTTCTCTGTTTTCTGAGTTTTCCTTTGTGCTTGCTTGATTATGAAATTCAAAAGGTATGTATGTGTGTACGTATGTGTGTATGGAACAGGGGATTGCAAGCTCCATGAAAAATCAATTAACCAACAAAATCATTTCTTTGAGCTACAACTCTGCAAAAAGAAACTAAAATATAACAAAATTCAAAGTGCAGAAGCATAAATTAGTGAATCAATTTGGCTACAAACACTGAAGGTAAGTAGTTCCTGAAAAAAATTTATTGGTAAACCAAAATTTCCTCATGATTAACTAATCACGTGTTTCAAGAATGTATTTTTCGGTGAATTGGTCGAAAATTTAACATTTTCTTCCACAATTAAAAAAATTCCCCAAAACATTTTCCCACCAAACAAACAAAGAATAACAATTACCTAGAGAATGAGACGAGAAGCGACTCACCAGAACTTGAATTCGGGAAGTCGGCGAACGAAGGGGCGAAACTCGTCGGAGTTCCGGATTGGGAGTGAGGGGCCATCGGAGAGGTCTTGGAATTGCGGATCGAACTGAGGAGAGAGAAACCCGATGAGGAGATTGAGGATGTAGATTCCGAGAGCGTACGATACGAGGTAGAAACCCGGGAAGATGACAACTCGGAGGACGTATATGATCGCGATTGCGGCGAACGCGATCCAGCGCTTGCGTACGTATGGGTTCGACTTGTCGAGTAAGTATTGGTACCGCTGGCTCACGGCGAAGCTCCACCGTGACACGGCCGCCGCCGGAGAACAAGACCAGATATCGGCGGAAGCGCCGCCGCTGGCTCCGGCATCCATGTTTTCTCTCTCCTCTGTGTGTGTGTGTGTGTGTGTGTGTGTGTGTGTGTGTGAGAGAGAGAGAGAGAGAGAGAGAGCGAGAGAGGAGATGTGTGTTTTCGGGTCGTGCTCCGAACATGGCTCTTTTGGCTGTGAAGTACTGTTAGAATCGTGCACGGGTTCGGATGAACCGGGTCTAACCGGGTCAACCATTTTGCAAAGAGATTATTGATTTCTGTTTACTTTTTTATATATTTTTATTTTTTTACAATTATAAAAATAAAAATAAAAATTCATACAGTGATATAACTCATTGTAAATCTTTCATTTTAAAACAAAATAATATTGCAGATGAATTTATTTACGATAATAATTATCCTATCATTCTTATTAAGTTTTTTGTATGGATGTAACTTTTTTTTAAATAAAAAACCTCAAATATAATTTGTTTTAATTTATTTTTGTGTTTCGTAATTTTTTTTTAACTTTTAGATTATACTCAACGCAACGGATAGATATTTTTTTAAAACGACACTTTGCTTGGTTAGAGTTTTCTAAAAATACTTTTTAAAAAATTTTACTTTCTTGTTTTCCGTGTTTTTTTTTTTTTGAATTTTTATAATATTTTAAGTAATTTTTAAAAAAAATTTTAGACATACCTAACATAAATATACCTAAAAAGTAAAAAAATTGTGAAAAAATCTTTTAAAAATTCACTAAATACCAAAAATACAAAAAAGATACGAGAATTCGGTACATTTTTTATATTTTTATGTATTTATTAAATTTTTTCACAAATATACATCTGAGTAAGGTGCATCTAAAAAAGTAAAAAAAAAATGTTTAAAATGCTAAAAATATTCACTAAAAACAAAACGAAAACACTTAGTTTTCAAAAAACTCAAACCAAATACACTTTTAAAAAAAAAACTAGAAAAGATAAATAGAAAATAGTGAACTATTTTTACTTATTTTAGCTTTTTTATTTTTTTTAGAATTTTTATTTTTAAAAACTTACTTTTTAAATTCATTTACACAAATAGATTGAAAAAGTAAAAATTTCACATAATTTTAAAAAAGAAAAACATATGTTGTGCAGCCTTTTAAGGGTGTATACCATATGCACCGTACCATAAATTAGAGTAACTTTATCACAAAATTTCATAATATCAACTACAAATGTATACCATTGCCACAAATTAACGTAACAAAAAATATTGTAATCAAGCCATAAACTTTTGTCTTTGTTGCCAATAAATTCTTGCATGATCACCACCAAAAATTGAGAATTTTTGCAGATATTTGCATATTCCAAATTTTTTTTCCAGAAACTCCTAGGAAAATAATAGGAGGACGAGGGTTTTACCGAGAGATGGTTCTCTGATAGCTTGTTGGCCAAACAGTACCCAGACTTCACAAAGTATATCCCTGACTTGATAGGGTTGTAACCACCTTCTTTTCGACATCAGCTTTGCAAGTTGAAACGTTTGCGGTGTGTTTGACATGTTGTTTAGTCTAGATGCACGGTCTCTTTACAGCTGAAATTGAGAGTGATAATCAATAGCTCATTAAGCTTTGTGTGTCCGAGATGGTCCCTCCATGGGAGATAATGGTGATCGTTGCTGATATTCGCAAAAGTGCTAGGGACAGATCTTGGAGGTTCTTGTGGACAAGAAGGTCCAACAATAGAGTTGCTCATTGGGTAGCCAATGCTCAATCTAGATCGACTATGTCTTGCCTGCTTCAAAAATTAGTTTTTCTACTTTCAGCTTATAAATGTCCATCCTGCCTCCGTTTGGGAAGTGGGTTGGCTTTTTGACTTTTTTAGCTATTTTAGCTTGGGGCTAAAAAGCCTGGTTTGGTAAGGGCTTTTTGGCTTTTTTGGCTTTTTGGTGAGGTGTCTTCCTGTTAAATTACCAAACTGTCCTTTTTGCCTTTTTTTTTAATTTTTTTTTTTTATTTTGGGTTTGAATTTGGCATATTTTGCTTAAATTTTTTTATTTTTTATTTTTTATTTTGGGTTTGGATTTGGCGTATTTTGCTTAAATGTTTTTTTTTAATTTTTATTTTCAGTTTGGATTTGGCATATTTTGGTTTTTTTTTTTTTTTTTTTTATGTTGGGTTTGGATTTGGCGTATTTTGCTTAAATTTTTATTTATTTTATTATTATTATTTTTTTGGTTTGGATTTGGCGTGTTTTGCTTAAATTTTTTTTTTTTAAAAATTTTTTTATTTTGGGTTTGGATTTGGCGTATTTTGCTTAAATTTTTTTTTTTAAAATTTTTTATTTTGGGTTTGGATTTGGCGTATTTTGCTTAAATTTTTTTTTTCTGTTACTTTTTTTTTTTATTTTGGATTTGGATTTGGCGTATTGTGCTTAAATTTTTCGAATTTTTTTTTAAAATTTATGTTTTTGTCTTTTTTTTTTTTTTTTTACATTAATTAGTTCTTATTCTTTGTTTTTATTGGTATACAATAACTTTTTTTTTTATTTATGTGTTTCATTTATTTGTAAATTACGTGGTGAATGGTAATTTATGTTTTCATGTTTTTTTTTTAAAAATGTTTTTGAATGAGGCGTATTTTTGTCGTTATTTTTTCGAAATTTATGATTTTGTCATTTTCTTATTCACTCACATTAATTTGTTTTTATATTTAAAAAATGGATTTTCTCTCGCTTTATTTATTTGTAAATGACGTGGCAAATGGTAATTTCTGTTTTTTTCTTTTTTTTTTCCTTTTTTTTTTTGGATGAGGCCTATGTTTGTCGTTCTTCTATTTTTAATTTACGTTTCTGTAATTTTTTTTTTAATTTGTATACATTAATTTGTTTTTATATTTGACAAATGAGTTTTCATGTGTTTTATTTATTTGTAAATTACGTGGCAAATGCTAATTTCGGTTGGTTTTTTTGTTTGGAAAAACGCTTTTTTTATGTCATTTATTCAAAATACAGTGGAAAATCATATATTGCCGTGGCACATGACAAAAAATGAGGGTCTGTTTTGGTTTTTTTGTTGTTTTCATCTTCTGTTTTTATGTTTTTAATTGACGTCGCACATGACAATTTCTGTATTAGTTTTCTTTTTCTTTTTTTTGTTATTTGTTTCACCTTTTTTTGTTTTTCAAAAAAAAAAAATTTCTATGGATTTTGGTTTTTCAAAGTTAGGCACGTCATCAACTGAAAGGGGGTACATTTCCCGTGGAAACTCATACATATTGTACATGATAATATATTTGAATATTGTCTGTTCCACGTGTGTCATTAGTAATGTTACAACCATACGAAAATTAGGTCGACTATTATATATTTCCTAACATTTCGTTATTACGCATGTAACATAATTTGTCGCGTATGTGAAGGCGCACTAATGCCATATGGGGTCCTCATCCCTAACCATTAAACCATCCTCGTCATGTTTAACTTCTGGTATGGCATTTATTATTGTCATAGCCTCTTCCTCGTCACAGATTGGGTGAACAGTTGTTAGGTTACCTGTGTTTCGCCGTATATAATTATGTAATGCCAGTGACGCACCTACTAACTGAACTTGCACATTTGCAAAGTCATACCGAGGCATGTCTCGAATAAACCCCCATCGATTTTTTCAGGCACCGAAAGTGCGTTCCACCACACTGCGTAAGGACGAGTGCACTTTGTTAAATAATTCCCTTGGCGTGTTTGCCGTCGTGTTCCGTGCAATACATTGGAATTCTTGTTGGTGGTAACAGTGACCTTTGAATGGTGCTAAGTAACCTATCCGGTTTGGATAGTCAGAATCGACAAGATAATATTTTCCTGCAGACATGACAACAATGTATGACACCAAAACCGAACATTGTGCGTCATTTTCAAGTAACGCTGCTTCAGAAAAAATTTATAGGCCCCTAAATCTAATAACATCGCCATGTGTTACCTTCGTCAGGATGTGGGAAGGGGACATTGTCATTTGTTAGTATCTCGTTGAATATGCGACTATCATGCATATTTCCTTCCCATCCGCATGAAATGAATATGAAACACATGTCAAAATCGATTGCGGCCATGATATTTTGCGTGTGACAGTATTTCCTACCGAAATATGTTGCCGCATCTGGCCCCGTAACCCATGCACTTACATGTGTTCCGTCTATTGCGCCAATGCAGTCCTGCAAATAACCCAATTGTTTTGTTGCTTAAATGGGTAACAAGTGTTTGGTTTTTTCCATACGTCACGTCCAGTTAACAATAATAACAAAATAACTGACGTTCTTTATTTATATGTCAATAATGTTTTTCAGGAGTACCTTGAACGGTAGGTATTTCCATCTAGACCGTACGTATGGATGTATACGATGCTAACTGTATGTGGGCTGGCAATGAACAACAGTGAACTCTTTCATGGAAGTTAATACGTTATACACGTCTGGAATGTTGGAACCGTTCTTAGATTTCCCGATTTTGCTTCCTTTTCAACACATGGATAAACATTGCAACGCTTTCTTCAACAGCTAAGCCATGTAGACGTTGCGGGACTTGTAACCCAAAATCATTTACTAATGTCTCACACAATGCGGCAAAAACTTCCTTCGGCATGCAAACATTTTTCTCAAATCGACCCATATGGCCCACATATAGTTCGCATATCCATGCATTCCCGGTTAGTATAGAAGTGCGACACGGCGTTTTATCCATGTGTTTTTCGTACCATTCTGTCACATACTGGCATGCTTGTAGAAATGTGCAGTTGTGTTCTTGTTGCACCTGGACCGCCATTTGATAAAGCATTTCCGTTATTTCATCATTGTTGCTTCCATCCCAGGGATTCATCGCGTCTTCGTTGATGCGAAACCTACAAGAGTGGCACTCTTTCAATCAGTTGGCACGTGATTCATTGACTCAAATTATATTGAAGTTTGCAATTAAAAAATGCCGACATTGTTTTTAATGTAAGTAATGTCGTCACCAATGTCATTAGGAACGCATAATCATATGAATTGCACAAAAAAGAAAACCTGTTCAACTTCTGCTTTACAGGGGGACCATGGTGGTAACAACCACAAAAATAGCCAGCAAACTAAACTAACAATTAAAGTTGCAACATACAGGCATTCAAAAGCTAGCAAGAAAAACGTAATTCCCTGTCTAAAAAATAGCCACACGAAATATTAAAACATAAGCATCCCATTCATTTCCCAAAAACGAAGCACAATCATGCTTCCGTTCCGTCAACCCATGTACTTAACTAAAAGTTTTGGTCACCATAGCTAGCAAGAAAAAAACAAAAAATGACAGAATAAAAACATGCACACACTACCATTCTGTTTTAATACAGTGCCAACAATACCATAAGTCAAAGTTTTAAAAAGGAAGACAAGGACAGTCATCTTCAACACTCGTAACACCGCTACATCACATTCGGCGACCCCAAACAGGTTTGCAAAAGGGGCCGACGCAGTACACTGGAGCTGCTTTTGTGTAAGCCACCCAATGATGTGGTCGTCATCAGGCTGGCACATCATCACCTCCCGGTAATCGGCGTTATCCATAAGTGTCGAGGTGAAGTGGAATAATGGCGTACCAATCAGGGATGGAATACTCGTCAGGCGATGCATGCACTCCGAAATAGTGTACAGCGACTCGTTGTCTGTGAGGTGCCTCACCGTAACCTGCTGATTCTTCGTACGCACCACATCTGTCAGATTGTTCATGCTTTTCGCAATAACTGACGCTCCACTTGTTGCCTTCTTCGACTTTGAAACACTTGTTGATGGCGTCTTTCTCCTTTTCCCCTTTTCAATCGGAACATGCTCCAGTGAAGAATCTGAATCCACGTCCTGTACTCCTACGGGTATCGGATCAGCAAATGGCTGGGCTCCCAAACTATGCACTGAATCAGATGAGTCATCACCAGCTTCAGGAAGTTGCTCTCCTGGGGTCCAATGGTGCTTCCCAGTAGCTGATGCCCCCATGAAGACCGTCTCCATCAACTCATGATGTTCAAAGGTTTTTTTCCTGAACTTGGCACACACCTTGTTTATCTGCAGAAATAGAGATATATGAAAGAGGAAGATATTACATTTCATAAAATTAATTAAAAGTTAACTAAACAAGTAAAAAATGTACTGGTAAATGACAAATATGAAACTTGTTTGTACATGTACTTACCGATTCCATCTTGTCCCACCACTCCTCAGGTGCCTGAAACATACCGGTGTCACTGTCAAAGCCTATCCCTGACACTCCTTTGCTTGAATCCATCAACTTTGTCCACGCTTGCTACTCTTTTTTCAAGCTCATGTACTTATTCTTCAACTGTTTCAGTCCATGTTTTCTTCCTGTTTTTTTCTGAAATTTCCTTGCCAAGGACTTATACCCTGCTTGGCTGAGGACTAGGAATGGGCGATTTCCTTTAGTAATCTCATTTGCAATTAACTACAGGAAAACTCAGATTGAGTCACTGTCCCATGAGGCCTTGTGGCTTAACTAATGTGTCTCTTCAAGACTGCTTGACTTGTCAGTGACAATGCCTTTGCTTTTCGATTGGGTACGCAGAGAAGTATGTATGGAAGCCATTACTAATGTACGATTACAAAAGATTACCATCAAAAATTCGGTTGTTATATACAAACGCGTAAGCCATTACACATTACTAACAAGAAACAGATAGATAGGATGCTAAATTAGGGAGCATATAACTATTGCACAGTAATAACATACGTACACAGGTTCCATGGAACTAAGTAGTGGACATAGTTATGATATTCATTAATACGTCATTACATTTCGTACTAACAAAGGCAATGGCAGCTTAAAGTCATACTAGAACATACTACGAACATATTAACAACGTCCTAACGTGTTTGTACATACTGACAACATCCTAACCTTTCTTACATACGGAACAACAAAATGACAATGACAATGCATAGCACATACACAATGGTCTTAAGGACACGCAAGGATTGTTGAATGTCTATGACATCAGCCTGCAATTGCATGATAAGTTCGTCTCTGGGTGACGCATAGTCTTGGTTGTTTGGCCTTGGTTCTTCGCACCAACCAATCCAACTGACACAGGGCTGATCAGTGCACATGATGGAACTATTAGTGAATGGGTTAATGTTCATATAGTTATGACCGGTAAAGAATGGGTGACTCACCACAGGGCGGGGACATGCATAGTAGCGATGGCCTGGATTTTTGGCGGACCTAGAAATCTTAACAAAACAGGGGCCATGTCCATAGGCACACATTCGTCGTGGCCATGTACTAGAAGTTGCAGTAGAGGTAAACGAAGCCATGCTATGATTTACAGACAATCGATACAGACAATGAATCATGTAAGTAATTATTTTATGTTATCTGTGTATCAGGTTAAATATTTTCTGAATACAATGTTAGTACATGTTTCAATGGATACGTATACAAACTTCAACTTCCTTCCGTTTATTTTAAGGAAAAGCAGCCTACATTCTCATGGTTTCACTGTGAAGGTGGTAATAGAACGGTAAATCTGTAATTTGGTAAATTTAGATTTCAATGAACATAACAACAGGGCATGAACAACGTGTGTTTACATGACTGAGATGAAGAAATCATGATCAAATTATATTATTACTTGTTTCCTACTTATTATTATTATTATTATCTTCTGATGTTTTTTGACATTTCCGAATAGTGTATTGATATCAATAATTTTGAAGATTAAAGTTTGTCTCCACATGCACACACAAATTGGACTTACTTTTTTGAATGAAAAATACAGCATTAATTTATATATAGTTAGACTAGATCAACTGAGAAAGAGTTATATTGAACTGGTTTCTGTATTAGCTTTCAATGAAGACAGATATGAATGAAGAAAGCAGAGGGTCTTATCCGTATGTAACACAATGAAGGTAACAGTGTTTGAAGAAGTGAAGTTCAATAACGACAACTCGAAAATGTGTCATTTATTTAAGAATCAAGACTGCCTGTGAGGAGTGTTTTTTGGAAGAGAGATGGAGACATTTTTTTCACCATTGACAAATCAATAAGTAATTCAATTTTCTTCAAATCAATAGGTATTTCACAGATGGAGACATCGTCTCCAGCATTGACTCACAAATGACAGAACCCATTCAGATCATGTGTTTTCCTTATTCATTGACAGACCATTTCATAACTTATCAATAGGTAATTGACAGATGATAAATGAAGTTTATCATGACAGTGATAAGTAATCAAATGAATTTTGTAACAGAAATTGATATTCATTCACAGAATTGATGTCATCAGTCAGTAGTTGAATGCCATAAATGTGAAATTGTGATATGAAATGGATAATTTGTAATGTGACTTCTAAGAAGAAAAAAAAATTACAGAACAGACTATTTTGAACAGAAGAGGTGCCAAGAACAGAACAAGTTGAATATGAATATGACTGTTTTTTTACCATGGGTTGATCGACATGAAAATATAAGAACAGATACATATATCTACCTTCAAACCGAACAGATTTATATATAAGAACAGATATATATCTGCCCGAAATGTGTGAAATGTAACCGTAATGAACCCAAACCGAACAGATTTTACAGATTTTCATACAAGAACAGATATATAAATAAGAACATATATATATTAAATTATATATATATATCTGCCCCAAATGTGTTTGTTAGTAACCGTAATGAACCCAAACCGAACAGATTTTACAGATTTTTATATAAGAATAGATACATAAATAAGAACAGATATATATTTTTTTGTTATATATATATTTGCCCCCAAATGTGTGAGATGTAACCGTAATCCAAGATAACCGAACAGATTTTTAACATAAGAACAGATATGGTTTTATTTTTCAAAGAGATATATATATATACTTATATATCTATCTGCCCCAAATGTGTGTAATGTAAGCGTAATCAACCCAATCACGACGGTAAAGAAACAGATCGGTTATGAACCCAAGCCGTTATAAACCCAGACTATGCAGATCGGAAGCAGGGGCCACACAGACGCGAAAAGGGAAACGAAATCAATTAGGCCATAAAGCATTACCTGCAGATCGGTTTGTGTTTGAGAGGGTTGGTTCTTGTTCGCCGCCGCAGATGCGTACTCCGGTGCCAATCACCTCTGCGAAGGTGGTTCAGATGTCGTCATCGCCGCTGGTATTTCCGAATCGCCTATTTCGCTTGTTCTGTGCCGTTTAGGAAGGGTGTGTGTGTTTTGGATGAGGCGTTGTCCCTCAGAATGAGAGGGATCACTTCAGGGTATTTTGGTAAATTTACACCAATAAGGGTTTCAAACGTACCCGTGAATACAGTTTTGTCTGGATGTGGCTAAATCAGCCTAATTTGTCCGGACGTGGCTAATTTAGCCCAAGTTTTGCTTCCCAAACTTTCAATATAACCTTACTATTCAAAAAAAAAAAAAAAATCATAAACTTTTGTAGCATCAACTACAAAATTGTGGACATTTTGTTACCAATTGTGATGAGATTGCGTATTCTGTGATTGATGTTATGAAATTTTATAATAAAATTATACCAATTTATAAAAGGGTGCATGTAATATGCACCCCTAAGATGTGCACACCATAAAGTTTTCATTTTAAAAAAATTGTTACTAAAGACAAGAGAAAAAAAGTTTAAAATGTGATTTCATTCAAAGTTCTCCAACAATTCTTAAAAATAAAATAATCAGTGATTTTTTCAAACATAATTAGAGCATTCGCATTAGCTTCTTCAAAATTTTAGTCAAATTATACCTAAAAAAGCTATTTTACTATTTTAACTAGTTACTTTTTTAGTACCTGCTGCGTCAAACTCTCTATTCTAACTTAATCTTATTAAAATATTATTTTTCTTATTTGGTTTGTTATTTTTTTTATTAAATTGATGAGTTACCAGCCAAATAATTTAAAAAAAAAAAAAAAAACATTGACCGATTGACCGATTGACCGACAAGATTTTCGGGCGGACATCCAGTAACACTAATCTCCGTGTTGTAGCGAGGTATTATAACACTCGTAAATTAGCAATGAACAGTAGCGAGGCTGATGCACGTCCACTTTTGATGAACAATATCACTAATTCAGCTAAAAAATAATTTTAACTACTTTGATACGGATGCTCTTAATCACAAAACGTTTTACCCTATCCTAATAATTTTTGAGTTTGAAAATTGTTTCAATCACACAAAAGGTTGTGCGTCATGTGTAGAAGTTTTAATTGTAGACTTGTAGAGCCCAAAACATGTGGTAAATTCTACGAATAGAGAAAAAATTGTAAATTGAATCTACAAGTATGAGATATGGTTTTTATAATTATAAATAAATATAAATATTTTAAGTTACATTTACATCTTATTTTTATGAGCATAGAATGATAAATATACCGTATACGTCATTGTCGATTGAGAATTTGAACCAAGATCATGAAGTTAAACCCAAAAGAAAATTTTGATATATTTTGAAACACAAATAATGACATTTGATTGATCATGGATTTTTCTAATAACGATAACGTGCTCCACATTTTTTATCCACTAATTGCTTTGATTTTATTTGAATTATTTACATTCGTTATAAATCCTCATTCATACATGCGTGAAGCAGTATTATTTAAAAGTAGTTTTTAGTCATTTCTTAAATTGATGAAATCAGTGGCTTCGGTAATAATCAGCTTTTTGGTAAAAAGTTACTTATAAGCAGCTTATAAGCAGCTTTTTTGTGAGAGAGGAGGTGGGTTATAATCCAAAAAGCGGATTATAACCGTCTTGCCAAAAGAGGCCGATGTAAATTGATTTTTCAGTTATTTTAGCTTGCGATTAAAAATTCTCATTTATGATGAATTTTTTAATTTTTAACTTTTATAAGAGAAAAAATAAAAAAATTATAATTTGATTTTGTTCATGATATTTTAATAATTTGGTGTTTGTCACCGGCTCTAAGGCTATGTTTGTTTGAACCGATTGGACAAGAAGGATTATAATTTATGGGACTAATAATTTTGGAATATATAATACTTAGACTATTTTCTTGGTTGAAAATGGTGTGTATCTCATATTTGTTTTCTCATGAGATTAGATGTTTGGAAAAAATAATTTTGTTGAATCTAATATTCAGTTGAAATATTATGAAAACTAATAAATATTCAATTGATTATTTTATCATTTTTAATTTTTTACTAAGTAATAACAATACTAAATTTGTCTTTAATGTTTTAATTTTTTTTGACTAGATTAAATAAAATTTTATTTTATTTTATAAAAATTAAATAAATTTATATTTTTAAATTAAATAAATAAAATATTAATAAAAATTTATGTTATCTTTAAAATAAAGTTTAAATGAATTTATTTTTAAAAAATAATAAATATTAAATAATGAAATTAAATAAAATTGACAATTGATATTAACATATACAGCCTCCGTTTGGCAAGAGCTAAACGGGGCTTTTTTGGCTATTTTAGCCACAAAAGATAAAATAGGCTATTTTAGCCACAAAAAACAAAACATCACATCCAACCCATAATCATTACATTCTTCTCTCACAAAAAAAGTCAAAAAAGCCAAAAAGCCAAAAAGCCCTTCCCAAACCAAACTTTTTAGCCCAGGCTAAAATAGCCAAAAACGCCAAAAAGCCAAAAAGCCAACCCACTTCCCAAACGGAGGCACACTAACACATCCATTGTCAACACCCTGACAGACTGCCCTGAAGGGATACCTTGGAGATTTCATTTACCCCAAGGCTTTGTACACCTTGAGGGCCTTGTTTACCTCCCAAGGCTTTTTTTTTTCTCTATAGATTTGTTTAATTTATTTTATGAAGTATATTAAAAGTTGATTTATTATTTTTTTAAAAATTAATTTTTAACCCAGTTAACAAAATAGGCTTAAAATGTGATACCAGTGGGCCCACAAGAGGAATCCGGATCCTCGGTCGCCCTTGTCGGCGGCCGTTCCCAGCAGCCCCCCAAAACGACGTCGTTTTGGGGGTTTTTTCTTCTTTTTTTTTTTTTTTTTTTTTCTTCTTCGCAGAACCAGAGGTGAGGGGAGGGGAAGAAGAGAGAGAGGAAGGGGAGGGGAGGGGGTCCGGATTCGCCGAAGACTCGCCGTCGCAGCTCGTCGAGCTCGCCAGCCGTCCGATCGTCGCCCGATCCAGCTCGTCGCAGCAGCTGCACCGCCGTCGCCTCCACCTCCGGCCCGCCTCCGCCTCCTCCTCCTCCTCCTCCTCCTCCTCCCCCCGTGATTATGGCCCCCTCCAGTTCGGCCCACCGGCGGCTCCATCTTCTTCTCCCCTCCCCTCCCCTCCCCTTTGGTTCTGTTCGAACGAGGAAGAAGAAAAGAAAAAAAAAAAAAAAAACCAAAAAAAACAAAAAAACCCCCAAAACGACGTCGTTTTGGGGGCTGCTAGAAATGGCCGCCGGGTAGGGCGGCCGAGGATCCGGACTCCCACAAGAGGGTTTGGCCCACGACTCAAGAACCAGCATATGGACTAAATATTAAAGCCCAGTAACCTTGAGAAACCAATAGCGTTCAAACACTTGTCAAGCAGAAGCCTAACCACGTAATCAGACAAAGATCCTACAAAATTATTGCACCCATACATTAGCCATTAATGAGCCTTTCACAGCATTAAATACGACAACCCCTTCACGACGGAGGATACAGACTCAACATGAACGATGCAAGCTAGAATATAGGGCCTGTTTGGTGCAGCTTAAAAGCTGCTTATTTTAGCTTTCAGCTTAATTTAAGCTATTTTGATGTGTTTGGTTTAGCTTATAGCTTATAACTTATAGCTTTTTGGAAGTCAGAAATCAGCTTATTCTTTGAGTAGGGCAGGAGATGCTTAATTTATAAGTCAGAAATCAACTTATGTTCATAGTTATAAGCTATAAGCTGTTTAGGCATAAGCTATAAGCACTTTCCCACAGCTCTACCAAGCAGGGTCATAGACTTTCGGTCAACACGACAGTCTAGAGTGGTCAAGGAAATGATAAGCAGAGGATATAAGGAAGCTTCCAAGACGCACTAAAGGTTAAGTTCTCTTTCTCCTCTCTCTACACAATCAATCTATTCCATTCTAACTTGGTCGTCGGAGTGTCCCCCTTTGGACCTTTTTGCAGGCATGCTCCGAGGACATCAAGACCAGCAGACCCGTTTGAAGCGTGGACCAACCGGACCCATCCTCTTTCAGAACCATTACATCATTAGTTGGCGCCGTCTGTGGAAAACTCCAACTCCAGTTGACAGTTGTGTTCATTGTCACTGGAGGGGACCCCGTCCTCAAGCATCTCCTACGTCGGGGTAGATGGTAACGACCAGGTCCATGGCTTCCCAACACAATGCTGTTAATCCTGAAGTTGAGTCCTCCAACCCGAATAACCCACCTCCGTATTTCGCAGAACTTACCAACAGCATCAACCAGCTGACCGAACAAAACCAAGCCCTGATCAACGCTTTATTCTAGCGTGATTTACCCATTCCTCCCTCTACTACCACCAATAGTTCCCCTGAACCCGGCACAAGCCCATAATCACCACCAATTCCCCTCACATATGTCCCAAGGAATATATCCACCCTTCGCCCCACAACCTCAACCATCGAACCTCGACGGTCTACACCTTCCTCCTTCTGGCTCGTAGCTTCGGCAAGAGACGCCACCACCTTTCCAAAACCACCTCCCACCACACCAGGCCACCGCTCATGACGGCGAGGCTAGCAGTGTTCAACCTCCGATTCCTGCTTGCGGACGAGGAGCTGAGAGCCATAAAGCTGCAGCTGCAAGGGGTCATGCAGGACATGCAGCACAAAACTTCATCTACCGTCAACTCTCCTTTTACCGCTTTCATCAAAGATAAAGCTCTATCTCCCAAGTTCAAAATGCCATCAATCGACACCTTCGATGGTACCATCTATCCGGTCGACCATGTGGAAGCATATCAGACACTCATGTCCTCCATACATTCCCCGATGAAATCATGTGTCGCGCTTTCCTTGTCACATTGAAGAGATCGACGCGCCTATAGTTCAGCCAGCTTCCTCCAGACTCTGTCATCTCCTTTTGCCAGCTCAGCGAATCCTTCTTGAGCCATTTCATCGGTGCTCAGCGGCAACGACATCCAGCTACCCAACTGCTAAACATCCGGCAAACGGAAGGAGAGTCGCTGCGCACCTTTGTCATTCGCTTCAATACCAAGGCCTTGTAAGTGGAGGAAAATGATGACAAGCTCATTCTCACTGCCTTCATGGTTGGCTTGTGCCCATCAGATTTCCTTTTCTTCCTTTCCAAAAACCCCCTATCCGCCATGGCCGCCTTTCTAACCAAAGCCCAAAAATATATGAATGCCGAGAACTCCCTAGCAGCCCGCCAAGACTCCACATCTAAAAATCCACCCTCCAAAGACAAAAGAAAAGAACCCGAGCACAGGTCCTCACAATATACAAATCGACCCCCCCATACATAGACCGACCGGCACGTACCCGTCCCCCTGGTTGGTTTGAATGGTACACCTCTCTCAATTCACCTATGGAGCAAGTTTTGCACCAAATTCAACAAGATTATAACCTGAAATGGCCTCAACCATCCAGATCCCCCTCCAACCAACGGGATCAATCTAAGTATTGCCGCTTCCATTAAAACCACGGCCATAACACTGAGGAATGTGTCAACATTAAAGACCAGGTCGAGGATTTGATCCGCCAGGGGCGCCTCAAATGATTTACGGCAACACGCCCCCAGCAAAGGCCGAGGACCGACCCCTCAAGACACAACCACCAACG
Source organism: Camellia granthamiana (assembly GCA_036172215.1). Taxonomy (NCBI): domain Eukaryota; kingdom Viridiplantae; phylum Streptophyta; class Magnoliopsida; order Ericales; family Theaceae; genus Camellia; species Camellia granthamiana. The sequence continues at coordinate 114,768,908 of CM069906.1, forward strand.
CACTCCTCCTTGACAACTAGTGCAGCCTATGCGGAATGACGTTCGGGTACCACCACAACCCCAAGCACACAGTGACCCCGTCCCCCCGGTCAGCGAGATCAGAGTCATCACTAGGGGGCTCATATGTGGCGGACCATCTCGGTCGACACAGCGAGCCGGGCTCCAAAAAATCCAACAAGGTTCTGATAAGGAAATTATAACACTGGACCGCCCTTACAAACAGCCCAAACAATGGTCTGAACCAATAACCTTCACCGACGCAGACTGCACAGGTATTCGCTACCCCCATGACGACCCCTTGGTCATCTCTGCTCTCTTATCAAATTACAAGTCAGGTGAGTACTCGTCAACAATGGCAGCTCTTCGGACATAATCTTCCTCAACGCCTACCACCAACTCAAGGTTAGGGAAGAAAAGTTGTCACAGCTCCAAACCTCTCTAGTCGGCTTCATAGAAGATCGGGTGACCTCCATAGGCTTTATCGATCTCCTCATCACCATCGGAGAATATCCATGGCAATCCACCAAACTACTCACCCTCCCCATCGTCGATTGCCCTTCCATTTATAATATTATACTCGGATACACAGCTCTCAACACCCTCCAAGCTATCACTTCCACCTACCATCTGGCCATGAAATTTTCAACCGATTAGGGGGTCGGCACAGTGAGGGGCGAACAAACGGTAGCCAGAGAGTGCTACGTCGCCTCATTAAAGGAACTCAAGATGAAGGAGACTATGATTATTGAAGGCCTTGATGTTCGAGATGAGAAAGAACTAGTTAGAGGCGAACTAGTGGAAGAACTGGTTAAAATAGCCATTGAACCCACCGACTCAACAAAGACGGCTAAGATTGGCAGCCAACTGTCCTCTCAGGCCAAGGCCGACCTCACGGCCCTCTTAGCCGAGCTTAAAGATGTCTTTGCCTCGACTCATGACCCTTCTTTTATTACCCATCGCCTTAATTCGGCCAAAAACAACGCATCTTCCATCCATAATGCAACAATCTCATTGCCTCTGAGGTGGACAAGCTGTTGAAAGACCAGTTCATTTGAAATGTAGACTACCCTAAATGACTATCCAACATCGTCTTGGTCCACAAAAGTAACGGCAAATGGAGATTCTGCGTCGACTACTCAGCCTGTCCTAAGGATAGCTACCCACTTCCCCGAATCAATCTACTAGTCGACACTACAGCCGATCACCAGATGCTCAGCTTCATGGATGCTTTCTCCGCCTAAAATCAAATCTTAATGCATGCAGCTGACCAGGAACATACCTCCTTCATTACTGACAGAGGAACTTATCATTACTGGGTGATGCCATTCGGTCTGAAGAATGCAGGAGCCACTTACCAACATCTGGTTAATGCCATTTTCAAGAATCAGATTGGCCGGAACATGGAGGTCTATGTCGACAACATGCTGGTCAAAAGCAGACTCTGCACCGATCACCCAACAGACCTGTGGGAGACCTTTCAAACCCTACGCAAGTATAAGATGAAACTAAACCCAAAAAAGTGGGCCTTTGGCGTCGGATCTGGTAAGTTTTGGGGTTTCATGATCAGCCATAGAGGTATCGAGGCAAACCTAGAGAAGATCAAAGCCCTAATCGAAATGCAATCTCCCCGAACAATAAAGGAGGTTCAGCGGCTCATTGGCAGAGTTGTCGCTCTCAACCAATTCATTTCCCGAGCAACTAACAAATGTCTTCCATTCTTCAAAGTTCTCCGGCACGCTTTTGAATGGAACACCGAGTCCGAGGAGGCCTTCCAATAACTAAAGCAGTGCATGGCTAACCCTCATCTCCTCTATCAAACATTACTAGGCGAGACCTTCTCCCTTTACTTAGTTGTCTCCAACACAGCGGTCAGTGTTGCCCTCATTAAATAAGACAGCTCTGTCCTGCACCCGGTTTACTACATCAGTCGCACACTTCGGGGGGCAGAACAAAACTACCCCTTGTTAGAAAAAATGGCACTCACTCTAGTCATCGCCTCCAGACGCCTCCGACCTTATTTCTAAGCCCAGTCCATAGTGGTCCTCATTGACCAGCCTTTGAAAAAGATCATGTAACAACCACAATAGTCAGGTAGGCTCATGCAATGGTCCGTTGAACTAAGCCAGTATGAAATCTCTTACCGACCCCAAATAGCTATCAAACGCCAGGCTGTCGCCGATTTTATCTTAGAGTTCACCAATCCCACTCCGAACGCACCTTCCCCACCAGCACACATCACTACTAATATAGAAGACCCCCACTCCTGGACCCTTAGTGTTAATAGTTCATCCCGCAAAGAGGGTAACGAACCCCGAATAGCTATCAAAGGCCAGGTTGTCGCTGATTTTATCTTAGAGTTCACCAATCCCACTCCGAACGCACCTTCCCCACCAGCACACATCACTGCTAATATAGAAGACCCCCACTCCTGGACCCTTAGTGTTAATGGTTCATCCCACAAAGAGGGTAGCGGAGTCGATTTAATTCTTACCACCCCAAAAGGGAGAATACTTCAAGTGCACCCTTCGGTTCTTATTTGGGCAAGTAACAACCAGGCCGAGTACGAAGCCCCTCATAGCAGGTCTCCGACTGGCTAGAGACATTGGAATCGACCATTTTTGAGTGTTTAGTGACTCTCGGTAACAAGTGAGTTTGATGCAAAGGAGGAAGCCATGCGTTCATGCAAGGACATTGCTCTTCCTCTGACCCGCCTCTTTAACAGCTTTCATATCCGACATGTCCCCAGGTCACAGAACTCCCAGGCAGATGAAATGGCATAATTAGCCTTAACAGAACAATTAGACCTCTACCATGGCGTCCGAGTTGAATACCTGACCCATTCAACAATTTCACCAAATCAGCAAGTAATCTATCTACTCCAGAACAAACCTATCTCGTGGGCCCAAGACATTATCACATTCTTAGAACAAGGAATACTGCTTGCAGACAGACAAGAGGCCGCCAAAGTCAGGGCTCAGTCCTCAAATTATGCCCTTGTTAACGGTATCTTGTATAAGAGGGAATTTTCACGGCCGCACCTTAGATGCCTCAACAATGATCAAACAACCTATATAATGAGAGAAATACATGAAGGAGTTTGTGAAAATCACTCTGGAGGACGGTCTTTGGCTCATAAAATTCTCCGAACAGGTTACTTTTGGCCCATACTTAGTCAGGACGCCGCTGATTTTGTTATGAAATGTGACAAATGCCAACGCTTCATTAACATCACCCACGCCCCTCCAATGGAGCCAATCACGCTCAGCAGCCCTTGTTCCTTCACTAAATGGGGAATCGATCCCGTGGGCCCCTTGCCGACTGATAGAGGCCAAGTAAAATTCGTCGTAGTCACCATCGATTACTTCACCAAGTGGGTCGAAACGGAACCTCTTGCCAAGATTACTGAGCGGAATACCACTAAGTTCATCTGGTAGTCCATTGTGTGCTGTTTCGGGGTTCCTTAAGCCATTATCTTCGACAATGGCAAACAGTTCGACAACGTCAAATTCAGGGAATTCTACGCAGAACTCAATATCAAGACCTATTTTTCCTCCCCAAGCCATCCTTAAGCCAACGGTTAAGTGGAGGTTACCAACCATTCCCTGCTGAAAATCATCAAGACCAAGCTGGAGTCCGCCAAGGGCCTCTAGGCAGAGGAATTGCCAAACGTCCTCTAGGTCTATCGGACGACCGCCCGAACTCTAACTGGGGAGACCCCATTTCGCCTAACATACGGCGCTGAAGCAGTCATCCCTATGGAAGTTGGTCTACCGATGCCTAGAGTCATCTACCCGAATCCACACTTGAACGAAGACCTTCGGAGGGCCGACCTAGACCTCATCGAAGAGCTACGAGAAACAGCTGCCATCCGACTGGTCTCATATCAACAAAAAGTAAGGCAGCACTATAATCACTGAGTCTGACCGAGGGCATTCACAATGGGAGACCTTGTCTTACATGAAGCCACTCTCGCCACCAAAAATACAATCGAAGGCAAGCTAGCAGCTAAGTGGGAAGGCCCTTACATTGTCAAAGCAAGACCCCGCTCAGGCACATACTGTCTCCAAGACATGGAAGGCAGAGGCTTTCCTTATCCATAGAATGCCGAACACTTGAAACGCTATTTCCAGTAAAACGGTATTTCCTGCTTTTTGTTTAATTCAAATTGTCGTATGTTTCATTTTGCTGATCGGAACACTTGTCCATGTTAGCCCTTGCCATGCAATGCGTATATTAATGATCGCAGGACTATGACAAAAATTCAGCATTTCCATTATATGTGTTGTGCCTTAATCCAAACTGAGTTAAACAAAGTCTCAGCCAGACTGAGCCCTCCAAAGCCTCAGCCAGACTAAGTATGAAGAGCTCGGGGAGGCTAAGTTAAACATAGCCTCAGCCAGACTAAGCCCTCCAAAGCCTCAACCAGACTGAACATAAAGAGTTCAGCCAGACTGAGTTAAACAAAGCCTCAGCCAGACTGAGCCCTCCGAAGCCTCAGCCAGACTGAGCATGAAGAGCTCAGTCAAACTGAGTTAAACATAGCCTCAGCCAGACTGAGCCCTCCAAAGCTTCAGCCAAACTGAGCATGAAGAGCTCAGCCAGACTAAGTTAAACATAGCCTCAGCCAGACTGAGCCTTCCAAAACCTTAGCCAGACTGAGTTAAACAAAGCCTCAGACAAATTGAGCCCTCCAATGCCTTAGCCAGACTGAGCCCTCCCAGCATCCGCCAGACTAAACATAAAGAGCTCAATCAGCAGAAAGAGCTCAGTCAGACTAAATGTAAAGAGCTCAGTTAACAGGAAGAGCTTAGCCAAACTAAGTTAAACTGTGCAATGTTTGGTCCTATTCAAGTGTCCATTCAAGTACGCCATTCTAGTTGTTAACCTTACACCCAAAACTTGGTAAGATCAGCCAAAATTATCAGTACCTAGTTAACTTTAAGTTCATTTTTATCCAAGGTCATTTTTACCCAAGTTAAATTTTTGTCCATTTTTGCACAAGGCAATTTCCTTATCTTCCAACAATTTAAAGCGTTAGTCATCCTCACACAATACAAGCATAACAGACACAGCAATCACAAGAGATATTCCAGTTTTTATTAATTAACATATTGCCAAAGTGTACACCTCCTTACAAAAATTACATCTCTACACCCAAAAAAATAAAATAAAATAAATAAATAAATAAATAATAATATATATACAAAATGCACAACACTCAGGCCTAAGTTCCTTCTTCCTCGCCCTCACTAGATACCAAATCTTCTTCTTCGACGCCCTCATCCAGTGGGGTTTGGGCAATGTCCTCCTCTCCTGGCCTCACCTTGCTGAAATCCATGCCTGGGAAGAGCTCCTCCGCCCTATACTTAAAGCTTGTCCAGCGACTGGCCTCTTCACTACCAACTTAGGCGCTGGGCCTAATAGCTACTTCTTGTATTTTTCGGCCTTCACGAAAGCATGTTTGTCCTCTGCCTCCTGCGCCTTCCTCCTTATCTCTACCTCCTCTGGGGCTGGGTCTCCTTCGTTTGGCTCAAGCCTTAGGTTCAGGGCAAAGAGGACTGAAGGTTGGACAAGGTCGTCCCACTTCAGTCCTTCTTTTTCCCTCCACTATTTCACCTACTTCACCCACCTTTTCGCCACCACCCCCAACTTCGGCTCCAGTAACTTCATGGGAACCTTCCAACTTATGCGCACTTTCTCCCGCCATTCGCTGACACGTAAAACCATCTCAGCCTCCAACTCTTCACCGACGAGGGCAACCCAGCCACCAGTCCTCTCCCCGCCACCGTCTGCAGCATCACCCAGGTCTCTTGCTACCCTGAGGCTTTGTAGTATGAAAAAAACTCATCCACTGTCATCGCTACCCCCCAGTTGCCCGTGGCCACGTGATCGTGCAGGCGAATATTATCTTCCACGCATTCGGTATTATTGTCCTAGGGCCACCTCCAGACGGTTTAGCACGTCCACCACTAACTATAGGAGGGGCAACCTCAGGCCCCCATGCAATGCCTCTTCATACAAAGTAAACTCCATCGGCCGTGCATTCGACACCCTCTCCTTCGCCGTCGGCACTCTCAACTCCACATCCTCCGAAATTTGATATTTACTGCGAATCTCTTCCAAATCTTCCGTCGTTAACACGGATTTGTCCGCCTTTGTATGCCATTGGTCGGGCGCCACTTGGCTAATGGGCTGGACCACTGCCATCATTGTCGTTGGCACGAGTTCTACTGGCCGCTCTACACCTCTCCTCACCCTGTACTGCTCTGCCAACTCTACCGCATCATCCTCTCCTAACAACTCTAAACCCACAAATGTTGCTTTGTCTTGGGCCATCTCTGTCACGTTTCTGATTATTGCTTCGGTCGCGAGCGCTAGGAATCTGCAATCTGAAAGAGGAGAGAGTCCACTGCGACGTAGGAACTCAAGTCTGGAATGCGATGATTTTTCGAAATCAAGTAGGTAAAACATATCACTCCAAAGGCCCAAGGTTTACCTATTTTCCAAGGATCGCGATTAAAATTCGCTAGTTTGAAAATTTCACCAAGTTAAAACCTTCACCTTTCCCATCTCCTATACTAACTCTTCGCTTCCTACGCATCATCTCTATCACCACTGGCCCCGATTACCCCACGTGTACGGCCACGATTCGTCCACACCCCATCCCTCTTTTTTCCTCCCCCCGTCTATTCTACTTCACTTCATCGCGTGCTTCACCGCTCCTTGAGCCTCGTCACTGCCTCTTCGGCCCTCTTTACGGTCGGTCATCCCGCTCGGCCACCTTCGCAGTCGGCCCTCCTTACGGTCGGTCATCCCGCTTGGCCACCTTCGCAGTCGGCCCTCCTTACGGTCGGTCATTCCGCTCAGCCACCTTCGCGGTCATCAATCCTTACGATCACCCAATCCGCCATGCCACCTCCACGGTCGACCCTCCTTACCTATTCCCTTCGTTGGACTAAAGCTGCACTTGGGAATGGGGGGCTACTGATACTGATGGGCCCACAAGAGGGTCTGGCCCGCGACTAAGGACCCAACCCACGGACTAAATATTAAAGCCCAGTAACCTTGAGAAACCAATGATGGACCAGGACCAATAGCATTCAAACACTTGTCAAGCAGAGGCCTAATCACGTAATCAGACAAAGATCTTGCAAAGTTATTGCACCCATATATCAGTTATTAATGAGGCTCTCACAGCATTAAATACGACAACCCATTCACGACGGAAGATACAGACACACCATGAACGATGCAAGCTAGAAATATAGACTTTCGGCCAACACGATAGTCTGGAGTGGACAAAGAAATGATGAGCAGAGGATATAAAGAAACTTCCGAGACGCACTAAAGGTTAAGTTTTTTATCCTCCTCCTCTCTCTACACAATCAATCTATTCTATTCTAACTTGGTCGTCGAAGTGTCCGTCAGGGGATCATCTCCCCCCTTTGGACTTTTTTGCAGGCATGCTCCAAGGACATCAAGGCCGGTAGACCCGTTTAAAGCATGGACCAACCGGACTCATCCTCTTTCGGAACCGTTACATCATCAAAATGCTTTCACGTTTATTTATGCATTGGTCTTGTTTTTCGTTTTTCTGGGCATCCTCAGGCTATTCCTTTTTTGGCAATCAGTTCATAGCTGTATTCGCAACCTAACATGGGTCGTTGAACAAACTATGCATTGGTCACTTCTGAGACCCATTTTTGTTAGGATTTTGCCCGCTTTCCTTTTTCAAAGTTACTTCGCCCACCAAGGCCAGTATGTGTATGATTCAAATTTCAAATCAGACCATCCCCTCACAATTCCTCCACTTTCTTCTCAGTTGAGGATAGAGCAGCAACTACTTTCCCATTCTAGATGGATAGACAGTACACTTCTTTCAAGTCTGAAAAAAAGCATCCATCGAATCTTTTGATTTCACTGTCACTAATGATCCATTTGATTGCAGAAAAAATACATGGAAATAAACAATAGCCATATTCATAAACAGTTGTGATTTGTGACACTAATTTTTTGAGTACTAATGGCACTAATTTCTATATCAGGTAAAAAAAAAAAAAAAAACAAAGTTACCAAACAGGAAATTAGTGCCATTAGTACCAGCAGTTTTAGAACCACAAATCATTTTTCATTCATAAAATACAATTTTATCTCTTCATTGGAAAGCAAAGAAATTGAGATTGAAACATTGGTTAGTTTCAATTTTGTTGATAAAAATGCCCATTTCATTTGACAGACATGAAAAACAGAGTTTTCTTTAACTAAATTCATGTTATTTTGAAACAAATTTCCTAAATTCTAGTTGTTTTGAACTTAATTCCTGAACTCCAAGTTCTTTTTTGGAGTCGTGTTGTAACTCACCAAACAGACGAGTTATACGTTCTCTTTAATTCCTTAATGTAGGAGGCAGCACTTGAACTCTAGAATTTCTTAACTCACCAAACAATCAAAGCCATTACTGTATGAAAAGCAGGCCTGATGTAAAAATGGCTGACTTCATAAGCAATAAACTGTCATATTTTCTAGGATTCTATTCTGCTGTCTTTTATCTTTATCTTTTTGCAAAAGTAGACTCATCAAGAATTCCATGTCTGAGTCAGAAGCCACCTATATTAGCCATTAAGAAGGGGTAGGTAATGTTAGAGATAATATAAGGTGAGATTCACAAAAGTGTAGAGTCCACGTGAGAAATTTGATCATTTATTTGATAGAAAATTTAAAACTTATAACATTTTTCATTAAGAAGTACACAAAAACAGGACAATAAATATATTAAATTCAGATCCATATAACTTGTGTGCTTTCTGGTTGTTTCCTGAGTAAATTTAAGTAGAATGGATGTGAAGCCTAAAGTCCCAAAAATACCCGACAACAGTAAAGATTTAAACATCATTTAATTATGAGAATTTGTAATTCGTAACTTTCATAAAAAAAAAAGAAAAGAAGACAACTGAATATCCTCTAAAGTGGAGAAGAATCAATATGTTGATGACCTTATGATACAGTTTAATGGTGGAAGGAATGCAAAACGGGTGAGAAGAATTGTGTTTGACAGTTCAACAAGAGGAAAGGACACAAGGAAAGCCAAGACATGAATCAAGTATATCAAAGACTCCACCGAAAGCCAAGAAATGTCAAATTTTCAATCTATTCACGATCCTCAGAGCCCCAAGGATTGTCCAAGGAAGCAAACAGAATGGAACTATAAATTCAAGATCATCACAGCAAACTTCTCACAGGATAACAACTGAGTCCAGCAAAGTTGTTGACTATTGAAGATCAAACCCACATGGATAATGAACTACACAGGACCGATCCGAAATGTCTCCAACGGAGCAAAGCAAGCATACCTTGGCACTCCCAAGTCCCAATGAAAAAATGAAGCTGCAAAAATCACATAGTAAAGGAACTGCACTGAATTCTCTCCTACCACTTACAATACGGAAAGATAAGAATTATTTCTCTACGTGATTACATCAAGAAAGCGAAAAAGACTCTCATCCAAAATTCAACAGTATATCATAACAAAATAGCCAAGGCCTCAATAACAAAATGCCATATGCATTACAAATCAAACTCAAAGTAAAATATCTATACAGCAACAGAAGCTAAAACAAGATCAATATTTGAATTTGCATGCAAAACATTTAATGCCCTTCATAGACTCACAAATTGCAATGCCTCAGAATTGTAAATTGATGGTAAACTCATCCAAATAGTTTCTGTTGATTCACATGAAAACATGTCTACATATAATTGGGCATAATACAAAAAGTTAAACCCATTCAAAAGCCAACACCATCGTCTCTATAGACTCTAGAGGACACCAGTGAATCCTGCTACACGAATTCCACAAAGACAAAACAAAATCAAAAGCAAAGGAACACAGAAAACACCAGCTGTAGAAGCTAGATAAAAACAGGAGATGCATTAGCAGACGTAATCAAGCATAAGGAACAGCAAAAGTATTTCTTGTGCTTGGATTTGGAGAGGAATTTGAGCAAGGAAAGGAAAAGTGGTGTGATATGTGACTGAAATATAATTTTATTTCACATATCCCTCCATTTTCTTTTCGCTCCGCAAATCACTACCCAGATACATGATACAAACATGGATATCGGTACTGTTTAGGGTTTAGGTATCGGCATCAGTACTGTTTCAGAAGGCCATAAACAACGCACCATAACATTAAAGTTGGAAACTAAACACCAACTGAAAGTACTATGTGATAAAAAACATGGGAAAATTTGTGGACAGAACAAGAAATCTTTTTACAACTCTTGTTCAGAACATTCATAAACTATCATTTGAACCACTGTTTGACCACCTCTTGAAAGTGCAAGCCACAAAAAAGCCAAACCTTGACTTGGTGGCCATTGATGGCCTGCCGTTACTGCTCGCCGGAGCATCCACAGCAGCAGTGACTTGGCTCACAATTGATGGAAACTCCACACCATCTTCTTGTGCTCCACCATCACTTGTGCTCGCATCCAACCCATCAGTTTCAACCTCATTCGCATCCAAATTCACCACCAACGATCCCCTCCTCACCCTCAACCAATCCGCAAGATCACTCGTCACTCCCCTACACTTTTTAACCTTTATTTTCACCAAATTAGGACAACCCCAAGCAAAACCTTCAATACCCTCATCAGATACCGGACATGCCTTAATACAAAGCTTCTTCAATGCCACACATTTCACAGCAATACAAGAGATTTCTGTATCCCCAATTGTTTCACTACCACAGAGCGCTAATCGTTCTAATTTCTGACAATTGGTAGCGATTGCTTCGAGGCTAACTGAACTGGGATTGACACCAATAAGAACAAGTTCTTGAAGATTAGCAGAGTGTTTAGCAATTGCAATCAAGCCTTCATCGCCTATCCGATTGGTCCTCCACCCATCAATGTGAAGCTTCCTCAAAAGCTTACATTGTTTTGCAACAGATACAATCCCAATATTGGTGCACTCAGGAGTCTTCACGAGGTGCAAAATCTCAAGATCCAAACAATTCGATATCGCCATAAGTCCATCATCGCTCACCTCAAGCCTCTCCAAGTGGATTTCAACCACAGAGTTCTTTCGATTTCCGATCATTTCCAAAACTCTATCCCAATCACCCAAACATCGTAAAATCTTCAAAGTCCTCAGATTCTTCGCTCCAACGATTAAGGGTCCAAAGCACTGCCCATTATAGAGCTCTTTCAAGCATATGGTTTTGAGCGACGAACCGGCTAAACCGGGCCCAATAGTCTCGGCGGCGCCGCCACCGTCGCCGCCACCTCCGCGGCCGCCGCGGAGGCGCTTGACGGAGATCTCTTCGAGAGACGAGCAGTGATTGAGCAACGCGTTCATGCCTTTGACCCCGAAATTGCAAGACCCACATGAGAATTTCTTCAAACCCTTACAGTTCTTGGCGAGAGAGGTCATACCCAGATCGGTGAGCTCGCGACAGCTTCGGAGTTTGAGGCGCGTGAGGTTAGGGCACCGGATCGAGATCTGGGTCAGAGCGTCGTCGTTGATGCTGACGGATCGGCGGTCGCATCGGAGAGCGAGCTTGGTGACGGAGTCGAAGCGAGAGAAGAAGGAAGGGATGAGAGGGAGGAGCTCCGACTGGGCGTTGAGAGACATGCGGTGGCGGCTCTGACCCTCCACCATCAGCCACCGCCGACAGACGAGAGAGCAGGCTTTCCGGTCGCCGGAACTGAGAGACTGAAAGACCCAAGCCAAGCACTCGTCGGGAAGCTCAGAGATGTAGTCTGCATCGCTTCTGAGGTCCTCAGAACTCGATTCATTCGTCGGAGAGAGAGTCTCGGGTCGAACGGTGGTGGTACGGTGGTGGGTAGTGGGGGTGGGGTGGCTGAGACGGTGGGTTGAACCCGGAGCAGAGCCGGGGGTCGAAGAGGACTGGCCCATGAAAGGTGAATCGCCGGCGAGTGATTGTACGCGCCACCGGAGGAGAGTGGATTTGTCAGATGAGTTGAGGAGAGTAACTTGGTATTGATGAGTTTAAATGAGTTGGAACATGGGCCTATCTCAAGCTAAATATAAAGGGGACTTGCTCAAGTTGAAGCATTAATACTCCAAAAATTTATTGGGAAAATAACATTTTAAGGAAGAGTTTAATATAATTATACTACCATATTACAACGGATTAAAATAATATATTATTTAATAAAAATATAATAATTATATTTAATTTTTTTATATTATATAAAATAAAAATTAAATAGAAGATAGTCGATTAAATTTTTTTTAATTATTTAAAATAAAAAAAATTAATATAAAATATTGATCATAAAATTTTTCATTAAAAATCTCATTTTACTTATATAAATGAGAATATAAGATTCGCATTATATAAGTGAAATAATTTTATTTTTCTTCCTTTTCTCGATATGAAATTATAAAATAAAAATTAAATGAAAACTAACAAATGAGAATTTTCTTAATTGTTTAAAAATTAACAATTATTTGGAAGGAGTGTTTATTTCTAATCAAGCAATCTTAACTGTTTAATCTTTAATTTATTTCGAATCAAACAAATTTAACCAATATATTTTGATAAAATCGCTAAAATCGCAATTAAACTAGCTAATCAGTCAAACCAAAAACGGTTCACCCTATCGGTTAGGTAAATGGACCAACCAACTTATACAAAAATTAATTAATTAAAACTTTTAAATTTTATTTTAATCTTAAAATTTAAATTGTCTTGAACTGAAATATACACAACACTATAATATTAAATGGGAGCATAAGATTTATAGTGAAACCACTCATTTTTTTCTCTTTTTCCTGATATGTGATTGTAAAATAAAAATTAACAATTATTTGGACAATAAATTCATTTCTAAGTAAATTTATTCCTCATTTTTTTCTCATTTTCCTGATGAGCCATGCACCCATCAAAATTCAAATGAGATTTTTATTTTTAAAAATAAATATTTATTTAAATCTTAAATTTTTAATTTTATCAATTTAAATTTTAATATTTTGATTTATTTTTAATATAAATCATTCATTGTCAGGCAGAGTCTATTTAAAAAGAGTATTTTAGCCAATTAATGCAGGTATACATAAAATATCTTAAATATTTTTTCTGTTAAGTTTAATAATTAAAATATTTTTTTTTATTGATTTTTACTTAAGAAAAATAGACAAATGGTTTATATTAATAATAAATTAAATATTATGATTTAAATTGATAAAATTAAAAACTTAATATTTATTTTGTTACAATAGTCAAACTCTGGAAGTTTTTTTGTTGTAATTTTCTCTCTTTTTTATTATTCAAATGATTTGAGATTTTTTCAAATTTATTTGTGATGGGGTTCGCTTTTCTCCTGTTTGAAATTAGATTAGAGAGGTGTTGTCCGACCCGTTGGGACCAATTTTAGGTCTCGTTTTGATAATCCAAAACGTTTACGTTTTAGAATTCGTCGAGTATATCATCCTTACAAAAAATTAAGTCAATCAGATAATGATAACCATATGTTCGGATCAATTTTGTATGAAAAATAATAGACGGTGAAAAAATTCATGGTTCATACAAACTTGATCCGAACACGTAATTTTCTTATCTGATCGACTTGATTTTTTACAAGAATAGTGTACTTGACGAATCTTAAAATATAAACAATTCGAATCATCGAAAAGAGACCCATATATGGGCCAACGGCCAGACTGGACTATTTAGTCTGATTCCAAAGACAGTCCAGATCCATTAATGATTGACTTTGTTAAAATTTTATGTGAAATTAATTTGTTACATAAATAAAAATAAATTTAATTAAAATTGACTTGTTTATATAATAAAATAAATTTTAAATTTTTGTTAACTTTTTTTAAGTTTAATTAAACTCGACTTGATTTGTATATTAATATGGACTATAAAATGGTTTACAAATCAAAATATTTGAATGGATGATGATTGTTTGACATTAGATTGATAAAGAATCAAATCAAATTTAAAGGCAATTTAAAATTTCATATTTTAAACAAAGTTTAAAAATTCTAATCAATTCTATTTGATTCACTTACCATCCTAGTTAGGAGAAGAAAATAGCTATTGAGCAGTTTTGGATTACCATGTTATTTTTCATTTTGCCGTTCCAAAAAAAAAATGTTATTTTTCATTTCATTTATTTTTTGTTGGTCAATTTAAATAAATTATGCCTTGAATTCTCATATTTCCATTTTCCCCATCCGATTTTTTTAAAGTGGATATTAGATATTCGTGGGTTGGTTTAGTTCAATTTTAAGGTAAATTAAATGGTTCTAGGCTAAAAAATAATCATTATATGTAGACTATCTAATTTAATAAAATTAGTTGTAGGTGTTGTGAGATGAGAATGGGACTCAAAATATGACATTAGACCTCATAAAAAAAAAATCCTTATTATTTGAACGACGCACAATATGTATATTGTCCTTTTAGTATATATATGTCTTGTTTAGAAAGATGATTAAAAGTTATCTTTTAGCTTTTAACATATTTTAAGTCACATAATTTCTCTACTTTCTTATACATTTAAAAAAAAATTAAAAATTTAACTTTTAACTAACTTCTTAAAACAACCTATATAATGAGTGCCCTTCTAGTTAATGACACGATTAGTAATCTTGGTTTTGTAGGGCTAAATATAGGTGAATTCATTTTACACATCAACTTCGTTTCCTAAATTTTATGAGAAATATATTTTTTTAAGCTAATTCTTGTGAAAATAATGGACTATAGTGTCGAAATCAATGACAATCAAATTAAAATACTAGATAAATTTGCTTCAACAATACCAAATAATCTCTCTCACAATTGGTGATAATTGGCATAGTAGACTAATCACAGCAAAAAATCCATACACAAAAATATAACAAAAAGATGATGTATAGGTTAAATTAAAATTTAAACTCCCATGTGATAGAATCCAAATCTTAAATAAATTTAAATTATATGTTAAATATTATAAATATTTTTCTGTATACGAATTTTGTGTGGTAGCATTGCTCGATTAGTCATGGACGGTGGCGGTGTTGGACGTGGTCCTACTGCGCAATTGAGATTAGAATGGAAGCATTTCGTCCAAGTCCAATGAAGGATCATTGAATGGTCCGTGGAACATTGTATGGACTTTGAAGACTCATTCCATTCCACGTAAAATTAGTTATACTAGTTTGGGGAGGAAGGGAGGAAAAAAAAAAAAATTCAATTCAACAGTTATACCCGTAATAATTTGTTTTTGCTAAATTTTGATGTGAATAAATTTTGTTTGGCATCCATCTAATTTTTTTTTTTTTTTTATAATTTTTTTAAAAAAAGATTTGTGTTAATTTTTTTTATTTTTTTGATCCGTCTAATGTAAAAAAATTTTGAAAGTAAAGAGATTTGAAAAAATCCAAAAACAAGTTTACTAAAATAAAAAAATAAAAAGTCAATTGTTATGATTTTTTTAGTTGGGTTAATTACACTTTTAATTTTTATAATTTGGCTTAAATTTTACTTTCGTCTTTATTGTTCCTATATTTTAAATTTAGTTTCATTTTGCTCATTTTGTTCAACTTAGAGGTTAAAATTAATAATTTTAATATATTTGTCAGTCTCATAAGACGTACACAAATAAACAAAAATGAAAATTTAGGTGAAAGAACAAAATTAAAACCGAATTTGAAATGTAGAGATTGAATTATCAAATTAAAACTATAAAGGTGAAGAGTATAATTATTTTTTTTTATTGTTAGTAAATTAAAACTATTTTTTTTTAAATTATTAAAAAAGTAAAACCCAAACCCTGGTATTCATTTGATTTAGAAAAAATTATTGATTAATTCAAGAATATCACCTAATTATATTTTTCACCCATCACAATTTCTCATATCTCTTCATATTTATTAATTATCTAATATAAATTTATAAATCTTACCTTTCACATTAATCACAACTAGCCTATCACCCGTGCTATGTACGAGATAATTATAGATATTTATATTTATTTTAGATTTTTTTTAATACATAAATTATGTTTTTAAGATTTTTTATAAAAATAATTAATTTGATTTAGAAAAAATTATTGATTAATTCAAGAATATCACGTAATTATATTTTTCACCCATCACAATTTCTCATATCTCTTCATATTTATTAATTATCTAATATAAATTTATAAATCTTACCTTTCACATTAATCACAACTAGCTTATCATCCGTGCTATGTACGGGATAATTATAGATATTTATATTTATTTTAAATTTTTTTTAATATATAAATTATGTTTTAAAGATTTTTTATAAAAATAATTCATTTGAGTTAGAAAAAATTATTGATTAATTCAAGAATATCACGTAATTATATTTTTCACCCATCACAATTTCTCATATCTCTTCATATTTATTAATTATCTAATATAAATTTATAAATCTTACCTTTCACATTAGTCACAACTAGCCTATCACCCGTGCTATGTACGAGATAATTATAAATATTTATATTTATTTTAGATTTTTTTTTAATATATAAATTATGTTTTTAAGATTTTTTATAAAAATAATTTAACAATTTTATCACTAACCATAGTGTATGGGAGAACTTGAAAATGGTACTGCAGTAATTATATACGGATTGTATCGATAATTATTTGTATGAGGAAATTTTAAATGCTGATCAGGGGATTGTATCAATAAATGCAGGCATTTAGAAAGACATGTGGATTGAAAAAAGTTAATAAATCCTGATCAGAGAATTTTGACTAAATCAATAAATACTGAGTTTTTTTTTTTTTAATAAAAAATTTTGAAAATTCAAATTGGGATATTGAAATTCCCACAAATCTTGGGGTTTAAAAATCCCCTTTTGCTTAATATATAGTATAAATATAGATATAGATAATATAATATAAATAGATAGATGTGTTAAAATTTTCAAGGAATTTTGTTTATGCTAGTCTTTAATGCATTAAAATTTAATTATAAGGAAATTTTGACCAAATCTCTTAAAAGGCATAAGAATTGAGAGAAATTAATAAATGTTGAGAATTTTTTTTTAAATTAAAAAATTAAGAAATTAAGATTCAAATATTGAAACTCTCACAAATTTTAGGTTAAAAATCTCTTTTTATTCGATATATAGTATAGATATTATTGGAACACTCTCGTACCAACCAATAACTTCTATTGGTTTAGAGGGCCTTGCGGCGGCTGTTATGAAAAGTCAATTGCAGAGTGGAAGTGGCCAACTCGTTGGTTTTTTCTTTTTTGTGAACACAAAAAATTCAACACGTGTAATCCGCCACACAAGTTGTCTAGAAGAGCAAAACCAAATGGTAGAATGATTTCGAATCTCCTCGACCATTGTAGTGGGTTTGGAATCTCCTCGACCATTTTATTTGGATATTTATGTTAATGACCTATTAAAAGACTTTATAAAATGATGAATTTAAATTATCGATGCTAATTTATTATCCGTGCTATATAAAAAATAATTATAAATATTTATATTTATGTTAGATTTTTTTTTAATATATAAATTATATTTTTTAAATTTTTTATAAAAATAATTTAACAATCTTATCACTAACCATAGTGTATGAGAGAGATTGAAAAAGGTACTGCAGTAACTATACACGGGTTGTATCTATAATTATTTGTATGAGGGGATTTTAAATGCTGATCAGGGGATTTTAATCAAATCAATAAATGCAAGCATGTAGAAAGACATGTAGATTGAAAAAAGTTAATAAATACTGATCAGAAAATTTTGACCAAATCAATAAATGCTGAGTTTTTTTTTTTTAAATGAAAAATTTTAAAAATTCAGATTGAAATATTAGAACTCTCACAAGCATTGGGGTTAAAAATCCCCTTTTGCTTAATATATAACTAGTCTATTACCCGTGCTATGCACGGAATAATTATAGATATTTATATTTGTTTTAAATTTTTTTAATATATAAATTATGTTTTTTAAGATTTTTTATAAAAATAATTTAACAATCTTATCACTAACCATAGTGTATGAGAGAAGTTGGAAAAAGTACTGCAATAACTATGCATGAATTGTATCTATAATTATTTGTATGAGGGGATTTTAAATGCTGATCAAGAGATTTTGACCAAATCAATAAATACAGGCATGTGGATTGGAAAATGTTAATAAATGCTGATCAGGAGATTTTGACCAAATCAATAAATGTGTTTTTTTTTTTAAAATCAAAAAATCAAGAAATGTAGATTGACATATTAGAACTCCCACAAAGCTTGGGGTTAGAAATCTCATTTTCCTTAACATATAGATATAGATATATTTTATAGTGAGTTTATTAAGCCCTAATAAGAGATTTGGTCGGTCAAGTCAAGAGACACAATTCAAGTTTTAAACCAGATCATTTATAATATATGTTGAGAAATTTTATACCAATCATTTAATTGATTTTGCTTTTATCATATAATAATAAAGGGTTGCAAATGTAATGCTCAGTAAGAATGATACAATCACCATAAATAAAAAGATTAAAAAAAAAATTAAATTAACTTATGATGTGATAATAAAAAAATGACATCTCGATATATTTAATTTAACTAGCACTTAACAATGCAAAAGAATGAAAAGAATTTCCTATAGTCAACCTACATGATTGAGACAGAATATTGATCGAAACATATATAATTGGGATTTTGCAGCTACATTTTTTTTTTTTGGGTCAACTTCTGAACAAAGCTCAATACAAAGTGCTTCTATTGATTTAATTATATTTAGCAAGATGTGCATTGCAATTTGTGGTCCAAACATCAAACAATGGAGTAGTCTGAATTTCACAACATAAACTAATACATTTTTTTTTAAAGAAATATGTATTTTGCAAAGGTGTGTCCTACTCCTTTAGTTTTTCAAAATTTTTATGTGTAAGATTAACTTAACAATGGCAATTGATCGAAATACCCATGAGGGTGTTTATCACGCGAGAATATCGATTATCCGAAAGTTAGAAAATAGAAAATCTTCTAGTTTATTCAATGATTTCCAATCCTGCTATTATGTATTTATATACACAAATAAGTGACTTTTGGGAATAGGCATACTATTTGAATTTGTTTCATAAACAGTCACCATGGTTCACTAAAAGATGTGTCTATAGATGTTTGAATTCAAACCATTAACTAACTAACAGATATCTTCAATATTCTTGCGGAAAGGTTCTTTACAATTCAAGAGAGAAAAGATTGAGTGAAGTGAGTCACACCAAATTAGGTGTGGTCACTCTTTATTCCATCATCTCCCACTTGAACACACCATAATAAGATGATAAACCTGAGTTGAGCATTTTTAACCTTGGTACCAAAATTTTGCCTCATGCCAACTTTTATCTATGAAATTACCTCATAGATCGACGTCTGATTGTGACTTGGCCATACGTGCGCATGTTTTTGCCACCAATCTAACCGCACCCGTACGAATGTGTTCTCCCACTGACAACACACTCCAGATGACTTCAATTCACTATATTTCAAATGAATGGCATCAATTTTCAGTGCTGGGTTCATAGTCCATACCCAATCACCATTGACGACTTCAACCACACACATTTCTCATGTGTTGACCTGCATTGAAATTATTGTTAAGTACTTCCTCTAAGGCCTATTCCTAAAGGTTTTCCTTAACACACCTTATCAACGACTTTTTGCTGATCAAGCAGGCAACATCATCTAGTCAGCATGTTGCATATCATGGATTTTACATCTCATACTAACTATGATGTCCGTACCTTGTCAGTTCCTCTATCTTATTACCTGACCAAACACATGTTTCCATGCAAGATAGAGTCACAAAACATCGGTTATCTAGGTGTCCCCAGAGTCATCCGACTATGCTCTTATATAAGTAGCTAAACCACCTAGCTAGGTATTTTTCAATCCCATATTAGCTACATGTTCTTTGAATTTTTCCTGAGATAACCCTTTGGTCATAGGGTCAGCCACCATCTCTTCTGAGGGTATAATTGACTTTAATTTCACCTTTCTCCACTATGTCCTGAATATAGTGGTAACTTACATCAATATGTTTTCCCTTAGAGCTATTTGCTCCACTTTTTATTAATGAGATGGCGAACTGATTATCACAAAACATATTGACCGGTCTGGTAGGTATACCTAATTGTAAACTGTCAACAAATCATTTTATCCAGACCGTATTACTCACGGCTGTGCTGCAAGCTATGTATTCAACTTCCATAGTGTATTTTGCAACACAACTCTGTTTCTTACTTAACCAAGAAACTGCTGGTCCACCAAACAAGAACACATGACCACTAGTAGATTTTCTATCATCTACATCTCCTACAAAATCTGCGTCAGTGTATCGTTTTATGTCTATATCACACAAACCAAAACATAACTTCAAATTTTTAGTACCTTTTAAATATCTGAATATTCTTTTGACTGCTTGCCAATGTTCCTTACCTGGATTGGATTGAAACCTACTTACTAATCCAACTGCATGACAGATGTCAGGTCTTGTGCTTGTCATAGCATACATTAGGCTGCCTACTGCCTGAGCATACAGGACATTTCTCATTTCCTCAACGTCAGACTTAGTTTGAGGACTCATACTTTTACTAAGACTTTGTCCCTTGCAAACAGGCGTGCTAAAAGAATTACATTTATCCATATTAAATCTTTTGAGCACGTTGTCTAGATATTTCTCTTGATCTAGATATAATAATTTTGTATTTCTATCTCTTGAAATTTTAATTCCTAGAACATAGGTTGCAAGACCCATGTCTTTCATTTCAAATCTAGATGCCAAGAAAGTTTTGGTTTTTATAATCATATTTGAACAATTTCCTACTAACAATATGTCATTCACGTATAAAGATAATATGGCTAACTTGTCATCATTTTTCCAGATATAAACACAGTGATCTAATGGACTCACAACATAGCTCATTTCTAAAATGACTTGGTGGAATTTCAAGTACCATTGTCTTAAAGATTGTTTAAGTTCATACAGAGATTTCTTCAACTTGTAGACTTTATCCTCGTTGCCTTGGTTCTAGAAACCATTAGGTTGCATCATATAAATTTCCTCTTTTAATTCTCCATTGAGAAAAGCTGTTTTAACATCTAATTGATGCAATTCCAAATCCATCATGGCTATTATCGCCATTAGAATCCTTATTGAGGCAAATTTTGCAACAGGAGAATATGTATCTACAAAATCTATTCCAGGTTGTTGAGTGAATCCCTTATCTACTAACCTGGCCTTGTATTTCGCCAAACTTCCATCTACTTTGAATTTCTTTCTAAGAACCCATTTGCAACCAATGGCTTTTCTTCCATTCGGGAGATCGGTTAATTCCCAAACATCATTTTTCTTGATCGAGTCAAGTTCCTCATTCATTGCCTCAAGCCATTATGTAGCATCACTGCTACTCATTACTTCATTATAACTAGTAGGATCATCTACTAAGTTATTAAGTTCTTCAACTTGAAAAACATAATGATCTTTCAAAAACGTAGATGGATGTCTTGCTTTCTTACTCCCACTTATCTCAGGATTTGAAGCAGGTAACACAACATCATGTAGTTGTCGTTTCCTACCACTATTTTGTGGTTCTGGGAGAACTGGTGGTATAGGTGAGAAAAAAGGAAGAAAAGAATCCGGAGAGACTTCGAAGAGCAATTCAATTTGTTCAATAGGAGTAACAAGATCAGTGGATTCAAGAAAAATAGCATCTCTACTTTCTATTAATCCACGTTCGGCATGGTAAAAACGATAACCACACCCATTTTCAACATAGCCAATAAACTTGCATTCCCAAGTTTTACTTTCCAATTTATCCCTTAACGGTTTGGGAATAAGTATATGTGCTTTACATCCCCAACTTTGAGATTTTGAACATTAGGTTTAGTACCATGCCAGCATTCATAAGGAGTTAGAGGTTTGGATTTTGTTTCGACTCGATTTAAAATGTATGCAGCGGTAGACAAAGCTTCTCCTAAAAAATGAATAGGAATATCAGCATGAGCCATCATAGACCTAGTCATTTCCATCAGAGTACGATTTCGTCTTTCTACAACCCCATTTTGTTGTGGTGTGTATGGCATTGTAAACAAATGTTTAATGCCATTGTCCTTGCAGAAAGAATCCATAGCTTCATATTTGCCACCTCTATCATTATTCAAGTGTTTAATGGACCGACCAAGTTGCTTGTCTACCTTTAATTTATATTCCTTAAACTTGTCAATTGCCTCTGATTTGTGTTTAAGAAGGTAGATATGTCCATATCTTGAATAATCATCAGTGAAAGTAATAAATTATTCCATGCCTTGATGAGTTTTAATTCTTAAAGGGCCACAAATATCCGAATAAATTATTTCGAGTAATTCCGATGATTTCCAATGTTTGACAAATGGTTTGTTAGTCATTTTGCCTTTGATACATGGTTCACATATATCAAAATCATCGGAACATACTTTAGGCAATAAGCCACTTTTAAACATTCGAGATATTTTATTTTTATTAATGTGACCTAATCTTGAATGCCACAAATAATAACTATTACTAGTAGAAACATGCAAATAATAAAAAATACATACTTTATTATTATCAATAGGAAGAGAGTATATGTCATTCACTATTACACCTTTCACTAATACACTTCCTTTCTTAATCAATACTGTGTTAAACCTAAAATTAATCTCAAAACCCTTTTGAGTTAACACCAGAACCGAAATTAAATTTCGGCGTATGCTGGGTACATAAAGCACATCATGAAGCACAATGGAAGTTCTATTAATAGAGAATTGATAGTTGTCGATGCCCAAAACATCACTATAGGAGTTGTTGCCCATGTAGATTCTGTGTTCACCAACCTTCTTTTCAGTAAACTCTACGAACATGTCTTTA
Source organism: Camellia granthamiana (assembly GCA_036172215.1). Taxonomy (NCBI): domain Eukaryota; kingdom Viridiplantae; phylum Streptophyta; class Magnoliopsida; order Ericales; family Theaceae; genus Camellia; species Camellia granthamiana. The sequence goes on from CM069906.1 coordinate 114,791,809, forward strand.
TTTTGCACAATATGCCTAGTTACAGCAGAATCAATCTACCATGAATTTGATTAAGATTCAAGCACCATTGCTTCAGAAACTGTCATGGCAATAGGATTATGATCCTTTTTCTGCTTCTGAGGACAAGTGGCTTTGATATGACCTTTTTGACTGCACTTGTAACATGGGCCAATCTGATGCTTGTGATGTTGTTGTTTTTGCCATTCTTGCTGTTTCATCCTGCCTTTCTGAAACCCCTTCTTCCATTTTCTCTTGAATGAAGTCATCTTTTTCTTGTTGAATGGTGTGTGGGAATTATTCTGTGGTTGTGACGAAGACTGTGCCATCAACAAGTTAGAAGACAAACCTTCTTTACGCCTTCGCTTCATTCTTTCTTCTTCCAACACTAAGAGTACAAGCAATGTCACCATTGAAATCTCTCGTCCGCTATGAGTTAAAGATGTGACAACATGATTCCAAGATAATGGAAGACTATTAAGTATGGTAGTTACTTGCATCTTGTCTGACAAAAGGTGATTAGTGTTAGATAATTCTTTAGCAATTAATTCCATTTGATTAACATGATCACCAACACTATCATTATCACTCATACGAGTGTTATTATATTTGTCCCCGAGCAATTGAATTTGAGTGTTTGATCGAACTCCATACTTACTTTCTAGTGCTTCCATTAATTGTTTTGCAGTTTCATGTTCTTCAAAAAGCAGAATAAAGTTGTATTTCATATTATGTAACATAGTGGCCTTTGCCATTGCATCATCTTCTATCCATTTATTCTGAAACCAATTAGAATCATCATTTGGTTTAGAAGTGGATAAAGCGTGCAATGTTTTCTCATGTGTAAGAAGATAAGAAATGTGGCATTTCCATGCTCAGAAATTATTTCCATTAAGCATATCAATTCTTGAAGAATCCATGGCATTTTTAATAGCCATACTAAAAACAAAAATGTGTTTCAATAAAAATTAAAATGTGGATATTACAAACGAAAATAAACAAATAAGCAAAATTAAATACAACAATAAGTCTTAATAAGAATAAGCCTTGTAGTTGTTGCATCGGTCTCTGTGATAAGCAAAAACTTAGTCGTCTTGCCTTGGGTAAGAGGAATGATGAAAACCCAATGGCCTATTAAACCCAATACTTTGCTTATAAGTATTGTAAAAATAGTTACGAGCCCAAGGGACACAACGGTGCTTATTAAATAATTTTCCTTTGGATGTTTTACTGTGAAACACCCTTGGATAGCCTCCTTGCCTAGTTATTTCTTTCAGAAATTTAGTACAATTACCCACAGAAAAATTCTTAGAAGAATTCTGGAAATTTTGGCTTTTGAATGACTGAAAACGGCCTTGAAATGAGCGAGAACGAGCCAAAATACTGTTTGGACCAAGCTGCTGCCGGTCCAAAATCTGGCTTGAACCGGTCTGAACCGGCTGGGAGCGAACCAGCGTGACACAGGGGTCAGCGCGCGGGTCTAGTGGACGCGGGTCAAGCGGAGCAGACGGACGCGGGTCCGAGTGCGGTGTGTTGGGCGCTGGGTTGACCCGCGGATCTGGGTTGCGCTAGGCCACGCTTTTGGGCTGCTTGGCTATGTCACTGGGCTGGGCTGGTTCAGTGTCTTTGGGCTGTTTGGCTTGGTCACTGTGGCGCTGGGTTGCGGCCCAATCAAATCCTTTTTAATTTTGAGGCCCAAAGGAATTGATTTCCTTGCTGTAACTCTTATTTTTGGGCCCTTTTTAATTGGTTTTGTTTTTGGCCCAAATATTTGAATTTCCTGAACTGAGGCTTCAACGGTATTGTTGCACAGGTTGTCTTCTCCGGTGACGGGAGTCGGCAACCACACACTGAAATTCGAACTTTGTGGATCAAATTTTCATCGTTTTTCACAACGAATGTCACCGTTGTGATCAAAATTCTGAGAAGAACAAGATGGGTCTAATTTGGAAACACGATTTGAGCCAAAAAATATTTTATAAAATTGCTTCCAACGGTATAATTCGGCCTCACTTTTGGCAAGATTCGGAACAATTGCACCACCAACGGTTATTTTATTTGGATAGTTTTATGGGAATACAACACGTTGGTGATGATTAAATAAACAAACGGAATTAACCAAAGCCGAAGATTGATGGTCGATTATACTCTGAATTTTAGGTAAAAACTTTTCAAAAAATTTTCGTTCTTCCGGACTGTAATTCGACATCTACAATTATGTGTACAAACTTGCTCTGATAGCACTGTAAGATTAACTTAACAATGGCAATTGATCAAAGTACCCGTGAAGGTGTTTATCACGCGAGAATATCGATTATCCGAAAGTTAGAAAATAGAAAATCTTCTAGTTTATTCAATGATTTCTAATCCTATTGTTATGTATTTATATACACAAATAAGTGACCTTTGGCAATAGGCATACTATTTGAATTTGTTTCATATAGCAACAGTCACCATGGTTCACTAAAAGATGTGTCTATAGATGTTTGAATTCAAACCATTAACTAACTAACAGATGGCTTCAATATTCTTACGAGAAGGTTCTTTACAATTCAAGAGAGAAAAGATTGAGTGAAGTGAGTCACACCAAATTATGGTGTGGTCACTTTTTATTCCATCATTATGAACATATATAACTAACAAATGTATTTCAACCTTAATATAATATCACATTTATTCTTTCAAATTTTGCACTCATTTATTTCATAGAGACGTAAAAGATTACAATATCTTGGGAAAACACATTGCATGACACAAACAATTTAAAAAGTGACATCAACATCATACTACTAGTATTATATATATTCTTCTAATATAGTAATTAGGGGCAACACACCCTTAAGTCAAGCTATAAAACAAGGAATCCTCTCATAGGAAGACAAAAATCTATTGAAATTATAAATAAAATAGACTTTTGAAGACTAGCAATAGAGCCAAATTGGCATTGGAAAAACTTGAGTTCATCCCAGAAAACTCAAGATAAGTTGTTTAAGTTTAACTTAAAATTTATCTTAAATTAAACATTATTGTTCTAAACCAATTTCTTGTATTTTTTTTTTAAATAAAAGAGAAAATATATGTTGGAAATTTCATAAAAGTTTCAAAACTTTATTTGTATTTTATTTTTATTTGTATTTATTTATTTATTTATATATTTCTTTTAACATCTTATTTGTTTGAATTTTAAATAAATATTTGGTTTCAAAACAAAGGGTGTGTCTGTTCCAAACAGACACCAAAGAGCCTATTTAAACAAGACTCTAACATTGAGAAAAATATACAACGTTCCCTGTTTTCTCTCTCTCTCTCTCTCTCTCTCTCTCCTCTTTACTGTATTTTTATATTCTATATTTCTAGGCAATCGATACATTTTTGGCAAATTCTTCTGGTGCAACTGTGTATTGTGTCAGATCCTGTAAAGTTTTGGATTGTATCTTGGAGTCGTTTGTGATCGTTAAAACTTACATGGAGAAAGCGCATAACAACTTTAGATTGTTAAGAATAATTGAACAATAATTATTTTAAATCAATTTTATAGAATAAAATTGAAAGCAAAACAGATTCTGAAAAATAGGTTTTTACAATTCAATAAAACTATATATACATATATACAGAATAAGAAGAAGATGAAGAAAATGGTTCAGAAAATAGCCTGTACTTGACTTGGATTTTTTTTTTTTTTTTGGAAAAGCAAATAGATTATTGATATTTTTGGATGGTATTTTATTATTGTTATTATTCTATTAGTTTATTCAAGGGCTATAACTTGTTTGACTTAGGTGTTTATTATTATTATTTTGTTTAAATTTGATCTGTAGGACATTATTATTTAAAAGTGTGTAGTTTTTCTAAGATATAGAGCATTTCATACAATTCATGATATTTGATTAGTATTATTTTGTTTAAAAGTTATCTGTATCAAAATCTGTCACTTTTATCTATCCTTAAATAGTTGGTAATTAAATTTACACTTTCAATAACATTAGTATTTGTTTTATTGTTATTACAGATTAAGATACTCTTTTGCTCTCTTGTTCTTTAAATATTTAAGATGGCTAATTTAGAAGAATCTGTTAGTGTGAAACCTGAAAAATTTAATGGACACAATTTTGAAAGGTGGCAAAAACAAACAAAATATTGGTTGACCGTGTTGGGTCTTATGTTTGCCATAGAAGATCAAGATTTTGTTGGATCTTGGTTGTCACTCGAACAAATTGAATTTCATTGCTATAACAGAATCCTTAGTGTGTTGTCTAACCATTTATATGATGTGTATCAGTCAACCACCTCGACTGCAAAAGAACTATGGAAAACCTTAGAGATCGAATATGGAATTGTAGATGCTGGTATTGATAGGTTTATTGTCTCTAATTTTAATGGGTATAAAATGAAAGATGACATACTTGTAGGAGACCAAATTCATGAGTTTAGAAAAGTAGAAAAGAAAGGGACAACTTTTAGTGAGGAGTTTAAAGTGTCTTGCCTTATCGATAAATTACCTCAATGTTGGAATAACTTTGCTAAGCGTCTTAGGTACAAACAAGGAGATCTGTCATTAACTCAACTAATCAATACACTTAGGGTGGAAGAGAAGCATAGATCAAATCTAGAAACTGGAAAAGAGAAAACTCCTAAGGTAAATTTGGTGGAAAATGGGAAAAAGAATAGTTCCAACTATAGGAATAACTTTCGACCTAAAGGTAAAATTTTCAAGAACAACCTTAAGTTTAAATCTAGAGATCAAAACGGAAAACACCATAATAATAACTACCAAGCCAATGCTAATAATTTTAAGGGACAAGGGAGTGGCAAATGGTTGTGCTATGTTTGTGGAAAAACCAATCATTATGCTAAGGATTGTTTTTTTAAGAAGACTGATCAGTATAAACCAAGGTTCAACAATAAGCAAAGAAATCAAGGTCATAATGTTCAAGTGAATATGATTTTGGAGAAAGAAGAAATTGCCAGACCATCTTTTAGGTATATTCCTGAAATTAATTCTACTTTTGAATATCAAGATTGGTGGTTAGATTCTGAGGCTAATATACATGTGTGTTTTGATTGTGGTTATTTTAAAACTTTTCAGAAATCAAGTGAAGGAAGTGTAACTTTGGGAAATGGATCAATTACACCAATACTTGGTATTGGAGATATAGATTTGAAGATGTCACGCCCCGAATTTTAATTATTCGAAAACATTACCAAAACCTGTAAATTTAGGTCCATATATATATATATATATATTTATTATATACAAATATCTATTACACTTGAGTAATAGGAATACCATGATACATGTTCTTTCTCTCTCAATGAAAATTTCAATGTCAACAATACATGCCAATCTCCTACTGTGAAGCTATAAATGAATAAAATACAATTACAGGATCCATCACATCTACAGTGAAATTACATATAAAAGACACATGGACTTCTCAACTCTTTAATCAAGGAATTCAAACTTTCTTCCTGTAAAAAGGTAAAACAACAACGGGGTGAGCACTAATGCCCAGTAGGAATCTCATAGTTCTCAATCAATAACTAACACATAGATAGAAATAATCATGCATGCAGGGTGATACTATATAGTAAAGTGACGTTTTATAACTTCAAAATATCATAAGTAGAGTACCTTTTCTCAAAAAAAACTATTTGAACACTTTTAAGAAAAACCTTCAGCCATTAAAATTCGTCCATTAACTTTAGAAAATCATAGATCCTTGTGAAACCAACATGTTTAAGAAACAACATCATTTAAAAATTATTAACCAATTCCCAAAATATTCCCCATTTCATTTCCATTTTTTTTCCTTATACTATTTCCAATCACTATAACTTCATAATGTCAAGATCCAATTTCCTTTATGTTCAAAAAGACAATCCTCATACACTCAACTCTAACTTGCCCAACAATTACCTCACATTAACGTTTGCATTACCAAATAGAATACAAGCATGATACAAGAATAACAATCCCTTTTTAATTCAATTCCTCTATTATTTACAAAACAAAACTCATAATCTTCCATTTTAATCACAAGCAATCCATTGAGTGTATCAACACCAATCCCTAATCTAATTACCATTTCATTTTCCATTCTTTCAATTAATCTCATATCAAATACCGGATCCAATCACAAGTCATTTCCATGACTCACACGCTTTACCGGTCACCATCCGGAAGGAATGCGGAACCTCACACTTTACCGGTCACAAGTCGGAAGGAACGCGGAACCTCACGCTTTACCGGTCACCATCTGAAAGGAACGCGGAACCTCAACATACCACACACTTTACCAAGCACTACTCCGGAAAGAAGGTGGAACCTATCTCAAGCGCCACGCTTTGCCGGCTCAAATACGGCAGGAAACGGACCCCAAGATATCATCACAATCCATCATTACAATTAGTGGACAATGCCAACACATCTTCCATTATTTTCGTAACACATTAATTCAATATACATCCACCATTTATTAAAATTACATTCATATAACAAGTACAAATATGTTCCATGACCTTTTTCATTATCCATCAAATCATTCATTGTCTTGTCACACAAAAATATAACAACACATCCATAGAGGCAAAGATTCATCTTTAAAGTGTTCACAATTCTTGGGTTCAAACTATTTCTTTACTTTTCCATATTATCATCAAGTCTTCAAATTCAATTTTTTTAAACACATTGATTATCAATTACTACCCATGGTTATAAATTAAATCTCCAACATTTCATTTTCTTTGATACAACTCCTTCATATAACATCGTTGTATTTCACAATCTCCATTTATCATTATTCATACCCATCTTAACCCAACATAGACTTAATTTCATAAATTTAATGTTGATTGAAGTATCATCATTTTCCAAAATAAAACTTCATAACTAGAGTTAAATATAAAGTTAGGCTTTTAGTTTTGAGGTATAAAATCACTTTCTAATTATACAATAAAATTCTTAAATCTTCACTTATTATCTTATCACAAATTCCGTATCATCTTTCAACGTCCCCCACGGTACCAACACAACACCACCCAATCCAACTCATCTCAAACTCAACATAACCCAACACAACACAACTCAACTCAACACAATTCAACATGATTCAAACACAATTCATCATAGTCCAACACAATTCGGTTCAACATTATTCAACACAACTCAACATAATCAACACTATTCAACATAATTAACACAATTCAACATAGTTCAAGGTGAACTCTTAAACCTTTAGTTCATCCTTTCACCCCAAGGCTCATGTCATCCGTATCATTAATAAATCATTTCCCCAATCTTCATTTCACATAATAGCATAATTTACAACATCCATAACAAAGGTTCAATTGCTAATTTTTAACATAATTTTCAAACACCTCCAAAATCCAATTAAACTTGTACATATATAATTTAACCTACCAATTTCATGAATCTACTTTCAATTTGGGCAAAATCATTAATTATCATAATGAATCAACTTAGGGTTTTCAAGGAAAATTAAGATTTTCAACAAAAATTCAAACTTCTTAAACCACTACTTTTAATTCCAATTTCCCTCTTGATTATACACCTAAGATTCATAATCCACCATATTAACCCAACAATTGAACCCCCAACACTTCAAACTCTAAACCCCCAAAAATCATAATGTACACTATATGCTAAAAAATGTGGGTTTTACATGTATATAATCAAAATACCACAAATCTATCTATTTATGGAAGTATTGAAGGAGAACTAGGACCCCTACCTCAAGAATCAAGCAAAGGAGCAAGCTTTGGTGAGATTCCTTCGCAAATCCGAAATTCCAATCGGTAGAAAATGTTGATCTTCAAGCCTCTTCACTTTCTTGGTAGGAGATCTTGGCCAATCCTTAGGGAAATGGAAGGTATTTGAGGTAAAAAACCTAGGGTTTTCGGACCTAGTGTAACAACCCCTATCTGTGATTAGCCACTAATCCGTATTTAATGATGTTAATGAGTGGATTAAAATAAATTATGTGCTTATTCTGCACTTTGTATGATTTTGGCTTTCTATCTATTACTTATGGGAATATCTGTTTGGATTTCCGTTTTAATATGTGAATCAAAAGCCTTATCGGCATCCAAAACCGAAATTGATTACGTCAATATGTTATTTGGAATTTTTAGAACACTATGGCAAATTTTATTAAAAATTGATTTAGAACGATTAATTAGGTTGTGTTTGGTTAGCCTAATGTCCCAATTAATGCATTATATTATTATAACTATATATCCAACACATAAGCTCATTTTGAGCTCATTTTCTTTTATCCCTTGAGTGGAAAAATCTGGTGAAACATTTTAGAGAGAGAGGGAGCATAATTCTAGTGAGAGAAAGGAAGAGATTGTAGAAGAATTGAAGGCTATAGCTTGAATTGATCCAAGATTGTGCAAGTACCTAGCTAATTGAAGACTCTAGGTAAGGATTTAAGACTTAATTATGACTTTTAACCATCAAGTAGATCATTTCAAGAAGAATTTGTGATTATGTACAAGAGTTGAACCAAAGATGATGAATTTAGAGTTAATTCATACATGCATGCTTAGTTTAGCTTAATTTCATCATCTTGAACATGATTCATATCATCCATGTTGGCATTATCATGTTTTGAACCTTGAATTCATACTTTGAAAAGGGATTTCTTACATGCATGGAGCTTATGAGCTCAAATTACAAGTTTCATGAGTTTTGGAGCAAGGAGATTGAAAAGTTTCGCATGCATGTACATTTTCTTACAAATTGAGCATGATTTCTATGAATCCTCTCTTGCATGTTTGAAATTCATCTTCATTTGGGGAAATCATCAAGTTTCAAGTTGTTTTGTGGTGTTTAATCATGTTTTGAGAGGTTTGATACAAGAAAACCCATGCATGTTGTGTTTATGAACATTCATCATGTTTTAAGTTGAAATTGTGAGTTTTTAACAAACTCTTGGGCCATGATTTTATGAAATAATCCATAATTCTTCATGTTTTACAAGTTTACTATGTTGTCTCTAGTTTTGGGGCCCAAGAGATGTGTTTCGGATGGTTGAATTCGAGTTTTGAGCTTGGGAAGTCAATCTGGATTTTCCAGAAATTTGACCCACGCTCGAGCGGGGATTTTCACGCTCGAGCGTGAACCTTGAATTCATGCACCACGCTCGAGCGAGAGTCGAGCGCCCGTCGAGCGTGAAAATCTTGTATCCAGTACTTTTAGAGTTTATAGTCCGCTCGAGCGGGGAAAGGCACGCTCGAGCGGAGCTTCATTGTCTGCATGTCCGCTCGAGCGGGGAAACCCACGCTCGAGCGTAGACCTCATTTTCAAAAAATTTGACTAAGTGTTCCAAGGCATGTTTTGGCATCCTCATTGCATCTTAGGCATTCCTAAGCCTTAATTAAGCCATAGTAATGAGGTTATGGATTAGAAACACACTAAGGAATGAATGTACTAAGTCAAGGAATTGCAAGTGTGTGTGTGTGCTTAAGCATTATGATAAGAAAGAACAAGAACCAACGTAATGAAGCTAAGCCGTGTTGGCCACATGAAGGTGTAATGATAAAACGTGCTTGCGTTATGTATTTTGTGATTGTAGGTCGAGACTCGAAGATTGATTTACCGCTTGCTGGAACCACTGTGAGTAACGTTATCGTAAAGATACGTTCATATGAATTATGTTCCAAATGAAATATGATAAGCTATGATTTCTGAAATGTTATCTGTTTTCGTGAACGAATATTCCATGTTTGAAATCTATTATGGCATCCATAGATAGTCCCAAGTCATGGGGGATGACATGAAAATGCGGGTCCATGACATATAAGTTTACGAGATCTCGTTAGCCACTTCATTGTGGTGATATGTGTTTAATCGGTATCCGGAACCGATTACTCTAGTCGGAAGACGTTATGTGATGTGTTCTATGGATGTACCATTATTATGTTATGATATGAGGATGATTATGCTATGATCTGTTTTTAATTATGATATGTTCGGATTTCGTTCACTAACCCCTTTACCTTAATGTTATTCACTGGGCTATAGCTCACTGTGTGTATATATATGTATAGGTGGGCATTCTGGAGATCAAGCCTGAAGGTTTTTGCCCAAAGTCTGTGTTCTGTTGTCAGCCAACCATTGTGCCTCACGTGGAGGTTCCCGAAGCATCCTGTGTTTAAGTCCTGTGGTTTCTGTTTATATAAGACTTGACTTGATGTCGTTGGCTGTACTTACAATACTGTAATGTGTGTGGGTATAATGTATGGTTGACTACCGATTATGTATATAAAGTTTTAAATATTCTGTTTCATATAAGTTAGCACAGCTCATTGGACAACTATATTTATGTTTTTGCTTTCACTAGCCCCTTAATTTTGTTAATCTGTTCAGAGGTCTTCGGTAATCCAAGGATTACTGGCCGGTTACGATGCTAAACCTATAGGGGCGGGTTTGGGTCGCGACACCTAGGGTGAGAGGAATGAAGAGAGAAGGTAGAAGTGTGAAGAATGATCTAGAAAAGTGCCTTTAAACTTGTTGAATTTGCGCGGTTCGCTCGAGCAAAGAAAAGCTCGCTCGAGCGAGAATGCTTCCAACACAGATTCCAAAACTTCAAACAGGCATAACCCTCTCATCCGGACTCCGTTCTAAGTCGTTCTTGTGTCCAAATCGAAGCCCCAGAAATAAGATTTCCAATGGTTTTAGCCTTACATCCAAATTCAAAGTGTGGAAAAAGAAAAGGGCAAAAGAGTGACGGCTGTTCGAAAACTCAAACTCAAATTTGAGGCTTTTTATCTAATCTTATCTAAATACCTTATTAAGGCTTCAATCAAGGTTCCAAATATCACCCAATGGTCCTCAATTATAATATTTAAAGTTCACTTGCCAACCCATCAATATCAAGAGTCCGATAACCATACAAGTTTTAAGGTGGCGGGCACCATTATACATCAATCCAATGTGAATTAAAATCTGAGTCATTACAATCTTCCCACCTTATGAAATTTCGTCCTCGAAATTGCATTCGTTCTATTAAAAATAGCAACAACCTTATGCTCACTAATTCTTAACAACCCCTAGTTCACAACAAAACATGAGAACACCCATACATATCCACCAAACCTTAACAACTTTCAATTACACCTCACTTCAATTCTAAACCCAAAAATACAAAGTGTTACAATCTACCCACCTTGGGGAAATTTCGTCCCCGAAATGAAGAAAACTAAATAGAAGACAACTCAAACATGGATTGAAACACACCCTGTAATGTTCAAAACTAGATCCACACTCGGGATAGATCCTCAATTTTTTTTTGATACCTCAATGTTCCAAAGATACCCAAACAACAAGAATCACAAGGAAATGATCACAAATACTTTTCAATCAACACACATATCAGAATTCAACGGGCAAGGAACAACACTAACCATTTATAATCCCAAAGTCCATAACAACTCCTCGACCAACAACAACGCGAACAATGACTATCGAATGGCCAAAACTCAATTTCAAAGAAATGGAAACTACTATTAAACCAAACACCAGGTCAACACAAGCAAAAACGAATGGCAATTCACATTGTACGGTCCAATACCAAAATTTTCAATTGTGTTTCAATTAGCAGCATTATCAATTCTTTATTCTATTTAACATTTAAAAGTAGAATAGTGAAAATCATTCATTATCATATTCAGATTAAGTCCTTAACGTTTAGTTCAACCGTGCCTTCCCAGGCCACGCACAAGGAAAATAGATTTTCGTTTTCCACATTGATCTCAACATTTTCCCAGTGAATTCAAACCTTCACCAAATGACCTCCGCCACCCATCCGGTGACATCACAACATAATTTCCATACACATTTGTATCGACAATAAATAGAACAATTACGGTGCATCCAAAAAGTAACATAGTACATGCGACTTCCCATAAGTTGGTAGTCTCCCTATTATTACAATATCAACACTAAGTGCAATGTGAATTGCCAATGTGAATTACAACAATTCGATAGTCAAACATCAATAATTGTGAATTGTTCCCGATGAATTATTAAACCACATTCACCAACAAGTGCGCTTACATTGCCAATGTGAATTATTAAGTGCAATGTGAATTGCCAATGTGAATTACAACATTATTGATGTATACATTGGCACAAGTGCGCTTACAACAATTTATAATCAAACATTTCTATAATTCAATTCAAAGTTCATAAGTCAATGTATACTTCATTCATGTAATAGAAATAGTAACACAACATAGCATTAAGGGTGCAATTCCTTCTAACATTTCCCAATATGAACAAGTTCCAAATTTTAATTACACTACCCCACAATTAGGTTCAGAGATCGCACATACATATAAATTCATAACATCCATGGGCACAAGGCCTTACATACAAAAGACATTACATCACAGTACGAAGCACAAAATTTTCACCAAATACAAAGTTCTTCCTGTCCCTACTCGGACTTCTAAGACAAACTCATCCCACGCGAAGGACAATGGCGTCTAACATGACCCGATTGCTTACACTTAAAGCAAAAAGATGGTCCTCTATTTCTTGACCGACTTGAGGAAACTAGGGTTTGGCTGGATCTCCCGACCAATGAACCCAACGAGGCAAAACTAAATTGTGGCTGTGACTGGGATTTTGATTGGATTCAACTTTCCTTTGCCTCTTACTAAATCTCATATGCTCTCGAGCTATGGGACTCACCGTTATGGCCCTCTCTCTTTCATCCTGGTCCACCTCAAGATTGGTGGCTTCCACATGAGCCGCTGCTTCCACTAATGTGTGATAATTTCTATGCATACACCCTACTACCTTTCCTTTGATCTCATCGTGCAATTTCTCTTCAAATTCTATACAACGCCGCTCTTCGGTTGCTACCAACTCTGGAGCAAATCTAGACAAACTGGTGAACTGCGCTTCAAACTAGGCTAAATGAGTCGTACCTCGGCGCAACTCCACAAATTGTTTCCTCAATCTTTCCCGAGCAGAATGAGGAAAATTCTTGGCCCAAAAGGTCTCAGTGAACGCAACCCAGGTGGTGCCTACGGTAGAACTTACATACTTCCACCAATAACCTGCTTCTCCCTTCAGTAGAAAACTCGCTAATGACACTCTCAACCCCTCATCTGTGACTCTGAGCATATCGAGAGTCTTAGTGACCTGCTCTAACCAACTCTCTGCCTCTAACGGTTCTGCTCCTCCTGTGAATTCCGGTGGGTTAAGACGAAAGAACTCCTTAGTGATCTTGAGGGCACGAAACTCGTCTCCCTCACTATGAGTTAAAGCCTCCCTTATTGCTCTTACTATCTCGCATGCAATCTCTTCACCCACAGTCGATGCTGCAGGTGTGGCCACTGTTGGAACTGTTGTGGCCCCACCAGTACCCCTAGTCTCAACACGACCTTTACTAGCTCGCCCCGACATCCTATCAATGACAATATCAAGCATAAGTCAACAAAATTCTAACTCCTCCTCGGCACACTTAGACTCCCTACCAAAACATGAAATCAACTTAACACATAATCACATAACATATAAACAATTTGAAGTAACAAACCACACAATCGAGTCAAGTCTACAACGACGACCACTTGTCCCGGAACTTCCAAGGAACTCCCATTAGAAACCACGTTGATTAGACGTGTTTTCCAATGAGATCTCAAAGCAAGTTAGCCGGCTACAAGCACTATCCATAAAGCTCAACCCATGCTCACACAATGCAACACATAATGTCCTGCACCTTCTAATTCTATATGCAAATATCCTCACCAAGCAAAGTGTTAATCATATTATTTAATTTTGATGATGTCTAAAATATTATTTGTAACAATTTAGATTTTTTTAATATACATATGTATTTGACCCAAAATATTATCTTTTTAAAAAATATATATATATATATTTGTTAAATATTAATTAAATAAAAATATTTTTTTGAAAACTTTACTATTTACTTTTTGAAAATTGAGGCTGATCACTATTCACTTTTTGACCAAATTAAAAATTGATTAATTATATTATTTTGACAAAAATGATTGATTGGTTGTATTATTTTGACAAATTTGATATTGATGGGTTGTCTTGTTTTGACAAAATTAATATGGAGTGGTAGAATATATTTAGTTTAAAATCTCTACAACATATACAATATTTTAAAGAGGGCATATATTTTCAGATCCATCATAAATATTATTTAAAGAGATTTTTTTGTGTATGCAAATATTTGATTAGAACATTATATATATATATAATGCATATAATATAAATAGAATATATCACGTGTGCTATTAAACTTTCTACACTAAATTGATTATATCATATTATAATCAAACAAGAAGAAAAAGATGGAGTTATATATATTTGTGTGTGTATATATATATACATAAATGGAGCAAATCATTTGTTTGTTTAAAAATTGTGAACTTTGTATTAAATTGTATACAAAAATGGTGGCTCCATGTTTGAAAAAATAAACAAAAGGAAAAGAAAAAAATTAGTCTTACTTTTATCTTTTTAATTATTAACATTTGCTGACTATTTGAAATCAAGAAGTGTGCTTATGTAAGCCATGACGTCAGCAAGAAGCGTCCAACGGGTATATTTTTGTGTATAAATAGAAGTGTTATGTGTGGAGAAGAAATCAAGAACTTGAAGAGAAAATTTTCTGTGAGCTCCAAATTGTATTCTGCTCTTTCACTTTCAGATCTAAGTCTAGCCTTTGTTCTTACACTTTCATATCTACTCTTTGTGAGAGAATTATTGTAAAAGTGGATTTAAGTACCACTTATTCTTATTCCTTATTTTTGTGAGAGATTTTTGTAAGGGTAAGGCTTTTATTGTTAAGTGAGACTCAATAGATAAGAGTAAGTCCTGTGCCAAATCCACAAGCTTGGTGGTGTATTTATTCAATTGATAGTAAAGAAATTCTCAAGGAGGTTCCTTGGGGAGTGGACGTAGGCCTGGCGTGCCAAACCACTATAAATCGCAGTATTTGATTTTCTCTTCCTTTCTCTCTTACTTTTATATTGATAATTATTATTCTGTTTTTTTTTATTTATTAAAATTCTGAATATTGTGTTAATTTTAATATTGTGAAATTTTTAATAACCCAATTCACCCCCCCTCTTGGGTTGCCTATCTGGGATAACACAAAGCCAACCTATTGTGGTAAAAATCACTTCCCACAAGCTCCAGGTATTCAAACCCGGTTAGCTCTAATACCAAGTTGTCACGCCCCGAATTTCAATTACTCGAAAACATTACCAAAGCCTGTAAATATAGGTCCATATTTTTTTTTATACATATACAAATATCTAATACACTTGAGTAATAGGAATACCATGATACATGTTCTTTCTCTCTCAATGAAAATTTCAATGTCAACAATACATGCCAATCTCCTACTGTGAAGCTATAAATGAATAAAATACAATTACAGGATCCATCACATCTACAGTTGAAAATGTGGAGGTGTTTAGCAAAAGTAACAATTCCAGAACCTAAACGTGAGAAAATAGGATCTAAAACTGTTGATTCCGTTTTCTTAGGATATGCCCAAAATAGTAGTGCTAATAGATTTCTAGTAATAAATTATGAAATTAGTGAAATTACTAATAATACAATAATTGAATCTCGTGAAGCTACATTTTTTGAAGATATTTTTCCATATAAAACTAGGATCTCAAATCAGGTAGTAAATAGAACTTCTACTAGTAGTGCTAGTGTTATTCCTTTGAAAGATGATTCCGAACATCTAGATATAGAACCTAGAAGGAGTAAGAGAACTAGAATAGAGAAAACATTTGGAGATGATTTTTATACTTTTTTAACTGAAGGAGAACCAAATACTTTTATAGAAGCTATGTCGTCTTTAAATGCACCATTTTGGAAGGAAGCCATTAATAGTGTGATTGAATTTATACTTCAAAATAATACTTGGGAGTTGACTAATCTACCTCCTGGGAGTAAAACTATCGGTTGCAAATGGGTAGAAAGAAATTAAAACCTGATGGAAGGATAGATAAATATAAGACAAGATTAGTAGCCAAAGGATTTACACAAAAGAAATGAATAGATTATTTCGATACTTACTCACCTGTTTCTAGGATTACAACCATTAGAATCTTAATTTCTCTAGCACCCATTTATAATTTAGAAATTCATCAAATGGACGTTAAAACTGCTTTTTTGAATGGAGATTTAGATGAAGAAATTTATATGGAGCAACCTGAAGGTTTTGTGGTTAAAGGATAAGAACATAAAGTTTGCAAGTTGGTTAAATCTTTGTATAGACTTAAGCAAACTCCTAAACAATGGCATGAAAAGTTTGATAAGATAATCCTAGAATTTGATTTTAAGATCAATGAACATGATAGATGTGTATACTATAAAAAAGATAATGGAAAATGTATTATTTTGTGTTTATATGTTGATGATATCTTATTATTTGGAACAAATTTAGAGATAATTAAAAATGTGAAATTTTATTTATCTTTAAAATTTGATATAAAAGATTTAGGAGAAGCTTATATAATTTTGGGTATGAAATTGGAGAAAACAACCAAAGGTATTGCATTGAATCAATCTAGAATCCTAGAGAAAATGTTAAAAAAGTTTGATTATTATAATCTTAAACCTGTTTCAACTCCTTTTGATCCTAGCATGAATTTGAAGAAAAGTAATGGTGTACTTGTATCTCAACTTAGATATTCTCAAATTATTGGATCACTTCTCTAAATTGCTAATAAGACTAGACTTGATATTGTCTATGCTATTGGGAGATTAAGTAGACATACTCATAATCCTAGTAAAGATCATTGGATTGTTGTGGAAAGAGTTTTTAAATATCTAAGAGGAACTCTAGATTATTCACTTTGCTTTAGTGGTTTTTCTAATGTGGTAGAAGGTTATAGCGATGCTAGTTGGATAACAAATAACTTAGTTGTTAAGTCTACTACTGAGTATATATTTATGTTAGGTGGAGCAGGAATATCATGGGGTTCTAAAAAACAAACCGTTATCTCTAGAAGTACAACAAAATCAGAACTTATAGCTTTAGACACTACGTGTACTGAAGCTGGGTGGATTAAAAAATTACTACTTGATATTTCACTTGTGAAAAATCCTATACCTGCTATTTCCATACATTGCGACAATAGAGCTGTAATAGAAGTTATGAGACAAGCACATACTAATAAAAAGATGAATACGCATATGCAAGTGAGGTATAAATCTATAAAAAGTTTGGTGAATAAAAATGTTGTATCTTTGAATTTTGTGAAATCTGAAAAGAATATTGCTGATCAGTTAACAAAAGGTTTATCTAAGAGGGTAGTCTTAGATTTATCGAGAGGGATAGGTTTAAGCCCATAGGGAGTCAACTAAGGAAGTAACCTGACTTCTGTGATTGGAGATCCCATGAAGGAAGTTCAACGGGTAGGAACAATCCTTATAGTGTGACTTGTATTCCAGCACTTTAAAGAATGAGACCTTATTAAATTTATTATTTATATTCTCCTGTTCATCCCTAAGATATCAGTGTTGTTGTAAATGTGATGGTTAAGGAAGAGTATTTACTCTAAATGAATCTGAGGTGGACAAACTCTTGCAAGATAGACATCCGTCACTTCTATCTTTGGAGGATTCACCTAAGTGAGAGCATCGTGAAGCCACGACCGTGGGAATAGGGTTATTTCCTAAAACTCTCATGAGAATCAAGATTGAGCACATGGAGCATCCGCATCAAGCTCTTCAAATTTTTAGGCTAATTTAACCCAAAATTCACTTTTTCTATTTTAACTAGTCACCTTTTTAGTATTCACTGCATCAAACTCTCTATTCTAACTCAATCTTATTAAAATATTAATTTGTTATTGTATTTGTTATTCTTTCTTTTTTTATTAAATTGATGAGGTGCTACCCAAACAATTCTTAAAAAAAAAAAAAAAAAAAAAATTGTTGTTGACCTGTCAACCGGCGGGTCGACCAGTTGGGCTAATTTTCGGCATTTTTCCTTCTTTGCTACAAGCAACTCATGGACATCCGATGGGATGTCCAGGGGGACATCCGAGTGGACGACCAATTTACAGTTTTTGGCTCAATTTTCCTGCAGAAAATATAATAAAAAATCATATAACGAATGAACAGTGCCTCAACAAAGTTGTTGAGGTACTGTAGCAAATCTAAGAAAATGTTAATTTAGAAAAAATTTGCTGAGGCTAATGGAGGGAGCATTTGATGATTTATTAGCTATATTTTAGTTTTTTGTTATTTTGGTGATCTTGATGCGGATGTTCTAATAGTGCTAACCCGCGCCATAGTTATGTATCATACCATATGTGTAACATGTTGAATTCTGGTAAAAGGAAATTAGTTCAAGACCTGGTTCACTAAGATTCTTTCAGAATAAAACTGTTAACACTAAGTGAGGTTCAAGTTTGCAAAACACATAGACCCATTGTATGGTTTTAGTGTTGCCCATATTATTATTATTTTTGTATTTATTTGACGTTTTACAAAGTTTTAAATCTTGTGGGGAATTGTTGGAAATTTCATAAAAGTTTCAAAACTTTATTTGTATTTTATTTTTATTTTTATTTGTATTTATTTATTTATTTATATATTTCTTTTAACATTTTATTTGTTTGAATTTTAAATAAATATTTGGTTTTAAAACAAAGTGTGTGTCTGTTCCAAACAGACACCAAAAGAGCCTATTTAAACAGGACTCTAACATTGAGAAAAATATACAACGTTCTCTGTTCTCTCTCTCTCTCTCTCTCTCTCTCTCTCTCCTCTTTACTGTATTTTTATATTCTATATTTCTGGGCAATCGATACATTTTTGGCAAATTCTTTTGGTGCAACTGTGCATTGTGTCAGATCTTGTAAAGTTTTAGATTGTATCTTGGACTCGTTTGTGATCATTAAAACTTGCACGGAGGGAGTGCATAATGACTTTAGGACAACGTCTTTGACGTACCTCTCACAATCTATTTTCTGAACCATTTCCTTCATCTTCTTCTTATTTTGTATATATGTATATATAGTTTTATTGAATTGTAAAAACCTTTTTTTCAGAATCTGTTTTGCTTTCAATTTTATTTTATAAAATTAATTTAAAATAATTATTGTTCAATTATTCTTAACAATATCTTACAAAATTACAAGCAATAGAATCAATTACATTCAAGAGTTTGGCATGTTTAAAAAAAGACAAAAAGTCAAAAAGTTACTCAAAAAGTTAAAAAATTATCACTATTCACTAAAAAAATATTAAAAAATTAATTTTACATACAAAATTACAACACAGATATGATCGGTTGAAATCTGGGGCTGCCTTTTTTTTAAGAAAAATTGCACAGTTGGGGTGCAATTTTAACACATTGTTGTTCGGCTCGTAGGGGTCCATCACGGATCCTGTTTCGATAATTTGAATAATTCAATGTGTAAAACTCGTCGAGTACTATATGTTTGTAAAATATCACATTAATCGGATATCACTAACTACATGATCAAATCAGTTTTGTATAAAAAAAAAAAGGGATGGTGTTATAGTTAACGGTTGAAAAAAAACTAATATAATCAGATAGCTATTGATATCTGTAACAACGCCCGCGAGGGACCTCGCTACAGTTCGGACTCGATTTTATGTTGCGGTTCCAAATCTCGAACCAAAGAGTCCAAATCCGGCAAATCGTTTTGAGAAAAACTGATTTTTTGAAAGAAGTGCCAAACATGGACTGCTTTGCCAGATAACAGAGTCGCCACCTAAATATTTTTTAAATGGGAAATTTAGGAAACCCTGACTCGGTGCCAAAAGGCCACGTGTCCGTCATCACCAAAGTTGGCTCGAGAACTTGGGTACGATTGGGGAAGGTCACATCGTGAGCACCCCCTCTCGCCCGGTCAAAGACCGGCCTCTACTAACCATGATATCTGATTTTAAAAACATTGTGTGTTCTTATTCCAGTTATTAGCCTAGGTTACTATGTGATGCTCGCAGCAAATAAGTATAGACCGAGTCGTCTGAATTGGAACCAAAACACTTCGTGTTTGTTTGTTTGAAAATGGTTTGCTACCCGCAGGTAGGCTGAAAATGCAGATTTTGCCACCCTCAGGTGGGCTTAGAAGAACAATGGTTTTGCCACTATCTAGTGGGCTTAAAACAAACAGTCAACGAATTGTCCCAATTCAGGTAACTCAACCTCCACCCACAGGCATTCAAGGCAGTTATATCACATAAGCACATAGCCTCATGGTAAGCATGCTATCATGGCAGTCACTCACACGCATGCAAGAATGCTAAAGCATAAAACTTACCGAGTACTCCAAGCCAAAACCAAAAACCGATTAGAAATCCATGCATGATCCTAAAATATACAGAATGCCTAATGCAACACATGCAAAATGCAACTATAGCAGGCTCGGCTATTTTAAACATGGCATGTGAAATGCTACAGCTATCAAGTACTCAATTTGGAATTGAAATACAGATGCAGTTTGTATGATGCGCCGAGCCCGGTGCATGCAAAACAGATGAATGATGCAAACATGCTGTCATACTGTATGCTAATTGAAATATGCCCTATATCTAACCATCATAAGCAGATAAATAAAAGGGAGAAAGAAGTGGGGTTGGAAGACATACATCACACTCACACACCCTTATTACAACATTGCCCTCGCGCAGAGGGTCCGAATAAACATACAGTCCGAATAAAAGAATAATACAATCCGAATAAACAGTCCGAATAAATACAATTTCTAATTAATTGACAAATTAATTACAAAAAAAAAGTAAAACTGGCATGCAAGCCAGGGACTGCCTCGCTTCTGATGGATTATGCATGTTGGGCTGCTTTGCACGGAAATCCACTGGGATGCCCCAATTAGCCTCTGTTTGCAAGTATTCTCGAAATACGTGCCAAGTCCCGAAAAGTTGCTGTTTCTGGGTTTTGCTGCAACAGAGAGCAGGAAAAGGGCATAGCAATGTATTTCACAAATATATGCATGCCTTGATCCTCGTGCCACCAATCACGCATACCGATGCATGATGGCCGAGGAATCGGATTGCACAATTCGATATAGGATGAATGCAGATGAATGCTACAATGAAAACCTAACTCCATCATGGGTGATCCGGAGTGTCGGTGACTTGGGAATCGAGACCCGTTCCGTCACTCGGAGTACGAAACGTGCCTCGTTTCCCGTGCCCGGGCTAACACCTATCCCGAACACGATGCAATATGCATGATATGCATGAAATGCAACTAAGATGTGATATAGCATGCACAATACTGATGAAAATGAGATGTCTCGAAATGCGTGCCCACAGGCATGCAAACCGAGAAAATGGCATACACGCATGAGATGACATGAAATATGATATATAATGAGACTAAAATGAAATGCCTCGAAATGCGTGCCCACAGGCACGCAATCCGAGGAAATGGCATACAGAATACAAAACGGATAAGACTGAAGTGTGCCTCAAAATGCGTGCACGCGGGTGCGCAAACCGAAGCAATGCTAAAATGGAGATCAGATAAAACTGAAGTGCCTCGAAATGCGTGCCCGCGGGCACGCAAACCGAGGCGATGATGTGCGATGCAAAATCGGATAAAACCGAAGTGCCTCGAAATGCGTGCCCGCGGACACGCAAGCCGAGGCAATGATGAAATGAGAAAATCGGATAAAACCGAAGTGCCTCGAAATGCGCGCCCACAGGCACGCAAATCGAGACGATGATGAAATGAAAAAATCAGATAAAACCGAAGTGCCTCGAAATGCGTGCACACGGGCACGCATACCGAGGCGATGATGAAATGCAAATCGGATAAAACTAGATTGCCTCGAAATGCGCGCCCACAGGCACGCAAACCGAGGCGATGATATGTGATGCAAAATCGGATAAAACCGAAGTGCCTCGCAGTGCGTGCCCACAGGCGCGCAAACCGAGGCAATGACAAAATGCAATGAAATGGCATATGGGATGCGACGATGGGCTTACACCAATATGGGAGAGCCTCAGCTCACTCACATAGGCTGCCGTCGGGTAAAAACAAAGCTGTCTCGAAATGCGTGCCCGCGGACACGCAAATCGAGGAATGCATAAAATGGCATACAGAATGCAGTGACGGGCTTACGCCAACATGAGAGAGCCTCAGCCGCACTCACATAGGCTGCCGTCGGATAAAAACGAGGTGCCTCGAAGCGCGTGCACACGGACACGCAAACCGAGGTAATGCATTAAGGCATGAAATGACATGGGAAATGATATGCAAGCATGGCAATGAAATTTCAGCACCTAAATGAAAGGGGAAACAGCCCCGAAACAATTCGAAACGACACCCGAAGCATGCAATCATCCCGAAAGTGTGAAATTAAGCCCCGAAATGGCCTATAGCCATGCTATACATGCAAAATATGATCATGGCAGCAAGAACAGTAGCAAGGCAGTCCCAAATATAGCATTTTTTCAGTAACAAACTTGGCCAAAATGCAAGCATAGACAGATCAACATTAGCATGCAAAGTTAGTGGCCAAAAGAGGAGTATAATGGGAGATGGTATATACAAACACCAAATGAACAAACTTTCTTCTAAAACATTGAATATTAGCTAAAAATAAGCATATATGCAGAAGATGAAATCCTCAAAATCAGAACACAAACATGCTAAAAGATCCATGCAAAATAGGCTCCAAATAGGCTATAACAAGAGACATGCCAAACTATACACCAAACAGCAAACTTTTCTTCATGAAACATGTAAAGGGGGTCAAAATAAGACCAAAGTCAGTATGGGTCGAAGTCCCAAAAACAAATAGAAATAGGTCAAAAATTGCATACAAAATGGGCACACTTGATGAAATTTGAAGGAAGTGGTATATACAGTGGCCAAATGAAGTTGAGCTCCTCTACAATGTTGTAGAGGGGCTCAAAATAAGCAAGAAAGCAGTAGGGGTCGGACCCCTAAAAACCAACACAAATAGGTCAATTTTAGCATGCAAAAATGTGACAAACTTGGTGAATATTGAAGGAACTAGTATATAGAAATACCAAATGAAGTTGAGCCCTCCTACAATGTTGTATAGGGGCTCAAAATGAGCACAAAAGCAGTAGGGGTCGGAGCCCCAATTCTCAACCAATTAGAGTATAAAAAAGGATCAAGAAAAAGCCCTAAAAGTTGGTTTTGAATACTTACCCTTGAAGACTTGTCTTTCTTTGCTTTTTGGCTTTGATTTGTAGCTTCTCAACCTCTGAAATTCACTTCCTAGCTACTGGAATCGAAGTAGGGATAGTGAGGCTAGGTGTTGGTGAAGAAATCAAGCAAGACTCGAAGCTTTTTTGAAGGTTTTGGCTATGGAGATTAGGGTTTTGAGAGAGGTGCTCTTGAGACCAAATTTTGTAACCTTGAGGAAGGAGGTGATGGTCCCTTTAAGTAGGCAAAACAAGGTGTAGAGTGGGAGGGAAATGGAGACAATCCCTCCCCCCTGAAATATCCCCCGGATGGGGTGATATTTTAAGAAAAATATCCGGACAGCTGGGATGCACTGGAAAGGAAGAAGCTGGCCGGCCAGGTGGTTTTCTGCAAGGGGGCCGGCCGGCCATCCCACCTGGTCGGCCAGCCACTCCCCATGGCCGGCCGGCCACCCCCAAAAAATGAACAAAATATTTTCTGGCCGACCTGTATGCCAAGTTGTCCTCCAATGTGTGTAGAATAAGGCCCCAAGGTCGGAATCTGGCAACTCTGAAGCAGAAGTCACAACATAGAGCTTGAAGAAGAGGCTCAAAAATGAACTTCACAATTTCTGGCCGACCACCAACTTTTTGTGTCCTCCAAGATGTGTAGAACAAGGATCCAAGGTTGGAATTTGGCAACATTGAAGCAGGAGCCACAACATAGAGCTTGAAGAAGAGGCTCAAAAATTAACCTCCAAGTTTCTGGCCGACCATGCTTGTTTAGGGTCCTCCCATGTCCCCTCATCACAAATATGCAGCTTTGGTTGGAAGAAAATACCCCCAGGGTGTTCAACATTGGCCCAGAAGTGAGAAAAACGGGCTCCGGAGGAGCGAAACTGGTTATCTGGGATAATTGCTGGCTTCTCACCCCCCCAGTGATCTTCCTGATGTTGAAACAGAGGTACCTGCCAAGTTTGAACAAAAACTAATGAGAAATGAACGCTCGGGACCAAAACCGAGCAATTCGGGATCCCGAAAATGGGCATCTGGTGCCGGAAGTGGTGTTCAGCAGCGAAGTGGGTATCTGCGACCCCAGTGTCCCTCGGAATGACAAAACAGAGGTACCTGCCAAAAACCGGAGAAAGCGGATGCGAAATGAATGCTCGGGACCAAAACCGCGCAGTTTGGGGTCCCGAAAACTGGCTACAGGTACCGGAAGTGGCATACGGCCACGAAGTGGGCATCAGGGGCCCCAGTGTTCCTCGGAACATTAAAACAGAGGCACATGCCAAAAACCGGAGAACTCGGAGATGGTTGGGCGGTCCCGAGCCGAGGCACACGGCCTAACGGCTCCGAAAACCGGGAACCGGGCTCCGAAATGGGCAAAATGGCCTACGGCCACGAAACGTAGCTCACGGCCACCGGGAGATAGTCTACGGGACCACTCCCTTCCCTCAAGAAAGAAAACAGAGAAAACCGAGTCTGGTTCGCAAACCGAGACAAGGCACAGAAGAGGGTTCGGAAGTCCGGAGGCAGGGCGCACGGCCGCAACTCTGAGACTTCTGAACGAGCACAGTATGCAACATCACCGAGCGCTCAACCGGTGACGTCTGAGTCTTAAGGTCGGTCAAAAATGGGGTGTCTACAATATCCGATCAATGTAATTTTTTACAGGCATATAATACTCGACGAGTTCTATACATTGAACGGTTTAGATTATCAAAACGAGACCCATGATGGCCCCCACAGGCCGAACAGCACCTTCTAGTGCAATGCCTGAAAAGTAGCTAATCATTTCTTAGCATCAATTCATCTGCCCAGATGGTACAGCTGTCCAACTCACCCTCCTAATCTTCTCCGACACACTAATTTATACAATTTTTTAATACACATTTTTTCATAAAAACTCAAAAAGTTAACCCAAACAACCATATTTTTTTCCTCAACTTTTTAGTCCAAAAAGTCAAAAAGTATACTTATTTAGGACATCCCAAACAACCCCTATCAAGTTTAACATAATTATAGTAGACCCTTTTATTATTTTAATTCACATAATATGTTCATCAGTAATTTATTAGTTGTATAGATGAAAGAAATTAATATTGTCGAAACTTGTACATTCAAATATATATTTATTTTCTTATTTATTTATATGTCTAAATATTATTTGCATTAATTTGAATTGTTTTAATCGTACTAAAAAAAATTATGAAACCTATGAATTTTTCCCACTAATTATCCTGTTATATATATATAGGCTCTTTTGGAAAGAATATAAAAAGTCCAAAGTCAGCTTTTTAATCTATTTTGGGTTATATCGGGTGTGTTTGGTTTAGTTTTGGGAGATAAATTTTTAAAAAAAAAATATTAGGAAGGTGGTGTTTGGGAAGGAGAAGCCGGGCTAAAATAGCCATGTCGCGACAAAATTGGCTGTTTCAGCCACGTCCCGACAAAATGCCATTCACGGGTATCCAAAAACCCTTACTCGTGTAAATTGACCCAAATGCCCCGAAGACAACCCTCTTCATTCATCAATCTGTATTCAACGCCTCATTGCGCAGCACACACCCTTTGGAGAAAGACGAAGAGAAGAACCACCGAGCTATCGGAGGACATCTGACCAGGGCCCCCCGCAGAGATAATCGCCACCGGAGTACCCATCCGCGGCGGCGAACACGAACCAAGCCTCTCAAACTCAAACCGATCTGATTCAGGTAATGCTTTATGGCCTATCTGATTGATCTTTTTCTTCTTCCGATCTGCATAGTATGGGATGATAACAGCATCGGTTCATGACCGATCTGTTGCTTTCCGGTCGTGATTGGGTTGATTACGCTTACATTACACACATTTGGGGCACCAATCTGTCTCTGTGACAAATTTGGGTTATGGATCTGTTCTTATTTTCAAAATCTGTTCGGTTATCACAAATTTGGGGCTGATTTGTATATATACACACACACATATATATACGTATATATGTATATAAAATATATATGTTCTTATTCAAATATCTGTTCTTATTTATGAAAATCAGATCTGTTGATCACAAACTTAACCAACCGTTGTTAATACTGAAAGAAACCACATCTTATATCTGTTCTGATTTACAAATCTGTTCTTATCAGATTTTGTTTACAAAATGCTCAATTAACAGGTCTTGTATAACTCTGTTCTGCTCAGTTATCACAAATTTGGGCCAGATTTGTTTTATTTTTTTTGTTTATACTCTGAATTGTTGCTAATACAAATGCTCAATTCCCATTTGTATGGTTACATATGAATTACATAAAAAAATATAATTCCAACTCAATTTGGGAAGGAAGGTAAATATATTATCTATATATATTAACAACAAATTACAAAATATATAAAACTTATAGTACAAATATATTACAAAAATTGGGTTTATTAAGCAATATATTTAAAATATATCTGAAATATATATTACAAATTTAGATTTAAAAAGGAAAGAGTGTCAAAATTTAGGTACACATATATGACACAATTTAATTATGAAAAACTATATTATTAAACATATATGACAAAATTTAATTATTAAAAAATAGTGTACAAATATATTCACAAATATTTTTAAAATATCATATAAAATATATTTAAAATATATTACAAAATAGTACTATATTCAAAAATATTTTTAAACTATCATATACAATATATTTAAAATATACTACAAAATAGATATATTAATTTCAATATATTTTTTACTCAATACGAATTGCTCAATTCTCATTAGTGAACAATATATTAATTACATAAAAAAAATATTTCAAACTAAATCTGGGAAGGAAGGTAGATATATTATCCATATATATTAACAACAAATTTTATCCAAAATATATTAAAATTATATTACAAATATATTACAAAATATGGTTTATTAAGAAATATATTACAAAGATATTAAAAATATATTAACATATATATGACAATTTTTGATTTCAAAAGTAAAGAGTGTGCAAATTGCATTAAAAATATATGACAAAATTTAATTATTAAACAATATAGTACAAATATATTCAAAAATATTTTTAAAGTATCATATAAAATATATTTAAAATATATTACAAAATAGATTTATTAATTTCGATATATTTTTTACTCAATACGAATTGCTTAATTCTCATTTGTGAACAATATATTAATTACATAAAAAAAAATTGTACAATTATCTTTGGGAAGGAATGTAGATATATTATCCATATATATTAACAACAAATTTTATCCAAAATATATTAAAATTATATTACAAATATATTACAAAATATGCTTCATTAAGAAATATATTACAAAGATATTAAAAATATATTAACATATATATGACAATTTTTGATTTCAAAAGTAAAGAGTGTGCAAATTTCATTAAACATATATGACAAAATCTAATTATTAAAAAATATAGTACAAATATATTCAAAAATATTTTTAAAGTATCATATAAAATATATTTAAAATATATTACAAAATAGATTTATTAATTTCAATATATTTTTTACTCAAGACGAATTGCTCAATTCTCATTTATGAACAATATATTAATTACATAAAAAATATTGTACAATTATCTTAAACAAAATTTCGTAAAAAATATGTTCAACAATATATGTCAGTAAAATTTTTAGTAAACATATATTAATTTCATAAATTATTAGAAAATATATTAACAATATATTCACAAATCTAATAAAAAATAAATTTCAAAATATATTACCAATATACCTAAATTCATGATGCACAATACTTTTACAAACAACATAGTTAGTTCATGGAATAAAATATAAACTTGCGTTAGTCTTTGTATGTGTTCATGTTGATTCATGTAAATTTAATTGCAATTTAAAGCGTACCATGGCGTCGTTCACCTCTACTGCAACTTCCAGTACATGGCCACGACGAATGTGTGCTTGTGGACATGGCCCCTGTATTGTTAAGATTTCCAGGTCCACCAAAAATCCAGGACGTCCCTACTTTGTCTGTCCCCGCCCTGTGGTGAGTGACCCAATCTTTACCGGTCATAACTGTATGAATATTAACAACCCATGAAACTAATAGTTCCACAATTTCCACTCATCAGCCCTGTGTCAGTTGGATTGGTTGGTGTGAAGAAAGAAAGCGAGAGAACCAAGACTATGCGTCACCCGGAGATGAAATTGCCATGCAATTGCGGGCTGATGTCATAGACATTCAACAATCCTTACGTGTCCTTAAGACCATTGTGTATGTGCTTTGCATTGTTGTTGTCATTTTGTTGTGCCGTATGTAAGCACCGTTACCATGTTGTCAGTATGTACAAACACGTTAGTATGTTATCAGTATGTTGTTAGTATGTAGTTAGTATGTTCGTAGTATGTTGGTAGCATGTTGTCGCATATGGGAGCCGTAATAAGAACTATCATATTTTTGTCCACTACTAACTTCCATGAAACCTGTGTACGTACCATATTAATGTGCAATGGTTATATGCAAATTTAACTTTAGCATCCTATATCTCTGTTTGTTGTTATTGATGTGTCATGCTTTATGTGTGTGTATATAACAACCAAATTTGTCATTGTAATCTTTTGTAACCGTACATTAGTAATGGCTTCCACACGTACTTCGCCGCATAACCAATCGAAAAGCAAAAGCGTTGTCACTGACAAGTCAAGCAGTCTTGAGGAGACACAAAATCAGTTCAGTCACAAGGCGTCATGAGACAGTAACTCAATCCGAGTTTTCCTGCAGTTGATTGCAAATGAGATTAGTAAAGGAAATCGCCCATTCGTAGTCCTCAGCCAAGCAGGGTACAAGTCGTTGGCAAGGAAATTTGAGAAAAAAACAGGAAGAAAGCATGGACTGAAACAGTTGAAGAATAAGTACATGAGCTTGAAAAAAGAGTGGCAGGCGTGGACAAAGTTGATGGATTCAAGCAAAGGAGTGTCCGGGATAGGCTTTGACAGTGACATCGGTTTGTTTCAAGCACCTGAGGAGTGGTGGGACAAGATGGAATCAGTAAGTACATGTACAAACAAGTTTTATATTTGTCATTTACCAGTACATATTTCACATTGTTCAGTTAACTTTTATTTAATTATATGAAATATAACATCTGCCTCTTTCATATATCTCTATTTCTGCAGATCAACAAGGCGTGTGCGAAGTTCAGGAAAAAAACCTTGGAACACCGTGACTTGATGGAGACGGTCTTCATGGGGGCATCAGTTACTGGGAAGCACCATTGGACCCCGGGAAAGAAACTTCCTGAAGCAGCTGATGACTCATCTGATTCAGTGCGTAGTTTGGGAGCCCAGCCATTTGCTGATCCGATACCCCCAGGAGTACAGGACGTGGAGTCAGATTCTTCACTGGAGCATGTTCCGATTGAAAAGGCAAAACGTAGAAAGACGCCATCAACAAGTGTTTCAAAGTCGAAGAAGGCAACAAGTGGTGCGTCAGTTATTGCGGAAAGCATGAACAAAATGACAGATGTGGTGCGTTCGAAGAATCAGTAGGTCACAGTGAGGCACCTTACAGGCAACGAATCACTGTACACTATTTCGGAGTGCATGCATAAACTGAGCAGTATTTCATCCCTGATTGGTACGCCGTTATTCCACTTCGCCTCCACACTTATGGATAACGCCGATTACCGGGAGGTGATGATGTGCCAGCCTGATGACGAACACATCATTGGATGGCTTACATAGAAGCAGCTCCAGTGTACTGCATCGGCGCCTTTTGCAAACCTGTTTGGGGGTCGCCGAATGTGATGTAGCGGTGTTAGGAGTGTTGAAGATGCATGTCATTGTCTTCCTTTTTAAAACTTTGACTTATGGTATTGTTGGCACTGTGCTAAAACAGGATGGTGGTGTGTGCATGTTTTTATTCTGTCGTTTTTTTTTTTTCTTGCTAGCTATGGTGACCAACAGTTTTAGTCTACTGCATGGGTTGACGGAATGGAAGCATGGTTGTGCTTCGTTTTTGGGAAATGAATGGGATGCTTATGTTTTAATATTGTGTCTGGCTATTTTTAAGACAGGGAATTACGTTTTCCTTGCACGCTTTTAAATGCCTATATGTCGCAAGTTCAATTGTTAGTTTACTTTGCTGGCTATTTTTGTGGTTGTTACCACCAGGGCCCCCCTGTAAAGCATAAGTTGAACAGATTCTTTTTTTTTTGTGAAATTCATATGATTATGCGTTGAAAATGACATTGGTGACGACATTACTTACATTAAAAACAATGTCGCCATTTTTTAATTGCAAACTTCAACATAATTTGAGTCAATGAATCACGTGCCAACTGATTGAACGATTGCCACTCTTGTAGGTTTCGCATCAACGAAGACGCGATGAATCCTTGGGATGGAAGCAACAATGATGAAATAACGGAAATGCTTAATCAAATGGCGGTCCAGGTGCAACAAGAACAGAACTGCACATTTCTACAAGCATGCCAGTATGCGACAGAATGGTACGCAAAACACATGGACAAAACGCCGTGTCGCACTTCTATACTAACCGGGAATACATGGATATGCAAACTATATGCGGGCCATATGGGTCGATTTGAGGAAAATGTTTGCATGCCGAAGGAAGTTTTTTCCGTATTGTGTGAGACATTGGTAAATGATTTTGGGTTACAAGTCCCGCAAGGTCCACATGGCTTAGCTGTTGAAGAAAGCGTTGCAATGTTTATCCATGTGTTGAAAGGGAAGCAAAATCGGGAAATCCAAGAACGGTTCCAACATTCCGGGGAGACTGTGTCGAGGCACGTGCATAACGTATTAAATGCCATGAAAGAGTTCACTGTTGTTCATTACCGGCCCACATACAGTCAGCATCGTATACATCCATACGTGCGGTCTAGACGGAAATACCTACCGTTCAAGGTACTTCTGCAAAACAGTATATTATCATGATTATCAAGACAATAAAATATATTTTGTTTTTATTATTAACTGCACGTGACGGAGACACAAAAAAACGAAACACTTGTTACCCATTTATGCAACAAAACAATTCGGTTGATTGCAGGACTGCATTGGTGCAATAGACGGAACACATGTCAGTGCATGGGTTACGAGGCCAGATGCAGCAACATATTTCGGTAGGAAATACTGTCACACGCAAAATATCATGGCCGCTGTCGATTTTGACATGTGTTTCATATTCATTTCCTGCGGATGGGAAAAAAGTATGCATGATAGTCGCATATTCAACGAGATACTAACAAATGACAATGTCCCATTCCCACATCCTGACGAAGGTAACACATCGTCCTTTTATTAGATGTTGGGGGCTATAAATTTTTCCTGAAACAGCGTTACTCCAAAATGACCCACGATGTTCGGTTTTGGTGTCATACATTGTTGTCATGTGTGCAGGCAAATATTATCTTGTCGATTCTGGCTATCCAAACAGGATTGGTTACTTAGCACCATTCAAAGGCCACCGTTACCGCCAACAAGAATTCCGACGTATTGCACGGAACACGACGACAAACACGCCAAGGGAATTATTTAACAAATTGCACTCGTCCTTACGCAGTGTGGTGGAACGCACTTTCGGTGCCTGGAAAAATCGATGGGGGTTTATTCGAGACATGCCTCGATATGACTTCGCAAATGTGCAAGTTCAGTTAGTAGGTGCGTCAATGGCATTACATAATTATGTACGGCGAAACACAGGTAACCCAAAAACTGTTCAGCCAATCTGTAACGAGGAAGAAGCTATGACAATAGTAAATGCCATACCAGAAGTTGAACATGACGAGGATGGTTTAATGGTTGGGGATGAGGACCCCCATATGGCATTGGTGCGCCTTCACATACGCGACAAATTATGTTACATGCGTAATAGTGGAATGTTAGGAAATATATAATATCTACATATAATTTTCGTATGGTTGTCACATAATGACACACGCAAAACAGACTGTATTAAAATATATTATCATGTACGATATGTATGAGTTTCCACGAGAATGTAACCCCCTTCCACTTGGTGACGTGCCTAACTTTGAAAAATAACAATCCATACGAATTAAGCTTTTCGTATTACAAAAAAAGGTGAAACAAATAAAAAAAATGAAAAAGAAAACTAATACGAAAATTGTCAAGTGCGACGTCAATTAAAAACATAAAAACAGAAGTTGAAAACAACAATTTCCAAACCCAAAAAAAAAAAAAGTAACAGAAAAAAAAATTTTGTGCAAAAAACGAAAAATCCAAACGCAAAATAAAAAAAATTAAAAGAAAAAAAAATTAAAGCAAAATCCGCCAAATCCAAACTCAAAAAAAAAAAAAAAAAAAAAAAAAAAAAAAAAAAAAAAAAAAACCCTACCAAATTGGATTTGCAAAATTCGGCAGATCGAAACCCAACATAAAAAAATTGTCAACAAAAAAAAAAATTATGCAAAAAATGCTAACTCCAAACCCAAAAAAAAGAAAAGAAATATCTAAAAATTACCAAAAAACGGCTAATCGAAACACAACATAAAAAAATTAAAATAAAAAAATAACCAAAATATGGCAAATCCAAACCCAAAATGAAAAAAAATAAAAAATAAAAAATGTAAGCAAAATTCGCCAGCTTGAAACCCAACATACAAAAAAAAAAAAAAAAAAAAGCAAAAAATGCCAAATCGAAACCCAGCATAAAAAAATTAAAATAAAAAAATAACCAAAATATGGCAAATCCAAATCCAAAATCAAAAAAATCAAAATAAAAAATTTAAGCAAAATTCGGCAGATCAAAACCAAACATACAAAAAAAAAAATTTAAATAAAAAAATAACCAAAATATGCCAAATCCAAACCACCAAAAAAAAAAAAATTTAACAAAAAAGCAGGAAAAAGTAAAAAAATAAAAATAAAAATAAAATAAAATTTAACCAAAAATCCAAAAAAAAGAAAATAATAAAATAAAATTTAACCAAAAAAAAAAAAAATCAGAAAATATGCCAAATCCAAACCCAACCTAAAAAATTAAACAAAAAAGGAAAAAAGGGCAATTTGGTAATTTAATATGATGACACCTCACCAAAAAGTCAAAAAGCCCTTCCCAAACCAGGCTTTTTAGCCCCAGACTAAAACAGCCAAAAAAGTCAAAAAGCCAACCAACTTCCCAAACGGAGGCGAAAAGAGTTTAGAAATTTTTTTGGTTTGTTTGATTATATATTTTGGAAATTGTTTTAGAGTGTGAGAGTTTTGGATGATTTGATATTCAGCAATACTAGGTATCATGAAAAGTCTTTCATGAAAATAATCATAAAAGATTTGTGACCTTTGAATTACACTTAGAATAAAGCATCACACACTAATCAAGGTAATCTAAGGGTCACAAATATTTCATGATCCCTAACATTTCTCTTTGATATTTTGTTGTAGTTGAGTAAATGTGTGTGAAAGAAAAAGTAATTGAGAATGGGAGAGGAGAGAGAAAAAATGATTGATTGATGTGTAGGAGATAGAAAGTGATTTTGGAATTTTTTTTCCAAAATCACTAAATCAAACAAAATTTTAAAAAAATTTCTCCAAAATTTATTTCTCAAAAACAAACCAAATAAGACTTCGGTCAAGTTTGGGAAGACTAAATAAGTGCACTTTTTGACTTTTTATGAAATATGGGTTGGATTTGGGTTGGGTTTGAAGTGATGTGTTAGAGAGGTGATGTGACTTAAATAAGATGATGTGACTTAAATAGGATATGACTTTTTGACTTTTTAAATTTTTTTGAAGATGCCAAACTTCTCTACTTTTTTTTTACACAATTTTTTTAAAAAAATTAAAAAAATTAATTTTAAACCAATTTTTCAAAACAATCCTTAATATGATTCGAGTTACACATGTCTCCATTGAAATTAATTGAGATTGGTTAATTTCTTGCCCAAATTGGGACCCAAATTTAAAAATATATTTCAAATCTTAAAACTTTATCAAGCTAAAAAGTCTTTGAGCCGCCCCCAGTTGTAATTGCTCAAAAGCGGAGGCGAAAAGACGAGAAAATTTGTTTGAAAAAACAACCTTTCAGCAGTTTCCAATTCAACCAATATTCAAAGACGTTTGGAGGTGGGAAGAATTGTTTGTCTTATTTTTTGATTTTTTAGTTAATTTAGTTTGGTTAAATTAACTCAGTTTGAAAATAATTTTTTATTTTTTATTTTTTTAAAAAAAAATAAAATTATTATGATTTAGATATGACATTTTATTTTATTAACTTATTTTATTTATTTTATTTATTTATTTATTTTGGTACATTTTTAGTTCCAGCCACCTTCCCAAATGGGGACTATATTTGGACTTTATTCAATTAAATCAAATATAATAGTCATGCAATTGATTAGGTTTTGAGTTAAATAGAATAAAATAAAAAATTACAATTATTAAATTGATGATATGTATGAAGGATCTTACAAAACAAATTATTCAGATTATCCAAAAAACTTATGATGAACTCTACAAATTCGAACAATTCTCCCAAATTTTAAATTTTCCTAAATTGTAACAATGGTCGAACTTCTAATTGTTTAGTGAGATGAAAAAAATTTAAACGAATAACTAACTCGGTTGGTTGGGAGTTCTTTCTTGTCAAAATCTACTTTCTACCTAATCAAATTTTAATCCAAATTGCTGAACTCTTGTTATCTTGGTAGTTTGGAAGATAAACCACAAAAAGAAAAAGGGGAAAAAAAAAAAATCCAAATTATTTGCATAATTAAAAAAAATAAAAATAAATAAATAAATTGGAAACTTGTATGACCTCTAGTAATAAATGTCAAATTAGAGTGAACCAATCCCAAATTATTTGAATATTTTAATAACTTATTTAGGCCTCGTTTGGGAACAGGCTAATTTAGTAATTTTTTGGCTATTTGGCTAAAATATGAGCTAAAAAAAACTAGTATGTTTGGGATGACTTTTTGGCTTTTTACGAAAAGATGTGCAAAAAGTAGAGAGAAAAGAGAATCTTTGACTTTTTGGTATGGGTTGTTGACTTTTTGGCTAATTTAGTAACTTTTTGACTTTTTGACTAAAAATGATGGTTCCCAAAAGTTGAGTCAATATTTGTAACACCGCTATTATACAATACAAAACTACATAAAGCATATCCATTATATATATATATATTTAATTGTTCTAATAACATTGTCTAATAAAACCTCTGAAACTTGCATATTCAGGCAACCTTTTGCATTACAATCAAATTTGAGATCAGAACTATGGAGGCTTTGAAAAAAAAGAAGAAAAAAAAAAGCTATTGTATATTATTGGATTATTTTGTCAAAACATTTTACTTCTCATATAATTTTTCACAAGGCATAATAGTTCTTATTATTTTTTAAATATAATAGATCTTACATTTATAAAGAAAATTGTTCGAGGGCTCGAAATCGTTGGCTCGAATAGCCCGAAAACGTGGGCTCGTGCGCCTATCTCACCTATCTCGGCCCTGTCTTCATTTTTCTTCTTCTCATACCCAAACTATCTCGCCCGAAGTCCTCATTTTTGTTCCCATACCCAAACTCTAAACTCTGAAACTCTCTATTGCTCTGTTTGTCATCTGTTAGCAGGTATTTTAATATTATAATGTGTTATATGTTGGTTTTTCTTTTCTTTCCCTCTAAGTTTTCAAGTCTTGATCTTGGTCCACCAAGTCTTCATTCTTCCAAGGTAAGCTTCCTAAGGTCTTGGCCAAGTCTTGGTCTTTGTCCACCAAAACTTATCCATCTAGTCATCAGCAAGTCTTCGCCAAGACTTTCAAGTCTAAGTCTTCTAAGTCCACCATGCTTATCCTTTCAAGTCCATCCGTTCCTTATCCACCTAGAACCTTGCCTATTAAGTTTTGATTTCTATATATATTTGAGCTTAGGTCCTATCTAGAGGGGCACGAGAGGTGAAGAAGTTTTGGGTTGCTTTGTTATATCTAATGTGAGATTATCAGGCAAATAAAAAAAGGGTGTGTGTGATAAAGCTTTGGGTTCAACCAATTGTGCAGTATTGGTGAACCATACGACTTAGTCGGACTGTTGTATCCTGAGGGGGACAAGTCAAAGTTTTTCTGCTGCACCGGTGTGAGGCTTTGCCCAACCGCAGAGGGCTTGAATCTCCTTAAAGAGAGCGAGTTTCCCGCGCCTCAACCCTGATAATAAGTTATTGTAACTTTATTTTTTGTATTTTCTAGTATTTTATTTGTAATTATCACCAACAATTTTAAGGAGATTCAAATAGCAAAAGTTCATGGAGCCAGTACTGGAGAAGCCCAACGAGAATACCGGCGATCTCAACAAGCCCTTCCGGTTCAAGGGAGCTCATTTCAAGAGATGGAAAGGCAAGGTGCTTTTCTACCTTAGTCTCCTCAAGGTGGCCTATATCCTAACTGAGAAAAATCCGAACAAAGTCCCCACTGAAGAGATGACCGACGAGGAGTATGCCACTCATCTTGAAAAAATCGAAAAATACAACACAGATGAGTATAAATGTCGATACTATCTTTTGAATTGTCTTTCAGATCAATTTTATGATTATTATGATACTACTTACACCACTGCCAAGAAAATTTGGAAAACCTTGCAGAACAAATATGACACTGAAGAGGTAGGCACTAAAAAATACGCTGCAAGCCGTTTTTTCCGCTATCAGATGATAGATGGAAATTCAGTGGTGGAGCAAGTTCAAGATTTTCAGATGCTAGTGGCTGAAGTTAGATCCGAAGGCATCAAAATTGGAGACAATCTTGTTGTAGCAGGTATTGTTGACAAACTTCCATCATCTTGGAGGGATTTCCAGAAGTCGATGCGTCACAAGCAAAAAGAGACGTCCTTGGAGACTCTAATCACATGGATTCGGGTGGAGGAGGAAGCACGAGGACAAGATGCCCTTATGAAACAAGAGCATTCCACTGCAAAGGTAAATTTAACTTCTGGAAATACTTTACCTAAAGGTCGATTTCATAAAAATAGTCACTTGAAGCCAGTTAAGAAAATCTGGAAAAATACTGGAAGGCCACAAAATAAAAATTACCCGAGGCAAAAGAAATGGAACCAAGAACCCCCTTCACAAGATTTGACAAATGTGACATGTTTTGTGTGTGGCAAAAGTGGGCATATTGCTCGAACTTGCAAATTTCGGAGACAACAGTCTCGACCACAGGCTAATATTACTGAGGAACCATTTGTGGCTATGATCACAGATATTTTTATGGTTCAATCTGTAGAAGGGTAGTGGGCAGACTCTGGTGCCAATAGGCATGTCTGCTATGATAAAGATTGGTTCAAAGATTTCACTCCTTTTAATGAAGAGAGGACTGTTATGCTTGGTGACTCCAGTTTAACCAAGGTGCTCGGGTGTAGGGATGTTGAGCAGAATTTTACCTCTGGACGTGTGCTTGTTTTAAAAGATGTGTTGTACACACCGTCCATGAGGAAAAATTTGAAGTCGAGTTATTTGCTCAACAAAGCTGGTTTCAAGCAGATTATTGAATCTGACCAATATGTAATCACCAAAAAAGGCATATTTGTGGGGAAAGGATATGCCTGTGATGGAATGTTTAAATTAAATGTTGAGAATAAGAAAGCACATGTTTCTATTTACATGCTGTCTTCTATGAATTTTTGGCATGCTCGTCTGTGTCATATTAACAGCCGATATGTGGGAGTCATGAGTAGTTTAGGATTAATTCCCAGACTAACAAATAAATTTGAGAAATGTGAAGTTTGCAGTCAAGCAAAAATAACTAAAATGCCTCATAAAAGTGTGATGAGAAATACTGAATTGTTAGAATTAATTCACACCGATTTATGTGAATTTGAAGGAATTTTAACACGTGGTGGAAATAGATATTTTATCACTTTTATTGATGATTTTTCAAAATACACTCATGTATACTTGTTGAAAAATAAAAGTGATGCTTTTGAAAAATTTAAAGAATTCCTTCTTGAAGTTGAAAATCAATTCAGTAAAAAGATTAAAAGATATAAAAGTGATAGAGGTCGGGAGTATGAATCTTTTGGATACAACTCGTTTGCTCAGTCTTTGGGAATAATCCATGAAACTGCTCCACCATATTCACCTGCATCTAATGGTGTAGCAGAAAGGAAAAATAGAACTTTAACTGATTTAACAAATGCTATGCTAATTGAAGCAGGTGCTCCTTCAAATTTGTGGGGAGAAGCAATTTTAACTGCATGTTATGTTATGAATAGAGTGCCACATAAAAAAACAAAAGTTACACCTTTTGAGCTGTGGAAAGGGCATAAGCCAAATTTAAGATATTTGAGGGTTTGGGGTTGTCTAGCTTTTGTTAGACTGATGGACCCTAAAAGACCTAAATTATGTGTGAAAGCTGCCACTTGTGCTTTTCTTGGATATGCAACAAATAGTACAGCCTATAGATTTTTTAATATTGAAAACAAAATAATTTTTGAATCAGGTGATGCAATTTTTCATGAAGAAAAATTTCCTTTTAAATCTAAAAATGGTGGGGGTCAAAATTATCAAGAAAATATTTTATCTGAAACCGGTTCCTCTACTCCTCTTTTACAAAACCAAGATCCTATAGTTTTTGAACCTAGAAGGAGTAAAAGAACCAGATTAGAAAAAGATTTTGGCCCTGATTATCATGTTTTTAATGTGGAGGAAACTCCATTAACTTTACAAGAAGCTTTGGCATCTCCTGACTCTGTTTTTTGGAACGAGGCTGTAACTGATGAGATGGAATCATTATTATCCAATAAAACTCTGGCATTAGTAGATTTACCACCAGGTTGTAAAACTATTGGCTGTAAATGGGTTTTGAGAAAAAAAACTTAAACCAGATGGAACTATTGATAAATATAAAAGCAAGGCTTGTTGCAAAAGGTTTTAAACAACAAGCAGATCTTGAATTTTTTGATACATTTTCTCCGGTTACTAGAGTTACATCCATTAGATTATTAATTGCAGTGGCTGCAATTCATGATTTAAAAATT
The DNA here is from genome assembly GCA_036172215.1 of Camellia granthamiana. Taxonomy (NCBI): domain Eukaryota; kingdom Viridiplantae; phylum Streptophyta; class Magnoliopsida; order Ericales; family Theaceae; genus Camellia; species Camellia granthamiana. Next base: position 114,830,976 of record CM069906.1, read on the forward strand.
CATCAAATGGATGTTAAAACAGCCTTTTTAAATGGAGACCTAGGTGAAGAAATCTATATGGATCAACCTGAGGGTTTTGTGGACCCCGGTCAAGAAAGCAAAGTGTGCAAGCTAGTTAAATTCCTCTATGGCTTAAAACAGGCCCCTAAACGGTGGCATGAGAAATTTGATTCCTGCATGATTGAGAATGGCTATAAAACGAATGAATGTGATAAATGCATTTACTATAAATCTAAAGAGAATTCACATGTCATTATTAGCCTCTATGTTGATGATTTACTTATATTTGGCTCTAATTTGCATATCATCGTGGAAACTAAAAATATGCTTAGTAACCATTTTGATATAAAAGATCTTGGTGAGGCTAATTATATTTTGGGAATGAAAATTACCAAAACCTATGATATTTCTTGATCAGTCGCATTATGTTGAGAAAATTTTGAGAAAATATAATTTTTATAACTGCAAGCATGTTCGTACTCCTTTTGATCCTCATGTGCATTTATTTCCTGTTGAAAATGATGAGGATGTAATTAATCAAAAGGAATATGCTAGTATGATTGGTAGCTTGCGTTATGCGACTGACTGTACTGGACCTGACATTGCCTATGCAGTTGGAGTACTTAGCAGGTTTACTAGCAAGCCTGGCAGTGATCACTGGCTAGCCATTGAGCGTATTATGAAATATTTATCTGGTACCATAAAATATGGCTTGTTTTGTAATAAGTATCCTGCAGTACTTGAAGGTTACAGTGATGCCAATTGGAATACCTTGTCAGGTGATTCATTATCAACCACTGGTTACTTATTTACATTGAGAGGAGGTGCTATAAGTTGGAAATCAAAAAAACAAACCATTATTGCTAATTCAACAATAGAGGCTGAGCTTATTGCTTTAGCTACAGCTAGTGAAGAAGCAAATTGGTTGAGAGATTTGTTAAATGAAATCTCTTGTTGGGAAAAACCAATTCTACCTATATTAATTCATTATGATAGCACCGCAGCAATTGGTCGAGTTAATAACCGTTATTATAACGGTAAATCCAGACCTATCAGAAGAAAACACAGTACTGTGAGATCTTATATGAATAATGGCATCATAAATGTAGATTATATTAAATCTGGTGATAATCTTGCAGATCCATTAACTAAGGCCTTAGCAAGAGATAGAGTCTGGAATACATCGAGGGGGATGGGGTTGAAACCCATTGAATATAGCAGGAGCCATGTATGAGGATACTCAACCCAGGGACCAGAGATCCTGTAACTGGGTTCAATGAGAAAAACGATCATATGATGGCCGTGAGAAATGCACCAAATTACTTTTTACCTATCCCTATGATGTAAGTACATTTATCCTGTAACGTTGTAGAGGTTGAGTTATTAAAAGAACTCTTAATGAATTTATGTAGCTCTTATTGAGTGGGGTGTCATAGTTACAGGAGCACCCTTGACAGAATTCACCTATGTGAGTGTGGTAGTGGGGCCGCTACCTATGAGATTTGGGCTAATTCTCAAACACACTCATGAATCCTGGGATCGCACAAGGCCGTAATGTGCTAGCTTTTAAAGCTTTTGTGAACACCTGGAATATTATGTGTGAGCAATAATTATTTATTTCCCTTAAGTAGTCATAGTTTAATGCTGAGCATACTATTGGCTCTGGAGTAAATATTATTGTTTCACTAATGGAGGTTCAATGCAGAGCACACCTACCATGATGCATAATATCCTTATTTGCCTAATAATCTCAGTTTTTGTTACCTATAATATTAAAATAGGTGGGGGAATGTTAGCAGGTATTTTAATATTATAATGTGTTATATGTTGGTTTTTCTTTTCTTTCCCTCTAAGGTTCCAAGTCTTGGTCTTGGTCCACCAAGTCTTCATTCTTCCAAGGTAAGCTTCCTAAGGTCTTGGCCAAGTCTTGGTCTTTGTCCACCAAAACATATCCATGTAGTCATCATCAAGTCTTCGCCAAGACTTTCAAGTCTAAGTCTTATAAGTCCACCATGCTTATCTTTTCAAGTCCATCCGTTCCTTATCCACCTAGAACCTTGCCTATTAAGTTTTGATTTCTATATATATTTGAGCTTAGGTCCTATCTAGAGGGACACGAGAGGTGAAGAAGTTTTGGGTTGCTTTGTTATGTCTAATGTGAGATTATCAGGCAAATAAAAAAAGGGTGCGTGTGATAAAGCTTTGGGTTCAACCAATTGTGCAATATTGGTGAACCATACGACTTAGTCGGGCTGTTGTATCCTGGGGGGGACAAGTCAAGGTTTTTCTGCTGCATCGGTGTGAGGCTTTGCCCAACCGCAGAGGGCTTGAATCTCCTTAAAGAGAGCGAGTTTCCCGCGCCTCAGCCCTGATAATAAGTTATTGTAACTTTATTTTTTGTATTTTCTGGTGTTTTATTTGTAATTATCAGCAACATCATCGTTTTGAAGAATCATTCGAGTCTATTTCCTTCGAAACGACGCTGGAAAGAAGTTGTTCTGTCACCTCCTCTCTCCTTCCAATCTTAGGTAAACTTTGTAAACTTAAAAAACTAGGGTTTGATGATTGAGCCCACACTTGCAGCTTCTGAAGTTAATCTTGTAGTACTTTGGAAACTCTAAACTAGGGTTTGATAATTGAGCCCAAACTCTATACTCTTACTTTTGCTCTTTTTTTTTCTTTTTTTTTGATTTGAGATGCATTTGATTTAAGATGCATTTGTTCTAAAGTAAGTTATTTGAGATGTATCTGTTAAAAAAAAAATTTATTTGGTTGTTGTGGAATCAGACCTTCGATTAAACATCTTCCATTATATTGAAGCATGTCAAGTGTTTGATGAAAGTCCCCAACTGATTTTGTTCATTACAGATTGATACTTGTAGTTTAGATTTTCATTACAGATTTTCATTACATTACAGATTGAATGAACAGCTTGTTCAATCTGTAATGAAAGTCCCCAACTTGTTCAATCTATGAATTTGCCAAAATGTTCAATCTGTAAACAGATTGCCATGAAAATCTAAACTAATTTTCAATCTGTTAAACATTTTGTTCAATCTGTAATGAAAGTCCCTAACTGATTATGTGTGTAAACCTGTTCCATTATGTGTGTAAACCTGTTAAACTGATTTTCATTACAGATTATGTGTGTAAACATGTTAAACTAATTTTCAATCTGTTAAACATTTTGTTCAAGTTATGCTGATTTTTAAACAGATTATGTGTGTAAACCTGTTCCATTAGATTAAAAATTTACCCATTTACGCATGTTCAAAGTACTAGTTATGCTAATCAAGCAAGTAGAAAATTATGAAGTGTTTGTTAACATAAATAGGTCAAATAGTGTCTAATTTATAGGTGAGAAATAACTAGAGAAATGCTACTAATAATTCAAGATAACCTCATTTTAGTGAATTCTAGTACATGTTATTCATGCTTCTTGCTTCTTGTATACTAAACTAATAATATTACTTGGTATATGTAAGACGATAACTACAATACTTAGTAACTTGGGAGATTAGTTGGGAAAAGTAACCCGCGAGATTAGTAGAGGTGAAGGTATGGACATCCTTGTGGGGTAAAAAGAAAGTAAGCTAAGTTAAGATTAGAGGATGATGACATATAGTCAATAAGAACCAGCTAGTTATTCCAACCTTATGGAAACATGGTTTGAAATTAATAGTCAATTATTATGAATTTTGTTTATGCAGATTAAAAATGGCTTCTTCTTCTACGAATAACAGCAACATTAGATTAAGACCAAGAATATGTGATTGTGGGAAAACAGCTGCAATGTATATTGTACGAACCAATGAGAATGGAAATCAAGGGCGTGTCTTTTTTGTTTGTCCATCCAAATATGTAAGTATGTGTTATGAAATTAAACTTGTAGTATTTTGGAAATTATTTGTGTGAATTAAATAATTGATTGTCATGCATTGTAGGGTAAGCGTAACAAAGAACACTGCAATTACTTCAAGTTTGCGGACGATGATGATGGGGACGTTACCTCGACAATCCATTCCAATAGTGGACTTCGTAAAGTTATCCGAACAGAAGAATTGAATGATGTCAGGGCAAGGCTTTTTGAGATGGAAAATGAAATACATGACCATGGTAGAAGGCTTCAAATGATGGACAACAAATTCAACACTATGATCTATGTGATTGTAATGTGTATCGTTTTATACTTTATTATGTAAGAATTGAAATGCTTGACTGTTAGTTTTTGGGATATTTGATGAATGTAATTATGGATGTAATGGACATGTTGAATGTAGTGTTTGACTGGATGTAATTGACATGTTAACTTTATTATGGATGTAATTTTATTATCGATGAATGAAAAATTTCTTCTAATATTCTTCAAAGAAGAAATTATAGCTCTGATATTCTTTCAATCCAAATGTGGTCAACTGCACAAGATAAAGAGCCATACTTCGTAGGGACTTGCGTGAACAGTACACCTTACACATTACACCTTGCCTATTGGTTTGATAAATCTTTAACAGATTGAAAATGTTTAATAGATTGATACATCTTTAACAAATTTAAACAATCATAACCTGCTGAACTGTTTACCAGATTGATAAATGTTTAACAGATTCATAAATGTTTAACATATTTAAGGAACCATAACCTGCTGAACTGGCAGATTCAACAAATTTAAAGAACCAAAATCAGGCAGATTCATAAACAAACAAATTGAGCAGATTAAGCATTCAAAATCTGCCAGATTCAATGTTGAACAAATTGAGCATTCAAAATTTGGCAAATTCAACAGATTTAACAGATTTAAAGAACCAAAATCTGATAGATTCAATGTTCAATAGATTGAGCATTCCAAATCTGGCAGATTCAATGTTCAACAGATTGAGCATTCCAAATCTGGCAGATTCAACAGATTTAAAGAACCAAAATCTGGCAGATTCAATGTTGAACAGATTGAGCGTTCCAAATTTGGCAGATTCAACAGATTTAATAGATTTAAAGAACCAAAATCTAGTAGATTCAATGTTCAACAGATTGAGCATTCCAAATCTGGTAGATTCATAGGACAAACAAATTGAACATCAGGCAGATTCATACAGAAACAGATTCAACATCTGGCAGATTGAGCATTCAAAATCTGGCCCATTCAACATACAATTTTCCATCATTCAACATTAATTTCCCATCATTCAACATAAAATATTACCATTAATTTGCCCCATTCAACATACAATTTGCCATCATTCATAGTTAACCATCAACATACAATTTGCCATCATTTATAGTTAAACATCATTCATAGTATTCTACAAACAAACTCATCTGAGAAGCATTCCACACAAAAAAAAAAAAAAAGTAAAAGTACAATGCGAAACTAAGAAGAAAAAAAAAGGACATTTGGATCTGCATCTACATTGAAGTGAACAAAATTTGAAGCGATTGTCGAACTTTGACTGCTGATGTTGTTCACCATTCCTGATTGAATATGAGATGTGCCTCCAATTTTGTCCACCGTTTGCATTTGAGTAAACTGTGCTTATTCAATAAACAAGTACACTTTACAAATATTGTCCATTCAACATATATATCAATTAAAACAAGAACAAATATTTTATTTTAAACATTGAACACATACCGGTACATACATACTCTGTTGTGTACCATCCATGCAAGAAAAATAGTAAGGTGCAGTTTGCGTCGCCTTATGATCATAGTAACACAATTTCATTATACATAAAAGGCATTAAAATAAAAAACAACCAACAACATAAAAATTCAAATACATACCGGGTTATGATAAGTATTGTATTGCATATAATCTATACCAGGAAAATTTAACTTCTGAGGCTGACATTGAGGAACCGTGCGTCCCTATAGTAAGACACAGACACATTGGTGAATTATTTATCTTAAATACATTCAACAATTTCCATGTCACACACAACAAAAAAAACTTACCTGTACTTTTGGAGGCTTTTTACTCTTTCCCTTCAACCGATTCACTATTTCATCCACTTTGCTAACCTTCCGTTTGGTATATAAACGTCCTCTTCGGCGAGTAACCATAGGACTAAGCATCTTGTGAGACATGCTTGCTTTTGTAGTACTATGAGCAGACAGACTTCTCAGCGAATTATGAGAAGGTGGTACATTACTAGTAGAAGGTGGCACATTACTAGTAGAAGGTGGTGCATGACTTGCACTACTCAATTGATCTTTTCTTACTCTATCCTTGATTTCTATCAACCCAAGATCAAGCACTTCGTGTTTACCATCATTGTTGGCAGTAATTTCTATGATTTCATCCAATATCGTATGGTATTTATCATGCAACTTTGTATTAAGAACAACCCCGGCTTTAGTGTATGTGGTTGGAATCCATGTGTACCCTCTTTCGATATCTTTTCTCCATCTTGATACAATGTATTTATCTAGCACCTGATAGATACACCTCTCAAGTAGCACAGTAATTGCATGGGCACACATAATGCCCCTAAACTCAAACCACCGACATATACAATGCAATTCACATTCACTTGCATTAAAGTACACAACAAATTCCACAGTCTTCATTTTCTCACCAACAAGAACAGCCTCATTCATATGATAAGTACAAATTGCTCCCTTTTCTTTGACAAGATTCGCACGACAATACAATAGTCGTTTCAATTCTACTTGCACTTCTTTAAATTTTGCATTTGTGTAAGCTGCACGAAATTGCTTCTCAAACTCATATACCGTTCAACAATCATACAATTTGTTTCGAGATTTAAAGTCTGCTTTCATCTCTTTCTCAACCTTACTTCTCAAGGCATTATCATACTGTTCAACAAATTGCTTTAAAGTTGTCTTTGAGTTCACATATCCATCAAAAAATGCGTTAATGCTCTCACTTCGTTGTGTAGTCGACATGCCAGCCCAAAAAACTTCCTTCACATAGGCAGGAATCTACCTATGTGGCTCACTGTATAATACCCCCAACCACTCATTATCATCTAGCTTGAACTTTGCAATCATCGCTTGCCATTCTTCATCAAATTCATCTTTTGTAAAACAATCATAAACTGCATTTTGCAAAGCAAACTTGATGGATTCATATTGGGCATATCCTCTTAATTTCTCAGGAATTTTCTTCATTATATGCCATAAGCACCAACGATGTCGAGCTTGTGGAAAGACAACTTCAATAGCATTTTACATAGTTCTGCACTGGTCTATTATTATTGCTTTTGGAGGAACGTCAGACATGCAACTTAACCATTCTCTGAATAGCTACACAAATGTTTCAGTGTTTTCATTAGATAACAGCCCACAACCAAGCAAAATTGACTGCCCATGGTGATTAACTCCTACAAACGGAGCAAATGGCATATCATATTTGTTTGTGAGATAAGTTGTGTCAAATGAAACCACATCCCAAAATGCTTTATAAGTTGTCCTACTCCTTGCATCCATCCAAAACAAGTTTCGCATGCGACCATCTTCATCGAGGTCAATTGCAGAATAGAAGTTCAAATTTTGTTGTTGCATCTTATGAAAATAAAGTGCAACTGATTCAGCATCTCCTACCCCAAGCCTCAATCTTCTCATACTCTGAATATGATTCCTTGCATCTCGTTCATTAAATGTTAATGCCTCATACCCCCATGCTTTAACAACTATAGAATGAAAATTCCTAGCCACCCATATCTCTGCTTCATTGTTTATTTGTAGTCTTCTCTTCACAGGGGTAAGAATTCTCTTATTTATTGCAAAATGTCGTAAGTCACTAGGAATCAAGTCATGCATATGTTCAAGCACAACTATGGTCAACTTAAATCTTTCATCCTTTTGTAGAGTTGCTCTAACCTTTGCTTTACATTCAATAAATGATGACAAAGATGGTTTGAGAGGTTGTACTTCTGATCGTTTTGTTCTCTTGCGTGCCCCCGAGTACATTCAATTCCAAAGTATTTTACTTCCTCATCTTGTCCAATATTCTGTGTTCTATAAGCTACAGCAAATCCAAGGTGCTTCGCATATTTTGCATAAAACGAATATACTTCTTGCTTTGAACTAAAACACATGCCCTTCTTAGGTTCTTCAACTTCATCAATCTCATTTAATGACGGATTGTTCTCCGCCTCTTCAACTTCCTCACTCTCATTCAATGAAGGATTGTTTGAATCAATGTCCATTAAAGCGTGCAGTTCGTGTAGCTTCAAACCAAATAGAAAATAAAGTGTAAGTGCATGTATGTGCATTTCAGTTTTTCTAAGGTTCTCCAACTTAACCAGTAACCACATAGTTTTTCATATTGGATTGGGATATTTCATTTCAAAGTTAATTAATACAATTTGTTTTAATGTCCATGAAAGTTCTATGTCTTATCAAACATGATTGAAATGGTTTACAATGATTTTCAAGTTCTTAGATGGTAAATGACAACAATGTAAGTGTATTTTCAAGGTTAACCAGCAATGGAGGACAACACTGAGATGATCTCAGTAATGAGTTAATTCAACACATTGATCTTAGTAATGAGATAAATTCAACACATTGATCTCAGTAATGAGTTAATTCTTATACTGAGATGATCTCAGTAATGAGTTGATTAGGTAAATTAAGAACACTGAGATTAGGTAAATTACCCTAAATGACAAAATTAGTCTCAAACATAATTTAGTATGACACAGATTAGCATCAAGAAAGATGACACAGATTAGCATCAGGACTTTCATCAACCAACACATAAAAAAATCAGGACAATTTCTCTATGGGGACTTTCATCAAACAATTGGCATGCATCACTACAATGGAAATGTTTAACAGAGGGCTTCCTTCCAGAACAACCAAATTTTTTTTTTTTTTTACAAACACAGATCAAATCAAATAAATTGCTTCTTACAAATGCACCTCAGAAAAAAAAAATGTTGACCAATAACGAGATGTTCAATCTGTTTAGGAAAATAAGTTATTGGTTCCTAGAGTGCACAGATAATCTGTTTATCTGTTCATCTGTTTATCAGATTTATGAGTAAGAGACAAATGAGATTTATCTGTTTATAATCTCTTTATCTGGTTCCTGTTTATCTGACAAATGAGATTTATGATAATCTGTTTTTTTATCTATTTATAATCTGTTTATCTGCACAGATAATCTGGTTCCTAGAGTTCATCTGTTCATGAGATTTATGAGTAAGAGACAAATGCATCTCAAATAAACCAATTACTTACCTACATGCACAGATACAAAATGTTTAAGACATTCGGCATGGAGATTCCGAACAGCGGTGGATAGTGGTCAACGACGCTCGTCGGTGAACACCAGGTATCACTACAAGAATTAACACTTTTGGCAACAAAAAAATTGGTCGCTAAAAGTCTATTTTTGGTTGGCAAAAGTTATCTGCGACCAATTTTTTTTGTCGCTATTTTGGTCGCCAATTGAGGGTCGGCAAAAGCAATTCGCGACTAAAATTTTGGTTGGTCGGCAAAAGTTAGATTTGCCGACTAAATTTTTGGTCGCTAAATATTTAATTACCGCGACTAATTCATTTTGTTGCTAAAACACTTTGGTCGCGAAAAGTGATATTTTCCCCGACCAAATATCTTAGTCGCCAATTGACACATTTCGCGACCAAAAAGTTTGGTCGCCAATTATCACATTCAACGACCTAAAAGTTTGGTCGCCAATTGTGACATTCCATGACCAAAAAATTTGGTCGCCATTTGTTACTTTTCGCGACCAAAACTTTTGGTCGGCAAAAGTGAGTTTCCACGACCAAGAGCTGTTTTGGTCGGCAATAGATGTATTTTTTTGCGACCAAAGCTCTTGGTCGGCAATTATCATTTTTTGCGAAAAAAATATATTTTGGATGTCGCGACTAATAAATTGGTCGCTAAAGCAGGAAAACAATACACATGTAATTCCTAATAATTCATTCAATCCATAATAAACCTATAATTTTAAAGCATCATTCAAATTAACTGAATCATTAACATTCGACACAATACATAATTCATTAACATTCGACGCAATACAACTATTCTAAGTTTTCATTCACAAGTCACATCCATCTAGCATAACAATTTGAAACATAACTATTTGTTATCTATGCGCAGCTATCAACAAATAAAACTACTAATATTTGTTATCCATACACATCCATCCAAAAATATTTAATCCTCCCAAAAATACATATACTGCCAAGTAGTCTTGTACAGTTTAGCTTCGTGAACTTGTTAAGAAATATGTTGGGGAGGGTGCTCGTCTGGTTCGTGAACTTTTGATCCACTTTTCCCAACTTTTGATCCACTTTTCAATGATGGCCCCATCGATATTGTTTTAGCCACTTCAAATGTTTCTGGGAACAAAGAAAAATTATGTTATTATGAAACAGCACTACCGAACAAAGATAATAAAACCTCAACAAACTTCATTACAACAAGCATGTTCTCTTTGTCACCATGAAAGCTTGTTGCTTATACTTGCCATACGGGTAAGCAAACTGCATAAATGCATAACCTGTTGTTCTGTCATTCAAGTGCATAGCAGAGACTCGTGAATAAATTGCTGGTTCAAAGGAACTCACACATGTATCGGAGACATATTTGAATTGAAAAGTGAAGTCTCTGCCAATGATTAAAGTAATTGCCGAAGCTGCTGAGTTTCTTTACGAAGTGACTGAACTTCTTTCATAATCTCAGCTTGATTTTCCAGGATTGAGCTCATCACACCAGACATTTCCATCTGTAGAGTGATACAGTGAGTGGAAGCTAGATAAAGAACAACAAAAGCAAAGGAATGAACTTGAATACCTCCTGCATATGAAACTGCCTTAAAATTTCAATATGGAGGTTCCTCATATCTTCATGAATGGATTTCTAGAAGGAACCAAGAGTTTCTTTAAGAGTGCGTTGAAACAGCTGAAGTGTAAAAGAGGACCCCTGCTGTGTGTGAGGTTGAGATGGGATTCTCGGGGGTTATGAAACTCCTCCCTGTTACAATACTACAGGTCAATGACCATTCTATTTTAACAAAAAATGACGCTAGCTTTAAGAAATCTGGGTGAAAGGTTAAGATGTTGAATTATCACAAGGTGTAAGTCTACCACACAGTTCCAGGAATAAACCTAAATTTAAGCTCACAAAATGTAAGTCAAGTTCACACCTAAATTTAATAGATGGAGGCACAGGAAAATTGTACAAACAAGAAATTAGATAAATCCATGATGGTGATCTTACATTCGCATATGGAAGAGTCCTTTGTTCTGTAGCAGATAATGTGTCCGTCCTTGATAACAAGCTATTCAACAGTTCTTCTCTCGTTTCAGCTCCTGTTTTCTTTGTTTTTGGTGAACCCACCGAGAGGGATGTGCCATCACTAAAGGCCAGATTAGTACTCATCCTTTCAGCATAAGTGGTAAATTTTCGAGGGTGGTTTAATGCTGACCCCAGAGAATCAAGGTTAGACTGCCCTGAAGTAGTACTTTTTGTCCCTAGAGAAAGGGACATAGAACTGAAGGGGATATGCTCTGGAAATCCCAGTGAAGACTCTTGATTGGAGGAGTTGTCTCTGTTGCGTAAATTTGCCGAGATCAGGTTTGAACTTGTTAGGTAACTCATACTTGTCTGGCTAGTTGCAGAAAATGAAATACTTATAGCCAGAGGGACAGAGGGAAAACCAAAACAAGGACAGAGGGAAAACCAAAACAATACAAAAAGAAAATGAAATACTTATAGCCAAACAGTTCACTTCCCATGTTAGGGGCATCATGGACTGAAAGGTCAATTTTGATCCTCAAGTGGAAAGGTATACAGAATTTTTTTTTTTTTTTTGGATAAATTGGAAAGATATACAGAATTATTTAAATGATGAGTAATTAATACTCTTAATCTAAATTAGTGAATATCAGGCAGCAAACAAGTGATTCAATAAAATTAAAAAGGAATTAGAGAGGGGCAAAAAGTAAACCTGTTTGGAAGTTGAACTAGGTTTCCAGTCAAAAATTGGATGATCACTGCCACCTCCTTCCTCTAAAAGAGGAAATCTCCTATTAGATGAAGGAAAGAGCAAAGAAGGTTTCTTATCAACTCGAAGATGATCTTTTTTTGCACCCTCATGCTGATCCCAAAGTTTATCAAGCGATGGTGTAATAGGTTGGACTTCCACAAGTGGGAAAAACACTTCCATATCATCCTTGAAATTATAATTACGAGGAGCATGTAATCTCGTCAAATTTCCACCAGTCCACAAAGTGCCGAAAAGTGGTGTTTCTTCTGTTGTAGATGAATGAAGCGAGCTTAACATAAATCCACTACTGGTTGCTAACATGGAAGATGACTCTACAGAAGGGCCTGAACGACCAGGGTTTCGAGAACCAGCTGTCGTTATAGAAGTTGAAAGGCTTGATGATGTCACAGAAGGGAGTGGATCAGGCATAAGGATTGAATCTTCAACAGCACCTCCCAGAAGAGCAGTCTCAGCTGTGCAGTTGTTTTCATTTACCAAAACTGGTTTCGATCTTTGCCAGCAGAGGCTTGTGACGGCCAGATGAAAATCATAATACATAATCATTAATAACCATAATGATAACTTAATACCTGTGATTCATTGACCTTTATTATAAATACAAACCAAAAGTAATGTTTGAACTTTGCCAGAACATACTTTTTACGGCCCGCTGAAATTCATAATGCGTTGTCAATGATAAACATGAGGATAATAAGTGTAATTTATGGTAAGACTCGTTAATCAGTTGATCGTGATGTCAATCTAAACTAAAATTAAGAGGCAACAATCTTGGATGGACCATTGACGAACATCATTATATAACTTCCCATGAAATGAGCGTGTTTTGCAACATTAATAACTATTTCCTCTTCTTTCTTTTTTTGTCTTTATTGATTTTTTCTCAAATAATTTTTTATTTTTATTTTCACGATCTTCTAGTCTAGCAGGATCTAAAACTAAATAGTTTTTTGAATTTATTATTATTTTTTTTAAGTTCACTAAATACCCAAAAAAAGTTGTTGAAAAAGCAAATGCCAAACCAACTCATATGTAGGGTCGTAGGGGTGTCACCAAGATTTGACGGAACAAAGAAAGAAATCACAAAATATTTGGTACAGAGAAAGTAAGTAAATACTCATGAGAAATAAAATGTAGCTTGTATTCAGGACTAGCACCTTCAAATTCAAAGTACGTACAAAACTAGCATAAAAATGTATGGAACAACTAATAAGATATGTAATGAAACAAAACTATCAAGCTATGGAAGCTTTTATTCTCAAAACATTTCATTTCACATTATAGTTCTATTCTATTCTATATTTCTTAAAGACCAGCAAATTGAATCCAAGAAGTTTGTTGGTTGAGAGCTAAAGGTGAGTTTACTTCTAGAAGTGTTGAAAATGCTCTTGCTCTGCCTATCCCCCTTATTATTTTGGGGGTTACAGAAAGATACAAAATGCCTACTCTTTAAAGCCCTACCATTATATTTAATATAATGAAAGCTACTTGCCCTCACTAATTAATGAAAATAAAATAAATAAAGCAATCCCTCATCTCTTGCTATCTACTTCTACTCATTATATTCGATATACCTCAACACAGAAAAGTAAGATGTACAAGATTCCTTCTTTGTAACATCTCACTAAATGTTAAAGACTTCCTCATCAGAGGTTGGCTGCATAAGGTAAAACCTCAGAGAGAGAAGAAAATAAAGAAAACAAACCAAAGTGGCAGAAGGAGAGAAAGAAGTGACGAATATGCTGATAAGAGTAACTTATATACTAAAAAAACCATATTCCCAGTCTTCAAGATCATCTAAAACCCTGTTAGAATTCCTAAACATATTTTAGTAACTTGAAAAACAAACTAGAATAGATCTTACTCACCAGTTCTTGGCAAAGCTTGTCATTTTGTTAAAGAACGCGATTCTTCTCCTCAGTCAACTTAAAAAATATAGCCCCAGCCTGGATGAGAGCAATGATAAATCAATCCCAGTACATTCATGTTGATTTTTTGGAGGGCAGGGGGTATGACTCATGGTCGGTCAAACAGAAGGTGTGTCTAATACAAAATTATATTAATTGAAGCATACAGTAATTTTTCTACAAACCGCTACCAATGTCATAATTCCAATTGAGTTCACAACCAATTCAATTTCAGAATCTGTAAATAGAAAGCATCTAACTCGCCTAAAATTGAACATCTAACTGCTTAAATGCCATATCACGATAAAAAACAAAGAGAGAGAGAGAGAGAGAGAGAGAGAGAGGGAGAGAAAGAAAAGAAAAGAAAACTGCTCAAATGCAAATCCCATCATTAAGCACAGCACAGCTTCACTAAACAGAAATAACAGAAGCAACATGAATGATGAACACTGAGAGAACCATTCATAGCAAGTCCTTGTAGCAAAAGTTCACTAGCCCTAGGAGGCAAGCAACAAGGAATCAGAAACCCAAATGTACCACTTTAGCTTGCATGTTTGGAGCTTGAAACCCCCTGGGGGAATAATTACACAAATCTTTGTAGTATTGGAACCACAGGTGCCTACAGTAGTTTATTCAACCATGCCATAGCTCTACAAGCCAAAAAAAATAAAACAATTTATGACCTGCAAACCAAAAAAAAAAAATTTGTGAACTTAGAAAAAAGATGAAATACTCATGTTTCAATTGGTTTCCAAGTAAAAACATGGAAGTGATTGAAATGTAGAATCTCATATTATCTCCTTTTTGGACTTGTGTATATAGTAAAACAGGGGTAAGAGTTAGATATTTTGTAATGACACCAGGTTCAAAGCATGAGGAGAAAATGTCTTAGAATGAAGTGTATTCATAAGCATTTTAAGTCAACGGAACAATTCAATTTTATTGTTAAAAAAACCAAGAAGAGCATGAAGTGAAGAGTTTCTCAGCAAACATCATAAGAATAAATAGTCTAGCCCCAAAGATATATATTTGGTCATCACAAGCAAAAGAAATGGAATTAATTGACAAATAATTGTTCTCTAAAAAAAAATCCTTTCAATTGGGAAGGAACAAAATGAATTTCAGCCAATTTGGGAGAAACCCTAATTTAGAAATTTCTCTACATTTCGTGGCCCCGTTGTGTCATATTGAAGAACCCACAAAGAGACTGAAGGACTAGATGCAACATTAAAATTCTACTTTCCCGTTGTGTCATATTGAAGAACCCAGAGAGCCACTAAAGAACAAAGAGATGAAGAAAGCGAAACGCTATCCAAGCTGATATTCAAACCCTTACCAGAGATCGAAACGTACACTGATTGCATCAAATCAAAGACTCGCAAGAAGAAGCCCTTCTATGCCTTATGTCAAGAAAATCATACTCAAATCTGAGATAGAAAGGCCACAACTTGAAAATCGACCAACAGAGAGAGGGCAGAGGGCAATGACCAAAGAGACAGTCATGATCAGCGCTGCTCACGATTCGCTGTGCGAAAAAGGGACACGAAGAGGCATCGTCGTTCGAGGGAGTGTAGTTGGCGACACAAGAGAGCAAGAGGGAGAGGCAGAGGGAGAGAAGACATATCTCTGCCGTGAGAGTGAGAGTGAAGAGAGAGAATGAGATGGAGTTCAAGGGAGAGAGAGAGAAAGAGAAGGTCAGAGGCTAATTTATCAAACGTCGTCACAGGCACACAAATTTCACAGCTTCCTCCTCTTGTCATCGCAGCCCCGCCAGTTCGTCGTTGCCCTCTGATTTCGCTCAACCTTCCCCACTTTCTGTTCAACGGGTTAGGGTTCAAGACAATGAGAGAGTGGAAAAGAGGGGAAAATAGTGTTGATTGGTATTTCCTTTGGTGTATGTCGCAAAAAAATTTCAATTCCCACCCCACTAAAAATCAAATTTCCCTCCCAAACTTTTGGCGACCAAAAGACCATATTAGTCGCAGAAAAGGCACCTTCGCTGACCAAATTTTTTTAGTCGTCAAATCTCAATCAATGGTGACTAAAATATTAGTCGCTAAAAGTACTAATTTGGCGACTAATTTTTTTTGGTTGCTAAAAATAAGTTTTTCGCGACCAAATTTTTGGCCGCCAAAAAATATGTGACCTTCCGCAACCAAATTTGTAGTTGGTCGGCAAAAGCATACCACTTTCTGCGACCAAGTCATTTTTTGGTCGCCAAAATATAACCTTCTGCGACCAATAATATTTGGTCGCCAAAAATAATGATCATTTGCGACTAATTAATATTTGGTCGCCAAAAGATAACTTTTAGCTACCAATTTTTACATTGGTCGCGAAAAGTGCAGATTCTTGTAGTGTATAGCGACCCCAGTTTCTAACTCGACCTTTATGGTGTTTTGGACTCGGGTCTTATGGTTTAATCTTGTTGTTATGCCTCTTCCTCATTTTACTCTTTGAATTTGAGTTTTGAGATGTCTTGGGCGTGTTCAGAACAGGTTGGTTGGTTGTTGGTCTAGAACCTTGTTGCCCAGAATTTTGGTCTTCCGCTCGAGTGGGTCATTTTGCGCTCAAGCGGGGTTTGCAATCCTCCAGTACCTTGTACGTCTACAAAAATACTACAGAAGTGTTTTTTACACTCGAGCGGGTCTGAGCTTGAGCGGCCCCACTGGCGCTCGAGCAACTGTCTGAAGTTTGTAAAATACTGGACGAGTGTATTCTACGCTCGAACGGGTCTTATTGCGCTCGAGCGGATAGTGCCTTGCTGCTGTGTCTTGGTGCTCGAGCGGCCTTATTTGCGCTCGAGCGGGTATAATTTTTGTGTCTGACGCTCGAGCGTCAATCTATCCGCTCGAGCGAACTGTACGTATATCAGATCGCGAAAGTGACTTTTTAATCACTTTTTCTGTCATTTCTCTCTCTAAAACTTTCCAAAACCCTAAGTTGAGAGCTTCTTACTCTAAAATACTCTCTCTCTCTCTCTACATTTTGACCTAGATCTAGTGATCTTCTTACCCTCCTTCCTTTGATAAAAAGTTGGAGCATCTCAAGATTTACCTTTTCATCCGAGTAGAAGTCGATTTTGTCATTTTTGGAGCTCATCTTTTATTTGGCTCGTCTTCACTTCTTGAGGTAGGGATGTTCTACTCTCCTATATGGGTTTTAACATAAGTATTAGTCATTTTGTATAAATGATGGGTTTTTAGAAGATTTGGGTAAAGTCAAGGTTAGGGTTTTGTCATTTGAAAGAGGGGTTTCCTATTTTGGAGTTCCACATGTATGTGAGGTCTTGAATATGGGAATATTTGGGTATATTGTGTGAAATTTGGCCTTGGGTGCAATGTTTGAGAAAAGGGGGAGAATGCCCTACTTAGTGTTATACAAATTATTTGTTTAAATAGTAAGATCATTGTGGAAACATGAAATTGGTTTGGAAATTATGAAATTGAGGGAAATTATGACTAAATGGTGTAGTTGGATTGATGAATCACTTACCTATGAGAAATGTGATATATTATCTGTTGAGAAATTTATTTATCTGTCTAGATATATCTGTTTTGGGCTATCGGTGGAGGATAACCATGATTGTTGTAGAAAATGCATGATGATTAAGTAAATTGAAACTAATCAATTGGAATATGTCATTGAATATGACGGTTGGATGTAAACATTGTATATGTGATTGAATTGGTCATTATATATGACAACGTGTTTAAATACATTGTATATGTATCTTTGCTTGGGATGAGATAGGAGATGTACTCCATTATTTGGGAGGAGATAGGAGATGGACTCCATGGATAATTAAGTTGGCCGGAGTGTCTTGGCCGGAGTGTCTTGAGTGAAAGTCCCAAAATCTTATTTATATTTAGGTGCCAATTCCCTCGGACGAAGTTCCGTAAAATGGCAAGTTATGGAAGTGTATAATTGATGTTTATGATCGAAGTATTGATAAATGAGTTGTAGTCTCATTTTAACTTGTTTATATGATAATGAACTATGTCAATGGATTGACTTGGGTAAATGACTGGAAGTGAATTGAAATATGGGTGTCATTGTTGGTTAATTATGGGAAAAGGTGTATGATGGTTTATAAGTGTTAAACATTGATCGAATGCAAATATTTTAGTTAATTATCATATACTGTTTAACATATCTCTACTGGGCATTGGCTCACCCTACTTGAGACACAATTTTTCAAGTACAGGTGATATGCCGCCTCCAAGATCTTAGCTTAGGAGGTTTAGGAGTTGAAGACTCCCTTTTTATATTTTGTCTTGATGATTAAATGTATATTCAAGCCAAGGGCTTTTCATGTATAGAGTTAGAACTCTCCATTTGTTGTAACCAAGTGATAACTTGGAAAGCTGTAAGCCCGTAGGGCATATATTTTGTTGATAACATGTAATATTTTTATAATGAAGGCTCTGATGATTGAAGATGTATTCTTTTCCTTACGTTCATGGAACTTGTGAATAAATGATTTATGTCTTAAATTGAGGGCGTTATAACTTGGTATCAGGGCGTTATAACTTGGTATCAGGGCGTACCGGGTATGAATACTTTGGGTACGTGGGAAGTGGTTAGTACCACAATGGGTTCGTCTCGCTTGTTAGAGACTTAAGTGTAATGTTATGTGCTTATATGATAGTATGTTTATGTGACTATGTGAGTATGGGATTTAGTTTCTAGGATGTTGATCGGGTCTATGGGTTTCTGGAAGTCCTGTTGGAAATGCACTTGATCACTCCCGTTTCTAACTGGAACTCTAGCAACGCCACGAGACGGTCATTATCCGAAAATGAAATTCGTAAGTGTTTATGTGATTGTGTGCTTAAGGGGAGTGAATTACTGTTGTCCATTGCATTAGGACGCGAGTGGAATAGCTTTGGCACATTTGTGAATGTACTAATGTCTTTGTTACTTTCATTAGGATGTCAAGACGAGGTCATGGTGGTAGGCGTGGTAGGCCTAGAAGGCAGGAGATACCTATACCGGATGAGATTCCGGCGCAGGAAGAGGAAGTTAGTCAGGCCAATGTGGCCGAGCCAATAGGTCAACAGGCCATGGGTGCCTTAGCTCGTGAAATGGCTGAAGCATTGAGGGAATCCATGGACATTCTCAGGGCTGAGAATCAAGTCCAGACCCAAGTAGCTGAGGCAGGGCCGTCTTTTCTGAAGAGGGATTTCTTCCGGTCGAATCCCAACTAGTTTTTGGGTGACCCTAAGGAACCACTGAGGGCTGACGAGTGATTGGAGCAGATGACGAAGACGTTTGAGATGCTTGGCATCGAAGACGGAGTTTTGTGAGTGAGCTTGGCATCCTTCTAGCTGAAGGGAGACGTGGGTCAGTGGTGAAAGTATGTACGGGGGCGCATTGGTGGCACTTGGGAAGCCTTTGTTGAAGCTTTCCAGGACAAGTATTTGCCGGCTACGGTGAGGGAGAAGTTAAGGGATCAGTTTTCTTAGCTCAAGCAGTTGAATACGCATGTGGCGGAGTTCGAGGCCACCTTTACTAGCTTGTCTAGGTTTGCTCCGGAGTTAGTGGCAACTGAGGAACGCCGTTGTCTGGAATTTGAGAAGAAGTTGAGGACCGGACTCATGTTTCGAGTTGCTGGGTCCATGATTAGAGATTATGGGCACCTTATGGAGGCTGTTGCCCATCTTGAGACTATCATGCATGCAGAGGAGGAGAGGATGAGGGCTCTAGGAGGAGTCAGGATGGTTAGAGGGACTGTAAGAGACAGAGGGGTTCTAACCTTCAACAGTCCTAGGAAGTGCATTCGAGGTTTACCTTTCCAGTACCGAGTTCGGGTTCTGCAAGAAACAATCAGGGGGACATCAATCGTTACAAATGTGGTCATTTGGGCCACAAGTCTCTAGCTTGCCCGCAGAGTGGAGGAAGGCAGCGTGCAGTATCATCTTCGGCTCGTTCTCAGGGCCAGAGTCAGGGTAGAGGCCAGCCGCTCACTTGTTATCAGTGTAGGTAGGCGGGGCACCTGAAGAGGTTTTGCCCACAGTTGGATGGCATACCTGGTGCGTCTGGTTCGAAGCAGACACAGAGTTACCAGCCAGCGCAGTCAGTTCAGGCCTCAAGAGTCAATCAGGGAGCCTCTTCGACTCAGTCTGTGCAGCAGTCTTATGCTCCAAGAGGTGAGCAAGTAGATCAGAGACCTACATGACGCGTGTATGCAATTACAGCACCAGATCTTGTACTGGCTCCATCTGCTGTGAGAGGTACATTTTTGTTTTGCAACTCAGTTGCTAATGTGTTTATTCATACGAGTGCATCCCACTCTTTTATATCTTCTGTATTTGCATCTGTTTTGGGATTGGAGTTGGCGCAGTTAGCATCTCCTATATGTGTGGTATCACACCTATTAGGGGTGAGATGGTTTTTAAACAAGGGTGTCGGGGTTGTGATATAGAGGTCGCCGACCGTCGGCTTCCATTTTCTTTTGTATTAATGGATATGTCTGGGTTTGATGTGATTCTGGGTATGGACTGGTTATCGTCATACTAGGCTGATATAGATTGTTATCGCCAGAAGGTTACTATATGTACCTTGGACGGCAAAAGTTTCCATTTCTTGGGAGATCGGGTTGGTAGGGTTTTACCACCGGTGTATGATCCGCGAGAGCAGAGTGAACTTAGTTGTCTTCTCGCTAGCTTTATGAGTAATGAGTGTGATAAGACTCAGACTAAGTTGCCAAGAGTGGTTTGTGAGTACTCGGACTTCTTTTCCGAGGATCTTATTAGTTTACTACCCCATTGAGAGATCGAGTTCTCTATTGACTTAGTGCTTGGCACGACACCGATTTCCATGGCACCGTATCGTTTTGCCCCTGCCGAGTTGAGTGAATTGAAGATTCAACTTCAAGAGTTGCTAGATAAGGGTTTTATCCGCCCTAGTACTTCGCCTTGAGGAACACCGGCCCTCTTTGCTGAAAAGAAAGATGGGGCTTTGAGATTTTGCATTGATTATCGAAAATTGAACCGGGTTACGGTTAAGAATAAGTATCCTATGCCTCATATAGATGATTTTTTTGACTAGTTGAAAAGATCTTGTTGTTTCTCTAAGATAGACTTGAGATCAGGTTACCATCAGTTGAGGGTCAGGGAGGAGGATATCCCGAACACGACATTCCATACGTGATATGGCCATTACGAGTTTCTGGTGATGCCTTTTAGGCTTACCAATGCACCGGCTGTGTTCATGGACTTGATGAATCGGATTTTCCGAGAGTTTTTTGATCGCTTCATAGTTGTCTTTGTGAACGACATTCTGATTTATTCACTTTCTGAGGAGGAGCACGAGGAACACTTGCGAGTGGTGCTTGAGTTGCTTAGAGTCCATAAGCTGTATGCTAAGTTTGGGAAGTGTGAGTTTTGGCTAAGAGAGGTTAAGTTCTTAGGCCATGTGGTATCCGGGGAAGGGGTGATTGTCGATTCATCCAAGATAGAGGCAGTGCAAGATTCGGCACAACCTAAGAATGTCTTCCAGATTCGTAGTTTCTTGGAGTTGGCCAGGTATTACCGTCGGTTTGTGAAAGATTTCTCCAGGCTAGCTTCGCCTTTGACGAGATTGACGTGGAAAGGGATCAAATTTGTATGGAATGAGACTTGTGAAAAGTCGTTCCAAGAGCTTAAGGTTAGACTTACCACAGCTCCAGTCTTGATTATTCCGGAAAGGGGTTTGGGTTATGCGGTGTATTGTGATGCCTCACGAGAGGGTCTGGGTTGTGTATTGATGCAAGAGGGGAAAGTAGTAGCCTATGGCTCACGTCAATTGAAAACAAACGAGAGAAATTATCCTACTCACGGCCTAGAGTTAGCAGCTATGATTTTTGCCTTGAAGATTTGGAGGCACTATCTGTATGGTGAGAGATTCGAGGTGTTCTCGGATCATAAGAATTTGAAGTATCTGTTTACACAGAAAGACTTGAATTTGAGGCAGAGAAAGTGGATGGAGTTCATAGAAGATTATGACTTCGAGTTGCATTATCATCCGGGAAAGGCCAATGTTGTGGCCAATGCCCTTGGTAGGAAGTCCATTAGTGATGTAGCTTGTATTGCTATCCGGGAATAGGAGATGTTGGATGCTCTGGGTGAGTTTAACTTGCGTCTGAGTGAGCCTGTGGAGTCTGCAACCTTGTTTTTTGTAGTTGCACAACCTACACTTGTGAACCGAGTGTTAGAAGCACACAAGGGTGACTTTGAGGTAGAATCCCTCCGGGAGAAGATCTAGAGTGGGAAGGTAGAGAAGGGTTTGACGGTGTATCCTGACCTGAGTCTAAGGTACCGAGACCGCTTGTTTGTGCCGGAGTCTTGCCGAGAGGAAGTACTCTGAGAGTTTCACCATTCACGCCTTGCGGTGCATTCGGGAGGCACAAAGATGTATCATGATCTGAGTCGCCAGTTTTGGTGGAGAGGTATGAAGAAGGATGTGGCAGTGTTCGTATCGAAGTGCCTTACTTGTCAGCAAGTGAAGGCCGAGCATCAGAGGCCAACGGGTTTGTTGCAACCCTTGCCTATAACCGAGTGGAAATGAGAGCAAGTCATGATGGATTTTGTCGTGGGTCTTCCGAAGACTCAACGGGGTAGTAATGCTATTTGGGTGGTAGTGGACCGATTGACTAAGTCGGCGCACTTTATTCCTATACGCGTAAGAGATTCGGTTAGATTACCTTACTGACTTGTATATTCGGGACATAGTGAGGTTGTACGGGGTCCCAGTGTCGATTATCTCAGATAGAGACCTGCGTTTTACTGCTAGGTTATGCCAGAATTTGCAGAGTGCCTTGGGCACTAGATTGACCTTTAGCACGGCTTACCATCCTTAGACTGACGGGCAGTCCGAGCGCTCTATTTAGATCCTTGAGGATATGCTTCAGGGCTGTGTCCTTGATTTTAAGGGGTCGAGGGAAAGACACCTATCCTTAATGGAGTTTGCCTACAATAACAGTTTCCAATCGAGTATTGGTATGACACCGTTTGAGACCTTGTATGGCCGACCGTGTAGATCTCCAATGTGTTAGGCTGAGGTGGGTGATGCACCTTTGTTGGGCTCAGAGTTGGTGCGAGAAACGACGGAGAAAGTAACACTTATCCGTAAGAGGTTGGTTACGACCCAGAGTCGCCAAAAGAGTTATGCCGACCGTAGAATGAGGCCTCTATTGTTCGAGGTGGGTGATCACGTCTTTCTGAGAATATCACCTAGACGGGGTTTGATGAGGTTTGGGAAGAGTGAGAAGTTATCCCCTTAGTTTATTGGTCGTTTTGAGATCCTTGAGCGGATTGGGGAGGTTGCTTACCGTTTAGCATTACCGCCGCAACTATCCGGAGTGTATGATGTGTTTCATGTTAGTATGCTTCGGAAATATGAGCCGGATCCATCACATGTGTTAGATTAGACCGACTTAGAGGTAGATGAGGATGCTTCGTATGAGGAGAGACCGATGAGGGTCTTGGATAGACGGGACCAAGTCTTGCGAGGCAAGACGATTCCCTTAGTCAAGGTGTTGTGGAAACATCACGGAGTTGAGGAAGCAACTTGGGAACGTAAAATGGTGGTCCGAGAGAAATATCCGGATCTGTTTATTAATATTTGAAAATATGTTGGAAATCTTGTTTTGTTGATGAACTCTAAGAACATTGAATATGTTTGGGTTATAAAATATTGTATATGTTTAAATTATGAGAACATTGTATATGTTATGGACATCTTGGAAACATGAATTTATTGTAAACATTGCATATGTTTGGGAATATGGAATATCACGTGTATTGTCTTACCTTGGGAGCATTGTATATACCATGTCCACTTCTTGAGAATTTGAATTTTTATTAAACATTGTTAATGTTTTGGAAATTGTGAATTTCGTTTCAATATGGGGCTCATGTATCGAGTCGGTGAAAATGAATGACCGGAGGATGGGTCATGGTATTGGATTTGTGAGAATAACATGGTTGGGAATAACCAAACGTTGATTTTGAACTTAATTTGTAATTTCGGGAACAAAATTCTTTAAGAGGGGGAGGTTATAGCAACCCCGGTTTCTAACTCGACTTTTATGGTGTTTCGGACTCGGGTCTTATGGTTTAATGTTGTTGTTATGCCTCTTCCTCATCTTAATCTTTGAATTTGAGTTTTGGGATGTCTTGGGCATGTTCAGAACAGGTTGGTTGGTTGTTGGTCTAGAACCTTGTTGTTCAGAATTTTGGTCTTCCACTCGAGCGGGTCATTTTGCGCTCAAGCGGGGTTTACAATCCTCTAGTACCTTGTGCGTCTGCAAAAATACTGCAGAAGTGTTTTTCACGCTCGAGCGGAGTTTCTTACGCTCGAGTGGATCTGAGCTCGAGCGGCCCCTCTGGCGCTCGAGCGACTGTCTGAAGTCTGTAAAATACTGGACGAGTGTATTCTACAATCGAGCGGGTCTTATTGCGCTCGAGCGGGTAGTGCCTTGCTGTTGTGTCTTAGCGTTTGAGCGGCCTTATTTGCGCTCGAGCGGGTATAATTTTTGTGTCTGGCCCTCGAGCGTCAATCTATCCGCTCGAGCGGACTATACGTATATCAGATCGCGAAAGTGACTTTTTAAATCACTTTTTCTGTCATTTCTCTCTCTAAAACTTTTCAAAACCCTAAGTTGAGAGCTTCTCACTCTAAAATACTCTCTCTCTCTCTCTCTCTCTCTCTCTCTCTCTACATTTTGACCTAGATCTAGTGATCTTCTTACTCTCCTTCTTTTGATAAAAAGTTGGAGCATCTCAAGATCTACTTTTTCATCCGAGTAGAAGTCGATTTCGTCATTTTTGGAGCTTATCTCTTGCTTGGCTCGTCTTCACTTCTTGAGGTAGGGATGTTCTACTCTCCTATATGGATTTTAACATAAGTATTAGTCATTTGGTATAAATGGTGGGTTTGTGGAAGATTTGGGTAAAGTCAAGGTTAGGGTTTTGTCATTTGAAAGAGGGGTTTCCTATTTTGGAGTTCCACATGTATGTGAGGTCTTCAATATGGGAATATTTGGGTATATTGTGTGAAATTTGGCCTTGGGTGCAATGTTTGAGAAAATGGGAAGAATGCCCTACTTAGTGTTATACAAATTATTTGTTTAAATAATGAGATCATTGTGGAAACATGAAATTGGTTTGGAAATTATGAAATTGAGGGAAATTATGACTAAATGGTGTAGTTGGATTGATGAATCACTTACCTATGAAAAATGTGATATATTATCTGTTGAGAAATTTATTTATCTGTCTAGATATATCTGTTTTGGGCTATCGGTGGAGGATAGCCATGATTGTTGTAAAAAATGCATGATGATTAGGTAAATTGAAACTAATCAATTGAAATATGTCATTAAATATGACGGTTGGATGTAAACATTGTATATGTGATTGAATTGGTCATTGTATATGACAACGTGTTTAAATACATTGTATATTTATCTTTGCTTGGGAGGAGATAGGGGACGTACTCCATTGTTTGGGAGGAGATAGGGGATGGAATCCATGGATAATTAAGTTGGCCGGAGTGTCCTGAGTGAAAGTCTCGAAATCTTATTTATATTTGGGTGCCGGTTCCCTCGGACGTAGTTCCGTAAAATGGCAAGTTATGGAAGTGTATAATTGATGTTTATGATCGAAGTATTGATAAATGAGTTGTAGTCTCATTTTAACTTGTTTATATGATAATGAACTATGTCAATGGATTGACTTGGGTAAATGACTGGAAGTGAATTGAAATATGGGTGCCAATGTTGGTTATGGGAAAAGGTTGGTTATGGGAAAAGGTGTATGATGGTTTATAAGTATTAAACAGTTATCGAATGCTAATGTTTTAGTTAATTATCATATACTGTTTAGCATATCTCTACTGGACATTGGCTCACCCTACTTGGGATACCATTTTTCAGGTACAGGTGACATGCCGCCTCCAAGGTCTTAACTTGGGAGGTTTAGGAGTTGAATACTTCCTTTTTATATTTTGTTTTAATGATTAAATATATATTCAAGCCGAGGGCTTTTCATGTATAGAGTTAGAACTTTCATTTTGTTGCAACCAAGTGATAACTTAGAAAGCTGTAAGCCCATAGGGCATATATTTTGTTGATAACATGTAACATTTTTGTAATGAAGACTCTGATGATTGAAGATGTATTCTTTTCCTTATGTTCATGGAACTTGTGAATGAATGATTTATGTCTTAAATTGAGGACGTTACACCAGGTCAGTCGTCGTGGTCGTGGTCGCAACCTCCCTCTCTGTCCTTTCTCTCCTCTCTTGTTTCTGTTTTTTGTTTCATTTCATTAGTTTACTATGCAGAATACGTGAGCTCCACGTGCATCAAATTTCCAGAGGGAAACTAATTTCGAGCCATTCGAGCCGTTGTGTATTTCGGGCCTTGTAGCAAAACTGCATTTATAAATGATATACATACGTAAGAAGTGATTTAAATGGGTGAAAAAAATTGTGTTAAATACTCCCTCTGTCCCAAAATAATGGTCCCTTTTAGGGAATCTAACTTTTTTTGGTATTACAATTATTGTACTTTAAAAAAAGTTAGTTTTCCAAAATTATCCTTTGATAGTACATTTTTTGAGGAATATCAATGTTATGATTGTACTTTTTATATTGTTTATGAATTTAAAAGAATGACAAAATAAGAAATTTATATTATTTTTGTACTTAATTTTTTAAGATGGACTAATATTTTGTGATAATAAAAAATAAAATAAAGAACTAATATTTTAAGATGGAAAAAGGAATATTTTTCTTACAAAAATTGAAGTTAAGAGAGAGAGAGAGAGAGAGTTTGTGTCGAAGGATTGAGAAACTTTCCTAGCCATCTTTAGCCACTTGGTTAGGCTTGGTGATAAAAAGATGGGGAATTACTCCTTAGTGGTTAAAAACAAATTACAAAAATGTGATAAATTTTATAAATATTAATAATTGAAAGTATAATTTTTTTACTAATCTGTAATAATTTTTTACAATTCCTCCTGACTAGTAGTGCCCCCTAAAAAGATTCAAGGTCTCATTTTTTGTCTTTTATCTTTCCAAATGTTCCTCGTGATGGCTCTGAATAAAATGGATATGATGCAGGTTTCGAATCTACTCTACTTGCTTCTTCTTTTAATTATACTAGCCTATTATTCGTACCGTATACACGAAATAATTATAGGTATTTATATTTATTTTATATTTTTTTAATATATAAATTATGTTTTTTAAAATTTTTTATAAAAATAATCTAACAATTTTATCACTAAACCATAGTGTATGAGAGAAATTGAAAATGGTACTGCAGTAACTATACACAGATTGTATCTATAATTATTTGTATGAAGGGATTTTAAATACTGATTAGGGGATTTTGACCAAATCAATAAATACATATATGTGGAAAGACATGTGGATTGAAAAAAGTTAATAAATGCTGATTAGGAAATTTTGACCAAATTAATAAATGCTAAATTTTTTTTCTTTTTAATAAAAAATTTAGAAAATTCATATTAGGATATTGAAACTCCCACAGGCCTTGGGGTTACAATCTATCTATCTATCTATACTATATATTAAGCAAAAGGGGGTTTTTAACCCCAAGACCTGTGGGAGCTTCAATATCCCAATTTGAATTTTCTAAATTTCTTATTTTAAAAAAAAAAAAACTCAGCATTTATTGATTTGGTCAAAATCCCCTGATCAGCATTTATTAACTTTTTTCAATCCACATGTCTTTCCACATGCCAGCGTTTATTGATTTGGTCAAAATCTCCTGATCAACATTTAAAATCCCTTCATACAAATAATTATAGATACAATCTGTAAGTACCATTTTCAACTTCTCCAATACACTATGATTACTGATAAGATTGTTAAATTATTTTTATAAAAAAATCTTAAAAAACATAATTTATATATTAAAAAAAATCTAAAACAAATATAAATATCTATAATTATTCCGTGCATAGCACGGGTGATAGACTAGTTGTCTATATTGTAAATTGCGATTTTTAAATGTCTTTTTTTTTTAATGCCTTTTTTTTTTTCCTTTTTTATATTATATTAAAGTTTAATATTTTGATAATAATCATATGTGTTAGACTTTTCAAGGAATTAAATGTCTTTTTTTTTATTATATTATATTAAAGTTTAATATTTTGATAATAATCATTTGTGTTGGATTTTTCAAGAAATTTTTTTTATACTTGTTCTTAATGCATTAAAGTGTTATTATGAGGGATAATAATCATATGTATTGGGACTTTTCAAAAAATTCATATGTATTGGATTTCAAATAATTTTTTTTATGCTTGTTCTTAATGCATTAAAGTGTTATTATAAGAGTAAGACTTGAGGGTTGGGAGAAGTTAATAAATGCTAAGGGTTTTTTTTTTTTTAAATCAAAAAATTAGGAAATGAGATTGGAGCGATTTTTAAATGTCTTTTTTTTTTTTAAATGCCTTCTTTTTTTCCTTTTTTATATTATATTAAAATTTAATATTTTGATAATAATCATATGTGTTAGACTTTTTAAGGAATTAAATGTCTTATTTATTTATTATATTATATTAAAGTTTAATATTTTGATAATAATCATATGCGTTAGACTTTTCAAGAAATTTTTTTTATACTTGTTCTTAATGCATTAAAGTGTTATAATGAGGGATGATAATCATATATGTTGGGACTTTTCAAGGAATTCATATGTGTTTGAGAGGGGAGATTTCCATCTCATTGTACGGCCGAGCAAAAGTAACGGCCAGCGTTACTGATTACGCGGCGCCGGGCAGATTGGGCAAAAGCAACGACCGAGCTGTTTATCTTGCTCGGTTGACAAGTCAACCGGTGACCCCCGAGGGCCGAGATAAAGGCCGCTTAGGTAGGGCGAAGTTCGCAGTGGAGATCGCAACCGAGCCGAAGGACTGACCGGACTAAGCAGAGGATGCGGCCTGGCTAGCATGCCACTGACCATCCAGCCAAGACGGAGCGGTTACGCATGACCGAGATTGGAGATAAAACGGTTGGAGGCCGGTATGCCCCACAACCGGTCAATCGCGGCGAACCGACCGAGGGTAGCTCGGCTTATGCAGTTAAGTTCTCACCTAGTCCCGAGTCTCAGGTCGGCGGAGTGTAGCGCGGCTATGCGGTTTCAAGTCTCCCAAGGGTTAGGCCGGTCATGGTACCCCAGGTAAGGGTGCCACCTGGGCCAATGGCGTGAAGGTGAGGACATCTGCTCCACGAACGCCTCAATACCGTTGGGCAGTTCTGCGTGCACTGGAAGGAGGACAAAATCTTTACACGTGTAAGGTGGTGAGAGGCGAGCACTGCCACCTGTCCAGGGAGGGACAACAGAGGGAGTGCGCGCACAATCTCGTAGCAGCGTGGCAAGCCTAGATATAGAGAGGGAAGGCGGACGTTACTGGTATGCGAACTCACTCTCACAAACATTCTCTCCTCATTGTCTTCTTCCTGAAATCTGACTTGAGCGTCGGAGGGTCTTTCCGGCACACCACCGCCGGGCAGCTCACCATTTTTGTGTTGCAGAGATAGACGCCGTTGACGGAAGCTTGACGTTCAAGGCGTACGGAGAGCAAAGGATTTTTCGCCCCCGTACAATTGGCGCCGTCTGTGGGAATCGTTTGATACTCTTGTTCTTCGAGCTTCTTCGACCAATTCCATGGCCAACAACGATGAAGTTCCGCTGTCCGTCGTCGATGGTGTCACTCCGGAATATGTGCGAAGGAGAGAAGGCCCCCCCTAATGTCCCAACCATGGCGGGCCTGGGAACCTCTTCACGGGGAACGCGCGACAAGCGTGGGAGGAGTTCAAATCGCTCACAGAGTCCTGGGGGCCGCCGACGCCGGGGGGAGTCCCGTGAGAAGCGCCTGGAGCATAAACTCAAGGATTAGGAGGCCCTCATTCGTAAGATGGCGGCGGAGATGGAGCTTCTGAAGCGCCAAGTGAAGGGGAAGGGTGTTGCTGGAGAGGGCAACCTCAGTGAGCGCAACCCCTCCCCTCATTCTAGCAGTCGCCACCAGAGGAGGACTCATTCAATCTCCATCACCAGGAACTATGGGGTTGGAGACTCTGACCAACGAGAAAGCAGATCCACCACTCGCGACAGCACCTATCGCCCCTCGCGCCCGTCGTCAACGTCGCGATACTCTGCCTCCTCCCGTTCCAGGGACCTCAGGGACGTGCTGGAGGAGAGAGCGCGCCGTCGGGAGGCTCAGAGGGTGCCAGCGCTCCAGAGGCTAAGTGCCCCAGTTCGTTGCAGCGAAGAAGTGATGATGCCGGCACCCAGAAGCATAGCTCCAGCACTGGTGGACAAAGAATTGGCGAGGCTTACGTCCACGCCGTTGTCCCCAGAGATTGAGGGCACCCCACTCCCTGCCGGATTCCACCAGCCAAAATTCACTTTGTACGACGGCAAGACGGATCCGTACATGCATGTGAGTCATTACCGGCAAGTGATGGCGGGGCACCGACGGAACGATGCCTTGATGTGCCTCATATTCCCAGCAAGTCTGGGAGAGCTGGGCTTGAAGTGGTTCGAAAGGCTCCCGGAGGGGAGCATCGAGGGGTGGCAGCAACTGGCGGAAGCCTTTGTCACCAGATTCAAGACTAACACTCGAACGCCGAAGGAGGTAGATCATCTCCTGGGCGTCAAGATGGAGTCTGGGAGTTCACTGAAGGCATACAATGCGAAGTACTGGGAAACTTACAACGAAATTCTCGACTGCCCTACCAATTTGGCGATCACTCAATACAAGAGGGGTCTCCCAGTCGGACATAGGCTGCGAGATTCACTCACGATGCATCAGCCGACCACCATGGAATCTCTGATGCAACGGATCAACGAACACATTTGTGTGGAGGAAGACGCCGCCTCTATAACCGAGAAGGATAATCCGGTCGGGGTGGACAGAGGTGTAGCGGGGAAGGTTCACTCGGTCGGGCAGGAGGAGAACCGCCCTGGCGACCGACCAAAAGATCAGCGTCGAGGGACCGGCCAAAATGACAAAAATCGAGGCCGCAGAAACGACCGGCCTGATGCACCCCGCGACGCAGCAGAGGATGCCAAGAGAAAACTGAAGGCGCGGACAGGGATTACCACGGTCTTCAAAATTCCCATCTACCGCATTCTAAGCGAAATCCGCGGGGAGCCTTTTGTCCGTTGGCCGGCCAAGCTGGGGAGCGCGCAGCGGGGCTTCAATCCAAAGTATCGCTGCACCTTTCATGAAGAAAGGGGGCACCGGACAGAGGATTGCTTGCCGCTCAAACAGCATTTGGAGGAGTTGGTGGCGGCCGGGCATCTTGGCCAATACATTGATGGGGGAGTCAAGGCCGCGCCGGCTGGACAGACAGAGCCAAACGGAATGGCCGCCCTAGAGGCGCCCCCACAAGGTGTGATTAACGTCATCCACGGCATCATTGAACCAGCAAGGGTCTGCGAGCTGAGAGGGATGATCAAGAAGGCCGAGCACATGAGGGAAGTGCTCTCGGTCCAGCCCGCGGTAAAGAAAGGCAAGACCGAGGAGAAAGACGTCCTTTCATTCTCTACCAAAGACCTGGAAAGGGTGCAGATGCCGCACAATGACGCTTTGGTGGTGACCCTTCGCGTCAAGGATTTCGATATCAAGAGAATATTAATCGACCAGGGGCGTTCGGTCGAGATAATGTACTATGACGCGTTCAAACAAATGACAAGGATTTAGCTCCTGCAACATCTCCTCTAGTCGGTTTCAACTCACAACCAGAATGGCCGATTGGAAAGATTATCTTGCCGGTCAAGGCGGGGTCGGTTGTGAAGCAAGTAGAGTTCTGGGTGCTCAAAGTTCCATCGACTTACAATTTGATTCTGGGCAGGGGTTGGCTGCACGCCATGCAGGCAGTCGCTTCAACTTTCCATCAAGTCATGCGCTTTCCGGCAGCCAACGGGCAAATAAAGGAAGTCTGGGGAGACCAGGTGATGGCCAAGCAGTGTTTCGTTGCGGTAAATGGCAGCCGGGCGGCCAAAGGGTTTGTTCAGATGATCGAGGGGGCCGAGGGAAAGGAAGTCCTTGAAGATGTGGGCAGAAAGGCCGAGGAAAAATCAATCGAAGATTTGGTGGAAGTTTGCATCGACAAGACAGATCCAACTAAGTTCTTCCTCCTGGGGTCGTCTTTGTCCAGCACTGAACGGTCGGACTATGTGAACTTCTTGGTCGACAACTTGGAAGCTTTCGCATGGACGCCTTACGATATGCCTGGTGTCGATCCAAGTTTTATCTGCCACCAGTTGAATGTCTTCCCCAATGCGCGGCCAGTCATACAAAGGACGCGCCGTTCAGCCTTGCACCATGCTGAAGTGGTGGCAGAAGAAGTGAAGAACCTGTTGGAAGCCGGGGCCATAGAAGAGGTGCAGTACCCTCGATGGATATCTAACACGGTGGTGGTACCTAAGAAAAATGGCAAGTGGCGAGTCTGCGTGGATTACAAGACTGTCAACCGTGCGTGCCCAAAGGATAGCTTTCCTCTCCCTCGAATTGACCAGCTGGTGGACTTGACCGCTGGCCATCAGAGGTTTAGCTTCTTGGATGCATATCGCGGCTATCATCAAATAGCCATGTACAAGCCGGACAGGGAGACCACGTCCTTCACCACCCCCAGAGGCTTATACTACTACAAGGTCATGCCGTTCGGATTGAAGAACGCCGGGGCAACCTTCCAGCGGATGGTGACAAAAATGTTCGCTCCTCTCTTGGGCCGCACTATGGAAGCCTACATAGACGACATGGTGGTGAAGAGTAAAGAGAAGTCGCAGCACCTTGCCGACCTAGCAGAGATGTTCGCCATACTCAAGCGCCACAAGCTTCGCCTGAATGCCTCTAAGTGCGCCTTTGGGGTTGGCACTGGGAAATTCCTGGGCTTTCTGGTCACAAACCGGGGAATTGAGGCAGACCCATCACAGATCAAAGCCATACAAGAATTGGAGCGCCCTAACTCCACGAAGGACGTGCAACATCTGGCCGGGATGGCAGCCGCGCTGAATAGATTCATCAGCCGGTCTTCGGATCGTTGCAGGCCCTTCTTTAAGACCTTGAAGTCCAAATTCTTCTGGGATGATGAGTGCGACCGCGCGTTGGCCGAATTGAAGGTTTATCTTTCCTCGGCGCCTATTCTGGTCACTCCTCAGCCGGGCGAAGAGTTGTTCCTTTATTTGGCCGTTTCTCAGCACGCGGTGAGCGCGGTATTGGTTCGTGCTGAGGGCATCCAGCACCTACCGATCTTTTATGTTAGCAAGACCCTACTTCCAGCTGAGACGAGGTACCTCCCCTTAGAGAAGTTGGCGTTGGCCCTGATGATGGCGTCAAGAAAGCTGGCACATTATTTCCATGCCCATACGATAGTTGTGTTGACTGAGTTTCCGCTCAAGGTGCTTTTTGAGAAGGCAGACTTCACGGGGAGAATCCTAAAGTGGGCCGTGGAATTGGGGCAGTATGACATCAAGTTCAGACCGCGCACCGCGATTAAGGCACAAGCACTTGCAGATTTTGTGGCGGAATTTTCCCCGGGAACACACCCTGTTTGCCCGATTGATTTGGTTGATGCGGATTTAGCACAACCCGTGGTTTTGGCAACAAGTGTTAGCTCGCCACAGCAAGCAGAGCAAAATACAACCGGTCAACCTAAGGTCGACGGTTCGGTGGCAGACGAGACCAACCAGGATAAGAAAGGAGACCGGATTGAACCAACCAGGGACATTGATTTAAGAAGTTCTCAGAATCCCTCCGATTGCTGGAAGCTGTTCATTGGCGAAATGTGGAAGCTCTTCGTTGATGGGGCCTCCAACAGACATGGGGCCGGGCTAGGAGTTGTGCTAACTTCACCGGATGGGCTCATCATAGAGCAAGCAATTACACTCGGCTTCCCAGCTTCCAACAATGAAGCGGAGTATGAGGCCCTCCTTGCCAGGCTGAGAAGTGCATTGAGAATGAAGGTCACAGCTCTTATGGTGTTCAGCGACTCCAAGCTAGTGGTCAATCAGGTCTCGGGGGAGTATGAGGCCAAGGATGAAAGAATGGCCAAGTATCAAGCGTTGGTCCGAGAAGAGATCAAGAGGTTCTCTGCGATAAGGGTCGAACAGATCAACCGCGAAGGAAATTGCACGGCCGATGAATTGGCTGGTCTCGCTTCCACTCAGACAACCTTTCCCAATCCCTTGATGATTGAATTTTTACCTCGGCCAAGCATTGAGGAAGCAGAAACAACTGAGGCACTTTGCACCGACTTGGGTCCTTCCTGGATGGATCCCATCATCGCCTTCTTAAAAGACAGGGTTCTTCCAGAGGATAAGAAGGCAGCCCACAAAATCCGGGCAAAGTCAGAGTGGTTTTGGCTCTCACCTTCCGGCGCCTTGTACAAGAAGTCTTTCACGGGTCCATATCTGAAGTGTGTCCACCCCTCAATAGTGGAAGCTTTTCTTTACGAGATCCATGAAGGCATATGCGGCAGCCATACTGGGGGCAGATCTCTAGCATACCGAGCAATCTCGCAGGGCTATTGGTGGCCTTGCATGCAGGCGGACGCGCAGAAATATGTTCGCAAGTGTGAGAAATGTCAGAAATTTGCTCACCAGATCCACCAGCCAGCAAGAGAGTTGCTCTCGCTCACAAGTCCTTGGCCGTTCGCACTTTGGGGATTGGATATTGTTGGACCACTCCCAGTTACACCGGGCAATCGTAAGTTTTTCATCGCCGCCACCGATTATTTCACTAAATGGGTGGAGACCGAGCCACTGGCAACTACCAAGGAGAAGGATGTGAAGAAATTTGTCTGGAAAAATGTAATCACTCGCTTCAGTATTCCCAGGGCCTTAATCTCAGACAATGGTACTCAATTCGATGGAAAACTCTTTCGCGGATTTTGCGAAGAGTTGAAAATTGAGTTTTACAATTCAACGCCAGCTTATCCTCAGTCAAATGGTCAGGCGGAGGCCTCGAACAAGACCATCCTGGACGGCTTGAAGAAGCGGCTTGAGAAAGCTAAGGGAAAGTGGGTTGAAGAGCTTCCTAATGTGCTGTGGGCATACCGCACTACACCAAGACGATCGACCGGGGAAACACCGTTCGCCTTGGCCTATGGTATGGAGGCCGTCATCCCACTAGAGATTGGCATGCCAACCATCCGTTCAGAAGGTTTCTAGCCAGATTCGAACAATGAGGTTGTGGCACTGGAGTTAGACCTGGCTGAAGAAAGGAGAGAGCGTGCACTAATTCACCTAGCTGCCTATCAGCAGGAACTTTCTAAAAAATACAACAAGGCAGTGCACCCCCGGCTGTTCAAGATTGGGGATTGGGTCCTAAGGAAGGTGCTTGGCAATACGGTGGTCCCTGGCGAAGGAAAACTTGGTGCAAACTGGGAAGGGCCATACAAGGTGGTTGGCCTAGCTGGCAAGGGGGCATACCATCTGGAAGATTTGGACGGCAAGGCAGTCCCACGACCGTGGAACGCAGCCAACCTTAAGGTCTTTTACTTTTAAGATGTAATTTGCTCTTGTTTAGCTTTCTTAGACCTCTAGCCTTTTGGCACTACATGTATGAAAATAGCATTGCCTTTGCAATGTTCATGTAATGAAACCTGGCCCTATTGCTTTTGCTGTATTACATCGTTGTTTTTTTGTATTACCTCCTTGTAATGGCACTGCACGGTCGTAAGGTATGCCAGGGGCAAGAACCGACCCTAAGAGAACCGGACTGTTTTCCTCGGAACGGGAGCAGACCGCACAAACAGTTGCGTCTGAAGCAATGCGCATTAGGGCCGAGCTGGTTTTGCTCGCCCAGTTGGAATGTTGGCAGCATGACCAACCTGATTGAAACATTGGTGAATTGCCCAATGTAGTAGCCGAGCGGGTTTTGCTCGGCCCACTTAGCATATTGGTGAATTACCCAATATGGAAAACGAGCTGATTTTGCTCGGAGAAAATGGCAATGTTGGTGTCTTTTCCAGCAATTGCAAGGCCGAGATGAATTTGCTCGGCCGAAAAGAATGGTAAGGCAAATTGAACAAACTTCAAAATGGCGTGTTGTTGTTGCTCGGCCAGATACTCATTGCCAGCCGAACAAGGCCGAGCGGATTTTGCTCGGCCAAAAACATCTTACTTGACATGCAAGGGGTTGCGAAGTAACTTGCAGGCTTGTTGTTTGCGCGGTAAAGCCGATCAAAAAGTTGAAACAAAATTTGGAACAAGGAATTCAAATGTGCAGAAGCCGAACAGAAACAAAAGATATACGAGCAAGAAGTTCGCAATTCCATTGGTAAAAGAAATCCATTACAGAGGAGGGGCATTGCCCGGTTACATAGCACAAAAAAAAAAAAAAAAAAAAAAAAAAAAAAAAAAGTACAGAGAAAGCAAAGTCATCAGTCTAGGTCAAGGTTTTGCTCGGCCCCCTCCACCGTAGGCTCGGCGCTGGGGACAGTCTGCTCGGGCAGGATTTCCTCGGCCTCGT
Source organism: Camellia granthamiana (assembly GCA_036172215.1). Taxonomy (NCBI): domain Eukaryota; kingdom Viridiplantae; phylum Streptophyta; class Magnoliopsida; order Ericales; family Theaceae; genus Camellia; species Camellia granthamiana. Next base: position 114,867,388 of record CM069906.1, read on the forward strand.
CGTCAGAGCCTTCCACCGAGACGACATCCCGATCAATTACTTCATCTTCAGCATTTTGGGATGCTTCAGGTGGAGTTTGCTCGGCTGCTTTCTCGGCGGCGGCCTCTTCCTCAGCCTCCTTCCGTGCCTCGGCAATAAGACAATTCTGCTCGGCCTGGGAGTAGGCTAGCATGTACACCGGGGTATAGGCAGGGGGTGGGTTGATGAACATCTCCGAATCCTGGCCAAGGCCAACTTTTTCCACGGCAGCTTTCCAGCTGCACTGGAAAAAGATGTCCTTGGTAGCTCGGACCTGGCGCTCGTAAGTTTTTTCCCCCTGCTTATATCCACGGTCCTCCGCCTCGTCTACCGCCTTGTCCATGGCATCCTTGTTGGCGTCCCTCAACTTTCGGAGCTCGGCGAGATACCGAGCTTTGGCCTTCTTCTCGGCCTTCTTTTTGTCCTCGTCAGCTCGGTCAAGCTTCTGGCGCAGGTCGTCCCGCTCGTTTTGGACAACCACCTGCTCGGCCTTGAGCCTGTCTACCTCGGCCTTGAACACCTTGTTTTCGGTGATGGCGTCTCGAAGGCTTTGGTGAAGAGAAGCCATCCGCTCGTGGGCGAGGTAGTTCTTCTGTGCGGCCTGCCAAAGCAACGGAATGTTAGTATCTCGAAGCCGAGCAATTAACCGAACAAATACTTGGAATCAAAAAATGGACATCTTACCAGCACAATGGATTCTGCAGCTGAGCGGAGGACCTTGAGGTCGGTTAGCTCCTCATGCTTCTTCATGTCCCCGGGCAGGATCAACCCTCTTGTCAAGTTGAAACCGAGTGAGTGATCCTTGTCCTCGGCAACAGAGTCGGCAGGAGAGACTGCTCGGCCCTTATAAATGAACTCGGGCGCCCAGACCGGGGGGGCAGCAGGGGCCTTGCCTTTGGTTTTGCGGGCAAGCTGTTGCTCGGTCTGGTCGCCGAGCTCGGTGGAGGCCACTTCAGTGGAGTCCTCATCCACAAGACTTTGCCCGGCCGCCTCCCTCCGTTGCTTCTTCTTTGGCCGGCCAGCCGGTTGTTCGCTGGCCAGGGCGAGCACCGCCCCTTCTTTTTGCCCGGCCGGAGTGGAAGATCCTCCCCCGGTTGCTTCTGGCGTTTGGGACTCGCCTTCGTCCCCGGTGATCATTGATTTAATGGCTCTGATTTTCGCCATTTCTTGCTCGGCGGTAGTTGGAACGAGTCTGACCGGCGGCAAATTTGGATCTGGTTCGGGTGTTGGCTCGCGCAGAAAGTCTGTGACCCTGCCTCTGCGCGGTGCTTGGTAGTTGTACGTTTGCTCAAAACCGAGCAAGGTTGGGGACTCCCTCTCTTCCGCTGGAATGCGCAGCAAGGCTCTGATTGCCTCTCGGTTAGCTCGGTCGTAACGCGCAGCCAAGTTTTTATCTGCAAAGAAAAACAAGTGTTAGACCGGTGCAAATAATAATAATGAGGAACAGAAAGATAGCTGTGCGGTCAGCCGAGCTCCTTACCAGCACTACCAAAGTTTTTCTTGATACGCCAGCCCGGTACGGGCGCTCGATGTCCTCATAAGGACCGGACACCCAGAGAAAGTCATCATCGTTTGACTCCTTGTCCGGGTTGCCTTCGATGAGTTTTGCTCGGCTCTTCTTAACCTTGAGGTACCAGCAAAACCCACTCTTATTTCGGCTGAGGCTGTATTGGTGGAAAATCTCTGCGAGGCCGAGATTGAAACCGTGCCTTCGGTTCAGCTCGGCGACGCCGTTTATTATTTTGTATGTATTATTTGAGACCTGGGTCGGGCAAAGCTTTGTCTGCCTCAAAAACTCGCAGATCAAAGGTTGCACGGGGAAGCGCAGCCCTCCTTCAACAATTGATACGACCGTGAAGGGGCACCGGTCTAAGTCCCCCCACGGCGTAGCTCCCTTCTTGCCGAGCTCTAAGATGACATCGTCAGGAATATGGTACTCCTCGCGAAACTGGGCCATTGCCCCGGCCGAGCTAACCCTAAAGCGGTATTTGCCCATCTATCTCGGTTTTATTTGCTCTATGGTATCTCGGTCAAAATTGTTTAGTGGTTGCTCGGACTTTGAGCTCCACGAATGATGATGCTGGAACGGTCGGTCCTATTTATTCTGCATGTTGAAAAATAATCCCAAGGGTTAGCACGGCATATATTGCTCGGCCCTTAATGGAAATAGCTCTGAAAGGTTTTAGGCCTTTGGCCGGCCTCCACCTACCTCGGCCATCAGGATGGCTGATTTAGCCATCTCCTTTTTGGTGCTGGTTTCTAATCGGTCTAGGAATTTTGACCGGTTGGGTTCTAATGGAGGTTTCTGCTCGGTCAAGCCAGATTAATATTGGCTTATGACCCCAGGTCTTTAGCCCGGTTAAACCTATCTGCCGATCTAAGGTGTATATAGCTCGGTTGTGGCCTCAGTACAAAGCCACAAACAGCTTTTTGCTCGGTTTAATCCCTCCCATCGGATCTAAATGAGCGTTTTGCTCGGTTTGACCCAGTACTCATCGTGTTCATGGTGTTCTTTCTAAGTTCCTGACCCACTCATTCTACCTATGGGAAAACGGGGGCACGAGGGCCCCCCCTTCTCTCCATTTCCATTTTCCTAGGGTGTGAAAGACCCAAGCAAGGAAAGACTACAAAAACCAACACGCAAGGAACAATGGCGCAAGAGTATGAAGAACGAATACAAAAACCAGAAAAATGGAAGTTGAAGACACATGAGAGGAAGAAGAAACTTACCAAGGACAAACGAGGACTTCGAGAACTCGAGTGGAGCGTAGAAACGGCAACAACGAACAGGAGCAGTGGTGGCTGGGGAGTCCAGGAGACTAGGGTTTTCTTGGCTCAGAGGTGAAGACGAGAAGTGAAAGGTTTTGGGAGGCCTAGGGTTTAGGCTATCAAGGGTTGAAGTGACCCTTGGGCTGTGCACGAAAAAGGGGGGAAAACCACCCAAACGGCGCAGCCGTTTGAATTCTGCGCGTGCCAGACGGCTGGCTGCACGACCCAACAGCCTGGTGACACGTGGTACTGGCAACGCGGCTGTCAGTACGGTCGTACGACCTTTGATGGGACAGCAGTCGTAATCGCCAGCCAATTGGGACTGCTCGGCGGCGGAAGTGCTCCAAGTTCAACCATTACTCGGCGGCGAAAGTGTTCCCAGTTCAAACATTGCACGGCGGCAAAGCTGCATACGATAGCTCGGCCTGGCGAGGAGCAACTCGATCATAGCTCGGTCATAAGGTAAACCCAATCACGATGGCTCGGATGGGTTTAAGGGGCAATTGAGAGGGGAGATTTCCATCTCATTTTACGGCCGAGCAAAAGTAACGGCCAGCGTTACTGATTACGCGGCGCCGGGCAGATTGGGCAAAAGCAACGACCGAGCTGTTTGTCTTGCTCAGTTGACAAGTCAACCGGTGACCCCCGAGGGCCGAGATAAAGGCCGCTTAGGTAGGGCAAAGTTCGCAGTGGAGATCGCAACCGAGCCGAAGGACTGACCGGACTAAGCAGAGGATGCGGCCTGGCTAGCATGCCACTGACCATCCAGCCAAGACGGAGCGGTTACGCATGACCGAGATTGGAGATAAAACGGTTGGAGGCCGGTATGCCCCACAACCGGTCAATCGCGGCGAACCGACCGAGGGTAGCTCGGCTTATGCAGTTAAGTTCTCACCTAGTCCCGAGTCTCAGGTCGGCGGAGTGTAGCGCGGCTATGCGGTTTCAAGTCTCCCAAGGGTTAGGCCGGTCATGGTACCCCGGGTAAGGGTGCCACCTGGGCCAATGGCGTGAAGGTGAGGACATCTGCTCCACGAACGCCTCAATACCGTTGGGCAGTTCTGCGTGCACTGGAAGGAGGACAAAATCTTTACACGTGTAAGGTGGTGAGAGGCGAGCACTGCCACCTGTCCAGGGAGGGACAACAGAGGGAGTGCGCGCACAATCTCGTAGCAGCGTGGCAAGCCTAGATATAGAGAGGGAAGGCGGACGTTACTGGTATGCGAACTCACTCTCACAAACATTCTCTCCTCATTGTCTTCTTCCTGAAATCTGACTTGAGCGTCGGAGGGTCTTTCCGGCACACCACCGCCGGGCAGCTCACCATTTTTGTGTTGCAGAGATAGACGCCGTTGACGGAAGCTTGACGTTCAAGGCGTACGGAGAGCAAAGGATTTTTCGCCCCCGTACAGTGTTGGATTTCAAATAATTTTTTTTTATGCTTATTCTTAATGTATTAAAGTATTATTATGAGGGTAAGACTTGAGGATTGGAAGAAGTTAATAAATGCTAAGATTTTTTTTTTTAAATAAAAAAAATCAAGAAATTTAGATTGGGAGATTAGAGCTCCCACAATACTTGGGGTTAAAAACTCCCTTTTGCTTAATATATAGTATAGATGGGTGGATATCCATAGTTGCATAGTGTCTTTATTTATATGATGAAAAAAAAAAAAAAAAAAAAAAAAAAAAACTAAGAATACGATAATTGATTAAAATTAAACACAATTTCTTTTTACATTAGGTGTGTTTTATTTTTATTTTTTTAAATTTCATATTCGTGTAAAAAAATTATATCTAATTTTATAATTGATTTTTACACTTATAAAATAACTATAATATAATCTAGCATTTGGTTAAAAGGTAACTTTCTATTGACAGCTTCAGAAAAATTCGCAATAGTGTAATTAATTGTTTTATTTTGAATAAAGCTGCAAACAAATATAGTTGAAGGAGGTGTTCATCTTGAATAAATAATCAAATAAGCTTGAGCAAAAAAAATTGTTTCTATACATTTTTCTTTTACAAATTTAAGATTTAAATATGAGTTTAATGATTGACAAATTATCTAGAACTCCTATTTAAAAGAGGAAAAGTTTATTTAGTTCTATAACTTTTTGGATACTCTCAAAAGTTCATTGTGCATTTTTCTTCTTCATTCTTCTTTATGCATTGGTTCTTCTCTATCTCTTTCTCTTCTTTTCCGGTGACTGACAATCACGCCTTACTTCTTCTCTTTCTCTTTTTAACATATACTTCATGGAAACTGACAACTACTATTGATTGGAATTCACCGGCAACCAGCGAGCATCGATTCCTTGCTTCACCCTCACCGATGGCGAAGGAGACAAGTTTCCGGCGAAAAAATAAGTAGATCTACTCAAATCTACATCAGATCTAAGTAGATCCACATGAGAACAGATTAAATCTAAACTAAAAATAGTTGTTGGAATACAATCTTTTCTATATGTCTGTTTCTTTTTTTCGATCTCCTAATTTTTCTACATTTTCTCTACTACACACTTCTATTTTCCTGTTTTAATAGAGAAATTTTTTAAATTTTGAACAAATTGTTTTTGAGTTTTAGTTATAAGAGGTGAAAACTGTAAAATTTTACAATTTCAATTTTTTTGGTGCTGAAATAAATCATACTTTAAAACTATAAAATTTTATAGTTTCATAACATATTTTTCAGTTTGATAAATAAGAATAAATCCTTAATAGAATCACGCTTTGAAACTGTAACATTTTACAGTTTCAAAACTTACTTTTCAGTTTGATCAATATTGGAGATTATTTGCTCAAACCCTACAAAAATTAAAAAATAATATATATTTTTCCCTTTGTTGTTGTTTGTTGTTGTTATTTTATTTTATTTTTCTTTCAAGTTATCAATATTTAGCACATTTTGTTATATTTTTTCATTACAATTTCTCCATTTATTTATTTATTTATTTTTTGACAATATTCTGGATATTCTGGTGAATATTCAATGATTTTCTTGACGTTCAGTGAACATTCTGGTCATTCCATCGACTTCCAATGACGTTTAGAACATTTCGACGATATTCCGACGATACTCCGACAAACGTCCCAACAATGTTGAACATTCCGACGAGTTTTCGGTGATCGTCTGAAGAAAGTCCAGTGGTGGTGGGATGTAACAGCGTTTTTAAATTTATATATATAAAGAAGAGATTTTTTGATAATAATTAAAAATATATAAGACTAATTGATACAAATATTTTATTTTGGAATTAATTGAGTTTTGAATTTTATGCATGGGACTTACTGGTAAGTGCCTTTTAATGAATTACTCCATTGCGTTATAGTGGCCCAAATGTAGTTGGGCCTAGTGGGGCCTGGGCTTTTGATTTTGAGAAAGTTCATGTAGGGTCTGGGCTTACGCTTTGTGGTTTTACACTTTTTTGGGGGGGACTATTGGTTCAAATGTCAAGCCATGATTAATTTCTGAGTCTACAATGCTTCATTTCTAAGTCTACAATCTCATGATGATTAATAATGCTGATAATGCAATATTCATGATTTCGTTCCACCAGTGAACAAATATGCATTGTTAATAATTTTTTTAAGTTTTTTGTTCTTTAAACATGTTACATGATTCAAATAATAATAATAATAATAATAATCTTTTGTTCTTTGAACTGTTTTGTCATAGATTTTTTTTATTCTTACATTATTCTGTTTATTTTGAAATTACTCAATTCAAATAGAACTATAGATACTTTGTAACTCTTGATCTATAATTACATATATTGTTTGTAACTATATATTTCAAGCATACTTATGTAAGTGTGCATACATTTTAGTATAAGTAAAATGGTTTGTAATTGCGATTTTTTTTTTTTTTTATAGATATTTTTTATAGTATTTTCGTCGGTAACATAATTGTGTGTAATAGTCAATGTCTAGAAACCCATATCGGACCGGTTGGACCGGTGATCGAATCTTGTTCCAGTACAGAAAACTATTTAAACCCGAACATAGTTCAAAATCAATGTAAAATAAAGGAATCGGAAGAATCGCCGATTCAACCGTCAAACCCGCACGACCTGGATTGGGTTTTAAGAATCGGCCGATTTTGTCTGCTACTATGTTTCTGTCTTTTGCTTCCCTTTTTTGATGCTCTATTTCTTAAGCTGCTTAATGCTTATTTTTATAGTCATTATCATGTCCAAACAAAGCAAAAAACATTTAGGCAGAGAAAAGTCAATGATGGAATAGTAATAACAACTAAATATTTAAAAAAATTCATAAATAATTTTTACAATAAATTTTTGATTTCATAGTTGTTAGTTAATGGTTTTGTGAATTGATTTTTTGATTATATATTCTGGCACTCATCTTGTAAAAATAAATATATGTATACTCATCTTACAAATATTTTAAAAATTCTATTATTTTGTTGAATTTAATTAATTTTTTTCATTTTTATACTTATATTTTTAATATATATTTTAAAATATATTTATGCTGTAACTATGACGTCACGGTTGGATCACTTCAACCGAACAATTGAACCGATGACCCGTTCACCCGGTCCATTTTCCGGTTCACTTACCAATCCAGTTTTCAAAACAATGGTAATAGTCATCATTTGGTCTCAAAAGTTTACGATTTTGTCTAGATTTCTACTCAGTCCAAGCTCATATCTTGGGTGGTTTGGCTCGATCCATTGGCTTGTGTAAAGCAACCTGTTAGCCTGTATTAACCTGTAAGTTTGAAAAAAAAATCTCACAAAAAAGACCTAAATCTCGATCCGTTAATCCATAAGAGATAATTCATCGACCAACTCATTAAATTGAACAAAAATGATTGAGAGCTCTAATAAAGGAGCTCTAATGAGGTCGAATAAAAGTGGATCCCATTGTGATGTAATGTTTTGGATTTTTTAGTTTATTTATATATATATTTATATATTTTTTAATTTTCTGTCACATCATTAGAGCTCAATTAGAACACTAATGTTATATGCTAGAGTTGATATATGTGTCTTTTTTTTTTTCACTTTATACCAAATAATTAATGCCATTATTAGAGTTTCAAATTTAGAGATATTATTCATTCGGTGGTGCTACATGCACCAATTAGTGTACTAATTAGTGTACTAACACTAGTTATAACATTATTATTGACCCCACTCATTAATCACATTACAAATCTCAAAAAAAATTTAAATTATGCCACATCATTAATTAATATACTAATTAATACACTAATTAATACATATAACATTATTCTTATTCATTGCTCTAATTTTAACTTGCGACCATGGTTTTAAAAACCGGACCAGACCGGTCGGTTCAACTGGTTGAACCGTCGACCGGTCGGGGGTTCCGGTCCGGATACACCCCCTGAACCGGTCATAGTGGAAAACCGGCCTATTTTGAAAGAACCGAAAAAATCGGCGGTCGAACCGACGAACCGGTCGACCCGGTTCCGGTTCACCGGGTTGGTGAAATGAATTTTTTGTTTTTTGTTTTTTTCGTTTTTTATTCTTTCTTTCTTATTATATAATATAAGAATATAAGAAAATTTTAATTTGAAACTCTTTTTCAAGGGTCTCCTCTTGTGAGGAATCCCATTAAGAGCTTGATGAAATTATTGTGAATGTTTTCACCTATTTATAAGAAAAAAATTCTTTCAAAAAGACTCAAGAAATCTATGTGAGATTCAATCAAATGTATTGGAGGGAATATTAAAATTTTGATATCCCTTCAAAATTTTTGCTATCCTTTCAATCAAATTATTTGAATTAAAATCATATGGAGGGAATATTAAATATTTGATTTCATCTTCCAAAATTAAAATTAATAATATTTTAAAATATATTATTATATTTTTCAGTAAAAAAAAAATTAGGACAAATATTTACGATAATTTAATATTTTTAATATTTTTAATTTATAATTTTTATTACTTATATTTTTATTTAAATATAATTTTAATATATTTATTACGTTACGGTTCGATTCCGATTCAACCCGACGGTTGAACCGATGACCTGTCCATCCAATCTCTTTTTCGATTCGCTCACCGATCTAATTTTTAAAACACTGCTTGCGACCTATCCTAACCTAATTCTCCGAAATAACCTGTTAAACGTAACTCAAAAGTGAGTTCACCGACTGTTTTGATGGGCCGGGCCGGGCCAATGCCCACCGTTAGTTGTGTACAGTTTGCAAAAAGTTGTTTAGTCTTTCAAGAGGAAGAGGAAGGCGTCGTGCTCCAACCAATCACAGGAGGGACTAGTTGTGGGCTGTTGGAACAGGATCTTCAGATTCCAAAGCTTTAACTATAATCTCTCTTTCTCTTACAATTTTGATATATAAGCTGTTAGATTTCACGTATGGACCCGGTGAGAGTACCGTTACATTCCATTTCCTGCGCGCCAAACGCCTCCTACAATATAGAAGCCCCTTAAAATAAATGGGAAAATCATATAAAGAAAGAGCAAGAAAAACTTTGGCAAAAAAAGAAAAAAAGAAAAAAGGACAGACTTGATAACCTTCTCAGATAAATCTCCCCCTTCTTGCTATATCTGGGTCTCTCTTTCTTTCTTCTCCCCTGGGATCTAAGGAGAGTGAGAGAGGAAACAGATTCAGATGTTGTAATGGGTTGATCATGTCTCTCTTCATCATCTGGTCCTGAAGATAATGAGCAGTGGCTCTATTGTCTTCTTCTCAGAAGAAGTTTATGGCTTCTCAGAACCCTATGTTTGTTCTTGATGGTCTCTACTGTGAAGAAGAGCATTTTGAGGAAGATTGGGAAGAGGGGAGTGACAAATGTGATGAGAATGTGAAAGGACATTTGGGTTTGTTGGAACATGACTTGTATTGGGAAGATGATGAGCTTGTGTCTCTAATCTCCAAAGAGAAGGAGACTATTTTGGTGGGTAAGAGTGATTTGAACTCAGATGGGTCTTTAATGGTGTCAAGGAGAGAGGCTATTGAGTGGATGTTAAGGGTCATTGTCCACTATGGTTTCACTGCTATGACCACTGTGTTAGCTGTTAACTATTTTGATAGGTTCATATCAAGCCTTTTCTTTCAGAGAGATAAGCCATGGATGGGTCAACTAACTGCTGTTGCTTGTCTCTCTTTAGCTGCCAAAGTTGAGGAGACCCAAGTGCCTCTTCTCTTAGACCTGCAAGTATGTGATATATCTATTGCTACTTATGCAATGTAGGTGTTTGTGAAAATGTCAGACAGTATGGCTTTTTGGGTATTGTATTGAGTCATTGATGTGTGTTTTACTGTTTTTGTATTGTGATTAGGTGGAGGAATCAAAGTACGTATTTGAAGCAAAGACAATTCAGAGAATGGAGCTTTTGGTGCTCTCTACTCTCAAATGGAAGATGAAACCGGTGACCCCTCTTTCATTCATTGATCACATTGTAAGGAGAATCGGATTGAAGACCCATTTGAATTTGGAGTTTCTGTGGCGGTGTGAACGCCTCCTTCTTTCTGTTATTACTGGTAAGCAGATCAAATAGGTCCCAAGTCACTATTGCTATAGATAAGGGTATATATGACCAAAAGAACATGAATTAGACAGAGAAATGGTGGTATTATTTCACCATTCCATTTGGTTTATAATCTATTTTTCATCATTGACTCTTCTGATGATTACTTCCTCGCATAGTTCCTATCATATCCCAAAGACCGGTCTTTCACCCCCAAAGAAGGGTTTTTCGTCTATCTCAAAATACCGGGAAAGAGCCCAAAACCCTTTTTAAAATAAACAATATCGCTTGACACTGAAATTGCTTCTTTCTTGACAATCTTGGTGAAATAACATGAGGGGGTTTGCTTCATACAAAGGGTCAATTCAGATTGGTCTGTAATGATTGCCTCAATTTGAAAGCAGCAACTATTCTCATTTTTTGCTTTTATTGATTACAGAGTCAAGTTTTTCGTGTTATCTTCCTTCTGTGTTGGCTGCTGCAACAATGTTACATGTTATCAAAGAGTTTGAACCATGTAATGTATTGGACTGTCAGAATGAGCTAATGGATGCCCTCAAAATAGATAGGGTTTGTATTATGTTTACATATGTTTCTTTGTTATTATACAATTGCTTCATATCTTACTGTGACATCTTGATCATATTTTAACAGGACAAAGTAGATGATTTGTATAAAATCATCCTGGAATTATGTGGAAACCAAGGTCAAATCCAATGCCAAACCCACATGCACAAGTACCGGTCTATATCGAACAGCCCAAATGGCGTCATTGATGCATATTTCAGCTGCGATACCTCAAACGATTCATGGGCTGTGGCATCATCAGTTTCATCATCACCAGAACCGCTGTTCAAGAGGAGAAGAGCCCATGATCAGCAGATGAGATTGGCACCATTAAAGCATATGTCTGTGGGTGTAGTTGGCAGCCCTCATTAATCTGTCACTCTTATTGTGAACTCCTTTGGGCCATGGTATAACAATCTCTCTTTCATAAATTAATTGCAGTATGTGTTTTTAAGATGCAATTATTTTGCATTCCATGATATAGTACTGTATTTGTAGCCAAACGCGTGTAATTGATTGCATGACTTTTATTATTGGCAGCGGTGAATGAAGACAGATAAATGAGCTTCGCCATTTTAAGATAATACTTATGAAAACATAGTTACACTAGATAAAGTCATAAAAAACTATAAGGCATCATTATGTCTATCTACATAACATAAATGCATATGTGTGTGTGTGCGTGTGTGTGAACACACATTAGTTACACCATCTTTGGTGGATTTAGGATTAGATAGAGATGGGACTTCCAAGTCTTTGGTTGTTTTTTCAATTGAACCCATTGATGATTGATAGAATTATTTAATAGAGGACAGGTTGGCAGAGTGGAATTGGTTTCTTGATTTGTTGAAGAGAAATGTCTTGAGGGTAGGAGCAAATTGTTGGCCAGTAGGAGTTTGGTTGTTGTTCCGTGAAGACTTTCGTTACAGATTTGACCTTGTCGAAGGAGAGCTTATAAGGGAAACAAAATAGACTAATATATAGTACTTATATGGTAAACAAGTCATAGTGCTAACTTAGATAGTATGATTAACAATTTTCAACCAATGGAAATTAACAAATAAATTTAAAATTTTGAATTATATACCCCTTACATTTTAAAGAACTTGTGTCTAAATACCAAAAGGCTTAGTGCACTTGCAGGAACTCCTTGTTTCGGGTTTTGATCCGTGTACCCCGGTACCAATCTAAAAAAAAAAAATTTACCAAAAGGCTTGGTATCTATACATGGTAATTGGACAACAACTTCAGTCTTTTGCATCTAATATTTGATCATTTTGAGTATCAGTTTTGGTTTGTGGTCCAAGATTTTTTTGTTTGTTCTGTATCCGATGTAGGGAAACTTATCTAATGACCCTCAGCTCTGGCTATTGGATCTCTTGGATTAGTTCTAAGACAATCTTTGTAATCTAAAGAGGATGTTAAGTGTTTGTAATATGTATGCAACGTATAATGTCAATGCTTTTATATATTGTTGAAGAATCAGAAATACAGATTGTTTTAGAAATGCATGGATATTTAAAACAAGACAGCGGGAATATATGTAATGACCAATATTTTAAGCCCTGAGTTTGACATACATCAGTGTTATGTCTGTGAGTGATCATGAGAGAGAGAGAGAGAGAGAGAGAGAGAGAGAGAGATTTTTCAAGGGAACAACTAACTACCAGAGAGAGAGAGAGAGATTTTTCAAGGGAACAACTAACTACCAGGTCTACCCAATGATCTTTACCCTCAATTTAGTCTCAAGTTTGACTGGATCAGATATGTATAGTCACCAACCAACAACTACGGTTATTTTTGCCCCTGAAATTTCTTATGGCCGACTTTAGGATTCACACTCCATAGCACTTGAAAAAAAAAAAAAATGAAAGTTAGTTTTCATATAAGTATAAACTAAAGGCCCCTCAGAGCACTGGTTTAATGGCTTTTTAAGGTTTCTAACGTTGTGTTTGGTTGGAGAATTTGATGAGGAATTTGGAAAGGAAAATAGAAAAGTTAGGTGAAATATGAATAAAATATATTTATATTTCACCTAGTTTCACACACTTTTTCTCTTTCCCTTTCCAAATTCCTCTCCAAATCTCCTAACCAAATACAGCATAAGGAAAATTGTATGGAGTGGATGATTTAAGCAAAGTTGGAAAAGGCTAGAGAGAGTAGATTAATGAAAACTATAAAGCTTTGCTCAAAGAAGGTTCTAGGGCAGCAATCTTAATTCTCATCGATTTTCCTTGATTATGAACAGTGGTGTGACATCTCATTCTAGCTATCCAGTTTAGAATTTAAAGGCGATGCTATATGGTTCAGTGAAAACCAAATATTGCTATGTATGTTAGCTCTTGTATTAGCCTTTTACATGTGATATCTGAGCCAGTGTATTCTTTTCATTTTCTGGTTACTTTTTTTGTTGTGTACAACAATTGTGCTATGCATATATAGGAGAATGTTAAGTCATTTACTTTTTGTTGTTGAAATGTTAATATACTTATGTTTGTCTTCTGAATTAAATAAGTAAACTAGTTGAGCTTTGTTTGGAACTTAGAAAGGATCTGTAAATTTATTTCAAATGAGGGGTCCAAATAGATTGGAGGAATAAGATACCAACAATATTTGCACCCAAAAAAAATTTAAAATTTAAAATTTAAAATTTAAAATTTAAAAATTAAAGTCACATTTCATTGTAATTCCTGTCCATTGACAAACAACCAAAAGACTTGAAAAAGTGGTACAAAATGAGTACTGTTGAGCCTATGATGTCTTTGCTCATGGCTATGGGGTAAAGGGACAGCTTGAAACTCAATTTCATGTGATTATTAATGTTTTGAAAAGTAAAACTTACTATGAAAATGATAAACATAGACATAGTAGTCAAAGGGATCTAGTAATCATGTGAGAGAATAGAAGAGAGAAGTAGGTTGGAAACAGCTAGAGAAGTTTGTTTTATTTTCTTACATCAAATCAGAGAAATTGTTAAAAACTTTGAAAGTTGAGAATACTCCTTTGTTTGACGCTGCAAACTGAAATAGAGAAAAGTCCAAATAGTAGATCTTAAGTTGAGGAAGTTTCATGGAACTTTTGGTCTATTCAATCTTGTGTACTATGTTCAGAGCAAGAACAAAGGCAATAAAGTAAGTAGTTTTAATTTTCTTCCAAATCAAAGAGACACAGTCCTATTGGCTTCTCTCCAATGGATTGGAGTCTAATTGTGAAAGGAACAGATCCTCTCGCAACTGGAGTTCAGTCGCCACGATTCCTCTCACAACTGGACTTTAGTCGAATGGAAAGAAGTTGTGATCTAAAAAGAAAAAGAGAATTGACCGACTTCTCGCCTATGAAGCACAGACACAGACACAGGACGCGGCGATTTCAAAAAAATGGGGGCACGGACACGGTAGGAAACACGGCAAATTATTATTATTTTTTAAATATATATGTTATATATTTGCTGTGTAGATTAATTTTATATTACCAAACAATCAAAATTAATAAAAACTAATATTAATTTAATCTGTATATAAAGACCATTACATTTAAACATAATAAACATATGTTCTATATATTGTAAACATTATATAAAGAAAAAATTAAATATATAATAAAAATAAATTTACAACATATAAATTTGTAAAGAAAAAATTAAATTAAAATATACAATATGTATATATATATATATATATTTATATAAATATCTAATCATAAATTAAGTAAAAAAATAAAGAAGAAAGAAGACAGAGAGAAGAGATATAATATATATAAACTAAATTAATATATATATATATATAAATAAAAATATCTAATCAACATAGAAGAGAGAAACGAGATAGACCAGAGAGAGAAGACAAAGAGACGAGAGAGAGGCGAGAGGTGAAAAGATAGAAGAGAGCAGAGAGAGACGAGACAGAGAGAGAGAGATGGGGATCGACTTAGAGATGAAAGATAGACGAGAGAGAAGAGAGACAAAGATGAAAGCTTTACTACTTACTAGGTCGTTCGGTGATGGAGATTGACTGAGAATCGATGAAGAAGAGGAAGACCACGAAGAATCGAACAAAGGACACTCACCGGAGGGATTATTCGTCGCCTAACGTTGTCGGAGGGTTTTGTCTCACTGCGTCACCGGAGGGCTTCGAAGGCAGTCGAATCAGCGCCGTTTGAGTTTGCTGAAGTGAAGAGATTCAAGCACAACAATAAACAAAACCTAGGTTGTATATATTTTGTATTATTACAAAATAACCCTCTCATTTTTAGTTTTTTAAATATTACACTTTGATCCCAAATAAATATAACAAAATTAAAAATGAGCAGCACCGTGTCCCAATATGGACACGCGTGTCCCCGCCGTGTCCTCTCTATGTCCCCTACAAAAAAAATTATTAAATTAAAGGGATTCGTGTCCCCGTGTTCCCGGCGTATTTGCGTGTCGGACACCGTTACAGCACCAATTTTGGAGTTTCCATACTTCATAGCTTCTCGCTTAATAGATCTGTCCTTGCCAATAGTTAAATCTCACATAGGTGAAAAAAAGATTGCATGCCAAGGATTACATAAAATGGCTAACTTATAGACATTGTTATCAATCATATAGCTATCTCCCATCAAAATACAAAGGATACAAAATTGTCACCCATATTACTATTTCCTATTCTTTGTTTTCTTACTTATTCAAACATGGTAATGATAAATTTTGTCTACATATTTTAATTCTGGGTAAAATTACGGGTATGTAGTACAATTGATGAGATATAGGAATGACAAAAGCAATCGAGAGCTTCATCAGCAGTTCAGATTATGCCTGTAACCAAACACAAAATATAAAGATTAATGGTCACATTGATGATCAACTTAAAAAGGGGAAAAGATGATGAGAGAGGAGAGTAGTTTATGTTGCCTTGGTAGAGATTTTGCTGGATAGCCAATCAAGGCCCTCATAGAGTCCTTGCCCAGATGTGGCACATGCACTCTGGATGTACCTGCAATATATAGCCAATTCCCCCAAAATACCTCTAATCAAAACATGAAAATATTAAATATTGTGACAATGAAATCAAGCTTCATGAATTTAATGTTGTTAAGAATTTTGAAACACCTGATCAGGATCAATGAGATATGAAAATAAAAAAAAGAATTATAAATCACATGCATGCTCACACACAAAACATAGTTCATCCTAAAATTTGAGTTAACATTTGCGATTTCACTATGTTTAGAAAGAGTTACAAAATGAGATATAAAAATATAATTACAAGTCACAAGTACAGAAAATATCAAAATACTCTTACTCAAATTGAAACTGAGATCGAAACATACATTCATAATTAAAAAAATTTATCATTCTGAGCCTCAACTAACATGCTTTTGAAAAAAACTATGAAAAGAATTTTCTCAAAACAAATTATTCATATAAACAATTGAGAGTTAAAATCTTGGTGTGACAGTGGATACAGATTATTGAGTGGATCATTTTAAGTAAAAGTATGAAGTACCAGTGACGTTGATGAATCGAATTCAGGCCAAGTTTATCAGTAATTTCAGCAACATTCATAGCATTTGGAAGATCTTGCTTATTGGCAAACACAAGAAGTGTTGCATCTCTTAGTTCATCCTGCAACAAGAAAAACAATTTTATTGCTTTCGAAAAGCAGAATTACAAAAGCATGATTTCAGTTGTTGTCGAATGATAATGTAATGGGTTATTTTACCTCATTTAGCATCCGATGCAGCTCGTCTCTGGCTTCTAAAATCCTTTCCCTGTCGTTACTGTCTACAACGAAGATGAGGCCTTGGGTGTTCTGAAAGTAGTGCCTCCACAGGGGCCGGATCTGTATAATGACGACAAGGTATCACAAGAAAATCTAGTAAGAAATCTGTATATGTATACGTTGGTATCTAAATGCAATTATCACAAGTCCAATTTGAGGTAGAAATAGTAGAATTAGTAATACCTTATCTTGTCCACCAACATCCCAAACAGTGAAACTCACATTTTTGTATTCCACAGTTTCCACATTAAAACCTGTTGGTGCATGAGGATTACAAATGAAATTTATTCAAGACATTAATGATCGCCATGTTTAAAATTATTAGAAGATGTAATAAGTTTGAAATTTCATCTCTTTCCAACACAAATCAAAGTGTGATTTTTTATTTATTTATTTTAATGTCGAAAAAAATGATATAGAATTTCAATTAACACAAGAAGTCAACAAAGGTCTTGGAAAGGAAGGGGTAACTTCAAATCCTTGAAAACATGCCCAAAATATTTTCAATTAGGCATAAATAAAAGTAACTTCGCATCCTTAAAACCACACCCAAAATCTTTTCAATCAAACATAAATAACTGACCCAATGGTTGTATGAACATCGCGGCTAGGATTAAGGGATCACAATTTCAAACAAATTGCACCTAACCTTGTAAAAAAAAAAGTCATTTAAAGAAGACAATCAAAATACACTCTTTCTTTACCATCTTCTTATAGTAATACATACCAATGTCACACCAATGTCAAGTCTTACCACTTTTGCAGGTTGCCCATCTCGCTCACTACCACACTGAATTCCTGAACTATCTATCAATAATAACCCATAAAGATGATGTAGAAAAGAAATACATACCAATAGTCGGTATGGTAGTGACAATCTCTCCGAGTTTGAGCTTGTACAAGATGGTAGTTTTTCCAGCAGCATCAAGACCAACCATCAAAATCCTCATTTCTTTCTTAGCAAAGAGCATCTTTAAGAGCCGAGATATTGCCATACCCATTGTTGCAAATTGATTCAACCAATTAAATCAAAACAATCAATACAAAAGAAAATTCAAAATTTAGTACTTCTAAGTTTATATGAACTAAGATTGAGCCCTGGTTTTGAATAGGAAAGGAAGATTGCTTGATATTTAATCGATTAGTAGCGTTGGACATGGTCTAAGGTGGGAGAGAATAAGAATCTTAAATGGTGTTTGATTCACTAGAATCAAAATCAAAAAAGAAATGGCCATTTTGTCGGAATATTGATTCCTTGGTTAGGTGAAAAAAGAAAGAAGTGTGCATTCCATATAGAATCACCATTTATCAATATAGGAGAATAACGGTCTATATATTTTTTTAATATGGTGGAGGGCTTGGACAAAAATTAAGAAATACCAATTCAATTTGGACATGCTTGTGTAAAAACAATAAATAACCCGAGCAACCTAAAGCACGAATCATATAAATATATAAAAATATTAACATATATAAATTATTAGTCATTGAGTTATGTTAAAATAATTAGATTGTTAAATCATATTCACTATGTACATTATATATACAAGTGACACAACATAAAGCCTTATCATTTCTTCTCTCTATCTCTCTCACATTATATAAATTAGAAAAATGCTATAAACTCCAAATTTTCTATCAAATGAATGACCAAATGTCTCAGGGGTCCATAAAAGTGTAGACCCCACTCGCATGTGGACCCCACACCCATGTAAGACATTTGATCATTTATTTGGGAGAAAATTTGATATCCCTAACATTACTCTATAAATTATTCACTTTGATCTTATTAATGTTTTATAAAACAAAATGTTAATAAAGTCTAATTTTAACAAATTAATCAACCTAATTGCATCCAAAAAAAAAAACTCTAATTTTTTACTTTTTTGGACAATTCGGGCAACTTGGGCAATTCGGACCTAACTCAGGTTGGCTTGGGCATAACCTTGGGTTGGTCTAGGCAACTCGAGTTAGATTTGGACAACTACTCAACCTGTCAAAGATGCACTCCTAAATAATCATTTTATTACTGTACAAAATCATTCCAGCAAATCAAATACTAACTTTAAAAGAATGCTGGAGGAGAATAAAGGGCATTATCCACCCAAAAAAGAAGAAAAGAATAAAGGGCATTAGCTTTGTTTTTCACGTTCGGTGGTAACCATGGACAATCTGACGTGTTTTGATGCTTGTGATTCGGTGGGTTGGGGATAGCTTGTGATTTCTTCACCAACTTGAGGTTGTGATAAAGAAATGTGGCCAAGAACCAGTTGAGGGGAAAGGTTTTTGGTCCTCGGCATAGTGCATCAATCTGACAATTTTTTCAGTAATTTCTCTAAGAAAGTCTTGTTATGGTGGTGTTGGACCGAGTTTTATACTATCCCCCTCAAAACTAATTGTTGTTGGGAAAATTTTTATTTTTTTATGGCATTAGATATCGAACAAACAGGCCTAGTTTTAAAACAGTTGCAGAGGCAACATTTTACATTGAGTCCGACCATCTAAAACCAATTATATTTGACAAGGCATCACTTGTATCTTTTATGACATTAAGCACCACACCCACAAACTTCATTAGGAATGAACCACTACCACCACTCCACGCACAAAAAAAAGTAATACCACTCTACACACCTCAAAATGGGGATGTAATCGGTTCGGTACGGTCGATATATAGGTAAAAAATTACACCGAACCGATAATGTCGTTTTATTATTTTGAACACCGATACAGACCGCTTCTCTCATCAAACCGTACCAAACCGAACCGGTTCGGTTTGGTGCGATTTAATCGGTTTAGGATTTTTTAAACTTGAATCACTTTTAAATATAATCATTAATCTATATAAAAATATTAAATTAGTTATTTGTCTATCATTCAAACAAATCCAATCCATCCATTTAATACATTTCAATTTCTAAATTAACAAAAATAAAAACAAAAAAAAGTTTAAAAATACTAAGGTTTCAAGAATAATGAGTTAGAGTTAAAATTAATATAATAAGAGTTTACGAACTTAAGTTATAAAGATGATAAGGTTAATTAATTAAGGTTTATTATACTTATTAATATCATTATATTATTAGATTATATATATATATATTATAAATATAATATATGTTGAAACAGTCGGTTTCGGTTTAAATCGGTGCACAAGGTGCTTAAACCAATACCGAACCGAAAACTGAAAAAAATCAAATTAAAAAACCGCACAGACCGATTCTTGTTAAAAAACAGACCAAATATAACCAGTTTGGTTCGGTTCAATTGGTTTGGTCAGTTTTTTCGGTTTTTCTTACATCCCTACCTCAAAAACAAGTAGTTAGTATTATAACCAAAAGAGGATGCTACATGATATTTCTAACTCTTCAATATTGAAAAAAAAAAAATTTTGCTTTCATTTTTTTCTTATAGTGTTAAAAAAACAAAACAAAAAAACCTATGAAAGTGAAAGCCTCATCTAATGCAAATGGAAAACACCTATGAAAGTGAAATGCAGCTTAGATTATTTACTATTATTATTTTTTTTAAAGAGGTGAAAAATAACCAACTTTCCTATGCCTTGTGATGGCTGAACCAGTTAGATTTCAGCAAGAGAAACCTAGCTGCCTCTTCCCGGTGATGTATTCATCATCTAGCACACATGAAGAATTTCTATAGAGAAACACAAAGACAACAAGAAAAACCAGTTCTGTTTCTAGAGTTGTCAAATAGAATAGAAAATATTTGTTAAAATGATTAAGTTCTGGCTACAACCGAAGAGAAAAAAACCGAACAATGCAACTTCAAAAAGCCCAGATGACGACACGGACTCAACAACACCAATAAAAAATAGTAGTATTAGTAATCGTAATCATGCCAATGGAATCACAAGGCATTTAAGATCTCATGTGCTTGCCCAACTTCCTTCGTTAAGTGTACAGCACAAACAATACACAATCAGTCGTTGTAGACAGAGAAGAGAGTTTATAACCTGTGACCATTTATTGGTAGCATTGCAAAACAAATATAGAATGCGTAAGCATTTTCATTTTTAGTAATTCAAATAAACAAATTGATGGATACCTGATAAATCAAGACAGTAGAAAGAAGAGAAAAAGATGACCAAAAATGTTTTCCATATGAAATCTTATACACTAACCCATCGTCTCATCCATAGATCAATCAGATGATGTTCAAAAACCCAGCTCTTACAGATCTAGAAGACCAAGTGATGGGTATCATAGTAATACAACAGAACCTTAGATTGTACACCAAGCAGGTGAGCTAATAAGGCGATTGTACTATCTAAAAGTTCTCACAACAGAAGTTCAACCAAGTCCTCAAGCGGATAGGATATTATTACTATAGTCAACAGACAACACAAGAACATATTGTAAACTATGAAGTCCCATAGCCCTCAAACTAATAGTCAATTTTGACACGACTACCATTTACAAGGATAAATGGGCAAGATGGTAACTGGGAATTGCTTCGTAAATAGGATAGAATCATGTTTTTCATCCTCAAAATAAAGACACAATCAATAAGTCAGAAGGGGGGATCCACTGCAATGGACATCGGAAACATCAGAAATCTTTTGCCTAGGAGACAATGTAGTGTTGGCAGCATGATCAACTTCAACATTGATAATATTTTTCCTCTTCTGAGTATCTAGCTTTGGCTCATCTTCTGGAAACTCAGAAATGGGGCTCAACAGCACAGCTTCGTTCTGGTGCTTGGATATCATGGCTTGAGCTTCAGCAACCACCGATGCACTATCATCTGTAGCATATAATATCCTTTTTATCGCTTCAACAGCCTGCAAACAAAGCAAAAAACACTAATTAATGCAACACTAATGACAGGGAGCTATATAATTATTTAATACCCATTATTCAAACAACCCAAACAATTTAATTCCTCAGATCAAATGACTTAAAAGAACATTACAGGCAAATTTTCAATCTCAGGACACTGGCACAAGATCTCAATATCCCTCAACTTTGCAAAGTAGAAGTCCCTTTCTTTCTCTAGACTATCCACTGACAACTTCAACTCTGTGATCTGTATACAAAAGATAAGCATTAGACTCTCAAAATGTTTAAACAAAAGTTTCGGATTGGGAACTACTTCAAATACCTGTTCGTCATATGCAGGCCCTCCACTGGAAGAGGGTCTAGAAGATGCCTTTACAGATTGATTCCCAGTGTTGACATCATTCCTTCGAGCATTATGAGAGGTCTGAGTTTTGGGGGCGGTTGCCGAAGACTTTGTGTTAGATTGTGATGGGGCAGATTTCTTGCTCACTTCTTTTCCACCTTTTGAAGTCTCTCTCCTTTCCAAAGGATTGTAACTAGCATAGACAGCAATGAAACCAGTCAACAACATTCATACGATTGCTTTCCAAAGAGGATTAATTTTCATTTAATGATGAAGACTAAACAGCTTTTTCTCCATTAGCATTACAAATCCAAGGAAATCCAATAATGAGAAAAACACGATTTTGAACAAACATTACTTACTCTGTACCAACCATATGAATTCAGTTTAATAAACATGCCCTGATATTTTATAATTGAATAAAAGATGATCAACAAAGTTTTAGAAACAGAAAATTTGCTTATCGAAAATCAAACATGAAGAATTGCAATCAAACTACCTTAATAACCAAAAAACACAAAATAAAGCATAACTAGACCACTAATTTGACCAGCCTGGTTTAATAGAGATCAAACTAGCCAAACAAAGACATAGAAAGTGCATCAACACAATCAACACAACCCTAGTACCATTTCCATTGCAACGAATCAAAAATAAACATAAAAATGTCAACTGCTATTAAAGATTTGTGTACAATGAACCATCTTCTTCAAAGACGCAACTACGCCAGAAACGGACTACATTTCTCTATGGGTTTTGCAGAATAAACAAGAAAGCACATAATTCTCAGACAAATTCATAGAGGAAAGAAACAGGGTTGAAATGTACCTGTACAGAACCCCTCCATTAACCGAATCACAGTACCGCTTCATCCATTGCATAAACTCCAGATTATCCAAGGGCCTTCCTTTCACTAATTTGTTCACCTCAATGTGCTGTACCCACAATTACACAAGCAATCAAAAAAAATAAAAATTAAATTAAAGATATGAAACCCTAGTATAAAAACAAAGAGAAATTGGGGGTGAATAAAATGAAACCTTGGTGATCTTCATTTTGTTAAAGACATCTTGAAGAACTTTGTAGTTCTGAATCATCTCGTACTCGTTCTTGGCATCGAAGTTGACTTTGTGCATTGGCACGATTCCGGGATGAGCCGCATCCATCAACTGGCAGTGAACCGCACCGGAACATGCCTGAAATCAACATATCCAAACCAAACAGTAGTTCATTTTACAAAAATAAACCATAAAAAATGAAAAGATTAGGGTTTTGGAAGAGAGAGAGAGAGAGAGAGAGAGAGAGAGAGAGAGACCTCTTCGACTTTGGAGAGATTGAGTTGCAGAGTAGAGTTGATCCAAGCCAAGATCTCTGATCTGCCCACGAAATATGCTGAGTCCATCATTCCAATGTTCGTCGCCATATCTGATCGGTCTCGTACTACTCTCTCCCTCTCTCTCTAACGTCTCTGCTGCGTTCTAGAGAGAGAGAGATGGTGGTGGTGTATTTGAAATTGAGAGGAGAGCGGGATTCTTCTTCCTTTTTCGTAGAATTCAAAATCGGATGGGTTTACGATTCGGACCCAACACCACGTTTTATATGGATAGGATGATGATGAGGCCTTTGGCGGCTCACCACTCTCCGTGTTGGGCTTTAATCGTAGCTTCAGGTTGTTGACCCAATATGGGAAAGGCCCACAACACAACTAACAATTTTTATTTTATTTTTGAATTCATTTTTTTTTTCACTGTCAGGCAGGCAGGCAGGCTCCTTGATTGAGAGACAGATGGAGCAAAAGATGGATATGAAAACTGCGTATCTAAGGGAAACATCCACGATGTTAAACCCTTCTCCTACACAGTCTCCTCAACCTAAATCCTTCAAGGCAACACTAACAGAACCCAAGATTGGGGATTATATCTTTGATGATCGAGTTGAAATCCTTTTGTCCGATGAGGAGGATGAGCTGAATGCAGAATAGAGGAATAATTCCCCAACTGAGGCTAGCCATTCAGATCATATGGGTTTCCCCATGATCTCATTGCCGAAAAGACTACTGGAAAAAATTAGAAAACCACGTCAAGCTTCTGGGAAAGAGCATAGGTTATAAAATGCTTTGTATTAAAGTGAGAAACATTTGGGGACACCAAGGAGAGTTCAATGCTATTGATCTGGGCAACAACTACTTTCTTTTTAAATTTTCAGAAAAATGACGATTACTCCAAAGTCTATATACGGGTTCCATGGGCTATCATGGACCATTATCTCACTGTGAGGCGCTAGGAGCCAAATTTCAAGCCATCAGAAGCACTCGAAACCAAAACCGCTATCTGGGTTCGATTTCCAGAGCTTCCGATTGAGTACTACCAGGATAAAGTTTTATTTGCAATTGCCAAATCTCTTGGTAAACCCCTCAAAATTGACTGGACTACAGCAAGGGCCACTAGGGGGAAGTTCGCCAGAATTTGCATAGAAATAGATCTTACCAAACCACTTAAATCCACTTACAATATCGAATACGAATCATTGGACTCATTTTGCTTTCTGTGTGGCAGGATTGATCATCGCAAGAAAGCATGTCGATTCAAAGAGTCGACCCAATCAACGGCGGCAGGGCAAAAATTAGCCAGTTCCAGCGATAGTGTTCCAATCACCACCATGTTTGCAACCAACGGTCACCTACAACTACAACATGAGGAGGAAACCACTTTTGGGCCTTGGATGCTAGTGACAAAACGAGGACGGAAACTGGCCCAAAATAGAAAAGGTCAAGATGGGACTGGTCCAATACATAACACCAATAGATTCAAATACCTTGATAATAATCAAGGTGACTAGGGAATCATGCACAAGGCAGGAAAACAACAAGAACGGGAGCTGAGAAAGCCCAAATCGAAACTCAACCCAATCAAATGGGATTCCACTTAACACCAGACCCCAAAGGTAAAACCAAAGTTGGTCAAACCCAACCCACCTCCAAGCAACCAGATCCCCGGTTACAGCCATCAACTAGTTCGATTCCAATGGATGAGTGCCCATTATATCAACATAGTGATATGATGTTAGAACTCCCAGACTGTTACCACCTAGACACTCCCAGCTACCCCAATGCCCACCAGGATCACACAAATCAAACTGATATTATCTGTACTGGAAGCTATCCCACATGACAAGTAGACCTAACCATGGTAGAGACTATCCATAAGCAAACCCAGGTGGCCTTACCCCTACTCAATTCTGTCCAAACTTCCACCCTTGACCACCAGCAAAAAGAACCAATTCCCCCTGACCCCAGAGAATTGAAAGATGGAGAGGCAAGATCCACCAGTACCACTCAGAATAGAGGTGCAACAACATCTGAAGCAAATCAATACAGTGGGACTATTGTTAGAGCCAGAGACCGAAGCAACTCACTTCGTTGCTTTCGTTTGGTGGATAGAGCAACTACAGTTGACAATCGAACCAAGTTGGGAGAACAACCCAATGAAGCCATTTCACTCGATCCAAATAGCCTCCATGAGAGCAGTGGAGGCCGACCACAGGTGGGTACGTAGTATTCTTAGAGATTGGGTAATTGACTCTCCCCCTACCTTTCCATCTATGGATTTGCTCAAACTATTAATTTGGAATTGTCGCGGTGCTGGCAACAAAACTTTTAAGCGTAACCTTGTAGAGATCCTTAGATCTCATAAACCTGAAATACTGATTCTTATGGAGACTAAAGTAGCCGTCAGCAAAATGGGAAACTTTTTCAATCGTCTGGGCTTTACAGTTTCTACTATTGTTGATCCCATAGGTAAAGTTTGTGGAATCTGGATACTATGGGACACTAACCATGTCAATGTTCGAGCATCCTCAGTTGGTACCCAAGTTATACATGCCACCATCCACAAGGAGGACTATGAGGAGTGGGTTCTAGCTGCTGTATACGCTAGCCCCAATCTTTTGCTGAGGGAAAATCTTTCGAATGAACTTGAAGAAGTGACGGATAGTATGGAAAAACCTTAGTTGGTGGCAAGAGATTTCAATGACTACGCCAATCAGAGTGAAAGAAGGAGTTATTCAACAAACCAAAGTTCAACTAAGCCCCAAAAATTCCTTGAAAGAATTAACAACTGTAAATTACTGGACTTAGGAAGCTCGGGACCCAGAATGACCTAGACAAACAACAGACAAGGGCTTGCTAATACTATGGAGAGGTTGGACAAGGCTCTCTGCAATGAAGACTGGCAAACCATGTTCCCCGAAGCAACTGTCAAAGTGTTGCCAAGAACATATTCTAACCACTCTTCTCTTGTTATCTATATGCAAGGTATGTATTCTCTCAACCCCATCAATAGACCCTTTAAATTTGAAGCTGCTTGGATGTCTCATCCTGACCTCTCTCATATTATTTCCTCTTCTTAGTCTAACATGCATAATAAACTGCTTGATTCCACCTCTGAATTCACCTTTAGAGTTAAGAAGTGGAATAAAGAGGTCTTTCGCAACATTTTTAAAAGAAAAAGAACCCTCCTTGCTAGGATTGAAGGCATCCAAAAAGCATTGACCAACTCTTGCCCTCATAGCCTCCTAACTCTTGAAAAAGAACTCATTAAATCATATAATGATGCTTTTTTGCAAAAGGAAATGTTGTGGCTTCAAAAATCCAGGTCTCAGCATATTTTTCTTGGTGATAGAAATACCAAATTCTTCTATATTTCCACTATCACCAAACGAAAAAAACTTAAGATAAATGCCCTTAAAATAATGAGGGGAACTGGGTTATCGACTAGAAGGGAATCAAGAGTATTATCCTTACCTATTTCACCAACCTTTTTAAATTTGAGGTTGTTCACCATCTGGCCTAATAGAGCAATATTAACACTACCTTTTTCACTCGTGATGATAATGAGGCTATGTTGAAACCCATCACCAATGCTGAAATTCTGAGTGCTGTTAAAAGTATAGGGGCTTTTAAAACACCAGGTAAGGATGGTATTCAAGCCCTGTTTTACCAAAAATATTAGAATATTATGGGCCACTCTGTGTGTGAATTTGTTCGAAATTGCTTCCATAATAAGAGGATCCCTAATGAAGTTAACGAAACTATTATTGTTTTGATCCCCAAAATGGAAAATCTTGAGAATATTAAACAATTCAGACCAATCAGCCTCTGTAATGTCCCCTATAAGATCATCACTAAAATTATTGTGGGACGTATTAGACCACTCATTGACATACTCATTAGCCCCAATCAAAGCAACTTTATACCTGGGAGAAATACTACTGATAATATCATCATCACCCAGGAGATTTTGCACACCCTTAGATACATGAAAAGGAAAAGAGGGGGTATGGTTTTTAAAATCGACCTAAATAAGGCTAATGATAGGCTATCTTGTGATATCATAAGAGACACCCTTCAGGAATTCCAACTTAGTGAAAATTCGATTGATTTCATTATGAATTATATTACTGACACCCAATCTTCCATTCTTTGGCATGGGGAAATTATTGACGGCATTCATAATGAAAGGGGACTTAGACAAAGAGACCCTCTTTCCCCTTATCTGTTTGTACTTTGTATGGAGAGACTCTCAAATATGATCTGTTCTAAGGTTGATGTAGGTGCTTGGAAGGGTATCAAAGTTTCTAGAACTAGTCCTACTCTAACCCATTTATTTTTTACTGATGACCTTATCCTTTTTGCCAAAGTTGATCAGAGCAACTGCAACATCATCATGGAGGTTCTCAATGACTTCTGTGAGATGTCTGGACAGTAACTTAGTCTCCAGAAATCAAAAATGTTTGTCTCCAAAAATGTCTCTTGTAATTATACAAGATCCCTGAGCTATCAATGTGGCATTCCCCTCACCTAGGATTTAGGTAAGTATCTAGGGTCTCCTCTTCTCCATAAGAGGATCAATAAGAGCTTATTTAATGACATTCTTGAGAAATTGAAAACAAGACTCTCAAGATGGAAGGCTACATTTATCCTTTGCAAGTAGAACTATCCTTATACAATCTGTCGCATCTGTCATCCCCAACTACAATATGCAAACCATGGAGCTGCCTAGAAGATTCTATGATGAAGTTGATAAGATTAATAGGAATTTCCTTTCGGGGGACATTGACACCCATAAGAAAGTCCATTTACTTAACTAGGATACTGTTTGTAGGACTAAGGAGAAAGGGGGTCTCGGTCTCAGAAAAGCCAGGGATAACAATGCTGCTTTATTGGCTAAATTACGCTGGAAAATTCTTACTGATCACAACAAACTCTGCTGCAAAGTGTTACAGGACAAATACCTTAGAAATCACAGCATTTTTAACTGGCCTATGGAGATGAGAGCTTCTCATATTTGGAAAAGCATTTGTAAAAGTAGGAACACTCTCAGGAAGGGGGTGAAATGGAATGTAGGCAATGGAGAGAACATCTCATTATGGCATGACTGGTGGTGTGGCCTGTAACCCTTTGCTCAACATTATCCTCCCACACAGGTGAATGAGAGAGATAAGGTGAGCCCATTTCTGGATGAGGAAGGCAATTGGGACACTGATTTCATTGCTAATATTGTTACCCAACATGACCTTCAAGAGATCATTAAGATTCACAGACCCAGATTTGTGACTTACACTGATGCACCTACTTGGATCGAAACCTCCGAGGGAATTTTCTCTACAGCCTCTGCCTATAGAATTATCACCAACCAAGAATCTGATAGGAGGGCCTGGAAATGGTTATGGAAGATTAAAATACCTCAAAAGCTCAAATGCTTCCTTTGGCTCATCCTATATGACCGACTGCTAACCAACCAAATGCGGTTCATGAGAAATATGACACCCACTGAAGTATGTCCCAGATGTGGCCTTCACAGTGAAGATTCAAGCCACTCCTTTGAGAGTGTTCTTATGCCAGAGATATATGGACTAAAATTAAGGACTTTAAATGGTGGGAGGAGGGTTGCAGACAACCTCTACCAGAATTGGTGGCTTCCAATTTGAAAAATAAAAATGTGTGTCTTGAAACTAAGTGGTACTGTTTCTTCACTGTCACTCTGTGGCAGATTTGGAAAGCTCGTAATCTCATGGTTTTTGAAAATGTTAACCATCCCATTCAAGCTAGTCTCAAAAGTATTTGGACCTATGCTCGTGAGATTGAAGAGGCTTTTTCTTCTCCCCTCCATCCCAACTCAACAGTCCCTATAACTATTAATTAGTGCTTTCCTGTTGCAGGCACACTAAAGCTCAACACTGATGGTTGCTCTAAGGGTGACCCTGGGCAAGCAGGTTATGGAGGTCTCCTGCGGGACGAAGCTGGCACATGGGTATGGGGCTATTATGACTATCTGGGCCACTGTTTTGGTGTGGAAGCAGAATTATCGGCCGTCTATCGAGGACTGAAAATTCTACTCCAAAAAGGCACGATGAATGTGGCAATATAGACTGATGCGGCCTAAGTTATTGACCTAATACAAAATGGACTGAGCCACAACTCCCCCTTCAGAGCTCTCATTAAGGATACCAAATTCCTGATGAAACGATGCAATTGTACCCTTGAACACAAACTGAGGGAATGCAATAGAGTTGCTGATATGCTGGCTAACCTAAGAATGGCGCAGACTAAACATGTGATGATGCTTGAAGATCCTCCCGAAGCTGTTAGAGCTTTAGTTGTTGAGGATATGATTGGAGTTAGTTCTGTGAGGGCTTAGTCCTTTGTTGTTCTGTTTCTTTTCGTGTGTGTCTTGTTTTCATCTATATCTATAAAAAAAAAAAAAGATATATGAAAGTTTACTTTAAATTAATTTTTTTTTTTTAAATAAAGGAAAAAGAAAGCACATACAATTCTTAGATCATCTCTAACCCATCCTCTAAATCCATCTTCATTTGAAAGAAGGATGAGTTAATCCTCCATATTTGGAGAAAGATGAGAAAATAGTAGATCAGTCTAAAACACTATTCATTATCACAAATAAATAGGTAGGAAGACAACTGACCGGACATCCGAATGGTTGGGGGTTCTTGTTTCGTTTTGTGCAATAGAGATTTATGATTGGAGTTTGAATTAATAGTAATTTACTCTAAATTCACTCTAAATTCACTTTTTGAATTATTATTATTATTATTATTATTATTATTTTTGACCTTCTAATTAAGAGAACTGGATTGTAGATGCTCTTAGTGGAGAAACTGTTTTTAAAAAAAATTAAAATACAATATAAGTTTTTATAGATACACAAAATGATTTTTTTGTTTCTGATAAACTACAGTGACACCTTATGAGGTTTCTGTTTAATATAGATCCTTCTTTACATTTAAAAAATTATACTTATCCCTATGTCAGATTAAAATAACATATTTGCCCTTTAGCCTTTATATATATAAAATAATAAAGATATTTCATATTATAATATCTATATTATTTTATAGGAAATAACAATCATTTTTTTTAGTTTAACTCACACAAAAAATTAATTTTTTTAATTTTTTGTTTTTTTTTTTAAAATTTTTACTAATTTATTTATTTATATTTTAAGCATTTTTTTTTTTTTAGATACACTTAATCCAAATATGCTTAAGAAGTATAATATTTTGTATTTTTTTAAAATTCACCAAATACAAATATATATATATATATATATATAAATATAAAAATTCAATACATTATCTTATTTTGTTGAATTTAATAATTTTTTTTTTTACAAAAATTTTGTACAAATTTTACACTTTTTAAATATATCTAAATTAAATTGATCTAATCTAGATATAATGGTAGAAATAAAAATGAAAAATTATATTCATATATAAAAATTTATACAAAAAATATCATAAAACTGTTGTGATAGTGATATTTTTGTAAATATAAATCATGTTTATGGGTGTTTTATTTTAAAGTGAAATGTCATCATTAAACTATATCATTATATTTGAAAATTGTATATAAAATTTATATTTGTATATTATCACTCAATAAGAATATGTTCAGGTAGAATTTAATGATGAAAAATTATAGAATGTAGTCATGGTGATAAGAATAAGAAATGGTAGAAAAATTGGTAAAATGGTTATTTAAGAATTTTAAGACATGATATCAGCAATCCATGGGATAATTTGTAATGAGATTACAAATTTCAAAAAATATATATATATAAATTTTCAAATGTAAAAAGAAAATATGTATTAAACAAAAATGTAGGGGTGTCAGGGTAATTTACCCTTTTGTTTAGAAGTGATTTTCAGGCCTTCATTCATTAGCTATTGACTGTGTGGGTTTAGACCATTTCCAACAGTGAATCAGATTCATCACCAGATTTGAATTTGATGAAAAAATAACACTTTTATGCAGCCAACGGTTTCATTAAACGAATATCAAATTGAGAATGAGCCAAAACTTTCACCAAAATGAGAAGTTGGAGTAGATTTCACCAAAACACTGTGCGTTTACGTTGGAGATAGCCCCATCGAACAACCGGCCGGACGTCAGACCGGTTGTCCCACCGATCGTGCCTTGTTTACAAAAAATTGCATACCTATTGTGCAGTGCTTCAACCAGTACTAAAAGGCTAAAGGCTTAGTTGAGTGAAGTTATTGTTGTTCTTGTGGTATTTGACCCACTCATAGTGTTGAGAAACCAGTTAGTTGTATGTGGATTAATTGAATGTGTTTATATCAGTTTTTAGAAGGAAATTATTATTGGAGGTGACAAAAAATGGAAAATATTTAATGGAGAAAAAAAGAAATGGAAAACAAAATGGGAAACAGAAAGAGAGAAAAAAAAAAATTCAGAAGTCTAACCGGTCGACCGGCCAGACATCCCATCGGACGTCCCCAGTGTTTTGATGCACGCTACAGTGCAACGATTGGAGCTGCTCGTATCAAATTGAGAAAATTATTCTTTTTTTTATTCAAATTTGATGAAAAATTTACTAAATCGTCGGAGATGCTCTTAGTAAGCCACCTGGCTAGTGTCCACCCTACTCTCAAGTAATAAATTAACTTAGACATGAACATGACAACTGAAAAAAATAAAACAATCACAAAAAGCGACATCCTAAAAATTCATTCCCACTTTTAATGGTGGAGTTAGAATTTTAGTTGAGGGAGATAAATACTAGATAAAATTAGATGTTTGAGATTGTAAAATTTTAGGACATGGGCAGACATTAAACTAAAATTTATTAATCCAAATTAAGTTCGGTCAACATCTAAACAAGGATTCTCATAAACAGTGTCGATTTTAAATTTTTTGAGTTCACAAACAAACTGCTAAAAAAGGAACCCTTTACATTACTGTTGACTAATTTTGGAAGCACGTTGCACAGGTTTAGTCTACAACTAATTATATTTTAATTAAAAATAAAATAAAATTAACAAATGGCAAAAATCAATCAAGTCTTGTTTTTTTAATGGACTTGTTAATGATTGTGATGATCGACTCAAGGGTGGGTAGCAGGGCCGGCCTGAGTTTTTGGGGACTTAAGGTGGAATAATTTTTTGGAGCCTTTTTAGATATTTATCAAAAATAAAAATAAAAATCACTCTGCTTGATTTAAAGTTTTAAAAAATAATTATCTGAATTTGTAATTCGTATTTTTTTATATTTTTTGTATTTGGAAACATTTTTAAAAAAAAAATATAAATATTATAGTTTTTAAGCGTATCTTATCTACAAAATAAATAAATAAAAATTTTGTAAAATATTTTTTTTTAAAAAAAATACTAAAAAACACATGATTGAGCCATAAAGAGAGAAAAAAAAATAAGCCACACAAAATTAGGCTAACCACTAATATATATACATATTTTTTATTTTTTATTTTTTTTAATTGGACAAACAACTAAAACTCAGGGCCGGCCCTGAGTTTCCGGAGACTTAAGGCGAAATAATTTTTCGGGGGCCTTTTTAGATATTTATAAAAAATAAAAATAAAAATCACTCTGTTTGATTTAGAGTTTTAAAAAATAATTGTCTGAATTTGCAATTCGAATTTTTTTATATTTTTTGTATTTGGAAACATTTTTTTTTATAAATATAAATATTATAGTTTTTAAGCGTATCTTATCTACAAAATAAATAAATAAAAATTCTGTAAAATATTTTTTTTTTTTTACAAAAATACTAAAAAACACATGATTGAGCCATAAAGAGAGAGAAAAAAAAAATAGGTCACACAAAATTAAGTTAACCACTAATATAAATACATATATTTTATTTTTTATTTTTTTAATCGGACTAACAACTAAAACTTATAAATATTTTTTAATTGGGCCTTTTATCAATTGGGCCAAATAGATTTTTTGAGGCCCCTTTAAAATGGCCTAAATTAATTAAACAGAATTGGGCCATTTTAAATTTTTAATATAGTGCAAGACTAAATTTGGGGGCCTTTTTTTGGGCTTCATTTTTGGGGCCCTAGGCACAGGCCTTACCAGCCTTAGCCCAGGGCCGGCCCTGTAACTTATAAATATTTTTTAATTAGGCTTCTATCAATTGGGCTAAATAGATTTTTTGAGGCCCCTTTAAAATGGTCTAAATTAATTAAACAGAATTGGGCCATTTTAAATTTTTAATATAGTGCAAGACTAAATTTGGGAGACTTTTTTTGGGCCTCATTTTTTGGGCCTTAGGCACAGGCCTTACCAGCCTTAGTTCAGGACCGGCCCTAGTAGATAGGATAGGGTAGGATAGGATAGGATAGGGTAGGGTGGGGTGGGGTGGGGTGGGGTGGGTTCGGGGTGGAAATGCCAAGAGCTTCAAAAAGAGATATGAGAAAGAGATTGAAAGTGAGAAACTCAAATTTTATTGTTAACACATATTTATGTGTAATAAATATGAAATATACAAATGAAATACTACTTATTTTTCCATAGTTAGATTAAGGGGTGTTTTAGAAAGATAGTTAAAAGTTATTTTTTGACTTTTTTAATTTTTTTGTGAGAGAAGAAAATGAGTTAAAAATTGAGAAGTGATTTTTAATTCATTTTCCAAAATAGGCCTAAATCATACTGCAATGTAATCAGTTATTTTTCAATGTTTAAAATTTTTTGAGATCTTTTTAAATTTATTTTATATTTTTAAAAGGTGCAATGCATTAATTTGGACAACTAAACCTAATCCGAACTCTTTGAGATAAATTCGGGCAACAATTTAAAGTTATATGTCAAGCTCGAATTGTAGTCTTATATTTTTGGCAACATTGCTGGAGACCCCAGTCTTCAAGCACCTCCACCACCCCCACACACACGTGGGGGTTGGTCATTGCATCAAAAAAAAAATGGACCAATCACACCCCACTGGGGCCCTAGGGGTCACCCCCAGTGGGAGTCTGAGCTTTTTCCTATTTTTGGTATCCTATAAAAAATAATCTTAAATATATGCCGCGAAATAGTGATTATATGTCCAAAATGGAATACAAACCAAAACAAGGGGGGCTCTAGCACAACCCAACATTTGGCATTTGGCATTTGGCAGCCTAGTCTGTTGTCATAAACAAAAAAATAAAATAAAATAAAAAATTCTAAATTGTTGTCATTCTAGTTGATCTTCATTTGACTATTTCCCAAAGGAGGAGGGTACTCTTCGATTGGTATTTCCAATTAAAAAGTGCAATACGTTGTAAGATTTTTTTAAAAAGATTAGTCATACAAAAAATTAAATTAATTGGATAATTGTAATGACATGATCTGATCACATTTATTTTTAAAATAATAAACAACAATTATGATTTTACAAATAAATCTTTTTTTTTATTTATTTTAAGACAAACATGATCTAATCATGAATCATTCATATAATTTCACGGTAAGCTCAAAACAAGTTAACAACACCGTCCAGTTAAAAATGTGAACCGGAGAAGATCCGCTTCCTTTCCGAAATGCCTCTCATAACACCGTAGGTAAAATTCCAAATTTTCAAGCCAATCAAAAAAATTTCAAACATCTTGCTTTGCATGATCATTTGTCCTCCTCTCACATGAAAAGCATAATAGGCCGCCCTTAGAAACGTTCAACACTAATTAGTTTCTGATTATTTTCTAATAGTAGTATTAATACTAGTATTTCTTCATACAACTCCACTTAGACTCACAATCTCTTAAAAGTTTTCTTTGCCCATTCCTCCATTTTCTGCAACCCATAACTTCTCTCGTTGCTTCCTTCGCTTAGACTGCTCGAGCCTAAACACTCACTTTGATTCAATTCTGTATATACCACACAAGCCAATTCTAAGTAAAGCTTTTTTTCTCGTACTCTCTATATCTTTTTATAACATGGTTGGATCGCCCATCAAGCAGTCTCTCAGTTTCTGTCTCCTCATCCTTTTGCTTAGCGCTGTTTTCGCTCTGAGCCAAGGCCGGCCTTTCAATATCTTGAAGAGGAGTCATGGAGGAGGCATTCAGAGCATTCTGGATGGGTTATGTTTTGGTGCCATTAAGGTTTCAGGGCCGAGCCCTGGCGATGGAAATTCATTTATCAATAATCATACAGTCGGAGGAATCAAGGACTCCAGTGGTCCGACCCCTGGCTACGGACACAAGTTTGTCACTGGCACACACCATTAACTCTCTCAAGCAACTACTATGAGAAGATGCTCTTTTTTTTTTTTCATTCCTTTTATTGGACACATTACTGTATTAGTAATTCTTTGAACGGTTTTACTCCCTGTAATCTTCTGGGAGTGTAATTTGTTGTTGTAATTATTACAGAAGAAGAAGGACGAAAAAAAAAAGAAAAAAAAAGCAGCTTTCATATGGTTGCTAACTTGCTACCAATAGTGAAGTGCATGATTCTTCAAATATGTTTCTATTGGGACAGAGAAAACAAACAGAGAGAGAAGATTCAGTGGTACAAATAATTTCTGAGCAGTTTATGGTTCAACCTTAGCACTACTGACGACTTGTTCTTACCATTTTTTTTATTAGAAAAATGATTTACAAACAAATTTTTTTTTGCAAATTTGAAAAGCTCTACCAAAATGATGTGTGGATGGAATTTTAAAATTGTAGGTCACTTTTATGGATTTTTTGGTTTGAAATGAGTAATATAAATGTTACACATCATTTTATATCAATTTTATGTTTCACTTATTTATTTATTTATGAAAGATACTATAGTACAAGCCTTTCAAAGGGTGTACTATATGAGTGTGTTTGATTGAACGGACTGGATAAGGGGGATTAGAATCTATCGGATTTGAATCGTAGGACTATGAATCCCCCGAACTATTTGATTATATTGGATATGTATCTTGTGTTTGTTTTCTCATAGGATTAGATACCTGGAAATGACTATTTTTAGTGAATCCATTATTTGGTTGGGCGAACTGAATAGGATAAATGAATAAAAGACTATTTTACTCTTTTTCAATTGTTTACTAAGTAATAGCAATATTAAACATATCTTTAATATTTTAATTATTTTCAGCTAGATTAAATAAAAAATTATTTTATTTTATTTTTTACACAATTAAATAAATTTATTTTTTTAAAATTAAATAAATAAAATATCAATAAAAATATATGTTATTTTTTAATTAAAATTTTAAATAAATTTATCTTTTAAAATAATAATAATTAAATAATGAAATTAAATAAAATATAAAAAAATTTAAAATAAAACATCAATAAAAAGTTAAATAAAATCATTTGATTTTTAAATTGAGACATTTAAATTTTATTGAATTTTACTAAATATAATATATAATTAAATAGCAGATGGTTAAAATGGTTATTTCACCACCTAATCTCAACAGTAAATAGTTCAATGAAAATTGTCCCACACCCGCCCCCCCCCCCCCCCCAAGGATAGTATAATCCCACATATGGGGACAACCACCTAATCTCAACAGTAAATAGTTCAATGAAAATTGTCCCACACCCGCCCCCCCCCCCCCCCCAAGGATAGTATAATCCCACATATGGGGACAAGGAATTCGGCTAGACTCCATATCTGACGGATTAAAAAAAAACAAACGTCGAATAAAAAGCTTCTTCCGAATTACAATCTCAATAGTGAATAGTCCCCCTCTAATCTCCCAATCAAACACACCCTATGTACCTTATAATTAAAGAAAAAAAATGACATAATTTTATACTTTTTGAGTCATAACTAAAAAAAAAAGAAATTATAATCAAACGCCATATCAGACATAATTAAAAATCTCATGAGTCATAACTAAAGAAGAAAATTGATCATAATTTAAAAAATTATATAACTAAAGGTGCATATGATACGCCTCTTTCAAGCGTGTGTATAGTTGAATTTCCCTTTATTTATATAGCGTTACTCTTTTTTTTAAATTTTTTATTTAACAATGCTATGAGTTAAAAATAATAATAATAAAATAAAAAATTGTTTAAAAATTGAAATTTGTCCACACTAGAATTTCAAATTTTAGAAAGTTTTCAGGTACATAATAATTAGCTATCTTTTGAGGCATAAGTGGGTTTTCGAAAAGTTGCTATTTTAATTTTTGATTATTTTAGTAGATAAAATTTTTGTGTTTGAAAAGATAATTAGATTTTTTTTATAGTTAAATATAATATTTGTGAGAGAAAAAATAAAATAATTATGGATTTAATATGACATTTTATCTAATTAATTATTTTAGTTTATTTTATCTTTTTATAGATTTTAGCCAAAAAAAATGCTAAAATCTAATTTGCCAAACACCCCCTAAGGCTTGATTTGGGAAGTGGGTTGGCTTTTTGGCTTTTTTGATTATTTTAGGCTGGGGCTAAAAAGTCTAATTTGGGAAGGACTTTTGACTTTCTTGGCTTTTTTGATTTTTTTGTGAGAGAAAGAATGTAATGATTATTGATTAGATGTGATGTTTTGTCTTATTGGCGCTAAAAAACTTATTTTGTTTTTTGTGGCTATTTTAGCCCCAAATCCACCCAAACTCACTTTCCAAACAATGCCTAAGAGCATTCTCATCAAGCTCTTCAAAATCATTTTTTAGCTTCAAAAAAATCAACTCTATCAAACTCGTTTCCAACTTGTCAAAATTTATGATGGCTACACTAACTTGCTACAACAAGCGATGCACTGTTCATCGTTATTTGTGTGTTACCGGATGTCCGGCCGGTCAATCGGTTAACAACAAATTTTTCTTTTTTGCTTTTTTTTTAAAGAATTGTTTGGCTAGTAACTTATCAATTTAATAAAAAAAGAAAGACTAACAAACACAATAAGAAAATAATATTTAATAAGAATAAGTTAGAATAACGAGTTTGATGCAGTAGGTGTTAAAAGGTGACTAGCTAAAATAGTAAAAATTTGAAGAGTTTGGTGTGAATGCACTAACTGAACTTTTATTTTTTTTTAGTAGGAATTGATACGGTGTGTGCCCTTGAAAAGATAAAACATATGTATTCTATTACAACATAAATAACATAATTGCAATGTTTTGTAACAAATACCATATAAATAAGTCATAACTATTTTCATCAAAATAATTATTGACATTTCTCACAACATTGTTCATAAGGGCATCTCCAATGGTATATCAAAATTTTCATTAAATTCGAGTAAAAAGTCCATTTGATATCAAGTGTTCTAACGGGGATTTTTGAGGCTTCATCAGAATACCGGTCGACCGGGCAGATGTTCGGTCGATCGACTAGTTAGTGTAAATTTTTCACAATTTTTTTCCTTGAGATGGTCATCTGGGAGGTCGACCGGCCAGTATAATTTTTTTTACAAATTTTTGCCTTGAGATGGTCATCCGGGGGACATCCGATTGTGAAAATCCAACGACAATAAACAATAATTTAATAAAAGGCACATTAGTTCTCAGTTTAATGAAAGAAAAGTGAAATTTTGGATTTGATACATATTTTATAAAATCGTTGAAGCAGGAAAATAGACTGTGCATACTATAAATTCAAGTTTGAATAATCATTAGAGATGGTTTAACAGAACCACAATATTCATACTTTCACTATAGGTGCATACTATAAATTCACTCAATAATTTTTTCCATACAATAATATAACTAATATCATAAAATGATATAATATTTTTTACAATGTGTCCTTTTTTTTAGGTACACACTATAAATTTCACCAATTTAATACATTTATTTCAGTTTGTTAAAAAAAAACAACTAGGTCTCTTCGTGCAAAGGAAAGTTTGATCAACTATATTGTCTAGACCTACTTTAGTCCAATAAAAAAGAACAATACTAGGCGTACAAATTTTTTTACCAAACACTTTCATGATAAAAAATTTGGTAAAAAATTTAGGTCCTTAAATTTTGCAATAAAAAAAAGGGATCAATCCCTTGTCCATCTCCAAGATTTTCCAATTATGACTCCTAACCACCAAAATAGTATATTTTCTACCTACTGGGCCATGTAGGCTTGACCCATGAAATGGGTAATGGGTTGATTTAGTCAAAAACAATGTATGTCATCCATGAGTAATACAAC
The DNA here is from genome assembly GCA_036172215.1 of Camellia granthamiana. NCBI lineage: Eukaryota > Viridiplantae > Streptophyta > Magnoliopsida > Ericales > Theaceae > Camellia > Camellia granthamiana. Next base: position 114,906,542 of record CM069906.1, read on the forward strand.
AATGACTTCATTTATATATTACATTTGATTTTACACAGTAAATTAAATATAATATATAAATATGGTTATCTAGGGTCCATTGTTCACGTTTCAAAATTCTCTTTTCTTATTCAATTTTTTCTTTTCCCTTCTCCAATAAATAAAATAAAATAAAATATAATTGTCTGGCACGTCTTGGTTTAACTTTGAAATTATGATGTTCGAGCTTCAAATGGAACAAAATTTGTGACACATGCAAATTCTATATAAATTGAAGGAAGAAGCAATACTATTCAATGTTAAAATGCATGTCAATGTTCTATTATTATTTAGAAATCACAGTTAATGATAATATCATTCCTTTGATCATTTCGACTTCCTGTTGAATCATATAAAATGCGTGAAATTAGAACAGTTCAAATTTTAAGATCTATTTCTCACGATTATTTTTGTCAAGTTCATCAATACTTTTACATGACAAATCGAAAGAGGCCACATATCAATAGTCATAACTCTATTAGAAAATGTTTCCAATTGTGGATGCAAATATTATGAATCACATATGTATCTTATTTTGTAAAATTCTTTTTGTACTTGTTGGACAACTAGATTATTTTTACCCTTTCAATAAATTTGGTTCCAAGTTGAAGAAATTAAATTGTTTCTTGATGCAATAATGCCATAGTTATTATTTTTACCATATTTAAATTAAACACATACACAAATATTGGATATATGTGAAATCCATTGCATGTTGTACATGTGTTGCATCAATTGATAAATAAAAGTACAACAAAAATAAAAATGCATGTATCTACAAAACAAAACAAAACAAACAATAACCCAAGGGGTTGTGGCATTGTGGTAAGGCCTTGGGGTTTAGGCCCCAAGGTCACAAGTTCAATTCCCCCCTGGGCCAATCTCCTGGACGAAAGTCTTGACTTAATCGAAGCTTGCCTTGGGAGGTCGGGACAAGCTTCCAGGTTATAGTCTCTTACTCGGAACGGACAATAGGACACCCTGGTGATAGGACACCCTGGTGATCTCCTCATGGGGCGCTGCCTTGGACCTGCGGGAGGGTGGGAGGATTTTCCTGTAACAAAAAAAAAAAAAAAAAAACAAAACAAAACAAAACAAAACAAACAATATAGAAAATAATTTAATATCTGAAATAAATAAATAAATAATAAGAAGAAAAGATGTTAAGTTTAATCAATATATAATGTATGTTCTCTCTGCTGCAGAAATTATTTAATATCAGTTATGCCATGTAAATCTAAATCTTTGACTTCAGTAAACACAACACAAGATCCATGATTTGATGAGAGAAAAATCTATGAATCCATTAATCTTCTCCCTCTTTCTTTCTCTCCCAATATACATAAGGAAAATCATGCACTTCAATATTGATAACCACTATATAAAAAGCCTTTTCTTTTTATTTATTTATTAATCACAGCAACAAATTTCACTCCCAGAAAATTACTGGAAGTAGAACCTCTCAAAGAATTAGTAACAATACATGAATGTATATATACCCACAAAAATGAAAGAACGGATTTAAATAATAAAAATAAATAAATTAAAACAGACCATCATCTCATATTTGCTGGAGAATTAATGTTTTGTGCCAGTCACAAACTTGTTTCCTTGGCCGGGGCTTGGACCGGAGTCCTTGATTCCCCCGAGTGTGTGACTGTTGGTAAATGAATTTCCATCGCCAGGGCTTGGTCCTGAAACCTTAATGGCACCAAAAGATAACCCATCGAAAAAGCCCCGAATCCGTATACCATTACCACTCTTCAAGATATTGAAGGGCCGGGCTTGGCTTGGAGCGAAAACAGAGCTAAGCAAAAGGAGGAGTAGACAGAAACTGAGAGATTGCTTGATATGCGATCGAGCCATGTTAGAGAAAAAGATATAGAGAGTAGAAGAAAAAGCTTTAGTTAAAATTGGGTTGGGTTGGCTTGGGATATGGGGCATTTATAGTGTCGGAGGAAACAAAGCAAGTGTTGAGGCTTGAGCGGGTCTATGCGAAGGAAGCAACGAGGGTGGTTCTGGGTTGGAAAAAATGAAGGAATGTGCAAAGAAAATTTGTAAGGAGATTGCGAGTCTAAGTTGAATTGTATGCAGAAATAATACTAATAATATTACTACAACTAGAATCAGAAGCTAAAGTATTGAATGTTTCTAAGGGCTGCCTATTATGATGGAAAATGCTTTCATGTGAAAGGAGGAACAAAAACCGTGCAGAGAAAATGTTTGAAATTTGGAATTGGACCTACCAGTGTTATGGAGGCATTTGGACTTAGTCAGTCAACCATGATCAACTACTATGACAACAATTTGGACCAGGCAACCAAATATTAATAATAATAATAATAATAAATTACGGGTTAGTAAAGTTTACAAACTTTAATAAGAAAAATGTTGTATATAATTGTATTTATATTCTTTTCTTTTTTTTAGACACAAGTAAATTTCACATACATATATTAATATGGATCTCATTACTTTATATTTTGAAATGAGAAAATAAAATAAAAAAAATTATGCATAGTATCTCTAACCTATCTAATCTATCTAATCTATCTATCGAATATATAGTATATAAAATAGTGTTTACCCTTATATAAAATAGTCTCTACATGACACTGTCTATGCTCTTATTTTTTCAAAATGCCACCTCACAATGGTAGTGAAAAGCTGCCGATAAAATTTAAAAAAAATAAAAAAATAAAAAAATCGTGGTGAAAAGTTTGCTGACTAACCCCCTTCTTGCATTTCTTTACATCATTAATTTATAAAAATATTAAGTTTACTAGACAATTTATAAACTTCCCTATGACTAAATTTGTTTGGACAGATTAGATAAAGGAAGTTAAAATCTATCAGATTGTAATTTTGAAATTTATAGTCCTAAGACTATTTGGTTGGATAGGATATATATCCCATATTTGTTTAGTCATGGGATTAGATGTCAGGAAATGACTATTTGGTTGGATAAGATATAAATTCTATGTTTGTTTGGAATATTATAAAAAAGAATAAATGCTCAAATAGCTATTTTACTCTTTTTAATTATTTACTAATTAATAGTAATATTAAACATAAATTTAATATTTTAATTATTTTTAGCTAGATTAAATAAAAATTTATTATATTTTATTTTTTACACAATTAAATAATTTTTTTAAAAATTAAATAAATAAAATATCAATAGAAATATATTTTATTTTTAATTAAAATTTTAAATAAATTTATTTAAAAAAATAATAATAATTAAATTAAATAAAACATCTATTAAAATCTAAATAATAAATTAAATAAAATTAAAAGAAAAAATTAAAATAAAACATCAATAAAATATCTATAAAAAATTAAATGCATGAAACATCAATAAAAATTAAATAAAATTATTTTATTTTTAAATTGAGACATTTCAATTTTATTGAATTTTGTTAAATATAATACATAATTAAATAATAGAAGGTTAAAATGGTCATTTCACCACCTAATTCCATATCCTACCTTATCCCCCCATTTGCCCCACCATGGGACACAATAATTCAACACATTTGAAACTACTTGTTCAGAGCAAAATTGGAAAACTAAATAACGGATATAAATCCTATCCAAACAAACAACACCTTAATACTACATATCAATCCCACTTTCTTTAACCCCAATGGGATATAATAATCTAACACATTTGAGACTATTAGTTCAGAACAAAATTGAAAAATCAAATAACGGATATAAATCCTATCCCACCCTTTAATCCCTCCAAACAAACAACACCTTATAATACCATCTGTAGACACCACATTTTTGACTGACCTTAAGACTCAGACGTCATCGATTGAGCGCTCGGTGATTGTGCATGTTGTGCTTGCCCTGAGATTTCGGAGTTCTCGGCTGAGAGCCTTGCCTCCGGGCCTCGGAACTTTTTATGCTTTGACTCAGTTTGCGGACTAGGTCTTGTTTTCTCTTCCCAAAGGGAGGGAGAGGTCTTGTAGACCATCTCTCAGTGGTCGTAGACTACTTTTTGTGGTCGTAGGCCACTGTTCCTATTTGGAGACTAGTTTCTGATTTTCGGGGCCGTCAGCCGTGCGCCTCAGCTCGGGACCACTTAACATTCTCTGTTTGTCCCGGTTTTCGGAGCACACCTTTTTTCCTCTATCTAGAGGGACACTATGGTCTGGGAGACCACTTTTGTGGTCGCGCGCCACTTTTGGTGCTCAACAACCAGTTTTCGAGGCTCCCGGCTACGCGTTTTGCCTCTCGAACTCTCGTTTTGCATCCGTGTTGGTTCCTTTTTAGCACAACCCTTGTTTTCCCTGTTTAGAAGGTGGTACAAAGGTGGGAGACCAGCATTTTCCTTGGAAACCACTTCTCGCTCTGCCCGCCGGTTTTCTGCTCAGGAAACTGGTTTTCTTGGTCTTTGGGCCACATTTACTAGTCTCCTACCATACCACTAACTTGCTTTCAGTGTGGAGACCACCTATTATGCCTGCCGACCACTTTTTGTCTGGGAGACCACTTGCTCTGGTCAGCCGACCAGGGAAAGTGGTCGGCTGACCACCTTTTTTGGTCAGCTGGTTTCCTCTTGTTTTGTCAGATTGTGTGGATGCCAGCTGTGCCAACTGGAAGGCACATACTGTATCCTCCATACACGTGTATAGAGGATTTGCATCCAAGTTTTTAGCTTCTTGAGGAAGCTTTAACTTTGAACCTCTATAAGAGAGGGCCTCCCTCTCCATTGCAGAGGTTCTGAAATTCCTCTGAGGCAAAATACATATCTCTCTCTATATCTCTACATTTTGGCTCAAAGTGTGTATTGTTCTTGACCTATTGCACACCACCTCATAACCATACACCTCCACCATTGTTACTAAGTTGCTGGAGGGTTTTGAGAGGTCTCAAAAGTTGGCTTTTGGTTCAGAAAAGTTGCTGGTTTTGCTGAGCTTCAAGGGTAACTCATTTTCTCTTTTTTTAAGCATTGTTTTGATCCTTCTCTTAGCCTCATTTGCATGTTTATTTGAGCTTTGTTGTCAACTGAAAAAAGCTTCATATTTAAGTGTCTTTCATGTTTGTTTAGGGCTCTTTTGGTGTTGAGGGTCATCTACCCTCTTGCATGCTCTATTTAGCCTTGTTTTGTGCCATGCCATAAGGCATTCGAGCTAGTCCTTGCTTGGCCTTCCTACCACTGAAATCCAATGGATTTTCAGTGGTGAGAATGTGGCTTTGAGGGCCTAAATCAGAGAGGGGTGACCCTTTTTCTTGTTGTCTTATTTACTAGCATTTTTGGCCTACCAAAGGAGCATATGTTTATACCATTTGGAGGCCTAGTTCAGGCACTTTTTGGTGACTTCGAGGACCTGCCTAGGCTCTGACCATGGCTGGTTTGATCCCCTTTTGCTTGCTTCTTGCAAGTGTAGAGTAATCCCTTTCATGGCTTGTCAAAGGAGCATGTCATTCTTGCATGTATTGGTCTTGTTTCAGTGGGTTTTTGGCCATCATTTGGCATGCCATGACTCTGTTTTTTCTTGGTTTGGTAGTCCTTCATATGCTTCATATGTTTGTAGTGTAACTCATGTTCACTAGCTCACAATGCATGTTGTTTTGGTCCTCTATTCTAGCATATTTTGGCCATACTTCAAACTGGTTTTGTTCATATTTTGGGTTGCCTTAGCTTTGTCTTGAGGTCTCTTGGTCGAAAAATGCTTTCCATGCATACTTGTTGTGTAATAACTTTGACTAGCTTTGAGTTTGGAGGTCCCTTGCATGCTTAACTTGAGCTATTTACATGTTTTGGCATCATTGGGCATGATATTTCAGAGCTTATAGAGGTGCTACACTTCCATATTTTTCATGCTTTAAGCGCTCTTTAGAGTTGTGTATTTATGCCCTATTTGCGAGCCATTGCATGAGCTTCGCTTTTGTGCCTTTCAAGCCATCATCCCAACCCATTTTGCTACTGTTTTGGGCCTGCATAGGGTCTGTTTGGGGTTGGTTTCATCATTTGAGCATCGCTTTGCATGCCTATAGTGTAATGCACTTCACTAGTTTCAATGCTTGAGCCATTCAACATGCGTTGTGTGAGTTGTTTGCATGATTCGGAGTCATTTTGGAGTCATGTTATATGCCATTTCAGAGCTGGAATATATGCCATTGTACTCCATGTTTAGTCCGTTCAATGCATGTGCAAAGTTGTGTTTTTGTGCCTTAGGCTCGGGGCCATTGTATTGTGTATGCTAGCATGAGTTTTGAAGCTTTGTTTCCATCATCTATGGCCACTGATTTGGATGTGGCTGAGGCCCATCCATTTTGGTTTAAGTCCATTTTGCATCGAGTATGCCATTGTAGTTCATAGCATTGAGTGCCATGTTGTCACATGATTGATCACTGCATTGTGCATGCCTTGTTCATCTCATTGTGTATGTTAGTTTCCATGTGCATTGGGTATGCTAGTGTCATGAGCATTGTGCATACCATGTAGTTTTAGCATTGTATATGCTAGATGCATGTTTGCATGGCTAAGTGGCATTGCATTAGGATTGCCTGCTAGAATTGCATTGGTGCATGCCATGTTTGTTGCATTGTGTTTGGGATAGGAGTTAGCCCAAACACGGGAAACAAGGGACATTTCATACTCGAAATGATGAAACGTGCCTCGATTCCCGGTCGCCGACACTCTTGACTACACATGATGGAGTTTAGGCATTTATGTGTTCATATGTGCATTCATTCTATATTAAGTTGTGCAATTCGGTTCCTCGGCCATCATGCATCGAGATGGGTGATTGGTGGCCCGATGATCGAGACCTACACTCCATTGAGCTTGTACAATGATGGGGAGAGTGGTCGTGCACACATATATTGAAAATACCTTGCCATGCCTCTCTTTTGCTCCTTGTTGCAGAAAACCAGAAACTAGAGGTAGAAACTGGTCTGCCGACCAGCTTTTCTAGCAAGCCGACCACCCCCTTTTGGTTTCTCTCACAAAAGGTGGTCGGCAGGTGGTCTCCAAGGCCAATAGCTGGTCGGCTGCCTTCCCACAAATTCCCAGGGTGGAGTTTCAGCCTTCTGGAGCCTTGTGCAGTGTTCTGAGGTCAATTGCAAACAAAGGCAAGTCGGGACGTTGCGAGGGATTTCCGAACAAGGCAATTCAAGCATGCATGCATCCTTCATCATCCAAGGCAAAGCTGAGGCAGTCCGTTTCATGTAGTTTGCATGATAGTTTAACTGCTTACTTAGCTAATTTGTTAATTAGTTAGAGTTATGTAATAATTAGTTGTAATTTGTTATTCATTGTGGTTGTGTAATAACTAGTTTAATTAGATTAGCTAGTTGGTTTTGTATTATTTATTCGGACCCTCCGTCGAGAGGGCACAACTGTTGTAATAAGTGTGCGTGTGTGTGATGCATATCTTTTAACCCTACGTCTTTCTCCTTTTTACTTACCTGCTTACGATGGTTAGTTTTAGGGCATGTTTTAATTAGCATTCTTATGCTCGCATGTTTGCATCCATTCATCTGTCTTGCATGCACCGGGCTCATCGCATCATACTAACTGCATTGTATTTTAATTCCAAGTTGAATACATGTCATCTGTAGCATCTCATATGCCATCTTAGAATAGCCGAGCCTACTTCTAATTGCATTTTGAATGTGTTGCATTAGGTATTCTTAACATAGCTAGGATCATGCATTGATTTCTAACATAGCTTTTGTTTTGGCTTGGAGTACTCGGTAAGTGTTTATGCTTTAACATTTTTGCATGCGTGTGAGTGACTGCCATGATAGCATGCTTGCCATAAGGCTAACTGCTTATGTGATATAACTGCCTGAATGCCTGTGGGTGAAGGTTGGATTACTTGAGTTGGAACAATTCATTGATTGCAAGTTTTAAGTCCACTTGAGAGTGGCAAATCACCATGTTTTTCTAAGCCCACTTGAGGGTGGCAAAACCCACGTCTTAGCCTACTTACAGGTAGCACCTTCAAACCATTTTCAAACAAACACGAGATGTTTTGTTCCAATTTAGGCGGTCTAGTCTATACTTGTGTGTTGTGCGCATCACATAGTAATTCTAGCTAACTAACCGGAATAAGAACGCATGTGTTTTCAAAAACAAGATATCATGTTTAGTACAGGCCGATCTTTGATCGGGCGAGCGGAGGTGCTCATTAAATGACCTTCCCCAATCGTACCCAAGTTCCCGAGCAGAGGCAACTTTGGTGATGACGGACACGTGGCCTTAGGCACGAGTCAGGGTTTCCTAAATTCCCCCAAAACAAAATATTTAGGTGGCGACTCTGTATCTGGTAAAGCAGTCCATGTTTGGCACTTCTTTCTAAAAATCAGTTTTTCAAAACGATTTACCTAATTTGGACTCTTTGGTGATTTATCGGTCTTGCATTGCACTTTGCGAGACTAGATTCAGAACCGTGACATTTGAGTCCGAACTGTAGTGAGCCTAATGAACAAAACGGAATTTTTCCGGGACATACGGGCTCGTCTACACCATCCCACTTTCTTTACTTCATTAATATTTATGGAAAATAAGTTTCTTATCAATATATAAACTATTTTAATCCAAACAACCGTAGTCCTAGTTTTATTATTTTTTCTTTTAGTTTTAGTTTTTCCTTTCCTTTTCCATTTTCTTACTAAGTTATAATTTAATGTATATAATTATCATATATATTGAGCATTTTTGTCTCCACACAACCGTAGTCCTAATTTTATTATTTTTACTTTTAGTTTTTTTTTAAAACTAAATTTTCATCTTTTTATTATGTTAAAATTTAATAAATACAATAATCATATGTATTTATTTCAATTACATTTTTTACACCACAATAAATTTAATATTTTCCTCTTAAATTATAGATATGTCGTAACATACCAGGGCCGACCAGCCCATATGTTAGTTAAATTAGGCCTTACTCATGCCAAAATTTTTTTCGATACAATGATGATACAACATGATATCATTAATATCACCGTTACACTGAATACTCATGCCTAAAGCCCTCAAAAAATTTTAAACATCGTAATAGCATGCTCAAAATTTTGAAGGCCAAAATCTAATGTAAAGTGCCTCACGTTTCAACATAATCAAACATAAAACAAATCACTCTATTTGGTTTCATTTTTCAAAAAATTCTATTTTTTTTTTTCATTTTTTGTATTTTTTTTTTTGTTTTCACTGATTTTTTAAAATATTTTAAGCATTTTTTTTATAAAATTTTTAGACACACCTAACATAAATACACTTAAAAAGTATAATATTTGTGAAAAAATCTTTTAAAAAAATCACTAAATACCAAAAATACGAAAATTCAGTACATGTTTTTTAAAAATATTTTTGTGTATTTATTAATTTTTTAAAAATATTTCACTATTTAGATACATCAAAGTAAGACACATCTAAAAAAGTAAAAAAATTACTTAAAATTTAAAAATATTCACTAAAAATTAAAAAAAAATACGAAAAATATAAATCTCAATTTTCATAAAATTGAATTCATAAAATTGAAACCTAACACATTGAATAATTTTGTTGGGCTTTGCAGGTTTTAAAAATAATTTTTAAATTTTCAATCTGTGTTTTTTAATATTTAGTGAATTTTTCTAATATTTTAATCATTTTTTAACTTTTAGATTTACTTAATTTAGATATAATTAAAAAGTATAAAATTTGTGACAAAATTCAATAAATATAAAAAAAAAAAAACTAAAATTCAATATATTTTCATATTTTTTTGTATTTATTGAAATTTTAAAAAAATTTCACAAATATTTTACTTCGTAAGAATATTTAAATTAAATGCATATAAAAAAATTAATTAAAATATGAAAAAAAAATCACTAAAGATAATTAAACACAAAAAATACAACTCAAAAATTATTTTTAAAAACTTAAGACCAAACAAAAAATTTCTTCAGTGCCGGCAGAAGATCGAGATTTTGAAACAAACAGTTACAGTATGTTTGTTTGGACAGACTGGATACGGGGGATTGGAATCCATCGGATTGTAATCTTGGGATTCATATTCTTGAGACTATTTGGTTGCATAGAATACGTATTCCATGTTTATTTAGTCATAGGATTAGACGTCAGGAAAGAACTATTTGGTTGGATAGGATATAAATTGTATGTTTGTTTGGGATATTATGGAGAAGGATAAATGCTTAAATGACTATTTTACCATTTTCAATTATTTACTAAGTAATTAATAACAATATTAAACATATCTTTAATATTTTAATTATTTTTAGCTAGATTAAATAAAAATTTATTTTATTTTATTTTTTACATAATTAAATAATTTTTTTTAAAATTAAATAAATAAAATATCAATAAAAATATATGTTATTTTTTTAATTAAATAGAGATGAAATGAGAAAATTAAACAGAAAGAATAACTCAACAGTAACGTAACACACCAACAACTTGGCTCTGATACCAAAGAGACGGAAGCAGCACATAAATTAAAACAGAAATAAATAAACTAAATAAAACAAGTTAAATAAACTAAACCAAAATAAAATATTTTTAAATAAAAATTAAGCACATAATCGTTTAAATTAACTTACAATTGGTTACTGGAAGTAATCGGAAAATAAAAAATTATTTACTGGAAGTAACTGGAAAATACACCTTCTACTTGCATCCGTAGAAACTGAATTTTAAAACAAACTTAAAATTTTACAGAGGCTGAGAGAAACTGCGAAAGAAAATTGTGAACTCTTTCTCCCTTTGCCTTGGCCTTGACTGAGAAGCCTCTTTTATAGGCAAAGTGGATAACTATTGAGCTTGTGAATCTTAGAATTGTGAGGCCTGTGACTGGAGCTGTGAGGCTTGTGACTTCTGAAAAGCTTGAAAATAAGAGGTACGTGGGTGCGGAGAGCATCTTTCTGTGACCGATAACTTTTTTACTCTCTTTTTTTTTTTTTTTTTTTTGACAGTGTGGGAACGTGACTGCACAGTTGACTGATGGGGAATCAATATATATATATATCAGCAGGTTTTCCCAAAGTAAGAGTAGTGACTGAAGCTGATTTGTACATATATAGAATCTAATGGCTGACTATTTAAGCATATGGGTCCTAAGCATCTTGAAACTGGGGCCCATAAGGATCATTATTAGTTGAAGCCTCGGAGGAACTAGATTCTTTAGAGGTTTCATCCTCAATCTGTGATTTGGCTTGGGCCATCAATAACTTGGCCATCTAGATCAATTCATTACTGGATGATTTGGTCTTAGCTTTGGGCTTTGACTGAGTTGGCTTGGATTTAGATGACTTGGGCTTCGAAGAGTTGGTTGTTGGACTTCCAAGTCTGACTGGTGGAATTGGGCTGTCTTGTGTGACTGAAGCAGTTGGGTTCTGCTAAGCTTTGACCATGGCTGGAGTTTGAGCATGAGAATTGACTAGAAATTCTTCTTGGACTTGTTCAATAATTCGATAAGATTTAAATGTATCCAAAATGAATTCTGGTGACTATATTTTCAGAAATAGCATATTGCCATTTGAAAATCCAAAGGACTTTGTATTTGGACATAAAAATAAGTAATAAAGGAAATTGACATTGATGCTGACTAAGTTTATAGACAGAAAAGAAATAGTGAATTTGTTCCATTAATACAGATGGAATAATCTCATATATGGCACCATGTTGAGACCACCATCTGAGGAACCATGTGGGAATTGTTGACTTGAATTTATGATCAAATTGGAGAAACCAAGAGTGAGTACATCACTCATTTTGATGTAAGAAGATTTTGAACCAAGCATCCATATAATCATAATAACTATATTGGATGGTATGACCGGGTAAATCACAAAGTTGAAAATGGAGACCTCATTCATCAAGAGAAACAATATTATGAATATATAATGAATGGTAAATGATTTTACTGGTATAGGTTCGATCATAAATAGGTTTAATAACAATTGATTGATGATGAAAAAGAATATCTTTGTAGAAAGTAATTGACTTCTCTGGATGGAGAGGAACAAAATGTCATCCAGGAGGGAAATATGATTTAACTAGGTCAAAAACATTATGAATATTCTTGTGAATAGGTTCCTTGAAGAATAAATTAATAGACTGGGTTTTAACATAATTAGTTCTGGTTGTTCTGACTGGATTAGGTAGATAAGGAGAAAGTGATTGGGAAGAGGAAGCAAATGAGTCTGTAGCAAGTGCAAAAGTATAACTAGGTTTAGGAATATTACTAGGAACTTGGTAACAATTGACTAAATCAATAGGAGGAAGAGCAATAGGTTGACTTGCTGGAACAATGGCCTTACTGGGAGGTTTCTGGGATTTTTTACTAGACATCTGTAAGAGAATGAACAAAATTTAGCATCCACTGAGAATATCTAATTTGTTCAAATGGTAATGAAGACAATTAGTATAATGAGCAAGTAAATTACGACGACTAGTAATTTGATGAAATTATATGAATTGTACACGGTGAGTAGTTTTGCGAGCTGTTTTAAGGCAAGCAATACGGTAAGTAGTTTGGTAAACAAGTTCTCTTAGGAAATAAAAGGAGTAGCCATCCCTATCCCCCCTGTAAAAATTTTCAGGTAAGGAAATTAGGAATAGAGTTTTGATTATCAGGTATATAGGCAATATCAAAATCAAAAATACTTAAAATAGATTGCCAGCAGACAAAAATATGCTTACTAGCAATATTTTGAACATCTTTTTCTAAAACATATTTAGCACTTTTACAATCAACACGTAGTAAAATTTTTTGATTTAAAATATCATCTTAAAATTTACTAATACATAAAACAATAGATAAAATTTCTTTTTTAATAGTACTATAATTCTTTTGTGCTTTGTTCCAGACACCAGAACATAAACGAATAATTTGTTCAGATGACTGAGGAGTTATTTTCTGAAGGAGGATACCACCATAACCAACATCAGAGGCATTAGTTTGAATAATTTTGAAAGAATTTTCAGTATAAATACCAAGACAGGATAAAGTCTTGACATATTTTTTGATTTGTTAAACAATAGCAGTATGTGTAGAAGACCAAGGTGGAGGATTAGCTTTCAACCGATCAAAGAGGGGTTGACAAGTTTTCCTAAGGTCCTTATAAAATTCAGCAATGTAATTTAAGGAACCTAAAAATCGTTGTAACTGGGTTTTGTCTAAGATTTCGTCAGGGAACTTAGAAGCAAATTCAATAGACCGACTGATAGGAAGAGTGGTACTTTGGTGGATATCATGTCCTAAGAATCGAACTTTAGTTTGGAAAAGCTTAATCGTAGGAACGTAAATGACTAGACCATTATATTTGAAAATATGGAGAAAAGAATTAAGATGTTTCCAATGTTCATCAAGTGACTTAGAGAAAATGAGGATATCATCTATGTAAACTATCAAAAAAATGACTAAAGTGGTTAAAAATTTCATTCATAATATTTTGAAATTCACTAGGAGCATTTTTTAATCCAAAGGGTATGACATTTCATTCGTAATGACTAAAAGGGGTAGTAAAGGCAGTTTTATAACGATCATTAGGATGAATCTGTATTTGTCAAAATCCACTTTTTGGATCAAATTTACTAAAAATGACGACTTGACTAAGTTGTTTAATTAAATCTTTTTTATTAGAGATTGGATATCTGATCCATTCTAAAACTTTGTTTAATGATTTATAATTAATGACTAATCAGGGAATACCTCGTTCAAGTTCAGCATTTTTATTAACATAAAAAGCAGGGTAAGACCAAGGCGACTTACTTTTACTAATAATATTATTTTTTAATAATTCGTTAATCTCTTTTTTGCACATTTCCATTAATTCATGATTCATTTGGATATGTTGAAACTTGGTAGGAATGTGTTTTTTATTAAAACTTGTAATATAAGGGAGTGTTACTACATGCTTTTTCCTATGCCAAAAAGCACTAGGTAAAGTAGAACAAACGGTATTTGCTAATTAGTTTTTAAATCCATCAATTTTGGATATAAGAATGAGATTAGTTAATTAAGATTCAATTCGTTTGTAATTTACTTCTTCTTTGAGAAATTTGAGTTGTTTGGTTAATCGATTAATAGATTGAGAAATTGAACATTCTTTTAATTGATTTAATTCTTTGATCTCTGGTAGAGATAGAAATTTAAAATTGACAGTGTGACCAAAAGCTTGTGTAGTTATTCCTTTAGGAGTAGTAGTGAAAGGATATAATAAAAAGATAAATGGTGTACCTAAAATGACTTTATCAGTTAAGTTTCAAACCAACACAAAAAAATGTTTTGAAACAAACATTATTTTGACAAATATGTACCTTTGGTAATTTATATTTGATATGCATTTGACTCCCATTAGTAGAACTTAATTGTTCAGTAGACTTATGATAATATTTGGTAGGAATTAATCCTTCTTGAATATAATTTAAATCAGCGCCAGTATCAATTAATGCGATGACTTCTATTTCAAAATCATTAATAACTAATTTGACTTTCGAATGCCATTTCTAAATATTAATTCGATTAATTAGATTAAGGTGATTACTATCTTGATCACTATTGTGTGGAGTAGTTCTATTATCAAATATGACTTTGTTTGGATCGGGTTCAGAACTAGATTCAGATTCAGATTCAAAGGATGATTTATTGGATTGTTGGAAATCATTAAGACTTTTGTTGATTTTTAATAGAGCAAATTCTTGAATAGTTAGTTTAATATGATGAATTTCATTTTGTAGATCTTGTAAGGTGACTTCTTTATGTTTTTCTTTTTTAAATTGGTCTAAAATTTTAGTTAAACTAATGATTGGTTTATCATGTTCAGGTTTCTTATCTTTATTGGTCAATAAGGATTTCAACTTATTAGTATATTGTATCTTTAATTTAGGATTTTCTAATATACTAATTAATTCAATGAGAGCAGTTTCTTCTTGTTGAGATTTACTAAGAACATTAACTGTTTTACAACAAGTGTCATTACATTCTAATTCAATTTCATTGTCAATACTATCAGTAGGAGAATAATAGGAAGAAGTATTACTGGAGGGAATATCATCACTAGATGAATGACTAGATTGAACAGGAGTTTGATTTGGAGTAGTGGCTAATTTAAATATGTCAAGTATTTGTTGTTGATTTTCATCAGTAATCTGTAATTAGTTAAGTTTAGCTTTAAGTTTTTCTTTTACTTTGCATTTATTGGAATAATAACCCTTTTTTTCACAATTATAACAAGTAACATCTAGTTTAGGTTTTGACTTTTGAGATTGATTAGATTTCTTATAATAATTTTTCTTTTTAGGTTTAGTATAATAGTTATCATTTGATTTAGAAGTGTAATATTTCTTTTTATATTTAGTGGAGTATTTATAAGAAGATTTCTTTTTATTATTTTTACTTCAAGAAAGTGCTACGGGAGGTAAGCCATAGTGTTCATAGAAGTTACCTAATTCATATTTAGTTTTATGTTTGTCTTTAGCAGCCTTTTGACTAAGTTTCAGATCGATGCACACTTTTAGTCCTTCCTTTTGAATTGTGCTAATTATATCACCGTAGGTTAAGTTATCATATTCTATCATACCAGTGGGTTGACTAAGAACATCATGAATTTTACGGGCAAAAAGACTTGGTAATCTATTAATAAATTTTTCTTTTCAAAATGATTTGGTACAATCATCTCGAAGCATTACTCTAGAGGTAAAAATATCTTTATACCATCTAAAATCACTTAGAGTAGGGCAAGTTAAGTTACTGAGTTGATCATGGATACGAGAATGAATATTAGTTGGTGTACCTATGAAATGTTTGACCATGGTATATATAGTATTAATACCATCAGGTATACTAGAACCTATTTCTTCGTCAAAGATAGGAAAACCATTATTATCCATTTGAACAGCATGTTAAATAGATTCTCGTTGATCAGAAGTGAGATATTTATCCCAACAAGATTTGAGCATACCAGTAAATCCAATAGTAATTAAAATAACAATTTTAGGTTGAGTATAATCAGGATAATTAGTAAGATAATTGTTTGCAATCATGGATAAATGATTGAGTTTCTAGAGAATTTGATGTTCACTAAGACCATTTATATTCCATTCACATAATTTTTTAGCAGAAACGGAAAATTGATTGCTAATATTGGTTTCTTCAAATTGGAGATCGAGAGGTGTAGGTTTAGTGTACCAATTTTTGATAAGAGTGGTAGGGTTAACTTTAGGGTATGTGATTCTATTAAGATGAGAAGGTTGAAATTGTTGTGCTAACTTAATGATTTCATTATCGCTAGACGTATCAGAATAACTAGGAAATTCTAGTGGAGGTTGTTGTGTTAAGACAGTAATTCCTTTGCTTGTAGTAGATGTAGACATTTTATTAAATAATTTTTCAATGGCTTCAACGGTAGTATTATCTTGAGTAGCTAAGCTTAATCGCTTTCTAGTGCTAGGAAGATTAATAAGAGGTTTATCTAAAGGTTTACTTGTAAAAGTATGACTAGTAGAGTAATCCTCAAAAGTAGTTTCGAGTTTATCTAGTTCTTTATCAATAGTTTTTAAACATTGGTTGGTATAATTATTTTGTTCAATAACTTTTTTAATTTCAGATTCTTCACCAGGTAGTTTAAAAAGAGAAGCATGAACAATGGTGCCTTTATGTTCAATTAGAATGGTTTCTAAAGGAGGGTGACTAGATGAAATAGAAGTGATAGAGGAAGTTTTCTATTTAGTTTTTGTAATAACGTTTTGTAATAACCTGACCCTCGTATATATTTTCTGGTATGCTTCCAGTCCCTTACTCTATGCATTTATATGCTCACTGTGAAATCCCATGTGAAATTAAGATTAATTGAGAGAATCTTATGATTATAGATTCATATCTGTCAAGTAAGAGAAATATCTGTTATAATTGTGATGTCTGGATCAGAAATTAGAAGCCTTAGAAGCTTGATAATCTGAAATTAACTTTATATTTGAGATCAACATAATTTTTAGATCATGATATGAATTTTTGTAAAAATTTGATTCGAAATGATTAGATTGATTAATCTTTGTTTAAGTCAACTTTTCTATATAATGTTCTTTAAACTCTTGACTTGGCAAAAAGAATATGAACACACAAAATATCTCCTGGGAGAGAGAGAGAGTTAGAGAGGAAGCACAAAGAAAAGAGAAAGCTTCAATAAAGGAAGAGATTGAGAGATTAAGTTAAATTATAGGGATTTGGACTCAAGGTAGGTTCAATTCACTTTGTATAATCTCTCTCTTGAATTTGGTAAGAAGTTCCTTTACACTCATGCAACCTAGGGTTTGTAAGTGAGATCAAGTGAATGGTAATGGACTAATTAAGGAGATATTTCTATCATTTGGCTATTCCAAGTTTACTTAAACCTTGTGTAAGGAAATCACATCTTATTTCCTTGATTTTGCATGTTGAGTTCATCTATATACTTGGATAGTATATATATCCATATATGAACTTGAAGAAATTGAGTTGTGTATATGAAATTGAAGATGATGGACTTAATTGAACTTGTGATTCATGTTTATGGTGATGTTGAATCATGATATGGCTTTAATTTCTCTATTTTGTGCCTTCTTATGTGTTTGCCAAGTTATAAAATTGTCTTGGTTCGAAATTCTCCAAACAGGGGTTCCGACCGCACGTGCGGGGCTCACAGTTGCAGGTACGGGGAGCACCACCGCATGTGCGGGGCTCACAGCCGCTTGTGCAGAAAACAGGGGATTTCAAGTTGAAGCTACTGAAATAAAAGCACATGCGAGACGCACGTGCGGTCATCTTCCTGCACGTGCGGCGAAGGGCTTCCGCATGTGCAGCCCATGTGGAAAAATTTTGTATGCCCTGTTTCCCTTGTTTGACCCTCTGGTATTGCTAAAATCTGTATTTGATGCTTTTAAAATGCTTGTAAGTTTATTAGAAGCAAAACGAATCAAATAATGATTAAAGAAGGAAAATAGACTCATTTCTGAACTGGATGTGTGTGTAGGTCACATGTAGGAAGGGACTATCGCTCCGCCACAACACTGTGAGTAATAGTACTGTAGTAGCACGTTTGCTTACTGTTAATAGTTAATATTGGCGTTCTGTTATCTACAAGTTAACTATATTGATTCATGATGAACAAATGGAACATATGTGCATTATGGAACAATGATATCTTTGTGTATCTGGAATCATTCTGTTTTGCTAATGATGGGCCAGAGGCCGTTCAGTTATAAGGGAGGTGAAGACATGTCAATGACCCACCGATCATATTATGACTTGGATTAAATATATGTTATGGCCTGTGGCCAAGGGAAGTGACGTACATGTCAATGTATCACTTACCCGTTAATGTTCAGACATCTGTTGATATATGGGCCCAAGGCCAATCTGTTGATATATGGGCCTGAGGCCAATCTGTTAATATCTGGGCCCGAGGCCGATCTGTAAGATATGTTGGGCCGAGGCCATTCTGCATGATACTGGGCTTGAAGCCTCTCTGTATAAAAATTGGGCCCAAGGCCATTCTGAAAATATTTACAGGATAAGAGTAATCATATGACCTCTGCATTTACAGACGTTATAAATATTACAATTCAAGTTCGTTCATTGAATTCTTTAGATACTATTATTCACTGAGCTTTGGTCACTTTGTACTATGTCTGTCTCTGTAGGTAACCGACTCGGAGGACAGTCTTAACTCAGCTTTGGTTGCTTCCTTTTGACATTTTCACCATGTCCAAGTAGTTGGTGAAGTCTATGCATTTTGTGGAGTTTCTTTCACAACCCTTTGCCTTGGTCACCAGTTTTTTGTCTAATGTGATTAAGCATGTATAACTTTCCCTACCAATATTTTTGCTACACCCCCACGTGCGGGGCTGGATCTGTATATATATTTATATATGTTTATGTGAATATCTGTTTCTTGTGTGTCTGTTTATCATATGTTGGAACTGTTTGTTGGTACATTTGCGATCCTGGCATATAGGTGTTAGCTTAATGGATGTTATTTCATGTTGTTAATTGCTTCTGTTCAGGCACCATATGTTATACATATCGAATTTTATGTCCGTTTCCGAATTGGTCATGCCCAAACTTTTAGGGACGAGATTGGGGCGTGACAAGTGGTATCAGAGTACGAGTTGCTATCTCACACACGAATCCATTAAGCTTTAGGATGTCTAGAAAAGACTTAGGCATCATGCATGACATCCTTAGTGCATATGAAAAAGATTGATGGCAACGATATTTGTACATATAATATCTGCTAACCGCAATGGTTACTATCCATGTCTATTGTATATCCTGTGTATATTGTGATTGATTGTTATGCAGAACATGGTGAGAATAAGGATGGAAGATCCGAAGGATTCTACCTCCGCACAGTTAGACAGAATGAAAAGGAAAATTGTACGACATATTTGAAATGAATTGCAAGAAATAAAATAATAAATAATTATGAGAACTATTGCCTCTGTTTACCTTAAATAGATTGGTGGACAATGCAAGACATGCAGATAGGATTAAATCAACAGAGTTGCACTACGGAAGCGTAGTAAGGGTTCGAGCTGATCGGTAAGACAATTTAAATGCAAATGATTAAGTGGGATGTGTGTTATTCGGTTGTTATTGTTGGATTGATAGTTACCTGTGGGAAACGATTACAACATGATTGTACTTCCTAGCATCTGTTTAGATGAATTGATTAAACTCTAAATATTGAATATTTCTAAGACTTATTGACCCAATGAAATGATATATGCGATGCTTTAACTTTTATGACATAGCCACGTCTTCTTTGCCATAGCAATGTTTAGATCTGTGATTTTGAGAAGTTACTGTGTTTAGATATTTTCATAAGATGTGTTTTGCCTGATAGTTGAAATTGTGTTGAGTATGACGGGCTGTGATAAGAAGTTATGCATATAATGACCCCTCTTAGAATTGTGTAAGGAGTTAATTGATTGTGATTTTGTTTCCTACTGATTGTTTAAATGGATAAGGGAATGGCTTACACATTAGCTATATTTGGAAGTTGATTATCGACCTTGAAACGACATATAACTAATATGATTTCGTGAACTGAGAAAATTACTGACGACTTCTGATGGTGAACCGAGGGAATTATTGATGGCATCTAATGAGTATTGTTTATGTGTAATTGGGATTTGTTTATGGGAATTTGTAATCATAACTGTGTTTAACAGCATTTTCTTATAAGAGATGGTTGAACGACATGAAGGACCCCACCCATATTACGTGTCTGCTCATATGACACTCGTAAAAAGAAAGGTAACTATTGACTAATTTGGAATCAGAACTAAATGAGTGGTAATCTGATAATTTACCTCAAGAATTAAAATCTTGCCTATGTATATTAATAACTTAAGATTGAGAAATCATTTCTGTGATATATTTCTGTGTAACTATGCAAATGTTGGATATTGCAAATTAGTCCTCTATTGCCTATTTGGAGGCTATAATGTGAGCTGTTCTGCATGACATTATGAACTTTGGTAGAAACAAATGGACATGGGAATATTCTATATTGATGATGGGTTAACGATATGTACTGGGCATTTACCTCTTATTGCAGGCTTATACAGATTTGTACAATACTCACTACGTAGTTACGAATTGATTTACTATCATATTGAACTAACCTTGCCAAGAATTACTAACTTTGATATTAGTTGGTCAAATTATTCTTTTGCTATATCATTGCATATTTTGTTTTGACATTATAGAATCTGGATGGATGTGATTACTATGATTGCTATGTATCTAATGGGATTTATGACCCTATGAACGGACCTAGTAGAACCTACGTACGAGGAGTAACTGGATACTCTGCTTATGTTAATGACTAAGCCGCATGACTGGTCTATGATTTCTGTATGACTGTTTTTGACCCACTGTACTTCTAAATTGTGGATATGGAACAATATGGTTGATCTTGTGCCCTATAGTTGGAAAGGAAGAATTATCTGAACAATAGAACACTGAAATGAAAAAAGAAAAGAAAAAAAGAATTGAATTACTTTTTACCGTAACAAGAGGAAATGCTTAATAAGGAAGGATGTGGTACCTTACTGTTATGACTGATTAACTAAATACGATTTTGAACTTGATTTCTGACCTTATCTTTGAATGACTCCCTTTGCGCGAAATGATGGTTGTTATATTTGTATCTATTGCTCAGATTCGAACTTATGATGGTATGACTAAATGTGTATAATGGTATGTCTGTATGAATTTGCAAAACTGTATGGTACTTGCTTTGATATTATCGTAACTGTTGATTCGGAGCATGGTTCTCTTTGTGTTACTGTGCTTAGAAGTAATGCTATGAGGAATTAACGATGTTTACTAGGATTCTTCTTCCTATCGCTCTGGCCTTGTCAAGAACTATTACATATGATTTTGAACCAATATAATGGTATGACTTTGATATGCTCTCGGAAATAGAGGAATACTAGGAATAAATTGTGAAGCTAGTGGCTACGTACCTAAGCGACTCATTTGTGACTGCTGGAACGAAGTATACCTTGTTAATTAGGCAGAACCTTGCTTGGTAGGCTCTGATGCCTGATTTAATTATGCATAATCAGATTTGAATCTAACCACATAATTGATTTCTTTTGAAAACTATATATAACCTTAGTTGACAACTCATCTCTGAGTGATTTGCAATATCTGATTACCCAAGGAACTACTTAACTGGGCAAAGTTTGAACATGCACCTTCTAATGAGAATTGCATATGAACTATGAATGCTGGATTGGTCTAGATATGAACATAGTTGAGAATATCTTTATTATGATAAAAATTGATCTATGCTAGGGGAAATATATGAATTATGTGCTCAGGGGAGTGATTTCTATTGTGTTTCTGTATTTGGGAATTGACGCTGTGGAATTTGTCGGCAGGAAGGAATTGTGATTATAAACCCCGCCTACTGAGGATTTGATGTCATGAATGTCCTATAAGGGACTCTTATAACCTTATCTTTCGACACATGATTCTATGAAATAGATATATGGTGTTGTTTTTTTTCTTTATTCTACATGCTTGAAATGGATCATTGAAATGAATAATTAGATAAAACTATGGGTTGCTTTATATGTTGATCACTGTTGAATAACTATAATAAATACCGGATTGACCTGTGAATTGTTCAAACTAAGGAAAGAATTGAATATCTCTAACAGAATTGAACAATGGTATACAACTGCGATTTCTAATTTGTTACATGGTAAAACAAGTTTGAGGGACCAAGCTTCTTTAAGGGGGGAGAGTGTAATAACCCGACCCCCGTATATGTTTTATGGTATGCTTTCAGTCCTTTACTCTGTGCATTTATATGCTGACTGTGAAATCCCATGTGAAATTAAGATTAATTGAGTGAATCTTATGATTATAGATTCATATCTGTCAAGTAAGAGAAATATCTATTATAATTGTGATGTCTGGATCAAAAATTGGAAGCCTTAGAAGCTTGATAATCTGAAATTAACTTTATATTTGAGATCAGCATAATTTTTAGATCATGATATAAATTTTTGTAAAAATTTGATTCGGAATGATTAAACTGATTAATCTTTGTTTAAGTCAACTTTTCTATATAATGTTCTTTAAACTCTTGACTTGGCAAAAAGAATATGAACACACAAAATATCTCCTGGGAGAGAGAAAGAGTTAGAGAGGAAGCACAAAGAAGAGAGAAAGCTTCAACAAAGGAAGAGATTGGGAGATTAAGTTGAATTGTAGGGATTTGGACTCAAGGTAGGTTCAATTCACTTTGTATAATCTCTCTCTTGAATTTGGTAAGAAGTTTCTTTACACTCATGCAACCTAGGGTTTGTAAATGAGATCAAGTGAATGGTAATGGACTAATTAAGGAGATATTTCTATCATTTGGCTATTCTAAGTTTAGTTAAACCTTGTGTAAGGAAATCACATCTTATTTCCTTGATTTTGCATGTTGAGTTCATCTATATACTTGGATAGTATATATATATATATCCATATATGAACTTGAAGAAATTGAGTTGTGTATATGAAATTGAAGATGATGGACTTAATTGAACTTGTGATTCATGTTTACAGTGATGTTGAATCATGATATGGCTTTAATTTCTCTAGTTTGTGCCTTCTTATGTGTTTGCCAAGTTGTAAAATTATCTTGGTTTGAAATTCTCAAATAGGGTTCCGACCGCACGTACGGGGCTTACAGCCGCATGTGCGGGAAGCACTACTGCACGTGCGGGGCTCACAGCCGCACGTGCGAAAAACAGGGGATTTTAAGTTGAAGCTACTGAAATAAAAGCACGTGCGGGACGCACGTGCGACCATCTTCCCGCAAGTGCGGCGATGGGCCTCCGTACGTACGGCCCATGTGGAAAAATTCTGTATGCCCTGTTTCCCTTGTTTGACCCTCTGGTATTGCTAAAATCTGTATTTGATGCTTTTAAAATGCTTGTAAGTTTATTAGAAGCGAAACGAATCAGATAATGATTAAAGAAGGAAAATAGACTCATTTCTGAACTGCATGTGTGTGTAGGTCATATGCAGGAAGGGACTATCACTCCACCACAACACTGTGAGTAATAGTATTGTAGTAGCACGTTTTGCTTACTGTTAATAGTTAATATTGACGTTCTGTTATCTACAAGTTAACTATATTGATTCATGATGAACAAATGGAACATATGTGCATTATGGAACAATGATATCTTTGTGTATCTGGAATCATTCTGTTTTACTAATGATGGGCCAGAGGCCGTTTAGTTACAAGCCACCGAGTGTGGACAACTCTGAAGAAGAGGGAGGTAAAGACATGTCAATGACCCACCGATCGTGTTATGACTTGGATTAAATATATGTTATGGCCTGTGGCCGAGGGAAGTGACGTACATGTCAATGTATCACTTACCCGTTAATGTTCAGACATCTGTTGATATATGGGCCCGAGGCCGATCTGTAAGATATGTTGGGCCGAGGCCGTTCTGCATGATACTGGGCTTGAAGCCTCTCTGTATAAAAATTGGGCCCAAGGCCATTCTGAAAATGTTTACAGGATAAGAGTAATCATATGACCTCTGCACTTACATACGTTATAAATATTACAATTCAAGTTCGTTCATTGAATTCTTTAGATACTATTATTCACTGAGTTTTGCTCACTCTGTACTATGTCTGTCTTTGTAGGTAACCGACTCGGAGGTCAGCCTTAACTCAGCTTTGGTTGCTTTTTTTTGACATCTTCATCGTGTCTAAGAAGTTGGTGAAGTCTATACGTTTTGTGGAGTTCCTTTCACAACCCTTAGCCTTGGTCACCAGTCTTTTGTCTAATGTGATTAAGCATGTATAACTTTCTCTAACAATATTTTTGCTACACCCCCACATGTGGGGCTGGATCTGTATACATATTTATATATGTATATGTGAATATCTGTTTCTTGTATGTCTGTTTATCATATGTTGGAATTGTTTGTTGGTACATTTGCGATCCTGGCATATAGGTGTTAGCTCAATGGATGTTATTTCATGTTGTTAATTGCTTCCGTTTAGGCCCCATATGTTATACATGCCGAATTTTATGTCCGTTTCCGAATTGGTCATGCCCAAACTTTTAGGGGCGAGTTTGGGGCGTGACACGTTTACTTTATGATAATAATTCTCTAAATAATCAAAGAAATTAATTTTAGTATTGATTCTTGTCATAAATTTTTACAATTTCTTGATAATTTTAGATTGTTGTTTTGTATGATAAGTATTCCTATATATGTGTCTTTTTGACTTATTTGCCGTATATTTGAATTCAGCATGAAGTTTATTAAGGTCTGGAGTAAAAGGTTTACTTAAAGTTAACAATTGTAGGTTGACAAGAGGAACAACTTCAAAATCAGTTTGAATAGGTGAATCCTGAGATATAGTATCTTCTTCTTGAAGATGTGTGTGAGTAGAGTAAATTGATTTACTAATTTACGAAGTAGAGAAATCATCATTTCCTTTTAATTTACTATGTGTATGCTGGATTTGTGAGGAAGGCTCACAAAGGTGTAGTTTTTTTTATCTCTTCTAGTAAACAAAGGGGTATTGAAGATTTCATCTTCATCAGTAGGTAGACTAGAGGTACTATATCGAGAGGATTGACTGTAGGGTCTATTAAATCTAATATGAACAGAACCATCATTAAATTGTTGAATATTTTGAATATCATGACTAGTAGAAGATTGTGGATTTTGGGAGTAATTTTCATTTACTATAATCCAATCATCAGGAAGATTAATATCTTTCCAGCAAATCATTTTTGGAACAGAAATATTAGTTTCAGTAATGTTACCTTGGATTAATAGGGTTTTATCTTTGGGACTTTTAGTTAAAGCTTGAACATTTTTAAATTAGTTTTAATACACTTGTAATAAATTCGATAGATTAAAGCAATGTTACGAGTACTTTCTAACATATTAGTATATTCACCAGATAATTGAATATTTAGTGTTAAAGCTTTTAATATATGGGAATCACGTAAACTTAAAGTAAAATCTGAAAAATAATTAAAATGTACCGAACCTTTAAACAGGCCAGATTCCATCATTTCCATAACACTAGCATGGTAATTAATAAAACGAGCATCACGTAAACATAAAAGGACAGAAGTATTTGTACCTTGTTGGGTTAATGGGTTGATTCCCACTTAAATTAATCCTAAATGGATAAAATTATGACCAGTTTTGAGATGTTTTCTAATTGACTCTTTAGATAATAATTGACAAGTTTTCGTAATTTTTGTTAAAATATAAACTTGTTTAATAGTTTTGACTTGTAAATCAACATTAAAGGTGGATTGTAAAAAACCAGTTTTGTAAATTTCTTTGGTTTTGACTTTAGGAATATTCCAACTTGAATCAATTTTAACATCTTGATATTCATGTTCTTCTTCATTAATTAGTACATTCGTACTAGGGATAGGAGCTAGAGTTATAGATGTAGAGCTAACTGAAAGTTAAATAAATAAAATATCAATAAAAATATATGTTATTTTTTAATTAAAATTTTAAATAAATTTATTTTAAAAAATAATAATAATTAAATAATGAAATTAAATAAAACATCTATTAAAATTTTAAATACTCCTAATGAAATTAAATAAAATATCAACAAAATTTTAAAATAAAACATCAATAAGATATCTATAAAAAATTATTTCAAAAAATTAAATAAATAAAACATCAATAAAAATTAAAAAAAAAATTATTTTATTTTTAAATTGAGACTACTTTATTAAGTATAATTAATACTATGAGAAAAAAGATATTTAATACTAGAGGATCAACAATGTAATTTGACAACTTAATTCTATGGGATGAGTTATCCTATGATTTGTATCCCACCTCTCATGGGATACAATAGTCTCACAGATTTGGGATTAATAGTTCGGTACAAAAAATTTGAAACAAATAACAGACTATTAGTCCAATTTCACCTTTCAATCCCACCAAACAAACATGCTTATAGATATAATAATATTTTACAAATAAAGATTTTATACAAAATTTTAAAACAAAATGGCATAATCAAATATTGCGGTAGTTTTTTTTTTTTTTTTTTTCAAGGGTAACGTTAGACAAAGATCTACATGACCTTACCTTTTATGGTTCTTTCATTTTAAGATCATGATTGTAGGCTCATCATTTTGAATTTGTTTTGGCCACATTTGTTGGTGGATTTAGTTAGATGGAATTATTAGTATGAAAATGATTAGTAAAGAAATTGTTAATATGAGGATTATTAGTAAGGGAATTAAGTGAAAGTATGTTTATTTTGATGATAGTATGGGCGATAATTAGTGATTGAATTATTAAATTATTTTTACATAAAATAAATAAAAAAATTATTTCAATATTTAAAAAAATCTAAAACAAATATTATATCAAACATGTGTACTTGATAACAAAAAAAAAAAAGAAAGGCCTAATCCGCTCATTATTTTCCTAATTCCACCCGCCATCCAATTAAACTAATCCTCTTAGTGAAGGAGATTATTATGCCCTTGGACTATCAATCCGGCCTCTTATTTCCGAATCAAACATGCTGTTGGTATGGACCACAACCAAGATGATCCAATCCGGCCACTAAAACCAGTAAACAAACATGACCTTTATGTATAAAAATTCTAGCTATAAATCATATTTCTTTTTTCAAAGCAACATACTATCTAGATACTTTTCTAAAGATATCAACCGCACATCCCCGATACATTTTTGTATAAATTTTCTATAAGAATAGACTTTCCCTTGTGTTGTATTTGAATGTTTTTTCGAAGGCCTTTTTAAAAAAAAATTTGCATCATTTTTTATGCTTTAAAATTTTAAAATTCAAAAACATCCTTAAAAAAAAGAAAAAAGAAAAAAAAGAAGGTTAAAAGTTGATATCGGATGGCCTACAATAGGGTCCGGTCCACGACTCAGGACCCAGCCCACGGACTAGATATTAAAGCCCAGTAATCTTGAGAAATCAATGATGGACCAAGACCAATAACATTCAAACCCTTGTTAAGCAGAGGTCTAACCACACAAGCAGACAAAGATCCTGCAAAGCTATTGCACCCATATATCTGCCATTAATGAGGCTCTCACAGCATTAAATACGACAACTCCTTCACGTCGGAATATACAGACTCACCATGAACGATGCGAGCTAGAATATAAACTTTCGGCCAACACGACAATCTGGAGTGAACAAAGAAATGATAAGTAAAGGATACAAGAAAGTTTCCAAGACGCATTAGAGGTCAGATTCTTCGTTCCCTTCTTCTCTCTCTGCACAATCAATCTATCCTATCATAACTCGATCGTTGGAGGGTCCGCTGGGGGATTACCTCCCCTTTTGAACCTTTTTGCAAGAACGTTCTGTGAGCTTCAAGACTAGTAAAGCCGTTAGAAGTGTGGATCAGTTCGACCCATCTTTCGTTGGAATTATCACATCATCAGTAGTAAATTCTGACAATACTTTTATGCTGTATTTGGTTAGGAGATTTTGGGAGGGATTTGGAAAGAGAAATAGAACATGTGTGTGAAATTTAGGTATATTTTATTCACATTGTACCTATCTTTTTTTTTTTTTTTTTTTTCAAATATCTATTTAAATCTTCTAATCAAACACAACATTAGGATGTATTTTGTAAGGCTGGTGGCTCAAAAATATCCAATGTGCTCATAAGAGTTAAAGAGAGATGGCCCTCTCATAAATTTCCACTGTGCTTATAAAGGTTTAAAGGTGACGGTCCTCCCCCAAAAGGAAGCTTCTTAACCACATATCTTCCTCTCTGCTGTCCATTCTGTCTAAAAATAAAAATAAAAATGGGAACTCTTGTTCTCATGGTCTTTTGTTTGTGATCATATTTATTCTGTTTGGTTTTCAATTTTAAGATTTACTTTTTAAAAAAAATTATTTTTTCATTTTCTATATATTTTTTATTTTCACTGAATTTTTTTAATATTTTAAATTTTTAGACACACCTAATGTAAATACACCTAAAAAATATAATATTTGTGAAAAAATATTTAAAAAATTCACCAAATACCAAATATATAAAAAAATATAAAAATTCAGTATATTTTTCATATTTTTATGTATTTATTAATTTTTTAAATATTTTTTTATAAAAATTTAAAAAAGTAAAAAAATTATTTAAAATATTGACAAAAAATAAAAAAATACAAAAAATAAAAACTCAATTTCAAGAAAATTAAAACTAGACATCCTGATTGAAATTTTGCTTTTAGGGAATCCCACTGAGATGAACTATTGACTGCATTCAAGCAACTTGGAAGTCACTTGGAAAGACATCGGCCTTGGTTTGTTTTTTTAAAAAAAGAAAATTCAGAATTATTTTTGAAAAAATAAAAATTAATTTGATAAAAATAAATATTAGAAAAATATTTTAAAAATTATTTATAGCCTCCAAAAAATAAAATTATATAAAGGTGATAAATGTTTTTTATTTTTTATTTCTTTTAGCAAATTAATTTTTAAATTTTCAAAACATAAATTAAAATAAATTTTTGAAAACCAAACCAAATATGACCATCATCATGTTTATGATCTTAGTTAACCCTTTCTGATATCAATAATTTTACATGCACAAAACAGATCGGAAAAAAAAAAGAAAAAAGAAATCACGAATAGGATTATTTGGTGCAGTTTATATGGGTTGCTTGAATGTTTGTCTCAAACAAATTTACAACTTATTAGGCAAAATTAATATATGAATTGAGAAATGTCTATTATCCACTTTTAACTTACAATAACATACACCAAACAAGACGGTACATTAATTTTTCAGGGCTCATTACTGTTGTGATACTCCAATAATGGAAAAATGCGTGCTCGAAGGCAACCTGCACCCAACCTAAACAATCCATTGCTGATAATTATTATTTTGCCAAAATCCAACTAAAGATGACAACTGAGTTTTAGTCCACCACTCGGGTAATTCGTTGGGAATAAACCCACCTAAGTAACGGAAGTAAAGAAAAATAAAACAGACACACACGAAAACAATAAAAAAAGTAGACATAATTTCAATTGATAGATAAAAACAACAGACTAATAGTAAAAATTACAAATTATGAGACGAGTACACTCCTTAGTATTTTTTAATCCAAATTACAAATTATGAGACGAATACACTTCTTAGTATTTTTTAATCCACTAACATTTATCTATCTAATTTCAAAATTCTACATTAAAACTTCAAAATTAACTATCTCGCATCGTGAATCCTCAACTGTGAAAACACTTGGAATGCACATGTATCTGTAACTGTATCCGCACCCGCACCTGTATCCCCAAAATCATCCACGGTCACACCATCTTCATCGATTGTCATGCTATCAGAAGGTAACCGATGAACACCAGGCACTGGCAACACCCACGATACGTCCGTTGTGCTATCCTCATGAGGTTCTCTGTGCGTTGCAGTCTGTTGAAGTTTCAGTGCATATTCCAAGTCCCA
This sequence comes from Camellia granthamiana, assembly GCA_036172215.1. Lineage (NCBI taxonomy): Eukaryota > Viridiplantae > Streptophyta > Magnoliopsida > Ericales > Theaceae > Camellia > Camellia granthamiana. The sequence continues at coordinate 114,936,560 of CM069906.1, forward strand.
CAAAACATCAGCCATGCTCGGCCTCTCAACTCCGTACTCTTTCAAACACTTGTTCACAATTTCCCCAAACGTTCTCAGCGAATTGGGACTAATATTCCCTGCGATCAATGGATCAACGATTTTCCAGAGCTGTCCTTTTTTTTGACAAGACAAGCCCCATGCCGCCAAGTTCACTTGCTTCCAAGGAAGCTTGATGTTAATGGCCTGCCTTGCACATAGCACTTCTAGCAGAACCACGCCAAATGAGTACACATCGGATTTTTGAGTTAATTGGAAGAATTTGAAGTACTCGGGATCAAGATACCCAAAACTGCCCTTCACTTCTGTGCTGACATGGGTTTGATCGAGAGCTTCTAATCTCGATAAACCAAAATCAGCAACTTTAGCGACATAATCATCATCGAGCAAGATGTTTGTTGACTTCACATCGCGGTGAATTATGCCTCGGTCTCTATGAAGATAGTGTAGACCCTTGGCAGCCCCAATGCATATCTCAAGTCTTCGATTCCATGATAATTTTGACTCTGAAGATGTTTTATCCAAATCCTGATTTGAATTGTACAGATGACTCCTCAGAGTACCCTTTTCCATGAACTCATAAACAAGGATCATCTCGGATTCTTCATCACAGTACCCAATTAAGGAAACAAGATGGCGGTGACGAATTTTTGACAAGACCTTGATCTCTGTCTGGAATTCTGGAAGGCCCTGGCCGTGCCCTGGCTGACTTCTTTTGACAGCAACTTTTTCACCGCTCCGAAGAGTTCCTCTGTAAACTTTTCCAAACCCGCCCTCACCTATCATCAACTTGGAGTTGAAATTTTTAGTTGCGTACTGAATTTCAGAAAGAGATAACTTTAACCCGAGATTCAGATTGCAAACCGGAGAGGGAATAGTCTGCCAATCCGAATTCTCAACAGCTTTGGCTTTCCTGAATTTATATCTAACAACAAACACCGCAATAAATAAAAACACAAAAGCCACACCTCCAAGAACTGAACCAACTATAACAAAAACAAGATGTGTCTTTGACAGTTTTTTCAAATCAGGACTCAATCCCCCTATTATCTCCATGATCTCTAGCCCATTTAAAAAAGCTGTTTGATTATTTGAATCGAGCCGTGGGCCAATGCTGACATTTATAAATCCAAAATCATCGGAATCAACCACAAAATCTTTGTAAAACGGAGCTGCCAATTGGGGAATAACCTCATACGGATCAATTTTCTGACTGAACGTATCAAACACGTAGAGATTGAACCTGAAAATGTCATGGGACGAGCTTATTATGTCGCAAAAATGTACCCGAACGAGATGTGGAACATTCTTACTCACATTGAAATTCCATGTTATGTTGAAAAAATTGGATACCCTTTCAGGATCTATATTCATTTCTTTAGCAGTCTTATAAACAAGATCAGGAGCAATATAATCAGTAGCTCCTCCTTCCTGATAATTGGGCCTATTGCTATAGAAACTGCTGTTCTTCGCAGCGATGACTGAATATAGAAACCCATCATCTGGTACCCAATTCCTCCACAGTGTGTCATTTTCCGGTGAGAGTGCGCCACCTCCAACATTAATCCGATGAACCGGATGAAGAACGCGAGAGAGCAAGCCGTCGTAAGTACTGTTACTTCCAGAAGAAGAAACACGAATCGCGGAATTTACGATGAAATTGTCTGGGACGAGAAAAACTTCGAGTGCGTTTACAAAAGCAAACGATGAGTTTTCAGAAGGTTTGAAATCGATCGTGAATTTTCTTGTTTCGATGGTGAATAAGAATTCCTTGATTTCCGGTGAGTTTTTTAATGATGTGAAATTTGATAGCAGCGAAAACCCAGAAGCCGAAACGTTGAATTGAGCGTCGGAGAGATTGTTGAAAGCGTAGAAATGAAAGCGTACCGTGTAAGTGCCGATTTGGGAAATTTCGAGCTCGTATGAAGATGCGTTTTTGAAGATTCTAGCCGTCCGATATAATTCGATTGTTGTTGGTGAATTGGTGGTTGAGACGGCGCTGGTTTGGCCTCCGGCTGCGGAGGAGAAGGTGGAGTTGACGTCGCCGACGAAGTTTCGGCGGTTGAGTTTGGAGTTGGAGTCAGAGCCACAGTTGATGAAGTACTTGTCTGGAAGAGTGTAAGATGATGAGAGAAGTGAAAGAGATGAGAATTGGAGAAGATGGAAGAGGAGGAGATAGAGAGAGGAGAAAGTCTTGCGGGATTGTAGATTTTCCATGGAAATTTGTTTGAGAATTGTTTGTGATTAGAGAGTACTTTCTTTATCGATTGAATGAGGGCTGCTTATCATGTAAGGATGAAGTAAAACGATGAAACCATGAACATTAACGCTATTCGGTAAGATGATTAAAAGTTACCGTTTAATTTTTAATTTATTTTAGATCATATTATTTATTATATTTTTTATAGATTTTATTTTTAAAATATTAAAAATATTAAAAAATTAATTTTTAATCATCTTTTCAAAAGAATTCTAAATTATCTCTTTGTTCAGTTTTTAAAATTATTTATTTGTTTTTCATATATTTTTTAGATTTAGTGAATTGCAAAATGCAAAATGCACCCCAAAAAAAAAATATATATATGTATTGATTTATGGGAAAGACTACAATCATCTCTCTCAAAGGATGTGTATTATATATAAGACTATATTCGCATTCTGGATTTGGAGAATTTTTTTTTGGTGGGTGGTTTGGGAAATTCATTACAAAAGAGACAGAAATGAAAAAAAAAATAAATTAACTTATAATTTATTTATATCTTCTTTCTTTTTATTTTTAAATTTTTATTTAAATTCATAATTTAAACACAATTTATATGATCATACATAGCATAAAATAATTTTTAAAATTTTAAAATTGTGGTTAAAATAAATTTAGATAGATGATTCAAACGAACATAAGGCTAAGTTTGGGAAGACTAAGGCCAAGTTTGGCATATAGCCAAAAAGTCAAAAAGTCAAAAAGTTACTCAAAAAGTTAAAAAGTTAACACTATTCACCAAAAGTCAACAATTACGGCTGCACAACTCCCAAGTCAAATTTTTCCCTACAAATCAATTTTTACAATTTTTTATTACACATTTTTTCATAAAAAGTCAAAAAATTAACCCAAACATCCATATTTTCAACTTCCATTTTTTAGTCCAAAAAGACAAAAAGTGCACTTATTTAGGACACCCCAAACAACCCCTAAATAAATGTATTTTTTGACTTTTTATAAAATATGGGTTGGATTTGGGTTGAATTTGAAGTGATGTGTTAGAGAAGTGATGTGACTTAAATAAGATGATGTGACTTAAATAGGATAGTGACTTTTTGACTTTTTAAATTTTTTTAAGGATGCCAAATTTGGCCTAAATGTGAAATATAGAAACGGTTGGCACAGCTGGCTTCACGTGGACTTGACTTAAAGTCTTGAACTTGGTCCTAGTGAGATAATAATAGATGTAGGTAGTGTGATATTTGATAAGGATAGGTACGTCAACGGCAAAGTCTGTAGACTAGAAAATAGTTGGGCAAATTACCTACATCTTCCCTCAGGTTTTACAAAATTACAGATTTTTTTTTGAGATTTTAAAAATTGCATCATGTCTTATCGCAATTAATACCGTTAACATATTATAAATTGACTAAAATATATTTTTGACAAATAAGGACAAATTATCTACACTCCTTTAAAGTTTAACTAAATTAGAGATTCTCTCTTGAGATTTAGTTAAAATTATCATTTTTAAATAAGTTATGAAATACAAAATTAAAATGGAAAACACTTATCACACTACAAAAAAATTAAGGTTTTAGAGATCAAAATTTAGGGACAAAATTATTTTTAGGGGACCAAATATTTTTGTTGCTAAAAGTATCATTATTATATTTTTAGCAACGAAAATTGAACATTAGTGATTAATTATTATCTTTTTTGTATCAAATTTTTTGTCTAAAAAAATAAATCATTTTGAGATCAAATTATTTTCTCCCTAAAAGTCTATTTATTATTGATATTTTCGAAATTTTATCGCTAAAAGCCTTATTTTTGACTTTTCAAAGCGACTTTTTAGCGACTATCCTTACGACAATAGAAATTAGTTCATAAATGTTTTTTTCAACAAAAATTTCACTTTTAAAGATCAAAAAAATTGGTTTCTAAAACTCTTATATGTTGTAGTGTCAGATGGTGAAAATATCATAAAATTAAGGGTAAATTACACTTACACCCCCTGAGGTTTGGGTTTAATACATATCACCCCCTGACGTTGGGAAATTACACTAACCCCCATGTCATTGTAATTATTTAGACGGAATGAAGACATTGAACTCATGCACTCTCTCTTTTTTTGCTTTGCTTTACTTTTTCTTTTTCTTTTTTCCTTTTCTTAACTTTTTTTTAATGTAATTTCCTCTATTTTTTTATTAGGAGTTGTAATTTTTTATATAAGCAGAGGGATTTTTGAAATAAGACTATTAACCACAGGGGTGAGAATGTAATTTCTAAAACGTCGGGGGGTGAGTAGTAATTGGACCAAACCTCAAGGGATGTCAATGTAATTTATCCTAAAATTAATAAATAATTAAATAAGTTAAAAACACAAAAAATGGCTTGTCAAAAAATTCTTAGAATATGTTTGGTTTGATTTTTAAATTTTTAAAAAAATTTTTTTTTTAAAAAATTAAAAATTAATTTGGTCAAGAAATAAAAATTAAAAAATTATTATTATTTTTATATAATTTTATCTTTTGAGTGGTTAGAAATAATTTTTACAAATTAAATAAATATTTATTTTGATTAAATTACTTTTTATTTTTTTTAAAATTTTGAATTTTTTTTTTTCTAAACAACAAATCAAACATGGTTCCAAATTTTTTTTTTTTTTTCTTTTCCATCTAACATAATTCTTTTGTAAATTTTTTGATTTATCAAAGGAATTTCAGTAGGGGTAATATCATCAATCAATTTATATTTTGGTGATGTCAGCTAACTATTCTTAATATTTAGATAACGGTAGGAGTTAAATTGTTATGTGAATATAAACCTCAAGGACGGGATGTGATTTTTGAAATCTCATAAAAGAATCTGTAATTTAGTTAAATTTCAAGGGAGGTGTTGGTAATTTGCCTAAATAGTTTGAGATTTGTATTATGAAAATAAATTTATAGTGTGTGTTTAAAGTTTTTGTTGTGAGATCAAATTTAAGTGAATTTTAATTTTAGCAAGTAAAAAAAATATAAAATTTATTAATTAAGGGTTATGTAACATTACTCTTAATTTTATTCACTCACCAAGCAGGGAACAATACTAAAAGCAACCAACCCATAAATAATAATAATAATAATAATAATAAACATATTATGTTCACCAATATTATAAAGGGAGACTTATTTATAAATTCTTTTTCAAACACTTGTGGTAGGCTAAGTCCTGTGTAATTTCTTATAGAGTCTCAAGTCTTATTTAGATATGAATGTATTCTGCAAGATCCTACATAAACGTAACGTGACGTGACACTTACATAAACGTAACGTAACGTGACACCTACATAAGCGTAACGTAACGTAACGTGACGCTTATATAAACGTAATGTAACGTGACACCTACATAAACGTAACGTAACATGTCACGTTACGTTTCGCAAACTTAATGAGTTTTTATTTTTAAATTGAATGTGAAAATGTTGCTGGTTTATGTTGGTGTCACGTTACGTTTATGTAGGTGTCACGTTATGTTACGTTTATGTAGATATGATCTATGGTAACATTCAATTTCCTTGTTGCCATAAATTATAGGTGTCACGTTACGTTTATGTAGGTGTCACGTTACGTTACGTTTATGTAGATATGATCTATGGTAACATGCAATTTCCTGCATGTTACCATAGATCATAGGTGTCACATTATGTTTATGCAGATGTCACGTTACGTATATGTTGGAAAAATGGTTTTATATAGGCATAATTGTTAACCCAATTTGGGTGGACCCCAAACGTCTTTTGGGGTGGGTCCGAAGAGGTGTAGTGGTGAAGACAGAATGTCAAAACCATTTATGAGTGAATGGGAAGATGACGTCGTTTTCGGATGTAACATTAATTTTTTAGATAAAATTCTTTTGAATTTTTTCAATAAAAATTATTGTGAGAATTTAATTTAATTCTAAATTCAAATTTTGGGTCCTAAGTGGTTTCTTAAAATTTGTAATTGTGAGAATTTAATTTAATTCTAAATTCAAATTTTAGGTTCCTGAAAAGTTTCCTAAAGTTTGTACCTCATCATTTATTTATTTATTTAACTATTTCATTAGTTTAATATATATATATATATATTTGAAATAGTTTGAATAAATTAATAAAAGTTCCGTACAGCCTTTGTATTGAACCAACGGATCCTTTTCTTTGTTTGAATAAATTTATTCAAAAGTTGCAACAGGTTCCAACGGCTCTTTTCATTTGTTTGAAAGGTTTTGGTCAAAACATATATTCAAACTTATTTGACTAGCGTTGCACCTTTTCACATCTATTTGTGAAACCTGTTCGGGGCTAAGGAATTTTGTCTATATAAACTCCATAATTTCAGCAGTCTGGGTGATGATAGAAAACAGTCGAAATATTCCGGAAAATTAAGTCTCATAATTTGGTTCCTTTGCTGTCCATTTTTTACTAGTGTATTATATTTAGTTTTAGGAATAATTATTCAGAGAGTTAGAACACAGGTTTGGTTCGCCGAACAAATTGTTTGGAGTACTACTACAATTTGTGAAGATCATTGTATCCTGGGAGATAGACGCCACTCAACCGTAAGTACCGTAGCGGGGCGAATCTGTCTTAAGGACAGAGTGTCACACACTCGACTTGGTCTTATATTTTATTTCGGTTCAATAAATAAATCTGGTATGTTTTTTTTTTATTTATTTTGTTTGAATTATTTCAAGTTTTTTTTTATACACAGAAGATTGTTCCAACAATCTTAAGACAGATTCGAATTATTCTGTTTACAGAATTTTTCGTTTGTTTCCCTTTTTCATTCTTCGTAAATAATTTCAAAAGAAAATTATTTTCTGTGGATTTACAAAATAATATTCTGGTTGGAAAAACAAATAGTGATTATATGCTATTTGACAGATAGTAGTAATATACTGTCTCTTTTCTTTGACAACAACTAGTAGTACGATACTGGTGTCATTAACAATTCAGAATATATTTTTGTGAAATTTTTTCAGAAATTAATTTTGGGTTTTAGAAATTATTTTCTGAGTTTTCATTAATTAAAATTCTGTTTTCAGTATTTTAATTATTGGAGTGTAACAAGAGATTTTAATTTCTTGTGTGGAATTAATTTGGTTAAATAAAATTTTATTTTATTTCCAAGTTAATTGAAAAATAAAAGTTATAGTTTTTATTTCTTTTATTTTCTGTGTGGAATTAATTTGGTTGAATAAAATTTTATTTTATTTCCAAATTAATTGGAAAATAAAAGTTACATTCTTGTTTCTTTTATTTTTACAGAATTTAATTCTGTGAATTTGGATTAGTTTTCTGTGTGGAATTAATTTGGTTAAATAAAATTTTATTTTATTTTCAAATTAATTGGAAATAAAAGTCACATTTTTGTTTCTTTTATTTTAACAGATTTTATATCTGTAGTTTTGGTTTAATTTGTTTAAATAAAATTTTATTTTATTTTCAAATTAATTGGAAATAAAAGTTACAATTGTTGTTTCTTTTATTATTTACAGAATTTAAAATTCTGTGTTATTTGGTTTTAATTTCCTGTGTAGTATTAAATTCTAATTATAATTGTGGTTTATAATTTAGAATTTATGGCTACTGGAACTGATCTTTGCAAAGGCAAAGGAAGATCAAGTAAGAAGGTTGCTAAAGCCAAAATGACCGAAATGGACAAAATTTCCAATGGTGTAGATGTCATAAATCTTTCTGCAGTTGTTTCCGAGGCAAATCTTGTCGGAAATCCTAAAGAATGGTGGGTGGACACTGGTGCTACTCGCCATATCTGTGCTGATAAAAAGATGTTCACATCTTATTCTACAGTGGACAATGGTGAACAACTTTTTATGGGCAACTCCTCAACTTCCAAAGTTGAAGGAGGAGGAAAGATTGTTCTCAAGATGACATCAGGAAAGGAACTCACTCTCAACAATGTGCTGCATGTACCGGACATTCGCAAGAATTTAGTTTCCGGATCTTTGTTGAATAAGAATGGGTTTAGGCTAGTTTTTGAAAGTGACAAGTTTGTACTTACCAAAAACGGGATGTATGTAGGAAAAGGTTACATGTCTGATGGCCTTTTCAAGTTAAATGTAATGACTATTGTACCCTCAGTTATTAATTATACTACATCTTCTTCTTACTTGCTTGAGTCTTCAAATTTATGGCATGGTAGACTAGGACATGTTAATTATGGATCTATACGTAGATTAATTAATATGGAATGTTTACCTAAATTCAACATTGATTCAAATCATAAATGTGAAATTTGTGTTGAGGCAAAATTATCTAAAACTCCTTTTCATTCAATTGAAAGAAGTACGGAACCACTTGAATTAATTCATAGTGACATTTGTGATTTTAAATCAATTCAAACAAGAGGTGGGAAAAAGTATGTAATCACTTTTATAGATGACTATACTAGATATAGTTATATTTATTTAATTCGAACCAAGGATGAAGCTTTGGAAACTTTCATTCAATATAAGAATGAAGTTGAAAATCAACTTGGTAAGAAAATCAAGAAACTTAGAAGTGATAGAGGTGGTGAATATGAATCACCTTTTGGTGAATTTTGTAAAGAACATGGAATAATTCATCAAACCACCGCTCCTTACTCACCTCAGCAAAATGGAATTGCTGAAAGGAAAAATAGGACTTTAAAAGAAATGATGAATGCCATGTTAATTAGTTCTGGATTACCTCAGAACTTGTGGGGGGAAGCAATACTTTCTGCTAATTATATTTTAAATAAAATACCCCGAAAGAAAGTAAATCAAACACCTTATGAATTGTGGCATGGAAGAGTACCATCCTACAAATACTTAAAAGTGTGGGGGTGTTTGGCTAAAGTAGCTATTCCTAGTCCTAAAAAGACTAAGATAGGTCCTAAGACCATTGATTGCATTTTCATTGGTTATGCCAAGAATAGTAGTGCATATCGGTTTTTGATTCATAAATCAGAACATTCCGAAATGCATGTAAATACTATTATTGAGTCTCGGAATGCATCTTTCTTTGAACATGTATTTCCAAAGAAGACTGGGCAAGAGACTAGTACTAATAAAAGATCTTTTGATGCTATTACTAGTCAAGATCAAGAACATGATCAAGAACAAGAGTTTGATCATAATGAGGAAGAGGAACTTAGGCGTAGTAAACGTGCTAAAACCTCAAAATCTTTTGGTCCAGATTTTCTAACATATTTGTTAGAAAATGAGCCTTTAACTTTTAAAGAGGCTATGTCCAGTCCTGAAGCTCCTTTATGGAAAGAAGCTGTCAATAGTGAAGTTGAATCCATCTTGCAAAATCACACTTGGGAATTAGTGGACTTGCCACCAGGTTGTAAACCTCTTGGGTACAAGTGGATTTTCAAAAGAAAATTGAAAGCAGATGGATCAATCGACAAATACAAGGCAAGACTTGTAGTCAAAGGTTTTAGACAGAAAGAAGGTCTAGATTACTTTGACACATACTCACCGGTTACTAGAATAACATCCATTAGAATGCTAATTGCCATAGCATCTCTATACAATCTAGATATTCATCAAATGGATGTTAAAACCGCTTTCTTAAATGGTGAGTTAAATGAAGAAATTTACATGGAACAACCAGAAGGGTTTTCTGTTCTAGGGAAAGAAAAGAAAGTGTGTAAATTGGTTAAATCATTATATGGTTTAAAACAAGCGCCAAAGCAATGGCATGAGAAATTTGACAAGGCAATGATGTCAAATGGATTCAAAATTAATGAGTGTGACAAATGTGTTTATATTAAAAACATAGACAAAGGTTATGTCATGGTATGTCTTTATGTAGATGATATGCTCATCATAGGTAGTAATAATGACATGATTAAAACTACCAAGAAAATGTTGAATAAACATTTTGACATGAAGGACATGGGCATTGCTGATGTAATTCTTGGTATGAAAATTACCAGAACATCAGAAGGATATGCTTTGTCACAATCTCATTACATTGAGAAAATACTTGACAAATTCAGCAAAGATGATGATCATCTTGCTAGAACTCCTGTAGATGTTAATTTGTATCTTTCAAAGAATGTACAGGAAAGTATTTCTCAATTAGAGTATGCCCAAATTATTGGAAGCTTAATGTACTTGATGAACTGCACTCGCCCAGATATAGCTTATGCAGTAAGTAAATTAAGTAGATATACGAGTAATCCGGGAGTAGAACACTGGAAAGCAATTATAAGGGTTCTTAGATATCTCCGATTTACTCGTAACATTGGGCTTAACTATACTAGATATCCAGCAGTACTTGAAGGATACTGTGATGCAAATTGGATATCAGATACTAGAGACTCGAAGTCCACCAGTGGGTATGTCTTTACTCTTGGTGGGGCGGCTGTATCTTGGAAATCTTCCAAACAGACTTGCATTGCTAGGTCTACTATGGAATCAGAATTCATAGCCTTAGACAAAGCAGGGGAAGAGGCAGAATGGCTTCGCCACTTCCTTGAAGATATTCCAATTTGGCCAAAACCGGTGCCTGCTATATGCATACATTGCGATAGTCAATCAGCTATAGGTAGAGCACAGAGTCATATGTATAACGGTAAGTCACGACACATTCGTCGTCGACATAACACCGTAAGACAACTACTCTCTAATGGAATTATTTCCATAGAATATGTTAAGTCAAAAGACAACATAGCGGATCCACTAACCAAAGGGTTAGCAAGAGAGTTAGTTGAGCATTCATCGAGGGGAATGGGATTAAAGCCTATTAAATAAGAGTTACCACAACGGCAACCCAACCTAGTTGACTGGAGATCCCAAGATCTAGGTTCAAAGGGACAACCGAGTTGTGATTGACTCAGAATGATCACTGGGGAGTCTAACTCCTACCCATTTCTATGATGAAATAGTGATGTCTGCAGCGTTTTAGGTTAATTAAAACTTTTAATGATTTTTATATCTAGGTAAACCTAGTGGAGTATGGCAGGATACTCTTCATAAGAATCACCTATGTGAGTGTGAACTGGGCCGGTTCTGTGAGATTTGTGAAAGGCTACAATTCTCTAGAACACTCATGAAGACCAGGTTGTTCAGGGCCAAAATGAACACAATAGTGAGAACTAAACTGTGTCTGGGAATATACTGTGTGAGTTCTATTGTCTTGGTTTACACAAACGGCTGAACAGTTCAAGACATCGTGTTCACTGGTTAGCTAGTAAATCCGATAGTGTCTCACAAGGGAAGGTTCAAAGCCAAAAGCTACCTATCCTTTGCAGAATATTTCCAATTTCTAAACTCTCTGATTAGATCATATTGTTGCATTTTCTCTCCGTCAAATTCCATTCATGTGGGGGATTGTTGGAAAAATGGTTTTATATAGGCATAATTGTTAACCCAATTTGGGTGGACCCCAAACGTCTTTTGGGGTGGGTCCGAAGAGGTGTAGTGGTGAAGACAGAATGTCAAAACCATTTATGAGTGAATGGGAAGATGACGTCGTTTTCGGATGTAACATTAATTTTTTAGATAAAATTCTTTTGAATTTTTTCAATAAAAATTATTGTGAGAATTTAATTTAATTCTAAATTCAAATTTTGGGTCCTAAGTGGTTTCTTAAAATTTGTAATTGTGAGAATTTAATTTAATTCTAAATTCAAATTTTAGGTTCCTGAAAAGTTTCCTAAAGTTTGTACCTCATCATTTATTTATTTATTTAACTATTTCATTAGTTTAATATATATATATATATATTTGAAATAGTTTGAATAAATTAATAAAAGTTCCGTACAGCCTTTGTATTGAACCAACGGATCCTTTTCTTTGTTTGAATAAATTTATTCAAAAGTTGCAACAGGTTCCAACGGCTCTTTTCATTTGTTTGAAAGGTTTTGGTCAAAACATATATTCAAACTTATTTGACTAGCGTTGCACCTTTTCACATCTATTTGTGAAACCTGTTCGGGGCTAAGGAATTTTGTCTATATAAACTCCATAATTTCAGCAGTCTGGGTGATGATAGAAAACAGTCGAAATATTCCGGAAAATTAAGTCTCATAATTTGGTTCCTTTGCTGTCCATTTTTTACTAGTGTATTATATTTAGTTTTAGGAATAATTATTCAGAGAGTTAGAACACAGGTTTGGTTCGCCGAACAAATTGTTTGGAGTACTACTACAATTTGTGAAGATCATTGTATCCTGGGAGATAGACGCCACTCAACCGTAAGTACCGTAGCGGGGCGAATCTGTCTTAAGGACAGAGTGTCACACACTCGACTTGGTCTTATATTTTATTTCGGTTCAATAAATAAATCTGGTATGTTTTTTTTTTATTTATTTTGTTTGAATTATTTCAAGTTTTTTTTTATACACAGAAGATTGTTCCAACAGTATATGTGTCACGTTACGTTTATGTAGGTGTCACGTTACGTTACGTTTATATAGATATGATCTATGGTAATATTCAATTTCCTATATATGGTTTTACTATTATTTATAATATTAACAACTAATATTGAAGGTAAATGTGTCAACAAACTTCCCACAGGACTTATGGGATATAAATTTTTTAGTAAGACCATATGTAAAATAAATCTTCCTAATAGAATTTATAAATAATTTTCCCTACTATAAATGGGAAACAAAATCAAACTCCATTCGGGAGGCCTAGGAAGTTCAATTATTTTTTGAACAGTTTATTTTATTTTGTTTTCTTTTGTTTTTTTCTTTTTAAAATATTTGTAAAAAAAAATTCACTTTTACACCCTATTAGACTAGACCAATCAAAAATTGCTCCATCCATGGTGCGCATTATTTTCTCTCTTCATTCAAATCATTGTTGTGTACTAATAATAATAATGAGAAGAATCAATCATAAATTAAAAAAATACGATATAATTTATGTAATTAATATATATAAGATTCTTCACATTTACAGTTTATATTAATTTTATTATACTCAAAAAAGATAGTAGTATAATGTGACCACTGTTTTATATCAGATCACCTCTTTACTTTTTTATATGTTCTTTCAAAAAGTCAAAAAAAATTAAAAAGTCAATTTTTAACTAACTTCTCAAAGCAACCCTGTGTAGACAACAATGAGTAGAGTTTTGGATTAGACTGTCTAGTTGAGCCTGCTATAAGTCTTACTTTGATAATCTAATTTGATCGTAAATTGTACATGAAAAGAGAAAAATAAAGAGATTTGTTTTTTTAATTATTTCGTTTCATCTTTCTGTTTGGTATTAATCCAAATGGATATAATGTTACAAATCAAATTTCACGGAGGCACTATTTTCACTTTAGCCCAATCATACGAAGATAAAATGAAATTTACTTCTTATGATTTTATAATGTCTAGCTTGTTATACTTGAGAGTACAGACAAATCAATAATAATGATAGAATATGTAATGTCCTTTTTAATAAACCACCTAAAATGTTGAAGAAGTTAGACACTCAAGTGGACAAAGATTACGTGATCAATCGAACACGGTGTTTTCAAATTACATTACTTTCACACTATTAATTCTGAAACCCTCTAATTATTCCCAACAAGACTATTTTTAATATCGCACATGTCATCCGATTATTGTACAATTAGAGGATTCAATGTACCTCGCAACACAATCTTATTGGTCAATGCATGGGCCATTCACAAAGAGACCCTCAAGCTTGGGATGGCCTTGCAAGCTTTTAATCCGAGAGATTTGAAGGTTGAGAAGAGGATGGACACACATTGTGGCTGTTTGGGATTGAAATGAGGGCTTGCCTGGGGATTGGACTGGCCCAACATGGTGGTTTGGGCTTGGCCTCATTGATTCCATGCTCAAGTGGGAGAGGATGAGTGAGAATATAATTCATCTTAGAATTATCATAGAGAAGGAAAAGGACTAACCATGTTTAAACTTGAGCAATTAAATGTTGTGTAAAGCATGCGATATCATGAACAAGATTTTTTCTGAAGCTCCAAACGATGGCTGACTAATTTTGTGAAATATTTTTGTAAGTTCTCAATTGATTTAGCACCTTAACTATATAGTACATTGTATAATAGATATATATTTGCTACATCTATTTTTCTTCTGCTATGAATTTTGTGGTATTATTGTAGTCTTTATTATTTTATTTTGAGAGGGAGATTTATAATATAGCTTTGGGCCGTGGTAGAAGCCGGACAAGATAGGGCCGAGCATGTTTGGGCCGAGCTGACTGGGGCTTCCCTAAAGTTGGTCTTGCTCAGTCAAGGCCCATGCCTGAGGTCCAGGTCCCATGTTTGGACCGAGCTTACTTGGCTGAGATGATCGCCTGCCAACCCGAGTTCCATGGTTCGCACATGTAGCTCGGCGGGAAAGGCCTTCTGTTCACCGGTTAGACCTATTTTGAACTTGGCTCAGCCGGAATGTTACTGAGCTCGGCTGTTATGGAGCTTGGCATGTGGAGCATACGGACTCGTTACGCAGCACGGTCGTGGAAGGCCGAGGTAATGCCGCTGGGCTGTCGAGTTCCTGCTAATGTTGTCTGTCGGTTTGGTTAGGTGGTGTTCGCTGGATTTGTGCTGACATATGGGAGAACAGCTCCACGAGTCAAGAGACTAATGGGTGCAGAGTTGAGCGCAGAAAGAATATAAGCATGACTGTGCCTCCATGCTGGGGATGGAACATCATTTGATGAGAAACACTTATTGTGCTATATCTCTCTCTTCCTCTCTCTCCTTGAGTGTGTGCTAACTTGACCGTCGGAGGGGTTATCCGGCAACATACCGCCGGGCAGCTCACCGCCGTTGTGCTCGCAGGATGATCGGATAGACAAGGAGCTTGGACGAAAGGAGTACGGACAGCGACGAACATTTCCTCCTCGCACAATTGGCGCCGTCTGTGGGAGGGTTCAACAGACAAAACCTTGTCTTCCAAGCTCATCTGATAGCTTTCAATGGTGAACAACGACGAAATACCGCTGTTTGCCGTTGACGGTGTTACCCTGGAATCAGCCAGACAGAGAGACGGACTCCCCGCCGTTCAGAACATGGCGGACCTGGAGACTTCCCCAGGAGGACATTTAAGAGATGCGCGAGATAAGCGCGCTAGAAGTTTTGGTCATTCATGGAGCCCAGACGGACACCAACGGCGAAGAGAATCGCACGCTAGACGTTTGGAGCACAAGTTAAGGGACAAAGACACTGTCATCCAGAGAATGGTGGCAGAGATAAAGGCTCTCAAACGCCAGGTCAAGGGGAAGGGTGTTGCTGGAGTGGGAGACCACAGTGAGCGCACCCAACCTCGCCGTTCAGGCAGCCAGAACCAGCGGTACACTCCCTCAATTTCTATCATCAGAAGCTATAAGGGTAGAGACCTAGACACGCCTGCAGAGAAGTCTAGCGCGCAAGATATTACCTACCGTCCCTCACGTCCGGCGACCACTTTGGGATATTCTTACTTCGTCCGTTCCGAGGACTTAAGGGATGTCCTGAAGGAGCGAACTCGCCGACGCGAGGCTGAAAGGGTGCCGGCGCTCCAGCGGCTATCTTACGGGGGTCACGCCAGCGAGGAGGTCATAATGCCACCACCCCGCCTAGCCGTGCCTGTCCCTCTAGACACCGATTTGGTGATGATGAACGCCACCTCCTTCTCCCTTAAGATAGAAATCACATCGCTTCCGGCGGGCTTTCACCAGCCCAAGTTTACGCTTTATGACGGAAAGACTGATCCATACATGCATGTAAACCACTTCCGGCAGGTTATGGCCGGAAATAGGCGCAATGACACTCTTATGTGCCTTATCTTCCCGTCAAGTTTGGGCAAATTAGGCTTGAAATGGTTTGAGAGGCTGCCAAAGGAAAGCATCGAAAGGTGGCAGTAGTTGGTGGAAGCATTCGTGACTCGTTTCAAAACCAATACCAAAACACCAAAGGAAGTGGACCACCTTCTCAGTGTCAAGATGGAGTCGAGTGACACTCTCAAGGTATACAACTCTAGGTACTGGGAAACCTTTAACGGGATTCTAGATTGCCCGATCAACCTGGCGATCACCCAATATAAGCGCGGTTTCCTGGTTGGACATAGGCTGCGGGACTCGCTTACCATGAACCAGCCGACATCCATGGGGCAACTAATGCAGCGCATCAATGAGCACATCCGAGTAGAGGATGATGCGGCGGCTTCCACCGCGAAGACAACTCTGGTGGTAACAGACAAGAGGTCGGCTGGCAAGGTACACGCGGTCGGACAGGAGCCTAACCGTCCAAATGATCGCGCCAGGGAATCTGGCCGTGGACTAAATCATCGAAACCGGGGTAGGGGTCATCGAAATGACCGAGCAGAATACCCCCGCGATGACGCAGCTGATGCTAACAGAAGGTTGAACACTCGGACGGGCATCACCACAGTCTTTAAGATTCCAATCTATCGTATACTTAGTGAAATCCGTGACGAGGATTACGTCCGGTTTCCTACTAAGTTAGGCGATACGCAAAAGGGCTTCAATCCGCGGTACCGCTGTACGTATCATCGGGAGCGAGGACACCGGACAGAGGATTGTTTACCTTTGAAGCAACACTTGGAGGAGCTAGTCGTCGCCGGTCACTTAGACCTTTACATTGATGGGGGCGTCAAAGTCGCGCATCCTGCCCTGGCTGATTCGAATGGTTTGGATGACTTAGAAGCGCCCCCTCAAGGAGTGGTCAATGTGATCCACGGCATAGTGGAGCTGGCGCGTGTGTGCGAGCTCCGAGGAATGATTAAAAAAGCGGAACATATGAGGGAAGTTTTGTCAGTCCAGCCCGCGGTCAAAAAGGGCAAGACCGAGGAGAAAGACGTGATTAGTTTCTCCACAAGGGACCTAGAGCGCATTCAAGCGCCACACAACGACGCCCTAGTGGTCACCCTTCGCGTCAGAGAGTTCGATGTCAAGCGCATCTTGATTGACCAGGGAAGCTCGGTTGAGAGTATGTATTATGATGCGTTCAAGCAACTCAAACTCCGAGATACAGACTTGGCTCTAGCAATTTCGCCACTGGTTGGTTTCAACTTGCAACCGGAGTGGCCTATGGGAAAGATAATTTTACCGGTCAAAGCTGGATCCGTGGTCAAGCAGGTAGAGTTCTGGGTATTGAAGGTGCCGTCTACGTACAATCTGATCCTCGGTAGGGGATGGCTTCACGCGATTTAGGCTGTCGCGTCGACCTACCACTAGGTTATGAGATTTCCCTCGACTATGGGGGAAATTGAATAAATTTGGGGCAATCAAGTCATGTTGAAGCAATGCTTCGTGGCAGTGAACGGGAGCCGGGCTGCCAAAGGCTTCGTCCAAATGATTGTAGGACCGGAAGGCTAGGGAGTCCTTGAAGATGTGGGCGCCAAGGCTGAGGACAAGGCTGTTGAAGAGTTGGTGGAAATGCAGATCGACACCGAAAGTCCAAACAAATTCTGTTTGCTAAGATCAAGCCTTACCGCCCAAGAAAGAACCGAGATGGTAGATTTCTTGATGGCGAATATCGAAGTCTTCGCCTGGACGCTATACGACATGCCCGGCGTTGACTCAAGCTCAACTCAATGTCTTCCCGGATGTACGCCCTGTCATTCAAAGAACAAGGAGATCGGTTCTTCATCATGCCGAGGTAGTTGCGGAAGAGGTAAGGAACTTGCTTGAAGCGCGGGCTATTCAGGAAGTGCACTACCCTCGGTGGATTTCAAACACGGTCGTAGTACCCAAGAAGAATGGGAAGTGGTGAGTTTGCGTTGACTACAAGACCGCCAACCGAGCTTGCCCTAAAGACAGTTTTCCTCTGCCTAAAATAGACCAGTTGGTGGATCTAACGGCTGGACATAACAGGCTCAGTTTCTCGAATGCCTACCGCGGTTATCATCAGATTACCATGCATGGCCCCGACCATGAGATAAGCTCTTTCACTACTCCAAGGGGACTCTTCTGCTATCGAGTCATGCCTTTTGGTTTGAAGAACGGCGGGGCAACTTTCCAAAGGATGGTGACCAAAATGTTCGCTTCTCTGCTAGGCCGAATGATAGAGGCTTATATCGATGACATGGTTGTCAAAAGCAGGCAATAGGTAGACCACTTGTCCAACCTAGTCGAGATGTTCGCCATTCTCAAACAGCACAAGCTACGCCTGAATACGTCTAAATTTGCCTTCGGCGTGGGATCTGGGAAATTCCTAGGCTTCCTAGTCACAAACCGAGGCATCGAGGCGAACCCCACACAAATCAAAGCCATTCAAGAATTGAAGCAGCCCAACTCGACGAAGGACGTGCAGCATCTGGCCGGAATGGCCGCCGCACTTAACCGATTCATAAGCCGGTCATCAGATCGCTGCCGCCCTTTCTTTCGAGCCCTGAAATCCAAGTTTTCATGGGACGAGGAATGTGACAGGGCTTTGACCGAGCTCAAGGCGTATCTGTCTTCTGCTCTATTATTGGTGACACCCAAGCCCGGCGAAGAACTCTTCCTTTACCTGGCCGTTTCTCAGCATGCAGTTAGTGTAGTGCTTGTCTGGTCAGAAGGTATCCAACATTTCCCCATCTTCTACGTGAGCAAAACCTTGCTACTGGCAGAGTCGAGATACTTGCCGCTGGAAAAACTTGCTTTGGCGTTGATGATGGCCTCGAGGAAATTGGTCCACTATTTTCATGCTCACATAATCATCGTGTTGACCGAGTTCCCCCTCAAGGCCTTGTTCGAGCGGACGGATTTCTCCGGTCGAATCCTCAAGTGGGCGGTCGAATTGGGACAATTCGACGTCAAGTTCCAACCTTGAACTGCCATAAAAGCACAGACATTGGCCGATTTTGTTGCTGAATTCTCGCCTAGAATTCATCTAGAATGTCCTGTAGATCTGGCCACGGTAGCCGATGAGGCGAACGCAAGCTCAATAGGAATTACACAGCAGGGCGATGTTGGCGACGCGGAACTTGCGCGCCCCGCCATAGGACCTCTAATCGGCACAGTACTGCAGCCCGGCGATGTGACGCCAAACTTAGGCATAACAGACCAACCTGTTGGGTCCGATGCCGCATCACCGATGGGGGATGAAATGGAACCGAACAGTAGTGAACCAGAAACCGAACAGCTGAGCGACCGTGATCCCATCAACCTTTAAGCCTCCCAGGATCCCCCAGAGTGTTGGAAGCTCTTTGTCGGTGAAATGTGGAAACTTTTTGTAGATAGAGCCTCAAATCATCATGGTACCGGGCTCAGCATAGTTTTGATCTCGCCAGATGGTCTGACCATCGAGCACTCCATCACCCTCAAATTCCCTGCGTCAACCAACGAGGCTGAGTACGAGGCGCTATTAGTCGGGCTCAAAAGCGCGCTTCAGTTGTGCGCATCCGAGCTAATGGTTTACAGTGACTCCCAACTTGTTGCCAACCAAGTGTTCGGGGTCTACGAAGCCAAAGACGATAGAATGGCCAATGTACGGGAAAGAAATACACCTTCTCGTATAATCCTGTTGATCAAGTCTGCGCTCCTCCGTACGACGTCGTTCCACTACCTGAAAACACAAACGTGAGCTAGCCGGCGGGTGTGTGCCGGAAACCTCTCCGATGCCTGAGTCTGTCAACAAGACAAATAGGCAAAAGCTCTATGTATTCAGGGAGCAAAGTTGCATTACCTCTCCAAAGGTGATATTGGTGAGCTTTTATAGGTTTCGTGTGACACAATCCTAGTAGGACTCTTACTCCTCCACGTAGAGTCCTCCTAGGATTCATACTGTTGAAAGATAACGCTTATCCTTCAACACCCCCCTCACTGCTTAAACCAAGTGAGATGGTTTTTCCTATGGCCGGACTTCCATATGACCGAAGTAACTGTTAGTTCGGCCCTTACTTTTATTTCCCTTACCTCGGTTCTCCCATGCTAAAACCGAGTTATCCATAAGAGAGTTGAGCCGAAGTATCTTCAGACCCAAGTCCTTGAGAGGACTTAGCATACCTCAGCTTCTTATGTACAACATGTGGTGTGGTTAGACCGGGCTAACATGTCACGACCGATCTAACCATTACCCCGGCCTTCATTTCTTTTCTTCTACCTCGGCTTCACATGCAAGGCCGAGCTATCATTGATCTAGTGGTAATTGTTTAAGAAGTCAAGTAAAGGATCAATCTATTTGCAAAAGAAGGACTTAGTAATGAAAGAATATGTGAAATAAGAACCCGGTTTATTTAAATGAGAAAGAATAAATGAAGTAGAACTTCGGACTATAAAGACTAAAGACTAGAAGGGACAAGTTTAATCAAGGGAGTAATATTGTATTTCAATGTGTATATGTTATGTGCTTGTGTAGGTCACGCGCCATTGTCTGCCTGATTTTCCCGATATGTCCAGTTTGTCTGATTTGCTTCTGCAGCCCACTGTGAGTAATAACTTTGTAAAGTTATGTTCAATGTTATGTATTTTCAGTATACTATGATACGAAATGATTGGTTCTTGAAAAGCGATGATATGTTGGAAATGAATGAATGAATGTCCAGTTTTCTGAAAAGTAATTGTGGCACCCTTAGTATCTGGCCCTTACCCGGGGGAAATAATACCGTGGATCTGGCCCTTACCCGGGGGAAATAATACCGTGGATCTGGCCCTTGCCCGGGGGAAACAATACCGTGGTTATCTGTATCTGGCCCTTGCCTGGGGGAAATAATACCATGGCTACTTGCGCGCAAGATATGGACCTTTATGGTTGTTGGTACCAACTCTGTCTGTGGTCTCTGGACCTATCTGATCTGTTAGCTAATGGGTGTACCACATATGAGCTTATGCAAAATCTGAATATGATTATGACTATGAGCATGTATCTGAATCTATTTCTGATTGGAAATCTGAATATGCATAAGACTCTATTTCTGATAAGATTGTGTTTCTGATATAAACTCTGATTTCTAACTCTGTGATGGACATTATTCATTAAACCCTTTACTCTGTTATTATTCACTGGGCTTTAGCTTACTGTATTATTTATGTATGTAGGTGATCAGGCGCGTGACCAGGCTTAGAGGCATCTGTCTAGAATCTGTCCTGTCAGCCAACCTATGTGCCTCCCGTGGAGGTTCCGGATATGCTAAGTGTTGTCGTTATGTAATGTAAAGTTTAAGTTCAGTTATGTTTTCTTTCTTGGTTCTTCAAGTCATGTGTATATATGTAAATAAAAAGTTTAAAATTTTTCTGTCTCATATAAGTCTACACAGCTCAATGGACGTTGTATATTCTTATTTGCTTCCGCTAGCCCCTAATATTTTGTTAATCTGTTCAGAGGCCGTAGGTAATCCTCGGATTACTGGCCGGTTACGGTGCCAAACCTATAGGGGCGGGTTTGGGTCGTGACAAGAGTTGAGCCGAACTATCTTCAGACCCAAGTCCTTGAGAGGACTTAGCATACCTCAGCTTCTCATGTACAACATGTGGTGTGGTTAGACCGGGCTAACATGTCACGACCGATCTAACCATTACCCCGGCCTTTATTTCTTTTCTTCGACCTCGGCTTCACATGCAAGGCCGAGCTATCCATAGAAGGACCAGGCCGAGCTAATCTTCAATCAAGTCTTAGAACGGACTCCATACCTCAGTTCTGAACAGCACGACCGAGCTAACCCTCCAATAACGGAGACCGAACTAAACCCACTTACTTCCTCCGGTGGCAAAATTTACTTCGGACCGAACTACCACTTGTCCGCGGCCCATCTTCTAAGTTTTCTTAACACGGTCCATAGTGCGGCCCAAAAACTAGCTCGGCCCAATTTATCTGTATAAATTACCCTCTCAATTGCCCCTTAATTCCATCTGCAAAGCATGATAGGGATTACCTGCCTATAAGCCGAGCTATAGTTTTAACCTCTCCAGCCGAGCTAAAAAAAAACCCATTAGCCACTCCAGCCGAGCTAAAACACTTGCTTTTCCAGCCGAGCTACACTCAAGCCGAGCTGCACACGCCCGGTCAAAACGTCTTTTCGATTGCAGCAACTGAAACGCTTCCCTTGCCAGTGACACGTGGCAGCCTCTAATTGGCTCTTCACAGCTGTTACACCGCCCTCGTACTTCACACTTTTGAACAGTTTCCGTGGAGCTTAGGCGAAGTACCAGGGAGGCCGTGGCGGAGGCCGAAGCAAAAACGGCCGAGCTTGAAGAGGCCAAAAACTAATTGGCCGAGCTGCGATCTGAAAACGATCGGCTGACCGAGCTTGCTAATTCGGTTGAGGCCGAGAAGCAGAAGGTTGCCAACGAGGCAAAAGACAAATACCTGCGCCTTTTGGCTAAGATGGAAAAGAAAAAAGACACCGAGATAGCCCAATTGAAGAAGGGCATCAAGCAAGCCGAAAAACAGGGCTTTAAGAAGGCCGAAGACGCATACACCCTCCAGTGCAACGCAGCCAAGGATTTATTCTTCAAATGTGGCTGGAGGAGTACGGTGGAAAAGCTTGGTTGTACGCCCGACACCGATGTCTACAATCCTCCACCGTACATCATTCCGGCTTCGCTTTCGCAATACGCTGCCGATCTCCAAAGGCAATTTGTTGAGGGGTCCGGTGATGATGAAGATGATGATGATGAGGATGAGGAGCCGACTCTCACCCCGGTCGTCAATGAACAACAGCAAAGTAGTCAAACAGTTCGGTTGGAGCCAGTCATTGAAGACCTAACGGATGAGCTGCAACCAGCTGAGACCGAGGTTCAAGTTGAGACCGAGCTCCCAGATCAAACCGTGCTCCCAACCGACACCAGACTCCGGATAGATGCTGATGCAGAATTTGATGCTGAAATTGATGAACTTCTCCGTTGATTTTGTTTCCTTTCTTTTCTTTTGTTTGAAACTTGTAACCGGGCTGCGGCCCCTCAATTGTACTGCCTTTTGTACTTTTAATGAAAAAAATCTTCTTCTGTGCTCCAACTCTTATTTCGGTTTTATTACCTGTTTGATCATGCTTGCATTTGTAATGAATTTTCCACGAACTCATTTGCTGTACTGTGATCTCGGTTTAAGCTATCTAACTTACTAGCCAACCACTCTTCAGCCGATATAGCTACTTCGGCTGAAGAGTATCCAGTGTTGGTTTAATCCAGCCAACCACTTCTTCAGCCGATATAACTACTTCGGCTGAAGAGTACAAAGAGTTGGTTTAATCCAGCCAACCACTCTTCGGCCATACACTTACTTCAGCTGAAGAGTAAAAATAGTTGGTTTATTCCAGCGAACCACTCTTCAGCCATACACTTACTTCGGTTGAAGAGTACAAAGAGTTGGTTTAATCTAGCCAACCACTCTTCAGCCATACACTTACTTCGGCTGAAGAGTAAAAATAGTTGGTTTATTCCACCCAACCACTCTTCAGCCATAAACTTACCTCGGCTGAAGAGTAACAAAAGTTGGTTTAATCCAGCCAACCACTCTTCAGCCATAAACTTACTTCGGCTGAAGAGTACAAAAAGTTAGTTTGATCCAGCCAACCAGTCTTCAGCCATACACTTACTTCGGCTGAAGAGTACAAAGAGTTGGTTTAATCCAGCCAACCACTCTTCAGCCATACACTTACTTCGGCTGAAGAGTACAAAGAGTTGGTTTAATCCAGCCAACCTCTAAGTTGGTTTTTCCAGCCAACTTAGAATAAAGTGTTTGGTTATTCCGACCAAACGTCCTGCAGCCTGGATCCTTATCCTGGGCTTAGGAAGGTTCATAGTTGGTTATTCCGGCCAACTATGTTTACAATGCTCCCAACTCACTAAAGCTACTAGCTATTGAAAACAAGTATGCTAAAAAAGAATCGATTTGTTTTATTGAGAAAGTAAAAAATTACACATACTTAAAAGAAAAAAAGCTAGAAATAAAACAGCTTGAGATTTGCAGTGTTCCATGGCCTGGGAATTGCTTTGCCGTCCTCATCTTCCAAGTGGTATGCCCCTTTGCCTGCTAAACCGACCACTTTGTAAGGTCCTTCCCAATTTGGCCCCAACTTGCCATCTCCTGGAATCAGGGTGTTTCCCATTACTTTGCGAAGTACCCAATCGCCGATCTTGAACTGTCTTGGATGCACTGTTTTGTTATACTTTCTAGACAACTCTTGTTGGTAGGAGGCGATGTGAACCAATGCTCTGTCTCTTCTTTCTTCCGCAAGGTCAAGCTCTAATGCTATGGCCTCGCCATTTAAGTCTGGATCAAAGTTTTCGCTCCGAATTGTGGGGAGGCCAACTTCTAATGGGATGACTACTTCCATGCCATAAGCTAAGGAGAATGGTGTTTCTCCTGTTGATCGACGAGGCGTGGTGCGGTAAGCCCATAAAACATGAGGGAGCTCTTCTGCCTACTTTCCTTTGGCTTTCTCTAACCTTTTCTTCAATCCATCCAAGACGACTTTATTTGATGCTTCTGCCTGACCATTTGCTTGGGGATATGCCGGTGTAGAATTGTAGAATTCTATCTTGTGCTCTTCACAAAAGCCTCTGAAAATTCTGCCGTCGAACTGAGTGCCGTTGTCTGAGATCAGTGCTTTTGGTATGCCAAAGCGAGTGATGATGTTCTGCCAAACAAACTTCTTCACATCTTTTTCCTTGATTGATGCCAAGGCTTCTGCTTCCACCCACTTTGTGAAGTAGTTGGTTGCGGCGAGAAAGAACTTCCTGTTGCCTGGTGCTGTTGGAAGTGGACCTACTATGTCTAATCCCCACATTGCGAAGGGCCATGGGCTAGTTAGAGGTAGAAGTTCTCTGGCAGGTTGGTGTATTTGGTGTGCGAACTTTTGACACTTTTCGCACTTTTTAACATACTTCTCTGAATCCGCTTGCATGTATGGCCACCAATATCCTTGTGAAATCGCTCTATATGCCAATGATCTTCCTCCTTGATGGCTGCCACATACACCCTCATGTATTTCAAACAGGAATGCTTCCACTTTGCTGGGGTGAACACACTTTAAGTAAGGTCCTGAGAACGACTTTTTGTATAATGCTAAGGATGGAGAAAGCCAAAATCGCTGCGACTTTGCTCTTATTCTGTTGGCTTCTTTCTTCTCTTCTGGTAAGGTGCCGTCCTTCAGGAACAGTATGATGGGATCCATCCAAGAAGGGCCTAACTCAGCACAACATACCTCTTCTGTTTCTGGGTCTTTAATGCTTGGTCTAGGCAGGTAGTCGATTAGTAGTGGGTGAGGAGTGGAGGTGTCTGCCATTGAGGCGAAGCCTGCGAGTTCGTCTGCTCTGCTGTTTTCCTCTCTGCCGATCTGTTCTATCCTCACCACTTCAAACTTCTTTATCTCTGTTCTGACCAATTCTTGGTACTTGGCCATTCTATCATCCTTTGCCTCGTAGTCGCCAGATATTTGGTTTACCACCAGCTGTGAGTCGCTGTAAACCATTAGCTCGGTGACCTTCATGTAGAATGCTGACTTGAGGCCTGCCAGGAGCGCTTCATACTCTGCTTCGTTGTTTGATGCTGGGAAGCCAAGGTTGATTGCCTGCTCCACTACTAGGCCGTCTGGAGAGATGAGGACTATGCCAAGTCCTGCTCCATGCCGGTTGGATGCTCCATCCACGAAGAGCTTCCACATCTCACCAACGAACAACTTCCAGCAAGTGGAGGAATCAGATGATGCCTTGGGATCTTCCATGTTGCTGGTGTCTTCTACAAGGTCCATGCTTGCTGTCTGCCCCTGGCTTTCTGGTTGTACCAAGTCTTGTTTTGTTAGTGAGTTTTGACTTGGTGTAGCATGGTCTGCTTCTTCTTTCCTTGCCTCGCTTTGGTCTGCCTTGGCGTCTGGCTGAGTATCCTGTGCTAGGGGTTGCGTTATTCCGGCGTCAACTTCTATCCCTAGTTCGGCCGTTTCAGTCAGGTCGACTGGGCAGATGTGATGACTTCCTGGTGTGAATTCTGCGACAAAATCTGCTAGTGCTTGAGCTTTTATTGCGGTCTTAGGTTGGAACTTGATGTCGTATTGTCCCAACTCTACTGCCCACTTCAGAATTCGCCCAGAGAAGTTTGCTCTTTCAAATAAAGCCTTTAATGGGAAGGCTGTGAGAACAACTATGGTGTGGGCGTGAAAGTAATGTGATAACTTCCTTGAGGCCATCATCAAGGCCAATGCCAGTTTCTCCAGTGGCAAGTACCTCGTTTCGGCACCCAGTAATGTCTTGCTGACATAGTAGATGGGAAGATGTTGGACTCCTTCTGCGCAGACCAACACCGCGCTAATCGCATGCTGCGATACTGCTAAGTATAAGAAGAGTTCTTCTCCAAGGATTGGTGTTACAAGTAGTGGTGGAGAAGACATGTATTCTTTTAGGCTTTCCAGTGCGCGGTCGCATTCTTCGTCCCACTCAAACTTAGCCTTCAGCGCATGAAAGAATGGTCGTAGTCTGTCCGACGACCGGCTTATGAACTGATTGAGCGCGGCCGCCATGCCGGTGAGATGCTGCACTTCCTTCACTGAGTTTGGCCTCTCCAGATCCTGTATTGCTTTGATCTGAGAAGGGTCCGCTTCTATACCTCGGTTGGTCACCAAGAAGCCTAGGAATTTGCCAGATCCTACTCCGAACGCACACTTCGACGCGTTGAGGCGTAACTTATGCTTCTTCAGGATCTCAAACATCTCACTTAGGTCCTTGAGGTGGTCGTTCTCATCCTTGCTCTTGACCACCATATCGTCGATGTAAGCCTCCATTGTTCTGCCTAACAACGGCTCAAACATCTTGGTGACCATTCTCTGGAATGTCGCCCCTGCGTTCTTTAGGCCAAAGGGCATGACCTTGTAGCAGTATAGTCCCCTTGGAGTTGTGAAGGATGTCACCTCCTGATCTGGTTCATGCATGGCGATTTGGTGGTAGCCTCTGTATGCATCCAAAAAGCTAAGTCGGTTGTGTCCCGCCGTTAGGTCTACCAGTTGATCTATCCGTGGTAGAGGAAAGCTGTCTTTTGGACATGCTTTATTGACTGTTTTGTAGTCGACGCAGACACGCCACTTGCCGTTCTTCTTTGGCACTACGACTGTGTTGGAGATCCATCTCGGGTAGTGCACCTCTCTGATTGCCCCAGCCTCCAACAAGTTTCCCACTTCTTTCGCCACTATCTCGGCGTGGTGGAGCGCCGATCTGCGAGTCCGCTGAATGATTGGTCTGGCGGATGGGTGGACGTTGAGTTGGTGACAGATGAAGTTTGGATCAATGCCTGGCATGTCGTATGGAGTCCAGGCAAACACTTCGATTTTAGAGGTTAAAAATGCCAAGACCTCTAACCTCTCAGCGCTGGACAACGACGATCCGAGCAAAAAGAACTTATCCGGGTTCTTTTCATCTATTCTTACCTCCACCAAGTCTTCCACCGCTTTCTGACTACCCGCTTTGCCAACATCTGCGAACAGTTTATTGCTCTCAGGTTCTTCCACCGAATGAACGTATCCTTTGGCAGCGCGGCTGCGGTTTACTGTGACAAAGCACTGCTTCGACATGATCTGATCTCCATAAACTTCTTCTATCACTCCGATGTCGTTGGGAAACCGCATTACTTGGTGGTAGGAGGATGCCACCGAGCGCATGGCATGCAGCCATGTTCTGCCCAAGATAATGTTGTAGGTGGAGGGGACCTTCAACACCCAGAACTCCACTTGTTTCGTCACACTCCCTGCTCTGACTGGGAGGATAATTTTGCCGACGGGCCATTCTGGCATGAAGTTAAATCCAATTAGGGGAGATACTGCAGGCGCCAAGTCTTTATCTTGCAACTTCAATTGTTTGAACGTCTCGTAGTACATGATTTCACATGAACTACCCTGGTCAATCAGAATCCGCTTGACGTCAAAATCCTTGACTCGGAGAGTGACAACCAGGGCATCATTGTGAGGGCAATATATTCTGTCCAAGTCTTTGTCTGAGAAAGACATGACGTTTGTAGCCTCGGTCTTCCCTCTCTTAACTGCAGGTTGGGCACTTAGCACCTCTCTTAAGTGTTCAGCCTTTTTGATTGATCCTTTGAGCTCGCATACACGCTC
Organism: Camellia granthamiana; assembly: GCA_036172215.1. Classification (NCBI taxonomy): domain Eukaryota; kingdom Viridiplantae; phylum Streptophyta; class Magnoliopsida; order Ericales; family Theaceae; genus Camellia; species Camellia granthamiana. The sequence continues at coordinate 114,964,749 of CM069906.1, forward strand.
AGGTTCAAAGACTCCATGTATCACGTTGATAATGCCTTGAGGTGGGGCGTCGATCGGCATCCCATTGGGGTTATTATGGTCCTGGGGGGCTGGCTGTGCCCCTCCTTCAATGTATTTGTCCAGGTGGCCTGCTGCCACGAACTCTTCCAAGTGCTGCCTTAATGGCGTGCAATTCTCAGTGCGGTGCCCCTTTTCTTTGTGGAATGTGCACCGTGACCTGTCGTCATAGTCCTTCTGAGCCTCGCCTAGCTTGGCTGGCCACTTGACGAAAGGCTCGTCTCGAATCTCACTAAGTATTCGGTAGATCGGTTTCTTGAATACCGTAGTTATGGCAGTACGGACTCTCAACCATCTTTTGTCCTGGTCTTCGCCGTTGTCTCGTCTGCCTCGTCCGTTTTTGTTCGGGCGATCTACCGCATTGACCTTTGCTGAGGCCTTCTTTTCTGGTACTGTGGTCGTGCTAGTTTTTGCTTTGGCACGTGCGCCATCCTCTTCCACCCTGATGTGCTGATGCACTCTTTCCATCAGGGCCTCCATGGTGAGAGGTGGCGTCATGGTGATAGAATCCCTTAGTCTGTTCCCGACTGGGAGTCCTCTTTTATACTGGGCAATGGCGAGATTGGTGGGGCAGTCCCCAATCTGGTTGAAGGTCTCCCAGTAACGACTGTTGTAAGATCTCAGGGTCTCCTTGTCGCCCATGTCGATGGAGAGTAACTGGTCAATCTCCACCGGGGTTTTGGTGTTTGTTCTGAATCGTGTGACGAACGCCTCCGCCAATTATGTCCAGGAGGCTATGCTGCCTTCTGGAAGTTTCTCAAACCAAGTCAGGCCTAGGTCTCCAAGGCTTGATGGGAAGAGGATACACATCAAAGCCTCGTTTCGCCGATATACAGCCATGACCTGGCGAAAGTGGCTCAAGTGTGAGTAGGGGTCCGTCTTCCCCTCGTATGTATTGAATTTGGGCTGAAGGAAGCCTGATGGTAGGGGCGCGTTCTCAATTGCTGGAACAAATGGTGAGGTCTGCAGCCTCGCCAATGCTTTGTCCGCTGGTTCGTAGGCGGGGCACGGTGTTGGCATTCCAACCTCGACGCTTCCATGCGTCCGAGGAGCCAACCGGTGTAAGGCAGAAACTCTATGTGGATCATGTGCCCTGGCGTCTTCCCTGCATCGTGCCTTTTCTTCTAGCACGGTTCGTAGGTCGGACGATCTAGGCAACTCTGTCTGTCTAGATCTTGTTTGGTGCGTATGTGATGGCCAATAAGTGCTCCCTTCCGTGTATGACCTCTCGGACCTCGTCCTTTCAGACCTGGGGTGACGAGTTCTGGAAGATCTGGGTTGAGTATCGCCTGTCCTGAGGCTTTTACTCTCTGCTTGTGAAGGTGTGGTGTTCCTACTACGACCTTCCGAGTGACGAGGAGGCGTCTTGGTTGTGCGCCTCGCTCCTGTCGCCACTTCTTTTCCCTTCATCTGGCGCTTTAGGGATTCCATATCCGCCGCCATCCGTCGTATCAACTCGTCTTGCTCCTTGACGCGTTCTTCCAAGGTTTGATCAACCCTCCGCCTTTGTCTTTCTGGACTCTGTGAACGGGAGTGGTGAGGGCTGTCAGTCCGCCTTCTCTCCCTTGTATCCCTCCTGGGATTCTGTCGATGCTCCAAGTCCGCCATAGGAGGGATCAAAGGTAGTCCTTCGCGTCTCGCACCTGCCTGTGGTGTTTGTCCGTCGATGGCGGACTGCGACACATCTTCGTTGTGCGCCATTGATTCTTCCTGAGGAAAAGCTTGATCAAGAGGTTTTTCTTGTCTGAGTTCCCACAGACGGCGCCAATTGTACGGGAAAGAAATACACTTTCTCGTATAATCCTGTTGATCAAGTCTGCGCTCCTCCGTACGACGTCGTTCCACTACCTGAAAACACAAACGTGAGCTAGCCGGCGGGTGTGTGCCGGAAACCTCTCCGATGCCTGAGTCAGTCAACAAGACAAATAGGCAAAAGCTCTATGTATTCAGGGAGCAAAGTTGCATTACCTCTCCAAAGGTGATATTGGTGAGCTTTTATAGGTTTCGTGTGACACAATCCTAGTAGGACTCTTACTCCTCCACGTAGAGTCCTCTTAGGATTCATACTCCTAAAAGATAACGCTTATCCTTCAACACCCCCCTCACTGCTTAAACCAAGTGAGATGGTTTTTCCCATGGCCGGACTTCCATATGACCGAAGTAACTGTTAGTTCGGCCCTTACTTTTATTTCCCTTACCTCGGTTCTCCCATGCTAAAACTGAGTTATCCATAAGAGAGTTGAGTCGAACTATCTTCAGACCCAAGTCCTTGAGAGGACTTAGCATACCTCAGCTTCTCATGTACAACATGTGGTGTGGTTAGACCGGGCTAACATGTCACGACCGATCTAACCATTACCCCGGCCTTCATTTCTTTTCTTCTACCTCGGCTTCACATGCAAGGCCGAGCTATCCATAGAAGGACCAAGCCGAGCTAATCTTCAATCAAGTCTTAGAACGGACTCCACACCTCGGTTCTGAACAGCACGACCGAGCTAACCCTCCAATAACGGAGACCGAACTAAACCCACTTACTTCCTCCGGTGGCAAAATTTACTTCGGACCGAACTAACACTTGTCCGCGGCCCATCTTCTAAGTTTTCTTAACACGGTCCATAGTGCGGCCCAAAAACTAGCTCGGCCCAATTTATCTGTATAAATTACCCTCTCAGCCAAGTACCAAGCTCTCATAAGAGAACACATCAAACGATTCCAGGCCATAAGGGTCCAACAAATTGGTCGTGAAGAAAACGGCCGTGCGGATGAATTAGCCGGTCTAGCTTCCATAGTCGACAGAACATCTCCCAGACCTCTCCTGATTGAGTTTCTTCCAAGGCCTAGTATTGAGGAACCCAAGCAGACAGCAGTACTCTGCACCGAGCTTGGCCCTTCTTGGATGAACCCTATTATCCTCTTCCTGAAAGAGTGGACCCTTCCGACCGATAAAAAGGAAGCGTATAAAGTCCGGGTGAAGTCAGAGCGGTTTTGGTTTTCTCCATCTGGCGCTTTATACAAGAAGTTGTACACCGGCCCTTACCTCAAGTGTGTACACCCAAACACCGTGGAAGCCTTCCTATACGAGATTCATGAAGGCATATGTGGAAGTCACATCGGGGGAAGATCTTTGGCCTACCGAGCTATCTCGCAAGGATATTGGTGGCCATGCATACAAGCGGACGCTCAAAAATATGTTAGAAAATGTGAGAAGTGTCAGAATTTCACTCACTAAATTCACCAGCTGGCTAGAGAACTTCTTTCCGTCACTAGCCCTTGGCCTTTTGCGATGTAGGGGTTGGACATAGTGGGACCACTTTCAACGGCACCGGGTAACCGGAAGTTCTTCATTGCGGCTACGGTTTACTTCACCAAATGGGTTGAAGCTGAGCCCTTAGCGACTATCAAGGAGAAAGACGTCAAACGGTTTGTCTGGCAGAATGTGGTAACGCGGTTTGGCGTCCCTAAGATTCTGATTTCCGATAATGGCACCCAATTTGACGGCCGCTTATTCAGAGGATTTTGTGAAGAATTGAAAATCGAATTCTACAACTCCACCCCGGCTTACCCGCAGTCTAACGGCCAAGCCGAAGCATCAAACAAGACCATTCTCGATGGGTTGAAGAAAAGACTTGAGAAAGCCAAAGGAAAATGGGCCGAGGAACTCCCAAGTGTCCTTTGGGCATATCGAACAACCCCGAGGTGATCTACCGGGGAAACTCCTTTTGCCCTGGCATACGGCATGGAGACGGTCATCCCACTGGAAATCGGCATGCCCACCATCCGCAGTGAAAATTTTGAGCCCGAGTTGAACTCTAAAGCAGTCGCCCTGGAATTGGACCTAGCTGAAGAGCGCCGAGAAAAAGCTTTGATCCACGTGGCCGCATACCAACAAGAATTGTCCAGGAAATACAACAAAACCATACACCCCAGACCATTTAAAGTGGGCGACTGGGTTTTACGAAAGGTCATGGGCAACACTTTGGTGCCGGGCGAAGGCAAGCTAGGGGCAAACTGGGAAGGGCGTTACAAGATAACCGGTCTGGCAGGCAAAAGGCATACCACTTGGAAGATTTGGAAGGAAAAGGCATACCCCGGCTGTGGAATGCGGCTAACCTCAAACTGTACTAGTTTTAGTTTTCATAGTTTTTATGTAATTTTTTGAGAAAGGACTTGTTTTCCCCATACCTGAATGTAATACTCTTTTTGTCAATATAATAGAAGTGAATTATCTTTGCCGTGGAACTTTGTTGTGTTTAAAATAATGTAGTGCACCGAAGTAAAAGCCTCTAAAAGCCGAGATGTTGTACTCTGGTTAAATGAGTTGATGATTTACTCATCTGTGGCTTCAACTGAGATGTTTTATTCCGGTTGAATGAGTTGATGATTTACTCAACTCTTTGCTCCGGTTGAACGAGTTGATGTTTTACTCATCTCTGTGGTTTCAATCGAGATGTTTTACTGCGGTTGAATGAGTTGATGATTTACTCAACTCTTTGGTTTCAACCGAGATGTTTTACTCCGGTTGAATGAGTTGATGATTTACTCAACTCTGTGGTTTCAACCGAGATGTTTTACTCCGGTTGAATGAGTTGATGATTTACTCAACTCTGTAGTTTCAACCGAGATGTTTTACTCCGGTTGAATGAGTTGATGATTTACTCAACTCTTTGGTTTCAACCGAGATGTTTTACTCTGGTTGAATGAGTTGATGATTTACTCGACTCTATGGTTTCAACCGAGATGTTTTACTCCGGTTGAATGAGTTGATGATCTCAAGCTTTAGCCGAGATGCTTTGTCCCGGCTAAAGGGGTCGGTGATTTGTCCAACTCAAAAGATTTAGCCGAGGTGATTTACCCCGGCTAAAATTGTTGATGTTTTGTTTAAAGGTTCCTGTCGAGTTGATGAAACACAGTCCAACAAGCAGTGCAACAGTTAGCGAAATCAAAACTTTTCATTGATGTGAAATTGAATTACATAAGGTGTGGCAGGCAGCCCGGTTACATTCTTAAAAAAGATAGAAAAGAAAACTAAACTAAGGGGGAAAGGTCAGCGAAATCATCCCCGGTTGCAGTTGATTCCAGGTTGACCGTGGTTATGGTTTCTTGGATGCCGGTCTCCACCTGGCCGGCTAGCTCTACGCGGTTTTCTCCCTCGGCATTTTCCTCGGCTTCGTCCTCGTCTTCCTCCTCGGCCTCAGCCTGCAATGCACTGAAGACATCGTTGGCGTATGGCACCATGTATGTCGGCAGAAAAACAACTGGGGGAGAGGCAAACACGTTGGTTCCAGATCCTTGGCCGAGCTGTTCGCAAGTAGCCTTCCAACCGGACTTGAAGAATATGTCCTTGGTGGCCTCGACCTGCTTGGTGTAGCTTTCTTCGGCCTCCTTGAAACCTTCGTTGTTGGCCGCATCCGCCTTATCCTTCCTTGATTGTTTCAACACTTCCAGCTCGACCCGGAGAGCGTCCCTTTTATTCTCGGCGGCTCCAAGTTGGCCGAGCAATTTGGAGTTGTCTGTGTTTGCAATCTCCAAAGAGGCCTTTGACCGTCCCAGCTCGGTCTGCAGATGCTCAACCTGGCTGGCAGCGTCGGTCGCTTTCTGCCGAAGTTTGTGGATCCACTCCATCACCAGATGTTGTTTCTGGATGGCCTACAAGAAGAGAGTTTGATTATAGAATGGAAACCGCGCAAACACTTGGAGAAATTTCAGTAAAGCATTCAAAATTCTTACCCGGGTCATGGACTTGACCGAGGACTTCATGAGCCAGGTGTCAGGTACGTGGTCGCTGCCGGTCACATCGCTCGGCAGGAGCAAAGCTTTTGTTAAGTCGAAGGCGAGGAGGTGTTCTTTATCTCCTTTGATCGAAGCACTGGCCGGGATCTCTTTTCCCCGATGCTTCAATTGAGGCTTCTAGAGAGGTGTTGGCTCAGTTGTGACCGCTGGTTGCTTGGTGTTCAGCTCCGCAATGAGCTCGGCTGAGGGATCGGCGACGCGAGGCCTTTTCCCGGCGCGACAGCTTTCCTTGCTTGTCTGCACCGCGGCAGTTGACGTTAACGCAACCACGGCCCCGCTTGATTAACCAGCAGCAGCTGCGCGGGAGGAGATGCTCGGTAGCTCGGTGGATGTGGCGGTGATGAGATTTTTGATACGGCTTCGTTTGGCCATCTCCTCTGCTTCTGTCAGCCGGATTAGGGGCACGTCCGGTAGTGTTGGATCGGGAGGTGGAGACAGCGCTCGAAGAAAGTCTGTTACTCTACTTCGGCGAGGAGCGGAGTATCTGTAGGTTGGTACGTAGTCGAGAAGTTCGTGACAATCCCGGTTACGGTACTGAAGCACGGTTCTGATGGCTGCTTCGTTGTGGTTATAGTAGTTGGCTTGCAAAGCTTCGATGGTTGCAAAGAGGAAAAGAAGAAAAGGCATTAGTACAGAATGGAAAAAGAAAATAATTCGACCAAGCAGTGAGCACGGCTTACACGTCGAACCGAAGTTCTTGCTGATGTACCAGCCGGGCACGTCGGCTGTTTCATAGTTTCCAGACACCTAGAAAAAGTCGTCGTTGTGCATATCTTTATCCGGGGTGCCGGTCACTATCTTCTCCTTGCCCGGTCTAATCTTTAAATAGTAGTTGAGACCATCGCCTGTGTGCCCTAGGGTGTACTGGCATAGAATCTCGGCTAACCCTAAGCTTAGGCCTAGCCGGTTGTTTAGCTCGGCAATCTCGTTTATTATACGATAAGTGTTGGTTGAAACTTGGGTTGGTGCTAGCCCGATGCGCTGCAAGAACTTGCACATTAGGGGGTTAACCGGGAAGCGAAGGCCACATTCTATTATGGAGAGCACGGTGAAAGGGCATTGGTCCAGCCTTCCCCAAGGGGTGGTGTCCTCGTTACCAAGCTCAATATGTACGTCAGCGGGGACGCCATATTCTTCTCGGAACGCGGCTAGTGCGACCGGTGTGTCAACAAGGAAGTGATAACCCCCCATGTGAAGCCGGCTGATTTTAGCACGGCTGTGTTGGTTTGGCAAAATTCTCGGTTGATGGCTGCTCGGCCTTTGGGAGCCTCACTATTGGTGCGTGGTCCCCTTGGACTCTGCAGTAAGAGGAAGTGTAAGTGTAAGTGGGAGCGCAGTCGCGCAAAACGAGCTTGACTTTAACTCGGTCAGATGGAGTGCCAAACCATCTCGGTCACAAAGGTAAACCCAGAAGCTCGGCTGCTCAAGAGGACCAGATTTTAGCCCGGTTGAGCGGTCCAGCACTCTGATTATCTCGGTTCCTACGCGAGTTTTGCAAACTCGTAACTTGTTCAGTTTTGGTGTTTTTAGGATCAAAAGAAGACCTGGAGCCCGGTCCGCCCCAGATCTTCGTGTGTTCATCACAAAAGTTGAAGAACAGCAAAGAAAGCAGGGGCAGAGGAGGTTTTTGGGGAGCTATATCCTAAAACCTATAGTTTTTGTGCCCTAAAATGATAAATACCAAATGAAAAAGCAATGAAGAGATTCAAAGAACTTACCAGAATGAGGCAAAAGTCGAATCCTTGAGCACAAACACAGTCGAGAGCTGGAATGACGCTTGGTAGTAGGGAGGGCACGGCAGCTTTGGTTCGTCTGGAACAAAGGTGAAACAGTAGGAAGAAAATGAAAGGGGGATGTAGCGTGTTTATAGGAGAAAAGAACCGCCAAAATTTTGAATGTGAAGAGACGTCTGGGTTGGCTGCTCGAGGCCAATAAATGATCGACGCGTGTCCCTATTGACGGCGGGGTCAGTGTTGAAGAGACAGGAAGGCGAGTTGAGGCGCCGACCGAGCAAATCAAGAAATCGAGCATATCAATTAGCGTGGTTGACGTCTTGCGAACTAAGAGCCGAGGGAGAGTCTAACCCGGTCGAATCATGTAATCCCAATCACGCTTGCACTGACAGAATTAAGGGGCAATTGAGAGGGAGATTTATAATCTGGCTTTGGGCCGTGGTAGAAGAGGGACAGGATAGGGCCGAGCATGTTTGGGTCGAGTTAACTGGGGCTTCCCTAGAGTTGGTCTTGCTCGGTCAAGGCCCATGCCCGAGGTCCAAGTCTCATGTTTGGACCGAGCTTACTTGGCCGAGATGATCGCCTGCCAACCTGAGTTCCATGGTTCGCACGTGTAGCTCGGCGGGGAAGGCCTTCTGCTCATCAGTTAGACCTGTCTTGAACTCGGCTCAGCCGGAATGTTACCGAGCTCGGCTGTTATGGAGCTCGGCATGTAGAGCATACGGACTCGTTACGCAGCACGGTCGTGGAAGGCCGAGGTAATGCCGCCGGGCTGCCGAGTTCCCGCTAATGTTGTCTGGGAATTTGGTTAGGTGGTGTTCGCTGGATTTGTGCTGACAGATGGGAGAGCAGCTCCACGTGTCAAGAGACTAATGGGTGCAGAGTTGAGTGCAGAAAGTATATAAGCATGATTGCGCTCCCATGCTGGGGATGGAACATCATTTGGTGAGAAACACTTATTGTGCTATATCTCTCTCTTCCTCTCTCTCATTGAGTGTGTGCTAACTTGACCGTCAGAGGGGTTATCCGGCAACACACTGCCTGGCAGCTCACCGCCGTTGTGCTCGCAGGATGATCAGATAGACAAGGAGCTTGGACGAAAGGAGTATGGACAGCGACGAACATTTCCTCCCCGTACATATTTTATAATAGGTATTACAGAAATCTTAATATCTGTATGTATGAGATTTACTTTTGAAAGAAGCTAATAGTAAGAAATTAATAATGATGACCATCCTACACTTTTCTTTGCTACCTTTCATTGTCATACACAAGCATTTGGGTTCCAAAGCATGTTTTTGTGACACAAACTAAGCATTTTGGAGTTAATACATATATAGACATTTGTTACATGAGAAGCAATAGAAGAAGAGAAAGACTCAAATTATTAACCTCTTAATAAAATGTAAAAGTTCTAGTCAATTGGACAAGTTGATTGAGTTGATATCTCGTCAAACTAAAATTAATTTTTGTGTTCAAGCATGAGTAAGAAGGAATCAGCATTAAGGAGTTATTAGGTGCTACTTGACCAACACAAAACTGAAATTTTCAGTTTTTGCAAGTAATTATGAAATGTCACAACTACTCAAAGCACAAAAGTTGCAAAATTTTATAGTTCTAGAAAATTAAGAAATTATCTTATGAAATTAAAAAATTTCACAATTTTTTAACATGAGTTGATATCTAATATTGATGTTGTTTGATGGATTTTGATATCGGTGGGCCTGCAAGAGGGTCCGGCCCAGAACTCAGGACCTAGCCCACGAAGCCCAGTAACCTTGAGAAATCAATAATGGATCAAGACTAATCGCATTCAAACACCTGTCGGGCAGGGAATCAGCCATGCAGGCAGAAAAAGATCCTGCAAAGTTATTACACCCACACATTAGCCATTAATGAGGCTCTCGTGGCATCAAATGTGACAACCCCTTCACGCCGGAGGATACAAACTCACCATGAACGATGCAAGCTAGAATATAGACTTTCGACCAACAAGACCGTCTAGAATGGACAAGGAAATGATGAGCAAAGGATTTAAGGAAGCTTCTGAGATACGTAAAAGGTTAAATTCTTTGTTCCCTTCTTCTCTCTCTACACAATCAACCTACTCCATCCTAACTTGATCGTCGGAATGTCCGCCGGGGGATTACCTCCCCCTTAGACCTTTTTACAGGCACGCTCTGTGGACTTCAAAGCCAACAGACCTATTAGAAGCGTGGATCAGCCCGACCCATCTTTTGTTGGAATTGTAGCATTATCAGATTTCAATGAGTAAATTCTAAAAAATATTTTGTTATTAAAAAATAATAACACAAGGTATTTTGAAACTATTGATTACCTTAAAATTTCTACCCCATTTTTACTCTTTCTTCACCGACCCCTTTCTCTTTCCGATTAATACTACTCATAGCCCACGTATTTGAGGTTAGGTTTGATTTTGACAAAGAGAAGCTTCTCCCATTAATCTCTCACTAATCATTATGTTTTCTTCTCTGGGAAAGGGAGTACTAGACGTTAATATATTGCCATTTTCATGTCACCAACCAATCAACCACCATTGATCCACTATCGGCAACCAATCTTCCACCCATTGGAACCGCGATACTGGAGGCCACCTCCTCCCAATTAGGGCTCTACAAACACTTTGCGGTAGGTGGTAAAGGGGTTGCAAGTGGTAGTGTTGGACGATAATGGGATATTGGTGGGTGACAGTCATGGTAGGCAGTGGCGTAGTCAGGAATTCAGTGTAGAGGGGGCACGAATTAATGATAATTTGATTTTATTTTTCTAAAAACACTTTTCAGAAAATTTCATTTTTTTGTTTTCCGTATTTTTTTGTTTTTATTATTTTTTTTAATATTTTAAGCAATTTTTTTTACTTTTTAGACATACCTACATAAATATACCTAAAAAGTAAAAAAAATTGTGAAAAAATCTTTTAAAAATTCACTAAATACCAAAAATATAAAAAAAAATACAAGAATTCAATACATTTTTTGTATTTTTGTGGATTTATTAATTTTTTAAAATATTTTTTCACAAATTTTTTACTTTTTAGATACATCTAAGTAAGGTGCATCTAAAAAAGTTTAAAAAAAAAATAAATTAAATTTTAAAAATATTCACTAAAAACAAAAAAAAAAATATGAAAATTAAAAAACTCAATTTTCAAAAAACTTAATCCAAAAAACTCAAAACAAACACACTGATTAATTTTTTTTCCCATAATAAACAATAATGAGATATTACTAAACTTAAATGTTAAGAGTTCATTTAGATAAATGTGAATTTTAAATTAAATGATTTGAGATTAAATTTTATACAAATTTTGGAGAGTAACTATTTTATAGGTGGATTGGAAAATTAAAAAAAAGATACGTTGAGACAGAAATGATATATTTTAGTAGATAAATTCTATAAAACCTACAGCAAAAAAAATTGTCTATCATATCTCGCAATTATGATCTTCGTGGTCTTTAGTTATAACACATTATAGTGTTAGATATAATTTAATTATAACTTTTTGTGGTTGTTAATTTAGTTATGACCATATATCAAGTAATAGTTAGTTATGACTCATTTTGATATTAGTTATGACCTATTGTAATTTTTTTTTTATTTTTATAATTGAAGATGTGTTGTTTGATTATAATTTATATAATGGTCATTTTAGTTATGAATGGAAAAAACACATGAAGGATAAACTCCATATGTCAAATGTAACTAACAATCCAATAAATTCTATATCTTCATTGAAATTTCTTATGTTTGTATGTCAATAATGATAGACATCACCATTATATTGAAATTTTCATAGATAATAATATGACTTATTATAGTCTCTTTATTTTCAATCAAAGTAACCGTTATTGTTCTTATAATTTTAAAGGCAGTGGCTTTGGTCTAGTCCAAGATCGGACTGGACCGTGCTGTTGGGACCATGGGGGCCCACCACGGGTCCCGTTTTAATAATCTGAACTGTTCAATGTGTAAAACTCGTCGAATACTATATGCCTGTAAAAAATCACGTTGATCGGATATCGATAACTATGTGAACAAAACAGTTTTTTATCAACCGTTAATTGTTTCACCGTATATTTTTTTTTATACAAAACTGATTTGATCACATAACTATTGATATTCGATCAACGTGATTTTTTACAAGCATGTAGTACTCGATGAGTTCTACACATTGAACGGTTCAGATTATCAAAACAGGCCCAAAAAATAGGCCCCATGGGCCGAACTGGACGGGTCCAGTCTTGATCTCAACTTGAGATAAGCTGGACCCATTTTAAAAATGTCATTGACATTTCACTTTAAATAATATTTTTATAATTTTTTTATTTAATATATTTTCTGTATGTTTAAAAAAAAAAAAAAAAAATTTCCCAAAACTCAGGGGGCACGTGACCCCCCCTGAGCCCAACACGGCTCCGCCTCTGATGATAGGTAAAGATAGATCTAGGAGTGTTGATGAGTTGACCGCACTCTTAAAAAATTAAAAAATATTATATATTATATTAAATTTTTTTAAATAATTTTAAATTATAAAAATTTGCACCTCCAAATATATTTGGGCACATTCATAATAACAATGCTGAATCATCTGTAGTGGTAGGGTTGGGTAAGAAAATGAGAAACAGAGGGAGAGTGTGTAAAGTGGAAATGGCCGCGGGTATTGTATGTGGTTGGTGGTGCGTATAATTTTGCAAGACCAAATATGGAATGAAGGGTTTTTTATTTTAAAGTTAATTTTGATATCTATAATATATATAAAATATAAAGATGAAAAACTAATATTATTCATTCAGTTAATTAGATTTTAAAAAATTTATTTATAAATCTTTTCTTGAAGAATGATGATTTGATTAGTCTTAAGAGTTATTTATAGGCCAATTAGCCTCATCTAGCTGCTGAAGTCAGTAAACAAACATAACCTTTATGTATATAAATTCTAACTATAAATCATTTTTCTTTTTTCAAAGCAGCATACTATCCAGATACTTTTCCAAAAATATCAACCGCAAATCCTCCATACATTTTTGTATAAATTTTCTATAAGAATAGACCTTCCCTTGCGTCGTATTTGAATGTTTTTTAGAAGGCTTTTTAAAAATAATTTTTGCATTATTTTTTCTGCTTTAAAATTTTAAAATTCAAAAACATCCTTTTAAAAAAGAAAAAGACAAAAAAAAGGTTAGAAGTAAATTCTGACCACACTTTTAAGGGATATTTTGTAAAACTGGTGGCTCAGAAATTTCTAATGTGCTCATAAAGAGTTAAGAGAGATGGCCCTCTCAGAAATTTCCACTGTGCTTGTAGAGGTTTAAAGGTGGGATTAGGGGTATTGCTGTGTCTTAAGGCACAACAGTTATTATTACTTCTTTTGGGAGGCTTTTCTGAATATTTTTTAATAATTTGAACCGTTATATTGTAAGATTCGTCAAGAATATTATTTCTGTAAAAAATCAAATTAATCAGATATTCATAACTCCATGATTAAATCCTAATTGTTTATAAATCAAATTAATCGGATATTTATAACTCCATAACCGTTTATAAATCCCAATTGTTTTGAAAAATTTATGAAAGTTATGTTAACCGTTAATTTTTATAGAAACAAATGTGCTTTGGTTATAGGGTTACAGATATCTAATCAGCTTGATTTTTTGTATGAATGATCTACTTGACCAATCCTACAATATAAACAGTTCAGATTATCAAAAAATACTCGAAAAAATCTCTCTTAAAGGACACAACAGTAACTGCTGCGCCTTAAGGCACAGCAACACCCCCTCTCCGTTAAAGGTGACGATCCTTTCCCCAAAGGAAGTTTCTTAACCAAGTATTTTCTTCTGAACCAAATGTCTTCCTCCCTGCAGTCCATTCTGTCTAAAAAAATAAAAATGGGAACTCATGGTCTTTTGTTTGTCATCATATTCATTCTGGTTCATTTTCAAAATTTGCTTTTTAAAGATTTTTATTTTTTTGTTTTTACTGATTTTTTTAATATTTTAAGTAATTTTTTTAATTTTTAAAAACACCTAATATAAATATACTTAAAAGTTGTGAAAAAATCTTTAAAAAATTTACTAAATACCAAAAATACAAAAAATATGAAAATTCAGTATATTTTTCTTGTTTTTATGTATTTATTAATTTTTAAAATGTTTTTTTTATAAATATTTTATTATTTAGATACATCTAAATAAGGTGTATCTAAAAAAGTAAAAAAATTATTTAAAAATTTAAAATTATTCATTAAAAATAAAAAAATACAAAAAAATAAAAAAAAAATCAATTTCAAAAAAATTGAAACCAGACATACTGTTTGAAATTTTGCTTTTAGGGAATCCCACTGAGATGCACTATTAACTGCATTCAAGCAACTTGGAAGTCACTTGGAAAGACATCGGCCTTGGTTTGTTTTTTAAAAAAGGAAAATTCAGAATTATTTTTGAAAATAGAAATTAATTTGATAAAAATAAATATTAGAAAATTTTAAAAAATTCTTTATAGCCTCCAAAAAATAAAATTATATAAAAATAATAAGTATTTTTTATTTTTAATTTCTTTTAGCAAATTAATTTTTAATTTTTTTAAAAATAAATTAAAATAAATTTTTGAAAACCAAATCAAATATGACCATCATTATCATGTTTATGATCTCAGTTAACCCTTTCTGATATCAATAATTTTACATGCACAAAACAAATTGAAAAAAAAAATAAAATCACAGAAGATCACTCCTAGAATAGGGTTATTCGGTGCAGCTTATATGGGTTGCTTTGAAAGTTTGTCTCAAACAACTTCACAACTTATTAGGCAAAATTAATATGAATTGAAAAACATTTGTTATCCACTTTTAACATACAATAAAAATACACCAAACAAGACCGTACATTTATTTTTCAGGGCTAACCCTCATAATGGAAAAATGTGTGCTCAAAGGCGACCTGCACATTGCTGATAATTATTATTTGGCCAAAATCCAACTAAAGTTGACAACTGAGTTTTAAGGATTGTTTGGGGTGTTCTAAACAAGTGTATTTTTTATTTTTTTAGACAAAAAAGTTGAGAAAAAAAAGATAGATATTTGGGTTAACTTTTTGTTTTTTTACAAAAAAAATGTGTAATAAAAAATTGTATAAATAAATGTATAGGAGAAGTAAGTGTAATAGGCTGCATGACACCTTTTTCTGGACAAAGTGTAGGAGATAAGGACATGATTGCCTCATTCGCGAGTAACCATTTGGACTGTGTTGTTCGTCCCGTGGGGCCCACCATGAGTCTCATTTTGATAATCTGAACCGTTCAATATGTAGAACTCGTTGAGTACTATATGCCTGTAAAAAATCACATTGAGTGGATTAGTTTTTGTTTACTAGTTAACTATAACACCATCTTTTTTTTTATACAAAACTGATTTGATCATATAGTTAGCAATATTCGATCAACGTGATTTTTTACAGGCATATAGTAATCAACAAGTTCTACATATTAAACGGTTCAGATTATCAAAATGTGACCCGTGGTGGCCTCAACGGGCTGAACAACACAGTCTAAATGGTTGCCCGCAAAGAAAACAATCATTTCTAGACCAGTACAGTAGACCAATCATGTGGATAGCCTATCACTTCAGCAAAAAATTGAGTTGTATTTTTTTATGTGTAAATTTATTTTTTTACATTTTTTTTTATTGTTAATAGTAATAACTTTTTATCTTTTACAAGGCATGTCAAACCAGGCCTTAGTCACACAAGATCATCCACCACTCGGCTAATTCATTGGGAATAAACCCACCTAAGTAATGGAAGTAAAGAAAAATAAAACAGACACACATGACATAATTTAAATTGATAGATAAAAACAATTGACTGACAGTAAAAATTACAAATTATGAGACTAACACACTCCTTAGTATTTTTTAATCTACTAACATTTATCTATGTAATTTCAAAATTCTACTTTAAAACTTCAAAATTAACTATGTCATCGTCGATCCTCAACTGTGACAACACTTGGGACGCACATGTATCTGTACCTGTATCCGCACCTGTATCCCAAAAATCATCCACGGTCACATCATCTTCATCGATTGTCATGCTATCAGAAGGTAACCGATGAACAATAGGTACCGACAACACCCACGATACGTCCGTTGTGCTATCCTCACGAGGTTCTTTGTGCGTTGCAGTCTGTTGAAGTTTCAGTGCATATTCCAAGTCCCACAAAACATCAGCCATGTTCGGCCTCTCAACTCCGTACTCTTTCAAACACTTGTCCACAATTTCCCCAAACCTTCTCAGCGAATTGGGACTAATATTCCCTGCGATCAATGGATCAACAATTTTCCAGAGCTGTCCTTTTTTTTGACAAGACAAGCCCCATGCCGCCAAGTTCACTTGCTCCCATGGAAGCTTGTTGTTAATGGCCGGCCTTGCACATAGCACTTCTAGTAGAACCACGCCAAATGAGTACACATCGGATTTTTGAGTTAGTTGGAAGAATTTGAAGTACTCGGGATCAAGATACCCAAAACTGCCCTTCACTTCTGTGCTGATATGGGTTTGATCGAGAGCTTCTAATCTTGATAAACCAAAATCAGCAACTTTAGCGACATAATCATCATCAAGCAAGATGTTTGTTGACTTCACATCGCGGTGAATTATGCCTCGGTCTCTGTGAAGATAGTGTAGACTCTTGGCAGCCCCAATGCATATCTCAAGTCTTCGAATCCATGATAATTTTGACTCTGAAAATGTTTTATCCAAATCTGCATTTGAATTGTACAGATGACTCCTCAGAGTACCCTTTTCCATGAACTCATAAACAAGGATCATCTCGGATTCTTCGTCACAGTACCCAATTAAGGAAACAAGATGGCGGTGGCGAATCTTTGACAAGACCATGATCTCTGTCTGGAATTCTGGAAGGCCCTGGCCGTGCCCTGGCTGACTTCTTTTGACAGCAACTTTTTCACCACTCCGAAGAGTTCCTCTGTAAACTTTTCCAAACCCGCCCTCACCTATCATCAACTTGGAGTTGAAATTTTGAGTTGCATACTGAATTTCAGAAAGAGATAACTTTAACCCGAGATTCAGATTGCAAACCGGAGAGGGAATGGTCTGCCAATCCGAATTCTCAACAGGTTTGGCTTTCCTGAATTTATTTCTAACAACAAACACCGCAATAAATAAAAACACAAAAGCCACACCTCCAAGAACTGAACCAACTATAACAAAAACAAGATGTGTCTTTGACAGTTTTTTCAAATCAGGACTCAATCCCCCTATTATCTCCATGATCTCTAGCCCATTTAAAAAAGCTGTTTGATTATTTGAATCGAGCCGTGGGCCAATGCTGACATTTATAAATCCAAAATCATCGGAATCAACCACAAAATCTTTGTAAAACGGAGCTGCCAATTGGGGAATAACCTCATACGGATCAATTTTCTGACTGAACGTACGAAACACGTAGAGATTGAACTTGAAATTGCCAGGGGACTTGCTTATTATGTCGCAAAAATGTACCCGAACGAGATGTGGAACATTCTTACTCACAGTGAAATTCCATGTTATGTTGAAAAAAGTGATTTCCTTTTCAGGATCTATATTCATTTCTTTAGCAGTCTTATAAACAAGATCAGGAGCAATATAATCAGTAGCTCCTCCTTCCTGATAATTGGGCCTATTGCTATAGAAACTGCTGTTCTTCGCAGCGATGACTGAATATAGAAACCCATCATCTGGTACCCAATTCCTCCACAGTGTGTCATTCTCCGGTGAGAGTGCGCCACCTCCAACATTAATCCGATGAACCGGATGAAGAACGCGAGAGAGCAAGCCGTCGTAAGTACTGTTACTTCCAGAAGAAGAAACACGAATCGCGGAATTTACGATGAAATTGTCTGGGACGAGAAAAACTTCGAGTGCGTTTACAAAAGCAAACGATGAGTTTTTAGAAGGTTTGAAATCGATCGTGAATTTTCTTGTTTCGATGGTGAATAAGAATTCCTTGATTTCCGTTGAGTTTTTTAATGATGTGAAATTTGATAGCAGCGAAAACCCAGAAGCCGAAACGTTGAATTGAGCGTCGGAGAGATTGTTGAAAGCGCAGAAATGAAAGCGTACCGTGTAAGTGCCGATTTGGGAAATTTCGAGCTCGTATGAAGATGCGTTTTTGAAGATTCTAGCCGTCCGATATAATTCGATTGTTGTTGATGAATTGGTGGTTGAGACGGCGCTGGTTTGGCCTCCGGCTGCGGAGGAGAAGGTGGAGTTGACGTCGCCGACGAAGTTTCGGCGGTCGAGTGTGGAGTTGGAGTCAGAGCCACAGTTGATGAAGTACTTGTCTGGAAGAGTGTAAGATGATGAGAGAAGTGAAAGAGATGAGAATTGGAGAAGATGGAAGAGGAGGAGATAGAGAGAGGAGAGAGTCTTGCGGGATTGAAGATTTTCCATGGAAATTTGTTTGAGAATTATCTGTGATTAGAGGGGCTGCTTCTCATGTAAGGATGAAGTAAAACGATGAAACCATGAACATTAACGCTAATTTAAGGCCTCATTTGGGAACTCTCATTTTTAGTCAAAAAGTTATTAAATTAGCCAAAAAGCTAATAATTCATACCAAAAAGTCAAAGATTCTCTTTTCTCTCTACTTTTTGCACATCTTTTCGTAAAAAGTTAAAAAGTTATCCCAAACATACTAGTTTTTTTTAGCTCATATTTTAGCCAAATAGCCAAAAAGTTACTAAATTAGCCTGTTCCCAAACGAGGCCTAAGTTAGGAAAAGTTAGGGGTCATGAAAAAGCTTTTATGAAAATAATGTTCATGAAAAAATTATGACCCTTACATTACCTTGATTAGTGTATGATTAAAAGTTATTTTTTAATTTTTAATTTATTTTAGATTATATTATTTCTTATATATTTTATATATATTTTTTAAAAAATTAAAAATTTTAAAAAGTCAATTTTTAATCATTTTTTTTCAAAACAATCTTAAATTATCTTTTTGTTTAGTTTTTTTAAATTATTTTTTTGTTTTTCATATATTTTTTAGGTTTAGTGAATTGCAAAATGCAAAAAAAAAAAAAAAGTATTGATTTATGGGAAAGACTACAATACATCTCTCTCAAAGGATGCGTATCATATGTACCTTATAATCAAATAAAAAAATGACATAATTTTATATTTTCTAAGTCATAACTAAAATTATATATATATATAAGTTATAACCTTGAGGTATAAACAAAGATCTCACGAGTCCTAACTAAAATAATAACATAACTAAAAAATAAAAAAAATCGTAATTAAAGAAAAAAAATCATATAACTAAAGGTACATATGATACACCCTTTAAAACGGAGTGTATAGTAGAATTTCCCTTTATTTGTGTATAATATCTATATATATATATATTGTGTATTTATTGAAAATTTTAAGAATAAATTACATTGACATGCCTTGAGGTTTGCATTTAATACAATTTCCCTCATCACATTTTAGAAGTTACAGAGACACCCCTATCAGAGTTTGTCTTTTAACAAAATTAATGGAAATAATAAAATTACCATGTTATCCTTACACAATAACATGAAAAGACATTAATAACCCTACCATATCTATCTTCCATATTCTTCATCTGAACCCTAAAATGTCTCATTCATCATCACCAAACTCCACTAACTGCCATTAGCAGTTTCTCAGACCTTCTATGTCGCCAAAAAATTTCAGCAACACTAGCTCTATTGCCTCAAAATACGTCAACTCCAACACCGTTTGTTTGGAGAAATATGAGTCATTAGAAGGGGGTTTGCTTTGTGGCAATGGGAATGATTTTGTGTGATTTGGATATTATTTTGTACGACTTGGATATAATTTTGTCTGATTTGGGTATTATTTTTGTGTTATTTGGATCTTATTTCGTATGATTTATGGGTCGGTATGTAAGACATGGAAATCGGAAGTGAGGGTGATGGAGGATGGAAGATGGTGAAAGGGCTTGCAGTTGTGAGATGGAGGTAGAGTGGTTCGAGATAATAGCAATAGGGATTGAAGCAGAGGTGGGTGGGTGATGATGACAGAGGTGGGGTTTTGGTGAATGGGTTGCTTTGTTCAGTAATGGTGGAGGTCGTTGGTTGGTTCTCATGCCACTAACCTGCTAGTTTGCTAGTGCTCATAGTGCCATGAAAATGATACTGAAGAACCATAGTTTTCAAGACTATTTGGTGGGGTATCAATCAAATTGATATTTGAACCATCTATTTTATTTATTCATACATGCATATAATAATAATAATAATAATAATAATAATAATGATAATAATAATAGTTAGATATACATGTATGCAAGTGTTCGGTGAATGGATTACCAGAACAATTGTATATTGTGTCTTTTTGTAGTTTTGATGCAATTAACTAGTTATATCTTAGTTGAATTAGGAGTTTGTTTTGCAACTTGAGCTATTTCTTTCTTTGCTTTTTGTTTACATGATAATTAAACACCATAAAAAAATTGACATCGCATATACTCTGTGTTTTCAGTGGTGTCATGGTGGTGTTAATGGATGAAGTGTTCAGTGTTTCTATGGTGGGACAATGATAGTAGAGGGTAGAGGAGGAAAGAGGGAGTAGTGAACTGTATATGGATTGAACCCATTTACAAGGAGATGTGAGAAAGATGGAAAATTTTGACCTGATAATTTCAAGGGCAAAGTTGGCATTTTATTAAAAAATATTGCTGACGTCATCACAAGTTGTTAAGTAGACTAACGGTAGACTAATAGAGGGGTAATATGTAATAGGATTATTAACCTTGGAGAGGAGAATGTAATTTTCAAAATGTGAGGGGAGTAGTTGTATTAAATGCAAACCTCAAGGGGTGTCAGTGTAATTTACCCAAATTTTAAAAATTACATATAATTATTTTTTAAGGGTAGATTTAAAAAGTACAAAACAAATATGAAAACAAATTCATTAAAAAATATGAAAACAAAAACTCAAAAAATTTTGAGTTACAAAACTAAATTTTATTTTAAAAAAAATATAGATAGTCTTATGGTCAACACGACTAGCCACGTCACAAATTAATGATAAAACACTTTTCCAGTTATTTCTTCAATTACCAACACAAAAATGTGAATTTACTTTCTCATATTAATTACATGGGAAATTCTAGGATATACCCCCTTACAATATATCATAGTTACGACTTTTAGGATAGTTGGTTCTATTTATTCTGATATTAATTATAATTTATTGGTGCCGATTATAACATATTTTAATAATGATTCAAAAAA
Source organism: Camellia granthamiana (assembly GCA_036172215.1). Taxonomy (NCBI): domain Eukaryota; kingdom Viridiplantae; phylum Streptophyta; class Magnoliopsida; order Ericales; family Theaceae; genus Camellia; species Camellia granthamiana. Next base: position 114,985,637 of record CM069906.1, read on the forward strand.
TATTTAGTTATATCTTCTATAGTATTTGGTCATGATTTTATTTTTATTTTTATTTTTAGTTATGATTGAAAATGCCATAACTTGGTAGCATAATCCTAATTACTAATTTGAGGCATTAAGACTACATTTGCATTATGGATTTGGAGAAATTTTTTTTTTTTTGGTGGGTGGTTTGGGGAATTCATTACAAAAGAGACAGAAATGAAAAAAAAAAAAATTAACTTATATTTTATTTATATTTTCTTTCTTTTTGTTTTTAAATTTTTATTTAAATTCATAATTTAAACACAATTTATATGATCATACCATCATAAAATAATTTTTAAAATTTTATAATTGTGTTTAAAATATAAATTTAGATAGATGATTCAAGGAAGATTGACCAATAATTTTCATATTTTAGACTTGTAATCCATATAGTCCCATATTTTTTCTTGTGATCCATTTAGTCTTTTTAGATCTGTAATGACTTATTTGTCCACCACATTAAAGTGTCATATTTGGAAAAAATACATTAAAGAGATTTTAGTGTCATAGCATACCTGCCAAGTTGGAGTGTCACATGTCATATTTGAAAAAAATATACTAAAAAGTTTTTATTTTTTTGGAGTGTCACATCATACCCGCCACGTCACATTTGAAAAAAGTACATTAAGGAGTTTTTATTTTTTTTTAAAGTATCACATCATATCCATCACGTTGTCACATTTGAAAAAAGTACACAATGAGATTTTTGTGACATACTCGTTACGTTGTTACATTTAAAAAAAATAAAGTATATTAAGGAATTTTTAGTTTTTTTGGAGTGCCATCTCATATCCGTCACATTGTTACATTTTAAAAAAATATATATTAAGAAATTTTTAGTTTTTTTAGAGTGTCACCTTGTACTCGCCATGTTGTCACATTTAGAAAAAATACACTAAAGAGTTTTTAGTTTTTTGAAATAAAAATTTTGGAGTATCATATCATACTCACCACATTGTCACATTTGATAAAAGTACAGTAAGTAATTTTTAGTTTTTTTTGGAGTGTCACATTAATATCTGCCATATTAAAATATCATATCATACATGTTACGTTAATAAAAAGGTGTAATTGTCTACTAAAATATTATTAAAATAAAAAATAAGATTACATAAAAAGAAATTTTTCACTAATAAAATTTAATAGATTAATAAAAAAATTTAAATTAAAGTACTTGTTTCTGGGTGAGATATGATTTATTGGTAAATGTGAAATGGAGAAACGATATGATTTATTGGTAAATGTGAAATAGAGAAACGGTTGGCACAGCTGGCTTAAGGCGGACTTGACTTGTAAGTCTTGGACTGGTCCTAGCACAGCTAGCTGGCTTCACGTGGACTTGGCTTATAAGTCTTGAACTCGTCCTAGTGAGATAATAATAGATCAACAATGATTTAGACCACTAAAAAATACATTATTAATAGCACTAATATATTGGAAATGGCAAAAAACTAAATAAATAAATAAAAACAAGGTATAAAAAGTGAGCGGGGCCCACTGTCACATCATTAGTGCTCTCTCTAGTGATTTTTTTTTAGTGCTCTCAAGCATTTTTCATAATAGATATAGGTAGTGTGATAGAGAAATGCTAGAGAGCTCTAAATTTAGAACTTTAATTTGAGCTCTAGTGATGTGTCTAAGTAAAAAAAAAAAAAAAAAAAACAAAGTAAGGCACAAATATCATATCAGAATAGGTCTCACATTCCCATTAAAGCTATTAGAGCTCTTATATTAGAGCTCTAAAGCATTTCTGTAGTGTGATATTTGATAAGGATGGATATGTCAATGCCCAAAGTGATATTTGGGCCTTGTTTGGGAAGACTAAATAAGTGCACTTTTTGTATTTTTTGACTAAAAAATTGAGGTTGAAAATATGGATATTTGGATTAACTTTTTGACTTTTTATGAAAAAATGTGTAATAAAAAATTGTGAAAATTGGTTTTTAGAGGAAAATTTGAATTGGGAGTTGTGCAGCCGTAATTATTGACTTTTGGTGAATAGTGTTAACTTTTTAACTTTTTGAGTAACTTTTTAACTTTTTGGATTATTTTGCACTACCCAAATAAGGCCTTGATGTACCAAAAAAAGGTAATGTGATATTTGATAAGGAAGGAAATGTCAATGCCAAAGTCTGGAGACTAGAAAATAGTTGGACAAATTTCCCATACCTCCTTGAAGTTTTACGGAATTATAATTTTTTTTTTTTTTTTTTTTTTCTGAGATTTCAAAAAGTACCTCTTATTTTATCGCAATTAACGTCATTAATGGATATCATAAATTGATTAAAATATTATTTTGATAAATAAGGACAACTTATCTACACCCTTTTGAGATTTAATTAAATTACAGATTCTCTCTGAGATTTAGCTAAATAACAGATTCCCTCCTGAGGTTTAGTTAAATTATTATTTTTAAATAAGTTATGAAATACAAAATTAAAATGGAAAAACACTTATTACACTATCAAAAATTAAGGTTTTAGAGACCAAAATTTAGGGATAAAATTATTTTTAGGGGACCAAATTTTTTGTTGTTGTTAAAAGTGTTATTATATTTTTAGTAACGAAAGTTGAACATTAATGATTAATTATTATCTTTTTTGTATCAAATTTTGTCTAAAAAAATAAACCATTTTGAAACCAAATTATTTTCTCCCTAAAAGTCTATTTATTATTGACATTTTCAAAATTTTATCGCTAAAAACCTTATTTTTGACTTTTCAAAGCGACCTTTTAGCAACTATCTTTACGACAATAGAAATTAATCCCTAAATGTCTTTTGCAACAAAATTTTCACTTTAGAGATTAAAAAAATTGGTCTCTAAAACTCTTATATGTTGTAGTGTCAGATAGTGAAAATATCATAAAATTAACAAATAATTAAATAAGTTAAAAACACAATAAATGACTTGTCAAAAAATTCTTAGAATATGTTTGGTTTGATTTTTAGAAATTTATTTTTAAATTTTTTTAAAAAAAATTAAAAATTAATTTGGTTAAAAAATAAAAAATAAAAAATTATTATTATTTTTATATAATTTTATCTTTTGAGTGGTTAGAAATAATTTTTACAAATTAAATATATTTTTTCATATTTATTTTTATTAAATTAGTTTTTATTTTTTTTAAAATTTTGAAATTTTTTTCTAAACAACAAATCAAAATGGTTTCAAAAACTTAATTTTTTTTTCCCCATCTAACGTAATTTTTTTGTAAATTTTGCTGATTTATCAAAGGAATTTTAGTAGGGATAATATCGTCCATCAATTTATATTTTGGTGATTCAGCTAACAATTCTTAACATTTAATTAACGGTAGGGGTTAAATTGTTATGCGAATATAAACCTCGGAGGGCAGAATGTAATTTTTGAAATCTTAGGAAAGAATCTGTAATTTAGCTAAACCTCAAGAGATGTGTAGGTTATTTGCCCAAAATAGTTGGAGATTTGTATTATGAAAATAAATTTATAGTGTGTGCTTAAAATTTTTGTTTAAAATTTTTGTTGTGAGATCAAATTTTAAGTGAATTTTAATTTTAGCAAGTAAAAAAAAATATAAAATTTATTAATTAAGGGTTATGTAACATTACTCTTAATTTTATTCACTCACCAAGCAGTGAACAATACTAAAAGCAACCAACCCATAAATAATAATAATAATTAACATATTATGTTCACCAATAGTATAAATGGGGAACAAAACCAAACTCTATTCGGGAGGTGTAGGAAGTCCAATTATTTTTTGAAAAGTTTATTTTATTTTGTTTTTGGCTTTTTATAATATTTGTAAAAAAAAATTCATTTTTGAATCCTATTAGACTAGACCAATCGAAAATTGCACCACTTATGATGCACATTATTTTCTCTCTTCATTCAAATCAGTGTTGCATACTAATAATAATAGTGAGAAGAATCAATCAAAAATTAAAAAAATACAATATAATTTATGTAATTGATATATATAAGATTATTCACATTTACAGTTTATATTAATTTTATTATACTAAAGAAGATAGTAGTATAATGCGACTACTGTTTGACTTTTAATCTATTTTGAATCAGATCACCTCTTTATTTTTTTATATGTTTTTTTAAAAGAGTCAAAAAAAAAGTTAAAAAGTTAACTTTTAACCAATTTATCAAAACAACCCTGTTTAGACAACAATGACTAGAGTTTTGGATTGGACTGTTTAGTTGAGCCTACTATAAGTCTTACTTTGTTAAATCTAATAGATAAACTACCAATAGATCCTAATAGTTAGACTTGATTCCCATTAAGTCTCATTGAAAATAAATTTTGATAAAATGGTGGCTAAAAATAATTTTTTGTAATAATTTTTTATATATGTCGCTAAAAATTTACAATTAGTGACTTTTTTTTGTCATGATTTTTATAAATTGTCACTAAAACTTATAATTAGAGACTTTTTTTATGATAAATTTTTTCCATAGGACCTATTAAATAATAAATTCACTTATTAGGACTTACATGTAAGTACCTCTAATCTAATTTGATCACAAATTGTACATGAAACGAGAAAAACAAATAGGTTTGTTTTTTTATTTATTTCATTTCATCTTTCTTTTTACTATTAATCCAAATGGATATAATGTTACCAATTGAATTTCACGGAGGCACCATTTTCATTTTAGCCTAATCATACGAAGATAAAATGTAATTTACTTCTTACGATTTTATAAAGTTTAGGTCGTTGTATTTGAGGGCATAGACACATCAGTAGTGATGATAGAATGTGTAATGTTTTTTTTAATAAACCACCTAAAAATGTTGAAGAACGTTAACACAGAGTTAAACACTTAAGTAGGCAAAGATTACCTCATCAATCGACACGATCTTTTCAAATTACACCACCTTCACACTATTATTTATGAAACCCTCTAATTATTCCCAACAAGACTACTTTTAATAGCACATGTCATCCAATTATTGTACAATTAGAGGATTCAATGTGCCTCGCAACACAATCTTATTGGTCAATGCATAGGCCATTCACAGAGAGACCCACAAGCTTGGGATGGCCTTGCAAGCTTTTAAGTCCGAGAGATTTGAAGGTTGAGAAGTGGATGGACACACATTGTGGCTGTTTGGGATTGAAAGGATGGCTTGCCTGGAGATTGGACTGGCCCAACATGGTGGTTTGGGCTTGGCCTCATTGATTCAATCCTTGAGTGGGAGAGGATGAGTGAGATGATAATTCATCTTAGAATTATCATAGAGAAGGAAAAGGACTAATCATGTTTAAACTTGAGCAATAAAATGAACAAGATTTTTTCTGAAGCTCTAAACGATGGCTGACCAATTTTGTGAAATATTTTTGTAAGTTCTCAATTGATTTAGCACCTTAACTATGTAGTACATCGTATAATAGATATATATTTGCTTCATCTATTTTTCTTCTGCTATGAATTTTGTGGTATTATTGTAGTCTTTACTATTTTATTTTATAATAGGTATTACAGAAATTTTCAACATGAAGGGGTTATTAGGTGCTACTTGACCAATACAAAACTGAAATTTTCACAGTTTTTGCAAGTAATTATGAAATGTCACAATTACTCAAAGCACAAAAGTTGCAAAATTTTATAGTTCTAAAAAATTAAGAAATTTGCTAATGAAATTAAAAAATTTCACATTTTTTTAACATGAGTTGATATCTAATATTGATGTTGTTTGATGGATTTCAATGAGTAAATTCTAAAAAATATTTTGTTATTAAAAAATAATAACACAAGGTATTTTGAAACTATTGATTACCTTTTTTTTTTCTACCCCATTTTTACTCTTTTCTTCACCGACCCCTTTCTCTTTCCGATTAATATTACTCATTGCCCACGTATTTGAGGTTAGGTTTGATTTTGACAACGAGAAGCTTCTCCCATTAATCTCTCACTAATCATTATGTTTTCTTCTCTGGGAAAGGGAGTACTAAACGTTAATATATTGCCATTTTCATGTCACCAACCAATCAACCACCATTGATCCACTATCAGCAACCAATCTTCCACCCATTGGAACCGCAGTACTGGAGGCCACCTCCTCCCAATTAGGGCTCTACAAACACTTTGCGGTAGGTGGTAAAGGGGTCGCAAGTGGTAGTGTTGGACGATAATGGGTTATTGGTGGGTGACAGTCATGGTATGTAAAGATGGATTTAGGGGTGTGAATGGATTGACCGCACTTCTAAAAAATTGGAAAATATTATTTATTATATTAAAAAATTTAAAATAATTTAAAATTATAAAAATTTGCACCTCCAAATATATTTTGGCACATTCATAATAATAATGCTGAATCATCTGTAGTGGTAGGGTTGGGTAAGAAAATGAGAAACAGAGTGAGAATGTGGAAAGTGGGTAGTGTATGTGGTTGGTGGTTAGTATAATTTTGTAAGACCAAATATGGAATGAAGGGTTTTTTATTTTAAAGTTAATTTTGATATCTATAATATATATAAAATATAAAGGTGAAAAACTAATATTATTCATTCTGTTAATTCAATTTTAAAAAATTTACCTATAAATCTCTTCTTGAAGAATGGTGATTGGATTAGTCTTAAGAGTTTTTTATAGACCAATTAGTCTCATTAATTTTGGAAAGGTAGATTTAATATATTATTTGAAAATTAAATTTATGGTTATACTCTTATTTCTATTTTTTTTTTTTGTGTGTGTGTGTGTGTGTGTGCACGCTAGAAAGGTAAGACACACAACTTATGAGAATTAAATTTGGGATGAGTTTTTTTTTTATTATTATTTGGAATGAATTGAAATATAAGATTTTCAAATATTTCAAAATGAGTACAAAAATGACTTGAAATATGAGATTCTTCAAATATTCCAAAATAATGTGAGATTTTTCAAATATTTCAAAAGGAATATAAAAATTCCTTAATAAGTTTTGAGCAAATGTATAATTTTAATTTGTAGCATGCAACCGTAACATTATAATGTGACACTAAAAAAAAACTTATAACACTTGTGTCCTTTAAAGCTTTTGGTAAGTGTATTTGAACCCTTTATTTTATTTTGGGAATCTTTGGTGTTGTTGTACCTTAGTTTTGGAGGTGTACAAATTGATTTAAACTTATTGGGATTGCTCGTTCATGCTTATTCGCGTTGAAAAATTGTTTGGAAACTTGAAAATCATGTTCTGGGGTCAACACCGGTCTTGGTGGTGTCGACACCTTCTCTTTAAGTTGGCCGCAAGGGTCGACACTAATCTGGGAAGGGTCGACCCTTGTTCTGAAATTGCTCACTGCATTTTGGTGTCGACACTAGCCTGGGGAAGGGTCGACACCTGCGAACCTTTTTTTTTTAGATTTCAGTCTGGTTTTGGGCCTATCTTTTTGGGGATTTTGACTTGATCTTTTGCGTTGACTTTGGGACTTCATTTTACTTTGACCTAGCATTATAAATAGGTCTCTCACTTAACCTATTCTTTACCTTTTCTTCTCTTTTTCCTTCTCCAAGCCGTGAGGCTCTTCCATCCTCTCCAAAATCACTTTTTACTCAAAGATTTTTAGATCTACACACTTGGAAGCATCTTCTTGCCTTACTCCTTTGAGATTAAAAGTGTAGAGCTTATCAAGAGCTTCATTTTGATCCAAGTAGAAGTTGGTTTCGACAACTTTGGAGTTTCAACCTTATTTTGCTCATCTTCTCTTCTAAGCTTGAGGTAGGGATTTTCTACATTCTAATATGGTTTTTAACTTAGTTATTTGCTATTAGATGATGAGATTTGGTTGTGGTTTGGACAAATCTAGGATTTGGGTGTGAAATGAAAAGAGGGGTATTTGATGAATATGAGGTAAATGAGTATGAGGCTTGAATATAAGATCATGTTGTGCCAAAATAGTTGATTTTGGTGTTTGGGTTGATATTTGGAAAGAGGGAGACTTTGCCCTAATTTTGATTTTAAATAATTATTTGCATAAATAATTGGGATTAACATTGAAAATGTAAAATTGGAAGGTTATGGGTATAGATGGTGAAATTGGATATGTATTATCTTACACTTTTGGAAGTTGTGAATAAACTATTTATCTTGAGATTGAATATCTGTTTAGAGATAAATATTAGGCTATCGATGGAGGATAGCTATGATTGTTGTAGAAATTGCATGAGGATTGAGCGATTTAATGCTAATCAAATGTTGGTTGTCATTGCATATGACTATGTTTATAAATACATTGTATATGTATGTTTATTTGGGAGGAGAAAGGGGATGGACTTCGCTGAAAGCAAGTTGGCCGGAGTGTCCTAGGTGAAAGACCCGAAATCATATATATACATGGGTGCCGATTCTCGTGGACAAAATATCCATAAAATGACATATTTGAGAAAACATACATGGGTGCCGATTCCCGTGGACGAAATATCCGTAAAATGGCATATTTGAGAAAACATACATGGGTGCTGATTCCCGTGGACAAAATATCTGTAAAATGGCAGATTTGAAGTGTTTATGTGTGTTTTGCATAATTGGAAACCATTAAGTTGTAGTCTCACTTTGGTTGTTGAAAGATAATGAATTTAACTTATAAATTGAGTAGCATATGTGAACTTGAAATGAATTGAAAGAAAAAGGAAATGAAGTTTGGTTTTAGTGGCATATGAATATGTAGGCCTTGTGGATGTTTTAGTATCGTTATTGTGTATGCACGTGGTATTTACACCTTTGCTAAACCTCATATATTGTGTTAGATTATTTCTACTGGGTTGTTGGCTCACCCGATACGGGAATACAATTTTCAAGTGCAGGTGAGATGTTTCCTTAAAGGCAATAGCGTGGATGGACTTTCGAGAAGCAAGAGCTTCTTAATTATGTCTTGTTGTGTGTATGTTTGTTATTTGTAAAGCCAAGGGCTTAAGATGTAATAAGCGAGACTCACTTTGTGCAACCAAGCAATGACTTGGGAAGATGTAAGCCTACATGGTATTTAATTGGTTGTAAAACAGTAAACTCTGATGAATGAAAGCATTGTATTTCTGTTATATTCTTCCGCATGATAGATAGGTTTATTGTATTATTTTGGGCGCGTTACAACTTGCTATCAGAGCGTACCGGATTTAAATACTTTGGGTACGTGGGAAGTGGTTAGTACCACAATAGGTTTGTCTCGCTTGATTGAGACGTTAGCATGTATTGTATGCTTATGTGATAACATGCTTATGTGATTATATGGGTATGGGATTTAGTTTCTAGGATATAGATCAGGTCCATGGGTTTCTGGGAGTTCTGTTGGAAAGGCACTTGATCACTGCTGTTTCTAATTGGAATTCTAGCAACGCCACAGGACGGTCATTATCCGGAAATGAAATTCGTAAGTGTTTATGTGATTATGTGCTTATGTGGAATAAATTACAGTTGTCCATTGCATTAGGATGCGAGTAAGATAGCTTCGGCACATTTGAAAATGTGATAATTTCTTTTGTTACCTTTATTAGGATGTCAGGACGAGGTCGTGGTGGTAGGCGTGGTAGGCCAAGGAGGCAGGAGATGCCTATACCAGATGAGATTCCGGCACAGGAAGAGGGAATTGGTCAAGCCAATGTGACTGAATCAGTTGGTCATCAGGCCATGGGCGCCTTAGCTCGTGAAATGGCCAGAGTATTGAGAGAATCTATAGACATTCTCAGGGCTGAGAATCAGGTCAAAGCCCAAGTAGCTGAAGCAGGGCCATCTTTTCTGAAGAGGGAGTTCTTCCGGTCGAATCCGGATGAGTTTGTGGGTGATCCCAGGGAGTCACTAAAGGCAGATGAGTGGCTAGAATAGTTAGTGGAGACATTCAAGATACTTGGCATCGAGGATGATCAGTTGAAAGTGACCTTGGCGTCCTTCCAGTTGAAGGGGGATGTGGGTCAGTGGTGGAAGTATGCGCGTGGGCGCATTGGAGGAACTTGGGAGGCTTTTGTTGAGGCTTTCCAGGATAAATTTCTACCTCCCACGGTTAGGGAGAAGTTGAGAGATCAATTCTGTAAATTTTTTTAGTTGAACACGCCAGTGGCTGAGTTTGAGGCAACCTTTACTAGTCTGTCGAGGTTTGCACCTGAGTTGGTGGCGACTGAAGAGCGCCGTTGTTTGGAGTTGGAAAAGAGGTTAAGGACCGGGTTAATGTATAAAGTTGCCGGTTCCATGACTAGAGATTATGGGCACCTTGTGTAGTCTGCAGCCCACCTTGAAACTATTATGCAGGTAAAAGATGAAAGGATGAGGGGCTCCAGGAGGAGTCAGGGAGACAGTAAGAAGCAGAGGGGTTCTTATCCTCAGCAGTCCCAGGAAACTCAGTCGAGGTCCACTTTTCTAATACCGAGTTCAGGTTCTGGGAGAGGTGGGCAGGGCGATTTTACTTGCTTTAAGTGTGGTCAGTTGGGCCACAAGTCTCCAGCTTATCTTCAGAGAGGAGGAGGACAGCGAGCAGCATCATCTTTGGCTTGTTTTCAGAGCCAGAGTCAGGGAAGAGGCCAACTGGTCACTTGTTATCAGTGCGGGCAAGCGGCGCACCTGAAGAGGTTTTGCCTACAGTTGGGTGGTACACCTGGTGCGTCTGGTTCGAGACAGACACAGAGTCACCAGCCAGCACAGTCAGCACAGGCCTCGAGGGCCAATCAGGGAGTCTCTTTGGCTCAGTCTATGCATCAGTCTTATGCTCTGAGGGGTGAGCAGGTTGAGCAGATGCCAACTGGACGTATGTATACAGTTGTAGAGCTATATCTAGTACCCGCTACTTCTGTAGTGAGAGGTACCTTTTTGTTTTGCAATTCAGTTGCTAATGTGTTGATTGATACGGGTGCATCCCATTCTTTTATTTCGTATGCGTTTGCATCAGTTTTGGGTTTGGAGTTGGCACAGTTAGCATCTCCTATTTGTGTAGAGTCACCTATTGGTAGTCAGGCTATCTTGAGACAGGGATGTCGGGGTTGTGACATCGAGGTTGCTGGTCGTCGATTGACATGCTTAGTTTTGATGTCATATTGGATATGGACTGGTTATCGTCATACCGGGCTGTTATAGATTTCTACTGTCAGAAGGTTACTGTATGTACCTCGAGCGGTGATTGCTTTTATTTCTTGGGGAACCAGGTAGATAGAGTCTTATCATCGGTATATGATCCGTGTGGGCGGAGTGAATTTAGTTGTCTCCTTGCGAGCTTTTTGAGTAGTGAGTGTGATGAAATTCGGGTTGAATTGCCGAGGGTAGTTTGGGAATACTCAGATGTTTTTCCTGAGGATCTTGTTAGTTTACCGTCGCACCGAGAGATTGAGTTCTCTATTGATTTAGTGCCTAGCACGACATCGGTTTCTATGGCTCCATATAGATTTGCACCTGCTGAATTGAATGAGTTGAAGATTCAACTCTAGGAATTGTTAGATAAGGGTTTTATTTGCCCTAGTACTTCACCTTGGGGAGCCCCGACTCTCTTTGCTAAAAAGAAAGATGGAGCATTACGGCTTTGTATTGATTACAGAAAGTTGAACCGGGTTACTATTAAGAACAAGTACCCAATGCCTCGAATAGATGATCTGTTTGATTAGTTGAAGGGGTCTTGTTGTTTCTCCAAGATAGACCTGAGATCGGGTTATCATCAGTTGAGGGTAAGGGAGGAGGATATTCCGAAGACGGCATTCCGTATGCGGTATGGCCATTATGAGTTTCTTGTGATGTCTTTTGGGCTAACTAATGCTCCAGCTGTGTTTATAGATTTAATGAATCAGATCTTCCATAAATTCTTAGATCGTTTTGTGGTTGTTTTTGTGGACAACATTTTGATTTATTCACCTTCTGAGGAGGAACACGAGGAACATTTATGAGTAGTACTTGAGTTACTTAGAGCCCATAAGCTGTATGCTAAGTTTGGGAAATGTGACTTTTGGCTGGAGGAGGTTAAATTCCTAGGGCATATAGTGTCAAGGGAAGGGGTGACTGTAGATTCATCCATGGTAGAAGCAGTGCAAGATTGGGCACAACTTAAGAATGCTTTCGAGATTCGTAATTTCTTGGGGTTGGCTAGGTCTTATCGTCGGTTTGTGAAGGATTTCTCTAGACTAGTTTCACTTTTGACTAAGTTGACTAGAAAGGAAATCAAGTTTGTGTGGAGTGAGACTTGTGAAAGGTCGTTCCAAGAGCTCAAGATTAGACTTACCACTGCCCCAGTATTGATTATTCCAGAAAGGGGTTTGAGTTATTCAGTTTATTGTGATGTTTTACGGGAAGGTTTAGGTTGTGTATTGATGTAAGAGGGTAAAGTGGTAGCCTATGGCTCATGGCAATTTAAAACACATGAGAGGAATTATCCTACCCATGATCTAGAGTTAGCAGCAGTGATATTTGCCTTGAAGATTTGGAGGCACTATCTGTATGGTGAGAAATTTGAAGTGTTCTTTGATCACAAGAGTCTGAAATATCTGTTTACATAGAAAGACTTAAATTTCAGATAGAGGAGGCGGATGGAATTCATAGAGGATTATGATTTTGAGTTGCATTATCATCCCGGGAAGGTCAATGTTATGGCCGATGCTTTGAGTAGAAAGCTAGTTAGCAGTGTAGCTTCTATCGCCATCTGAGAATGGGAAATGTTGGGTACTCTTAATGAGTTTGACTTGCAGCTGGGCGAGTCTGTTGAATTCGCAGCTTTGTTTTCAGTAGTTGCACAACCTACACTTGTGAATCGAGTGTTGGAAGCACAGAGGGGTGACCTTGAGGTGGAATCCTTTCGAGAGAAGATTTCTAATGGGAAAGTAGAAAGAGGTTTGACTATGTATCCCGACCAAAGTGTGAGATACCGTGACTGTTTGTTTGTACCGGAGTCTTGCCGAGAGGAAGTATTCCGAGAGTTTCATCATTCGCGCCTTGCGGTGCATCCGGGAGGCACAAAGATGTATCATGATCTTAGTCGCCAGTTTTAGTGGAGAGGTATGAAAAAGGATGTGGCTGTGTTTGTATCAAAGTGCCTTACTTGTCAACAAGTGAAGGCCGAGCATCAGAGGCCAGCGGGTTTGTTGCAACCCTTGCCTATAGCTGAGTGGAAGTGGGAGCATGTTACGATGGACTTCGTTGTGGGCCTTCCGAAGACTCAACGGGGTAGTGATGCCATTTGGGTAGTCATTGACCAATTGACTAAGTCTGCGTATTTTATTTCTATGCGCGTAAGTGACTCGATAGATTATCTGGCCGACTTGTACATTAGGGGCATAGTGAGGTTGCACGGGGTCCCTGTGACGATTGTTTTGGATAGAGATCCATGTTTCACTACTTGGTTATGGCAGAGTTTACAGAGTGCCTTGGGCACTAGATTGACTTTTAGTGCTGCGTATCATCCTCAGACTGACGGGCAGTTCGAGCGTACTATTTAGATCCTTGAGGATATGCTTCGAGGCTGTGTCCTTGACTTTAAGGGTTTATGAGAGAGGTATTTGCCCTTAGTGGAATTTGCCTATAACAATAGTTTCCAATTAAATATTGGCATAACACCGTTTGAGGCCTTGTATGGTCGACTGTGTAGATTTCCTGTGTGTTGGGCCAAGGTGGGTGATGCACCTTTGTTAGGTCCAGAGTTGGTTCGAGAAACGACGGAAAAAGTGACACTTATTTGTAAGAGGCTAGCTATGGCTCAGAGTCGCCAGAAAAGTTATGCCGATCGTAGGAGGAGACCTTTGTCTTTTGAGGTGGGAGATCATGTCTTTTTGAAGATATCACCTAGACGGGGTTTGATGAGGTTTGGGAAAAGTGGGAAGTTGTCCCCTCGGTTTATTGGCCCTTTTGAGATCCTTGAGCAGATTGGGGAGATTGTTTACCGTTTGGTGTTACCGCTACAAATTTCTGGGGTTCATGACGTGTTTCATATTTGTATGCTTTGAAAATATGAGCTGGATCCATCGCACATGTTGGATTGGACCGACTTAGGAGTAGATGAGGATGCCTCGTATAAGGGGAGACTGGTGGAAGTCTTGGATAGATAGGGTCAAGTTTTGCGAGGCAAGACAATTCCCTTGGTAAAAGTATTGTGGAAACATCATAGAGTCGATGAAACAACTTGGGAATGTGAATTAGAGGTCCGAGAGAAATATCTGGAGTTGTTTGTTGATGCATGAGCATGTATTGAGAATTTATTGTATTAATGAAAAGTCTAAGCATTGTATATGTTTTAACTTATGAAAACATTGTACATGTTATGGTTATTTGGGAAGAATATGGATTCAATATAAACATTGCTTATGTTTTGAGAATTTGGAATATTGATGATGTTGTATCATTTTTGGAAGCATTGTATATGCTATGTACGATTTTTGAAAATTTGGACTTTGGTTAAACATTGTAAATGTTTTCGGAAATTGAAAATTTCATTTTAATTTGGGACTTGTGAATCGAGTCGGTGTGAATAGATGACCGGAGAATGGGTCATGGTGTTGAACTTGTGGGAATAACATGGTTGTGAATAGTTCAATTATGTTTTAGAGCTTGATTTGTAATTTTGGTAAGTGTATTTGAACCCTTTATTTTATTTTGGGAATCTTTGGTGTTGTTGTACCTTAGTTTTGGAGGCGTACACATTGATTTAAACTTGTTGGGATTGCTCATTCACGCTTATTCACGTTGAAAAGTTGTTTGGAAACTTGAAAATCATGTTCTGGGGTCGACACTGGTTTTGGTGGTATCGACACCTTCTCTTTAAGTTGGCTGCAAGGGTCGACACCAATCTGGGAAGGGTCGACCCTTGTTCTGAAATTGCTCACTACATTTTGGTGTCGACACTAGCCTTGGGAAGGGTCGACACTTGCTGTGCAGTCAAACTTAGTGTTCCAGCTTTTCTTCATAAAGGTCGACACCTGTGCTGCAAGGGTCGACACCTGCGAACTTTTTTTTTTTAGATTTCAGTCTGGTTTTGGGCCTATCTTTTTGGGGATTTTGACTTGATCTTTTGGGTTGACTTTGGGACTTCATTTTACTTTGACCTAACACTATAAATAGGTCCTCCACTTAACCTATTCTTTACCTTTTCTTCTCTTTTTCCTTCACCAAGCCGTGAGGCTCTTCCATTCTCTCCAAAATCACTTTTTGCTCAAAGATCTTTAGATCTACACACTTGGAAGCATCTTCTTGCCTTACTCCTTTGAGATTAAGTGTAGAGCTTATCAAGAGCTTCATTTTGATCCAAGTAGAAGTTGGTTTCGACAATTTTGGTGTTTCAACCTTGTTTTGCTCATCTTCTCTTCTAAGCTTGAGGTAGGGATTTTCTACACTCTAATATGGTTTTTAGCTTAGTTATTTGCTATTAGATGATGAGATTTGGTTGTGGTTTGGACAAATCTAAGATTTGGGTGTGAAATGAAAAGAGGAGTATTTGATGAATATGAGGTAAATGAGTATGAGGCTTGAATATAAGATCATGTTGTGCCAAAATAGTTGATTTTGGTGTTTGGGTTGATATTTGGAAAGAGGGAGACTTTGCCCTAATTTTGATTTTAAATAATTATTTGCATAAATAATTGGGATTAACATTGAAAATGTGAAATTGGAAGGTTATGGGTATAGATGGTGAAATTAGATATGTATTATCTTACACTTTTGGAAGTTGTGAATAAACTATTTATCTTGAGATTGAATATCTGTTTAGAGATAAATATTAGGCTATCGGTGGAGGATAGCTATGATTGTTGTAGAAATTGCATAAGGATTAGGCAATTTAATGCTAATCAAATGTTGGTTGTCATTGCATATGACTATATTTATAAATATATTGTATATGTATATTTATTTGGGAGGAGAAAGGGGATGGACTTCACTAAAAGCAAGTTGGCCGGAGTGTCCTAGGTGAAAGACCCGAAATCATATATATACATGGGTGCCGATTCTCGTGGACAAAATATCCATAAAATGACATATTTGAGAAAACATACAAGGGTGCCGATTCTCGCAGACAAAATATCCGTAAAATGACATATTTGAGAAAATATATGTGGGTGCCGATTCCTTCGGACGAAATATCTGTAAAATGGTAGATTTGAAGTGTTTTTATGTGTTTTGCATAATTGGAAACCATTGAGTTGTAGTCTCACTTTGGTTGTTGAAAGATAATGAATTTAACTCATGAATTAAGTGGCATGTATGAACTTGAAATGAATTGAAGGAAAAAGGAAATGAAGTTTGGTCTTAGTGACATATGAATATGTAGGCTTTGTGGATGTTTTAGTATCGTTATTGTGTATGCACGTGGTATTTACACCTTTGCTAAACCTCATATATTGTGTTAGATTATTTCTACTGGGCTGTTGGCTCACCCTATACGGGAATACCATTTTCAAGTGTAGGTGAGATGTTTCCTCCAAGGCAATAGTGGGGATGGACTTTTAGGAAGCAAGAGTTTCTTAATTATGTCTTGTTGTGTGTATGTTTGTTATTTATAAAGCCAAGGGCTTAAGATGTAATGAGCGAAACTCACTTTGTGCAACCAAGCAATGACTTGGGAAGATGTAAGCCTACATGGTATTTAACTGGTTGTTAAACAGTAAACTCTAATGAATAAAAGCATTGTATTTCTATTATATTCTTCCGCATGTTAGATAGGTTTATTGTATTATTTTGGGGGCGTTACAAAACTCCTTAGTACACTTTTTCTAAACGTAACACTCCAATGTAACACTCTAAGGCCACATTTATTTGGCAGATTAGGTTGGATAAAATTGTTAGTGAGATGATAGTTAGTGAAGAGATTGTTAATGTGAAGATTATTAGTGAGAGAATTAAGTAAAAGTGTATTTGTTTTGATGATAGTGTTGGAGATGGTTAGTGATGAGATTGTTAAATTATTTTTATATATAAGAAATAAAAAAATTATTTCTATATTAAAAAAAACTAAATAAATATTAAAATAAACAGGTACATTTGGTTTAAAAAAAATTTTAAAAAAATAATATTTTTATATAAAATAGACTCAATCCAATCATTATTTGCGTAATACCACCCAAAATCTAGCCAAGCTAATTCCTTTATAGAAGGGGATTAGTAATTGTTATGTTATTATTATTGGCAATCCCATTTGACAAAACTTATTTTTCAGTTATAATTTTATTCGTTCTTTTATTTCAGTGTGCCTATGAGTTTTAGATGTGAATCTAACTTGAATTGTGCCTTGCAGAAAAGTTTGTGATGTCTATTCTTTCATATTTGCCACTTCGCTGACTATGTCGGGGTTCGAGTTGCTGGTTAGCTCGTGAGGATCTAGGGGGCAGCGCCCTTTGGGGGGTTCGGGGCAGCGCCCCTGTAGCAAAAAGAAAAATTGCAATCGAAGTTGGTTTTTCGCTCGAGCGGCCATTCTTGCGCTCGAGCGGAGATGCAATCCGTTTAGAAGTTTCACTCGCCTGCAAAAGTACTAGGAGCTATTTTTTCCCACTCAAGCAACCATACCTCCGCCCGAGCATAGATTTGCTCAAGTGGCCATTCTTGCACTCGAGCGGAGATCGCAGATCCGTTTTTTATAAATATGTGCTTCAGTTCGATTTTAGGGTACGACTTCCAGATCTTCTTCTTGGGTATTAGGGTTTTCATCTAGAGATTTGCTAGTTTTTTTTATGTTTGTTTGAGTTTAACTCATGGTTTGAGAAGTATATATCAAAGGATTGTTTATTTTATTTAATACAAAAGATAGTTGTTCTTCGGTGAGTTCTGAGGAATTTGGGCCTGAAACTATGGTGGATTCTAAAGTGGCTCATCGACGTTGTGGATTCAACATTGGGCAAGACAATTCCGAGGTGAAGACCGTGGTAGAAGAGGCATATAGGGGTCGGTTCAATTCAGGCATGGATTCGCTAGGTAATTGAGAGTATACTCATGTAATTCCTTTTGTCTTTTTAATGGATTGTTTTGTGACTTTGGCCTGTGATTTTTTTTTTTATCACAATTGGAGGCGCTCCAATTGTGGTTTTTGATTTGTGTCAAATTGTCTTGATTGTTTGATTGGATTTGTTATTTACTGCTTAAAATTGATACATAATCACAAATCAATATCTAGGGGATTTTTAGATTTTTCAGTAATCCACCTAGAGTCTCAATCCTCCAGTGTATTCCCAAACCAAACATGCCATTGGTGGACCCCAACTCATTCACAATCCATTTTCATCCTTCATGTGGCCAAACAAACGAGCCCTAAAAAAAATTCCTTAGTGTAACAGTCCAATGTAACACATAAAAAATTTCTTAGTATACTTTTCCAAATGTAATACTCCAATGTAACACTCCCAAAAAAGGATATGAGATTTTTCAAACCATTTCAAAAGGGTGTGGGGGGTTTTTCAAATCATTTCAAAAGAAGTACAAAAATTTCTTAGTAAGCTTTGAGTAAATGTATAATTTTAAACTGCGAGTGTTACGTTTGGAAAAAATACACTAAATAATTTTTAGTATTTTTATGTGTATTACATTGAAGTGTTATGTTTGAGATTATATTGATTGGAGTGTTACATTTCGAAAAAGTACACTAAAAAATTTCTTTGTGTGTTACATTAGGGTGTTACGTTTAGGAAAAGTTTAAAGTATTACATTGTTACGTTTTGGGAAAAAATACACTAAGAAATATTTTTGTGTGTTACATTGGAGTGTTACGTTATTACGTTTGGAAAAAGTACAGTAAAGAGTTTTTTTTTAGCATATTACATTGGAGTATTACGTTATTAGAGTATTATATTGGAGTGTTACGTTTTTGTTCGTAATGTGAGATTTGTTTCAGAAGGAGGAAAACTCCAAAACCTCCATAGTGCAGATTGTCCAAATGTATAATTTCACATTTGGAGAAATCCACTTTTATTCTTCAAAAATTAAATCCAAACATGTAAATGATTATCTTTTTGTGTAACTTCTATTTTAATGGGACATTTGGGTTCATAAAAAAAAAAAAATAAAAAAAAAATGAAGGACTAAACAATTCATAAGATCACATTTGAAGATTTATCAATACTTTACCTATTTGGTTTTACAATTAATAAAAGAAAAATTAATTTAATTATATTAAAATTGTAAGATTATGAGACGTATGTTTAATATTCATTTAAGAATTGGCATCGGGATGGTGTATTTGACTATAATAATATTTAGTGTGTTTGGTTTCAATTTTTTAAATTTAGTTTTTTTTTCGTATTTTTTTTTTGTTTTTAATGAATATTTTTTAAATTTTAAGTATTTTTTTTTACTTTTTTAGATGCACCTTACTTAGATGTATTTAAAAAGTAAAATATTTGCGAAAAAATATTTTAAAAAATTAATATTAATAAATATACAAAAATACGAAAAATGAACTGAATTTTCGCATTTTTTTAAATATATTTTTTGGTATTTAGTGTATTTTTTAAAGATTTTTTTCACAAATATTATACTTTTTTAGTGTATTTATGTTAGGTGTGCTGAAAAAAAATTTTAAAAAAAATTGCTTAACATATTAAAAATATTCATTGAAAATACGAAAATACGGAAAATAAAAAAATAAAATTTTCTAAAAACTGATTTCCGAAAACTATAACCAAACAAGCTGCTTATTGTCCCAAATTGTAACGCCCTCAAAATATAGTATAAATCAACCCAAGAGATTCACAAGCACAATATGAAATGTAGTACTTTTATCCATCAGAGTTTATATTACAAAAGAGATTACATGCATTACATTTTCATAAATAGTCATTCTGAAACTACAACATGTAACACTAATTAATAACAATAAAATAAATGCCCTACGGGCTTACATCTTTCTAAGAGATAACTTAGTTACAACAAAAGTGAAAGTCATAAACTTTTTACAATTAAAGTCCTCGGCTTAAGAAGAAAACATATAAACATATAGGTAACAAAAATAGAGTCTTCAGCCCCGTTCTCTTAAACTATGCCCTTGGAGGTGGCATATCACCTGTACCTGAAAATGGTTTCCAAAGTAGGGTGAGTCAAAGCCCAGTAGAGATATGCTAAAAATATATGAGAATTAACTAAGATATCAACATCAGATAAATGTTTAATACTTGCAAACCAGCTTACACCCTTTCTATGACCAATCAATATCGACATCTATACTTCAGTCCATTTCTATTTATTTAACCAAATCAATTCATTGACATAGTTCATTGTAATCTAAACAATTCAAAACAAGACTACAACTCATTTATTAACACTTCAATAACAACCATTATTCAAACACTTCCATTTTCCTGCCATTTTACGAAATTACATCTGAGGCAACCGGCACCCATACACATATAAGATTTCGGGACTTTTACCCTAGACACTCTGACCAACTTAATTTTCAATGGAGTCCATCCCCTATCTCCTCCCAAACAATGGAGTACATCCCCTATCTCCTCCCAAACAATGATACATATACAATGTATTTAAAAGCGTTGTCATATACAATGACTGACCAAATCACATATTCAGTAGTCTAATCAAACCGTCATATTCGATGACATAATTCAAATGATTAGTTTCAATTCACCTAATCATCATGCAGTTTCTACAACAATCATAGCTATTTTCCACCGATAGTTCAAAACAGATATTTCTAAACAGATAAACAAATCTATCAAATAGATAATTTGCCAAATTTTCCATAGGTGAGTGATTTATCAAATCCAACTACACCATTCATTTATACACCCTTTCAATTTCATGTTTCTCACATCAATCCCATTATTTATACAAAATAATTTATTTAATCCAAGTTAGGGCAAGTTTTCCCCATTTTCCAAACATTAACCCCTAGACCCAATTTCACCAATTATACTAAAGTAACATCATGTTCAAGACCTCACATACATATATGGAGCCAAATATAGAAACCCCTCTTTCAAAATTAAAACCCAAACCCTAGTTTTATCCAAATCTTCCCAAATCCTACCATTTATACAAAATGACAAACACCTAGGTTAAAACTCATATTAAAGAGTAGGATATCCATATCTCAAATGTAGAGCTCAAAGAGGAAGAAGGAGAAACTCGAAAATGCCCAAAATCAAGCTTTACTCGGATGGATTGGAAGCCCACGAGATGGTACACCTTTTTCTCAAAGGAAGTAGAGTAAAAACTCTTAGATTTTAAGGGATTTGTAGAGAGAAGATGGATTTTTAGAGAGAGAGACAGCCGATCTAGGGTTTTTAGCCAAAAGAGATTCAGAAAGTGACGTAAAACTCCTCTGCTGCGAACTGATATACGTGGTCTTCGCTCGAGCGAAGGAGTTGTCACTCGAGCGACCAGGCACAATAAGTGACCTCGCTCAAGTGCAAGAAGCGTCGCTCAAGCGCAGAATGCAAAGCTTTAGGTCTACCACAAACGCACACGCACGCTCGAGTGCAAGAAGTCTCGCTCGAGCAAAGAAGCAATTTTACCAGACTCGCTCGAGCGCAAAAAGCTTTGCTCGAGCGAAGAACTTCCCCTTCCTAGAAAAACTGCATTCGGGAAAGAAACCTGAAGACCCTCAAACCTCGCTCAAGCACACGAAACCTGCTCGAGCGAAGAAGAAAAATACCCAAGGCTCGCTTTAGCTGACCTCTTTTCTTACCAACTTTCTTTTTTCAAGAACTGTGCCAGAAAAATCTATTTTATAGCCACCTTACGAAAATTGTAGAAAAATGTATAAAAATATTTTGGACCTCCATTTTATGTCAAAATCTTTCTTAAGGAGTTATCTTTCAAGGAAAATTGGTTTAATTGAAAACGAATGAGCGGTTTGTGAGAAAATCTGATTTTTGTAACGGTCGACGAATCTGGACAGAGCTGGAGTATTTCTGAAATAACTACAAATTTGGAAAAGCTATTCCATTTTTGAAAAATGTTCTGAAAACTAGATAAAATTCCCTACGAACCATAAGAAGACCGTGATCTGGAAAAATCTGAAATAGCCCTTTTGAGTATAATCTTTAGGTAGTACTGAATCTGGAAATTCTATTTTCATTAGTATTTTATGCTCTTGTGTTCATGAATATGCTTATTAATTTATGATCATGTCTCGATATGATATTTCACATGTCATAGGTTTATGTATTTTATTTTAATCTTTTGATGGTGCTCACACTTATGCAAATCTAGAAATTATATTCGTGTGCGAATTTATTCCCTTAACTACTTGAATATGCCTAGAGCTACTTGTGCCTATCTTCATATGTGAATCTCATGTGTTGTAACCATATTTCCTTCTATTTGTACTATTTAGTTGTTCAAACTTGTGCAATAGATGTTGTTTCAAGAGCATGTCCTAACTCTAACTTAAATTATCTAACTCAAACGGGAAACTTAATGGGTGGTAATGGGTTGCGAATTTTTGGATAAGATTACTGAGATATTGATTGGTTGATGGGATGCGTTCTCTATTTGAAAGTTAAAATCTTGCGCAAGTGGTTTTCGAAACCCTTGAACGGAGCGGTTGTATTCGGACCCTAGGTATTTGGTGTAAGGAGGGATTTGGGCAAGGCCCATTATTACAGTCTCTTTTGAGGCCCTGCAGTTGGCGCTACGCGGTATATAACCGTTGGTAGGAATCCAAGGTTAGTTCTGCAACAAAGCAGCAAAAGAAGGGGCATACCGAATAATCCGTGTCCGATTCTTGTGGTTGGGAGGACGAAGTCTCTTTGGGGGATTTCTAGATTTCTAACATCTAACCTTGTAATCCTTTATTATTGAATGATTATCATGCTTCATTACTTGCTTGTTATAATTGTGATGGTGTATTGGATTGGGAAAAATGGATGGGGTGTGTGTGCGTTTACTGGGCATTCAAAGCTCATGGCGTTTCATGCCAGGTATCGAAGAAGCGTACGAAGCCAATGAAGAGTCAAAGACATTTGAAGACTTAAGCTTTCCTTAGAGAAAGTTTGGAACCATTTCACTCATTAGTCTAATTGTGCTTTTATTTATTCTTTTTGGATTGTAATAGTAATGGAACTCGTTTTGTAAATTTAAAATTTGAGACGCTGTAATTATTATTTACTTTGTAATCCTATGCCTATCTCTGCGTTGCTTATGAGACCTTACGTCAACGCCTTTTAAGATCTGTCAAAAGGGTGGTGAGCTACCTAAGAAAGCTAGACTTAGAAGGGAGGCTAACTTGACTCCTCCAGCGATCTGGGATCTTACTCGGTTATTGGCCATAGGACTCATTAGTGCCATTTCCTAGACTCCTAACCTTAGATAAACCTTGTATTTAATTGATAATATATTCTCTAAAGTTCGCGATTTTTGCGGCGTCACAACTTGATATCAGAACCTAGGTTTAACCCTCAACCCACGTAACCCGATTTGTGACTCTAGTTATTTTTTCCCATACACTAGTGTATTATTAAAAAAAAAAAAAATTAACTTAAAAGAAAATTAATAATGGATTCCCTCTCCTTGACATAGGATGGCTAGTGACCCATCAAACGTCTGGTACTATGACCACTGGGGCTATTATCATTTCCAAGAAAACCAACACATTGAACTCCTTAACCTACAAGTTTACGACTAATGGTGTAAAAGAACGGGGAAGGAAAAAATTGATCGAGGAAGTAAGGAAAGTGGAGGAAGCATGCCCCTATCTCACCCCTGAATAAAAGAGAGCCGTAATTCGACGCCAACGCAAAAGTCAGTATCGGGCTTTCAAGCATGCACTTGAGCTTAAGAAGGATGACGAAAAATTTCTAGAAGCAATTTTCGAGGCACTTCAGAATGGGCTTGGGTTTTTCTCACATTCCACAATTCGGGAGCGGAACTTTTATCTGGAGTTCGTACTCAAACCAGAATCCCACCCAATTAGACCAGCGGAGATCCCCCCGAAAGTCAAAGAACAACAGGCGCATTGGGGTCACCGTTCCTCACACTAAGACAAGAAGTTGACCCATTCCAAGACCTTGACTAATGTAGTAGCAACCAGGGTTAGAGTTGTAATCCGTAATCTCTAGCTGTTGTAAATGTATGTGTCCATATAGGTATAGTACGATCTAGTATAACTCTAAGAATAGTAGTAGGAAGTGTGGCAGCCATACTTGTGTTATCAAGATGTAACCTTTTGTAATGAAGCCTACTACCTTTTGCAATGGCATCTACTATTATATATGAAGTAGTATTGTGTTTTTCTCTAAATTTATTATCTACTATTTGATCTTATTGTTTCAAACACCCTTGGATAACTCTAACTTAAGATTAGTTGATTACCCTTTTGCATCCATAATTAGACTTCGGCTTATGCCGTACTACGTAAAATAGAGAAATGGTGGACTACACTCGAGTCCAATACAATAGGAAAATGGTGCTGGGAACTCAAAATTTTGAGAATGAACTAATGCACATGATTGAAATTTCGCATCTCGGGGGTCAAATTTCGAAAGGATTAGGACACTTAAGAGGAAACAGACAAGATGGTAGGACTCACTTCTTTTTAGAGTTTAGGGGACAAAAACCACCCAAGTTTACAGGAGTATTAGATTCAAGGACGGTAAGAAGCTGGCTTCAGCAAATTGAGAAAATACTAGATACAATGGGAGTAACAGAGCATGCTGACAGAATTACTCTAGCTGGATATGAACTGGGAGAGAAAGCAGACCATTGGTGGACCTTAATCAAGGAATCTAGGGACATCGCAATGATGACATGGGCGCAGTTTAGAAATCTATTCTTAAAAAAGTATTTTTTGGACGCGATCAAACAGAAAAGGATTCGAGAATTTCAGAAGCTAGAGCAAGACACAATAACTCAATATGTAGTAAATGTTGAAGAAAAGGCGTGAAGATTTGAGTGGGGCCTAGACCCTATAATTAGAGAAAGGGTCTTACCTCAACGACTCCAAATATATGATAAAGTAGTAGACACTGCCTTAGATAGAAAAGTAGCAGACATAAGGAGGATTTGGAATAAAAGAAAAGAGAGTCAATCATTTGTAGGACCCCGGAGAAACCAAAAGGGAAACGTGGCACAAAAAAAACCTTATTCTAGGCTGCCACCACAACAACCACAACAACAAAATTTGAAGAAAAGTTTTCAGGAAAGACCAGTAAGGCTGATCCAGTGCTATCATTTTCAACAGATGGGACATAGGGGGTTCGAATGTCCCCAGCAGGACAGAGATCAAGAAAAACACTTAAGGCAATAACCATGGGTAATTAAGCCAGAGACTACTAAACAACAAAATTTCAAGGTGAAGGATATTAGGAACCAAGCCAAATTAGTACTTTATGATAAGGGAACACAAGGTCAACAAAGGCGTAGTGAAGAATGAAGGAATATGATGAGGAAATGTTACAAGTGTGGCCAACCAGGACATTTTAAGAATAAGTGTCCTTAACTCGCTCAATCAGGATATCAGGTAAAAGGAACGGGAGCAAACACGCAAGGGATTAGCGGTCAGAAGCCATGGACAAATATAACAAGCTGGTCGAGTATATCAGTGGGCAGGAAACAACAAGAGGCCTAGGCTGAGCAGTAGTTAGAGGCCAATCGGCAGAGCATTCACACTACAAGCAGAAGAAGATCTCACCGCGCCGCATCCAAAGGACTAGTAAGGTGTCGCAAGCAGACTTGAAGAACCGCAAAAAGAACTTAAGGAAAGTACAACTAGGATAATAGTTAGGACTCTCTTTGAAGGACTTTTTGTAATCCGAGCATAAGGTGTAAATTCTCCTTAATTAATCCAAGTCTTGGTACTTTTACACTCGTCTCATAATTCTTAAGTACATGTTTTATCCATTACATCCCTCGTAACTATGCTATATCGGACCATAAGAACTTGTTTGTTGACCCTTAGAAATTGAATGTACCACAATTCTTGACTCCCAAAGAATGAAGATACCCGACATTAACCTCATCTTAGAAATAGATTTGTTACTTGTACCTTAGCTATTGTCAAAAGTTACCAAAAGAAGGAGACGACTTACCCATCCAACGGAATGCTTTAAGGGGGGTAGATTAGTTTCCATGATTCAACAAATCAACAAACTCAATGGCATCAATAATTACCAAAGGAAAGCGTAAATCACCACATCAAGGATTTGGCAATACAAGCCCTCACACTGGAACAACAACGCCATTACCCATATGATGAACAATTCAAAGTTTTCAAAGAACGAGAAAGATTAACGCATTTCCTTAGTCATTAATTGAGGGGCAATTCGATTCAAAACACTACTATTAGAACAAGACTAAGGACAGAACGGGAAAGAACATGAGGGGAGAAGATGACCTGAATGATTAAAAATACGTTGGCAACATTAGGATGCAATTGTCCACAACATTTCAAGACATGAAGAATGGCTAAAATTTCGATGACGAAATTTAATTAAGGGGGATAGGTTGTGAGACCCCTAACTTTTGTAAACCTTATTAGGTCCCTAAATTTTTAGTTATTATAATAAAGCCCTTAATTCATTGATTATTCGCAAATTAAACCCTAGAACCGAAAATGCATCACGGACGAACCCATACAAACCCTAATCGACCCTGGAAGCTTAGAAATCATTTCTAACACTCTAATATTAATTATTTAACTCTCAAATTTTAGATTAATCACTCCAAACCTTAACCTTCGGTTTTCACAATTTTCGTTCGCTTATTTACCTTTAAATTCAAAGCAAAATAATACAAACCGAATTATTTTTCCTAACACTAATTTATTAACTCTACACTTGAAATAGATACTTTAATTGAGCCCAAGCCCTCACATTTTTATTAAATCACAAATTGACCCCAAACAAGTACCATTATATATTTATATATACACTTGTATCTTAAAATCTTTTTTTAAAACATTTTATTTTACAAATTCCAACAATTGTACCCCAAAAAAAAAATTAAAAATTAAATATATATATATATAACAATCCTCAATTCACCATCACATGGCTAGCCATCACCATTGTAGGTGTAATGAATGTACTATGAGACAATTTTCCATGATTTAAGGAAGAAAAATCTTTGACTTGGTACAAACTTTTATATACATGTATATAAGCAACTAGGTTGGTTTGATTAGGAGAAAAACCCTAACTAGATCATATTTAGAAACCTAATTAAGACCTTTAATCCTCCACTATGCCATTGAATTCAAACTAAATCCAAACTATCCAATCCAATTCCAACCAAGGGGCATTTAGGACCTTTTGCACCAAATTCATTATATAAATAACCCCTCCCCTGGAATTTTACATACAAGAACAACACTTATACACACTATATTCAGCTGAGAGAGAAGAAAGGAAGGAGGGTGAGCTTGGTAGAAGAGACGAGAGGAAGAAAAAGTTTGCTAGCAATTCCAACAACCCTCAAGTAAGCCACAACACAACTCTCTCTTGAGCCTTGATTCTACCCTTCTTCTATTTCTCTTAATCGATATAAGACTACATTTTTCCCTATCAATCTCTCAAAATTTTCAAAGGCACACCTTTACCTTAAATTTCTGAGTTTAATATATATTATTTAGCATGTTTTCATCACAAGATAAGTGGAAAATTTCCCCTAGCTGACCTCTTTTCTCACCAACTTTCTATTTTCAAGAACTCTGCCAGAAAAACCTATTTTGCAGCCACCTTGCCAAAATTATAGAAAAACGTATAAAACTATTCTGGACCTCCATTTTATGTCAAAATCTTTCTTAAGGAGTTATCTTTCAAGGAAAATTGGTTTCATTGAAAACGAGTGAGCGGTTTGTGAGAAAATCTGATTTTTGTAACGGTTGACGAATCTAGACAGAGCTAGAGTATTTATGAAATAACTACAAATCTAGAAAAGCTATTCCCTTTCCAAAAAAATGTTATGAAAACTAGATAAAATTCCCTACAAACCATAGGAAGGTCGGGCTCTAGAAAAATCTAAAATAGCCCTTTTGAGTATAATCTTTAGGTAGTACTGAATCTAGAAATTCTGTTTTTATTAGTGTTTTATGCTCTTATGTTCATGAATATGCTTATTAATTTATGATCATGTCTCGATATGATATTTCACATGTCATAGGTTTATGTATTTTATTTTAATCCTTTAATGGTGCTCACACTTATGCAAATCTGGAAATTATATTCATGTGCGAATTTATTCCCTTAACTACTTGAATATGCCTAGAGCTACTTGTGCCTATCTTCGTATGTGAATCTCATGTGTTGTAACCTTATTTCCTTCTATTTGTACTATTTAGTTGTTCAAACTTGTGCAATAGATGTTGTTTCAAGAGCATGTCCTAACTCTAACTTAAATTATCTAACTCAAACGGGAAACTTAATGGGTGGTAATGGGTTGCGAATTTTTGGATAAGATTACTGAGATATTGATTGGTTGATGGGATGCGTTCTCTATTTGAAAGTTAAAATCTTGCGCAAGTGGTTTTCGAAACCCTTGAACGGAGCGGTTGTATTCGGACCCTAGGTATTGGTGTAAGGAGGGATTTGGGCAAGGCCCATTATTACAGTCTCTTTTGAGGCCCTGCAGTTGGTGCTATGCGGTATATAACCGTTGGTAGGGCATCCGAGGTTAGTTCTGCAATAAAGCAGCAAAAGAGGGGGCATACCGAATAATCCGCGTCCGATTCTTGTGGTTGGGAGGACGAAGTCTCTTTGGGGGATTTCTAGATTTCTAACATCTAACCTTGTAATCCTTTATTATTAAATGATTATCATGCTTCATTACTTTCTTGTTATAATTGTGATAGTGTATTGGATTGGGAAAAAGGGATAGGATGTGTATGCGTTTACTGGGCATTCAAAGCTTGTGGCGTTTCATGCTAGGTATCGAAGAAACGTATCAAGCCAACGAAGAGTCAAAGACATTTGAAGACTTAAGTTTTCCTTAGAGAAAGTTTGGAATCATTTCGCTCATTAGTCTAATTGTGCTTTTATTTATTCTTTTTGGATTGTAATAGTAATGGAACTCGTTTTGTAAATTTAAAATTTGAGACGCTGTAATTATTATTTACTTTGTAATCCTATGCCTATCTCTGCGTTGCATATGAGACCTTACGTCAACGCCTTTTAAGATCTATCAAAAGGGTGGTGCGCTACCTAAGAAAGCTGGACTTAGAAGGGAGGTTAACTTGACTCCTTCGGCGATCTGGGATCTTACTCGGTTATTGGCAATAGGACTCATTAGTGTTGTTTCCTAGACTCCTAACCTTAGATAAATCCTGTATTTAATTGATAATATATTTTCTAAAATTCGCGATTTTTGAGGCATCACACAACCTCTCCAATCCGCTCCAGGATCTCAAAAGGGCCAATAAACCGAGGAGATAACTTCCCACTCTTTCCAAATCTCATCAAACCCCATCTAGGTGATATTTTGAAAAAGACATGATCACCCACCTCGAATGACTAAGGTCTCCTTCTACAGTTGGAGTAACTCTTTTGGCGACTTTGAGCTGTAACCAACCTCTTATGAATAAGTGCCACTTTTTCCGTCGTTTCCTGCACCAACTCTGGGCCCCAACCAAGGTGCATCACTCACCTCAGCCCAACACACTGGATATCTACACGGTCGGCCATACAAGGCCTCAAACGGTACCATACCAATACTCGATTGGAAACTGTTATTGTAGTCAAACTCCACTAAGGGTAAGTGTCACTTCTACGGCACCTTAAAGTCAAGGACACAGCCTCGAAGCATATCCTCAATGATCTGAATGGTACGCTCAAACTGCCCCTCAATATGAGGATAGTAAGCAAATATGAGGATAGTAAGCAGTACTAAAGGTCAATTTAGTGGCCAAGGCACTCTGAAACTCTGCCACAACCGAGCAGTGAAACACGGATCTCTATTCGAAACGATCGTCACAAGGACCTCGTGCAACCTCACTATGTCTCGAATATACAAGTCAGCAAGGTAATCTACCGAATCTCTTACGCGTATAGTAATTAAATGCGCTGACTTAGTCAACCGGTCAACTACCACCCAAATGGCATCGCTACCCCGTTGAGTCCTCGGAAGGCCCACAACAAAATCCATTGTGACATGCTCCCACTTCCACTCAGCTATAGGTAAGGGTTGCAACAAACTCGTTGGCCTCTAATGTTCGGCCTTCACTTGCTGACAAGTAAGGCACTTCGATACAAACACTACCACATCCTTCTTCATACCCCTTCACTAAAACTGGCGACTCAGATCGTGATATATCTTTGTGCCTCCTGGATGCACCGCAAGGCGTGAATGATGAAACTCTCAGAGCACTTCCTCTCGGCAAGACTCCGGCACAAACAAGCGGTCACGGTATCTCACACTCAGGTCAGGATATACAGTCAAACCCTTCTCTACCTTTCCACTGGAGATCTTCTCCCGAAGGGATTCTATCTCAAAGTCACCCCTCTGCGCTTCTAACACTCGGTTCACAAGTGTAGGTTGTGCAACCACAGAGAACAAGGCTGCAGACTCAACAGACTCGCCCAGATGCAAGTTAAACTCCCCAAGAGCACCCAACATCTCCCATTTCCCGAATAGCAATACAAGCTACACTACTAATGGATTTCCTGCTTAGGGTATCGGCTACAACATTGGCTTTCCCCAGATGGTAATGTAATTCGAAGTCATAATCCTCAATGAACTCCATCCACCTTCTCTACCTCAAATTCAAGTCCTTCTGTGTAAAACATATACTTCAAACTCTTATGATCCGAGAACACCTCAAATTTCTCACCATACAGATAGTGCCTCCAAATCTTCAAGGCGAAAATCACAGCTGCTAACTCTAAATCGTGGGTAGGGTAGTTCCTCTCGTGTGTTTTCAACTGCCGTGAGCCATAGGTTACTACTTTCCCTTCTTGCATTAATACACAACCTAAACCCTCTCGTGAGGTATCACAATACATTGAATAGCCCAAACCCCTCTCTGGAATAATCAAGACTTGAGCGGTAGTAAGTCTAACTTTAAGCTCTTGGAACGACTTTTCACAAGTCTCACTCCACACAAATTTGACCCATTTCCTTGTCAATCTAGTCAAAGGTGAAGCTAATTTGGGGAAATCCTTCACAAACCGACGGTAATACTCGACCAACCCAAGAAACTACAGATCTCGAAAGCATTTTTAGATTGTGCCCAATCCTGCACTGCCTCTATCTTGGATGAATCTACAGTCACCCTTTCCCCGGATACCACATGGCCTAAAAACTTAACATCTTTTAGCCAGAACTCACACTTACCGAACATAGCATACAGCTTATGGGCTCTAAGCAACTCGAGCACTACTCGCAAGTGTTCCTCGTGCTCCTCCTCAGAGGGTGAGTAAATCAAGATATCGTCCACAAAGACAACCACAAAACAATCTAAGAATTTTCGGAAGACTCGGTTCATCAAGTCCATAAACACAGCCAGTGCATTGGTTAGCCCAAAAGGCATAACAAGAAACTCATAATGGGCATACCGCATACGGAATGCCGTCTTCTAGATATCTTCCTCCCTGATCCTCAACTGGTGGTAACCCAATCTTAGGTCTATCTTGGAGAAAGAGACCCTTTCAACTGATCAAATAGGTCATCTATACGAGGCATAGGATATTTGTTCTTAACCGTAACCCAGTTCAACTTTCGATAGTCAATACAAAGTCTCAAGGCTCCATCTTTCTTTTTAGCAAAGAGGGCCGGTGCTCCACAAGGCAAAGTACTCGGGCAAATAAAGCCCTTATCTAGTAATTCCTGGAGTTGAATCTTCAACTCACGCAACTAAGCTGGCACAAACCGATACGGTGCCATAGAAATTGGTGCTGTGCCAGGCACTAAATCAATAGAGAACTCGATCTCTCGGTAAGGTGGTAAACTAGTAAGATCCTCGGGAAAGACATCCAAATACTCACAAACCACTCTTGGTAACTCGACCCGAACTTCATCATACTCTCCATTCAGGAAGCTAACAAGAAGACAACTAAGTTCACTCTGCCCCCGTGGATCATACACCGATGGTAAAACTTTACCAACCCGATGTCCCAAGAAATGAAAACAATCACCGCTCAAGGTACATACAGTAACCCTCTGACGGTAGCAATCTATAACAGCCCGGTATGACGATAACCAGTCCATACCTAAAATAACATCAAAACCAGTCATATCCATCAATACAAAAGAAAACGGAAGCCGGTGATCGGCGACCTCTATATCACAGCCCCGACACCCCTGTTTCAAAACCATCTCACCCCCAACAGGTGACACAACACAGATAGGAGATGCTAACTGTGCCAACTCTAACCCCAAAACTGATGCGAATGCAGAAGATATAAAGGAGTGGGATGCACCCATATCGATTAACACATTAGCAACCGAGTCGCAAAACAAAAAGGTACCTCTCTCAACAGACGGAGCCGGTACAAGATCTAGCACGGTAACAGTATACACGCATCCCAAAGGTCTCTGATTTACCTGCTCACCCCTCGGAGCATAAGACTGCTGAACTGATTGAGCCAAAGAGGCTCCCTGATTGGCCCTCGAGGCCTGTACTGACTGCGCTGGTTGGTGACTCTGTGTCTGCCTCGAACCAAATGCACCAGATGTGCCACCTAACTACAGGCAAAACCTCTTCAAGTGCATCACTTGCCCACACTGATAATAAGTGAGTGGCTAGCCTCTGCCCTGATTTGGCCTTAAGAACGAGCCGAAGATGAAGCTGCTTGCTGCCCTCCTCATCTCTGCGGGGAAACTGGAGACTTGTGGCCCAACTGACCACATTTGAAACAAGTGATGTCTCTCTAACTGCCTCTCCCAGAACCCGAACTTGGCACTGGAAAGGTAGATCTCGAATGCACTCCCTGGGACTATTGAGGGTTAGAACCCCTCTCCCTCTTAGTGTCTCCCTGACCATCCTGTCTCCTCTTGGAGCCCCTCATTCTCTCCTCCTCTGCATGCATGATAGTCTCAAGATGGGCTACAGCCTCCACAAGGCGCCCATAATCCCTAATCATGGACCCGGTAACTCTAAACATGAGTCCAGTCCTTAGTCTCTTCTCGAACTCCAAACAACGGTGTTCCTCAGTCGCCACTAACTTCGGTGCAAACCTAGACAAGCTAGTAAAGGTGGCTTCAAACTTAGCCACTGGTGTATTCAAATGCACTAACCTGGAGAATTGGTCCCTCTACTTCTCCCTCACTGTAGCAAGCAAGTACTTGTCTTGGAAGGCATCAACAACAGCTTCCCAAGTCCTTCCAATGTGCCCCGCGTATATTTCCACTACTGTCTCGCGTCTCTCTTCAGCTGGCATGACGCTAAGGTCACTCTCAAACCTTCGTCTTCGATGCTGAGCATCTCAAACGTCTTCGTCATTTGTTCCAGCCACTCATCAGCCTTCAGTGGCTCCTTAGGGTCACCCAAAAACTCGTCCGGATTCGACCAGAAGAACTCTCTCTTTAAGAACGATGGCCCTGCTTCAGCTACCTGGGCCTGGACTTGATTCTCAGCCTTGAGAATGTCCATAAATTCCCTCAACGCTCCAGCCATTTCATGGGATAAGGCGTCCATGGCCTGCTGACTAACTGGTTCGGCCACATTGGCCTAACCAACTCCTTCCTCCTGCCCCAGAATCTCATCCGGTATAGGCATCTAGTGCCTCCTAGGCCTACCATGTTTACCACCACGACCTTGTCCTTACATCCTAATAAAGGTAACAAAAGAGATTAGCACATTTACAAATGTGCCGAAGCTATCTTACTCGCATCCTAATTCGATGGACAACTGTAAGTCACTCCACATAAGCACATAATCACATAAACACATATGAATTTCATTTCCGGATAATGACCGTCCCATGGCATTGCTAGAGTTCCAGTTAGAAACGACAGTGATCAAGTGCCTTTCCAACAAGACTCCTAGAAACCCATGGACCCGATCAACATCCTAGAAATTAAATCTCATACCCATATAGTCACATAAACATGTTATCATATAAGCACATAACATCATACTTAAGTCTCTAACAAATGAGACAAACCCATTGTGGTACTAACCACTTCTCATGTACCCAAAGTATTCAAACCTGGTACACTCTGATACCAAGTTGTAACACTTTTAAAATATAGTATAAATCAACCCAAGAGATTCACAAGCATAATATGAAATGTATTACTTTCATTCATCAGAGTTTATATTACAAAAGAGATTACATGCATTACACTTTCATAAATATTCATTCTGAAATTACAACATGTAACACTAATTAATAACAACAAAATAAATACTCTACGGGCTTACATCTTTCCAAGAGATAACTTGGTTACAACAAAAGTTAGAGTCATAAGCTCTTTACAATTAATGCCCTCGGCTTAAGAAGAAAACATATAAACATATAGGTAACAAAAATAGAGCCTTCAGCCCCGTCCTCTCAAACTATGCCCTTGGAGGTGGCATGTCACCTGTACCTAAAAATGGTTTCCCAAGTAGGGTAAGCCAAAGCCCAGTAGAGATATGCTAAAACAATATATGAGAATTAACTAAGATATCAGCATCAGATAAATGTTTAATACTTGCAAACCAGCTTACACCCTTTCCATGACCAATCAATATCGACATCTATATTTCAGTCCATTTCTATTTATTTAATCAAATCAATTCATTGATATAGTTCATTGTAATCTAAACAATTCAAAACGAGACTACAACTCATTTATTAACACTTCAATAACAACCATTATTCAAACACTTCGATTTTCCTGCCATTTTACGAAATCACATCTGAGGGAACCAGCTCCCATACATATATAAGATTTCGGGACTTTCACCCTGGACACTCTGGCCAACTTAATTTTCAATGGAGTCCATCCCCTATCTCCTCCCAAGCAATGGAGTACATCCCCTATCTCCTCCCAAATAATGATACATATATAATGTATTTAAAAGTGTTGTCATATACAATGACTGAGCAAATCACATATTCAATAGTCTAATCAAATCGTTATATTCAATGACATAATTCAAATGATTAGTTTCAATTCATCTAATTATCATGCAATTTCTACAACAATCATAGCTAACCTTCACCGATAGCCCAAAACAGATATTTCCAAACAGATAAACAAATCTATCAAACAGATAATTTGCCAAATTTTCCATAGGTGAGTGATTTATCAAATCCAACTACATCATTCATTTATACACCCCTCCAATTTCATGTTTCCCACATCAATCCCATTATTTATACAAAATAATTTATTTAATCCAAGTTAGGGCAAGTTTTCCCCCTTTTCCAAACATTAATTCCTAGACCCAATTTCACCAATTATACTCAAGTAACATCATGTTAAAGACCTCACATACATATATGGAGCCAAATATAGAAACCCCTATTTCAAAATTCAAACCCAAACCCTAGTTTCATCCAAATCCTCCTAAATCTCACCATTAATACAAAATGACAAACACCTAGGTTAAAACTCATATTAAAGAGTAGGATATCCCTACCTCAAATGTAGAGCTCAAAGAGAAAGAAGGAGAAACTTGAAAATACCCAAAATCAAGCTTTACTCGGATGGATTGGAAGCCCACGAGATGGTACACCTTTTTCTCAAAGGAAGTAGAGTAAAAACTCTTAGATTCTAAGGGATTTGTAGAGAGAAGATGAATTTTTAAAGAGAGAGACAGTCGATCTAGGGTTTTTAGCAAAAAGAGATTCAAAAAGTGATGTAAAACTGCTCTGTTGCGAACTGATATACGTGGTCTTCACTCGAGCGAAGAAGTTGTCGCTCGAGCGACCAGGCACAACAAGTGACCTCAATCGAGTGCAAGAAGCGTCGCTCGAGCACAGAATGCAAAGCTTCAAGTCTACCACAGATGCACACGCACGCTTGAGCGCAAGAAGTCTTGCTCGAGCGAAGAAGCAATTTCACCAGACTCGCTTGAGCGCAATAAGCTTCACTCGAGCGAAGAACTTCCCCTTCCCAGAAAAATTACGTCCGGGAGAGAAACCTGAAAGTGCACGAAACCTCGCTCGAGCGAAGAAATAAAATACCCAAGGCTCGCTCGAGCGCAAGAAGCCTCGCTCGAGCGAAGAGGCCAAAATCTGGGCAACAATATGCTAAACCAACTAACAACCAACTTGTTCCAAACTCGTCCAACAAGTTCCAAAACTCAAATACAAAGAGTCAAAGGGGAAAAAGACATGGATATAATATTCAACTATGGAACCCGAGTCTGGAACACAATGAAGGTCGGGGCAAAACTGAGATCGCTATACAAATTGATATTATGTTAAGTTAAGGCTGGACTTAATATTCAAGTATTAGTCATTTCTTTTTCTTTTTTTCTATTCATTATCCTAATGGAGTGGAAATGGGTGGGTATTCGTCAAGTCAGGCTAACACTATATAATAAGAAATTTTGTATTTGTTTAAACTCGGTTTGGTCCTAATATCAGGCCTTTATATTTGTCCAAGCTCAACCAAAAAATAATTATGAAACTCAAATCCACCCACCGGGTTATATGCTAAAATAAATTTAAATATTTTATAATTAAATTGAATAATACATTATATTCTTTAAATAAATATACTGATATCATTATAAATTAAAAGATTTCTTAAATAAATTCCATCACACATTGCTATAAATGTAAGTTTCATTAAAATCAACAAAGATAAAATCTAAATCACAACAAGAAAATATATATTTTAATATATTATAATTAATTAATTAATTAATTTAATAATGGGCCGACTCAGGTCAAACTGGATTGTTAGTATAAATCTTAAGTTGAACAAATTAATATATCGAGCTGAAAATATTAGTCCAGTCCCACCCTATAAACTAAAACAACTTTTCTAAATCTTTAAAAAATAAGATCGAACCGAACAGACTGGAAGAGCCAGCGGATCAACACCGAGAAGAAAATGACATAATTAGGCGTACATATGGTACACCTTTTTTAAATGAGTGTATATTAGACTTTCCCATGGGAAATACTATGGTGCACACATTTCATAGGGTGTGCACCATATGCACTTTATAACTTAAAAAAAATAAAGTATAATTTCAATTGTTGAGTTATAATTAAAAAAAAATGTCATAACTAAACACAACATGAAATATAACTAAAGAATTTATAAGTTATAATTAAAAAAGAAAAGGGTAAATTACAAATACACCTTTTGAGGTTTGCTTAAAGTACAGATTGCACCTTGTAATTTGAAAAATTACAAATATCTCATTGTCAGAATTTTTTATTTAATAGAATTAACTAAAAAAATGAAATTCATAATTGATCTCCTATACAACAATAAAATTACCTAAATTATTAATTGAAACATATTTATAACATCATTAAAAACTATTAATTGGTTTGATAATTTATTAATAAAATGGGCGATTTGTTATGAAATTAGAAACCTCAGGGGTGAAATGTAATTTTTAGGATCACAGAAATGATTCATATTTTAATCAAATAATTTACTCACAAAAAAATAATATAATTAAAAATATACTGTACATATGGTATATTATTTTTAAAGAGGATGTATATTAAACTTTCCCAAAATAATTACTAGTACAAATTATTATTATTATTAGGGAGCTGTTTAAGTGTGCAACCCCCTTAAGGTTGCACACCATATGCAACCCAATTTTTAGCCATTAGATTACAATAATTGATTAAGACCATAGAATTGTTTAATTGTAAAAAATGTGAAACCGGGGCAACCGGTTAATCCTCTTATTTGCATGATTGCATCCCACTTTCCTCACTTTCTTTATTTTGTGTGTGTGTGTGTGTGTCTCTCTCTCTCTCTTTCTCTCTTATTGTCTTCATCTCTGTAAGGTTGAGTGTGTAACCCTTGATTTCTATTAACAGCGACAAGCCCCTATCGGGTTCCATTGACGAAGCTCTATAGGGAACAACATGACCCTTGATTTCCAGCAACAACGGAACTACAAGGCTCTGTGGGGTTCCATTGCTGAAATGAAGACGTTCTCTCCAACTAGATATCAGGTATGGAGCTGTCTCCCCCTCTTTCTCTATCTCTCTCTCTCTCTGGCTTCTTCACTTCAGTGATTTTCCTTTAACTAAACCCTCATCCTAACTTCAACCCCTCTATGCTTTGCTCAAACCGAAACCCCTCCATCGCCAATTAACCTTTCTTTTTCTTAATCGAGTGTTTGTGCTTGGACAAACAATCCAATCGTGTTAAAACATCATGTTTGTGTTTGTGTTAACATTTTTCACTCATCAAGTAATTGTTTGTACTAATGTCATGTACAGTATGGCCTCAGCCGAAGTTAAAAGTGAAGGTGTTGATTATGACATTCCAAATGAAACAGATGACATTCGTTTGATCAATGAAAGTCGGGTGGAATGTTTTCGTGGTTGCAAAGCTGGTTTGCGCAATGAATAAGCAACCAACATAAACATTGAAGATGGCTGAGCCGATGTGAAACAAGAAATGGTTGACGATGTTCATGGCGATGACATGGTTGGTGAGGTTGAATGTGCTGTTCTGGAACAGAAATTTGATTAGGCCAAATATGGAGAAACTTTCTACAATGCGTATGCTAAAGCCAAGGGATTTAATATACGAAAATCCAGATTTAACACAAATAAACATGGAAAGGTTGTTAGTAGCCTATGGTTGTGTTCAAGGGAAGGTTAGAGATTACCAAAATACTTGGACCGTGTCGCAGAGAAGAGAAAAGCCCTCAAAGCACTAACAAGAGTAGGTTGCAAAGCACAATTTTGCATACGGTACGATCCAGAGGCTGGTGAAGGGGGAAAGTATGTTGGGACTCACTTCATTGCAGACCACAACCATTAATTGGCGGAACAACACTGTGTGATGTATTTGAGATCACATCGGGGTTTAAATAGTGCTGACAAAGCTCAAGCAATGGCTATGCGCAACGTCGGTGTGAAGACTAGCCAAAGCATGGACTATATGGTAAATCAATCCTGGTGTTATGAGAATGTTGGTTTCATTCGTACGGATCGGCACAACCACATTCAAGCCGAACGTAGAGCAAAAGTTGAGGATGGTGATGGACAGGGTGCTTTGGTTTACCTGTGTGCAAAACTTGATGTTGACCCACGTTTTTTGTACAAGTATGATGTGTGTA
This sequence comes from Camellia granthamiana, assembly GCA_036172215.1. Taxonomy (NCBI): domain Eukaryota; kingdom Viridiplantae; phylum Streptophyta; class Magnoliopsida; order Ericales; family Theaceae; genus Camellia; species Camellia granthamiana. The sequence goes on from CM069906.1 coordinate 115,024,665, forward strand.
AGGATAACAAGTTACAAAATCTATTCTGAGCAGATTCAAAATCACGGGCTGACTATGAAAAGTTTGGTGATGTGTTGATATTTGACTCAACTTACCATACCAATGCGTACAAGAAACCTTTTGTCATATTGGCTGGTGTGACTAACCACTTCATGACCACGATATTTGCATGTGTTTTTCTAGTTAATGAGACAATTGATACATACACATGGGTTTTGGAAACATTTATGGAGGCGATGAACAATAAAGCACCTGTGTCCGTACTGACAGATGGGGATAAGGCGATGTGAGAGGTAATCAGAAAAGTATTTCCAGATGCAAGACATCGATTATGTAATTGGCATCTTGGGAAAAAAGCTGTGTCAAATGTTCACAAAAGTGGCTTTGCACATGCTTTCAAGCAGTGCATGGAGATGGAAACGGATGAGGCAAAGTTTGAGGATGGATGGATGAGAATGGTCGAAAAATTTGGACTTGAAAACAACAGCTGGGTGTTGGAGACATATGAGAAGTATCATAAGTGGGCTAAGACATATATGCATGGCCATTTCTTTGCTGGGATGAAGAGCACTCAGCGCTCGGAGAGTATGAATGCTTATTTCAATCCCTTCCTCCAACATAAATTGAAGCTATATAAATTTGTTAGGCATTATGATTGGGCTCTTGCAAGGATAAGGTATAATGAGGCTGGAGATGATGCCGAAACAAATAACACTTTCCCGGTATTGATTACTCCAATACTTTGGCCTTCATATCAACAAAGAAAACCCTTGACCCTGCGCACGAGTCTTATTGCAATGCACCCATCAAGTCCGTGACCTAAGTTCATAACCACCACATAATCGGAGCTAGGGGTGTGCATAATACCGCCGAAACCGTCGAAATCGTCAAAACCGCACCGAACCGCACCACCAAGGCAAATTCGTTATTATTTGCCAATCAAACCGCCGGTTTTTGGTAAGAAAAATGGCAAATTCTAGTGACACTTCTATCAATCCGCCGG
>CM069906.1:115025867-115108107 GCA_036172215.1 Camellia granthamiana
GCGCATGTCACGCCGAGTACCAACTTCACATGCCCTTCCATAAAGATTCATGGAAACAACAATGTCCCTACAAGCAATAATGATCCTTAGAACGATAGGTTATTTCACAATGGACTGTCATTTAAAATTTGCAAGTACTAAATGAAATAATACATTTCATTTTTGCTATCGTCAAATACATAGTCGACAAGTTTTTCTTCCCCCGCCAATAAGAACCCTTCGCTATCCAACATCCTCAACGACTCCTACAAAAATAAACAGTCAAGTAACAGAACACATTTCATAAAAAAAAATGAAGCTTACGCAACAAGGTTGTTACTCATAAAAAAGAACGTGAAATGATGTATAACCTCTGAACCTCAGAGTTTTTCCAACTTCTGAAGTTTGGTGCGGGGTTTGTTAGAAATGTGTAAAAACATATGCCAGCAATCATAAGTACAAACATGCAATTGTTTGACAACTAGTCCAATGCAACACAAATCATTGTAAAATTAGTGATTCACATTATTGATATGGGCATGAATTGGTTATTCAGAACTTATGGGGCATTAAAGGCAGTATTTTGTACCTTGTTCACCTTATTCAAACCATCAATATCCAAAGGTGAATTGATGTCGTGAATTCGCAATTTTCCTTCTGCAAGTTGACTATTTGTTTTCCCTATCAATGAACAAATGCATATCCCCGACCTCAGTGGCTTGAACTCCTCTTCTGCGCATTTTTCCTTTTCCTCTTCCTCTTCTGCTTCACTTTCCTCTTCCTCTAACGATTCTAATTGCTCCCAATGGTTGGCCAATCTTAGTAGGAGAAGTATGCACATCGCATGCCACTTTCTTCACGCCCACTAACTGAAGCTCAAGAGTGTATTTATCTTCAGTTTCATATATTTCCCCCAAGTGAAGGTCTCCCTTCTTCTGGTTGTCCCCACCTTTTTTGATGTTCAGCTTATGTCCATCATGGAAATCACTTTTGTCCCTTAGCCAAGGTTCCCTTGACATTCTGTTCTTGGTGATCCACCCCTTGTACATCTGAAATATTACACTCCATTGGGTTAACTTCGTCAGTTGGTTTGACCACGCCATTGTCATGCGCCTCTACTCCAACAGAAGGGTCCACACCTTGTTTGTCCACGCTTGCTGATTGTGGTCCAAAGAATATACCTTCCATGACGTGTTGTAGCATTTGCTTCAGTTCAGCTAAATTGGTTTGTTCAATCAATGGTTGGTACAGCCCAAACTGAAATGTTGAAGTAGTTGCTTCAGCATTTCCTTCAATTTAGCAACATTGGAGGAGAGGTTAATGATACACACATCATTTCCTTCCACCTAATCATACAAACACATACATGAACTTAGTCTTATAAATCATCTTCAAATGATGTGGCTCAACTGTGTCAAATTTGCCTAATGATTGGATAGATTACCTTCTCATTGTCAACAAATTGCTTGCCTCGGAAATGTCGCAACATCTCCATTAAATCTATTTGGTTCTGAAGAACTTGCTTCATCATTTCCTTCAGTTCATGAATGTCTGATTGTACTCTGGTCATATGAACTTCATTGTATTATGCTTTTTGTTGGTTATCGATATGGTGTGCATCCATTTCATCATCATCAACATCGTTTTCGTTGTTAGTGTAATCAAACTCCACCTAATCATAGAAACACATAAATGAAGTCTGACATTGTACGTTCAAGACAAGTGGGTCAATGGTGTCAAATGTGCATATTGGTTGGAGTGCTTACTGCATCTGTTAGGAAATTTTGTTTCATTCTGATACGTCGCAGCGTCTCCTGTATTTGGGCATCACTCCAATCATGAAGCCGAGGCATGGACCGCGTTGTAGCCGACATACTTGTAGAGCTCAGACAAATATAATCAATGTACAATAGCTATGGACAGTAAGGGGCACACCATAATTAATTTTTTCTTCCCACAAAAATCAACTATATTCAGTAACAATGACATTAATTCTTGTCAATTTTGCAGCTGAACGTATATAGAATATTGATTTTGTTTATGATGCTGTGAACTTTATAGGCACATATGATGCAATATTTTTTGGAAAAAAAAATGTACAGCAAAACAAGGACTTTATTGATGAAACAAAAAAGAAAAAAGAAAATTATGTACATGTTTATGTTTATGTATATGAATGGCTGAAACCCCAAAGAACTTTCCCAGAATGAATATGTTTGCTTTGGTAATGGTCCTATCAAGGCTTCTTCTGTATATTCTTCTTCAACTATGCCTACAAATGTGTGTAAAATTTCCTGTATCAGTGCTGTGTCTGATTGATTATTCAAAACGGATGAAGATCAATCAATTATGTTTCCCCTCTTCGCGACATAGGAAAATTGGTTCCTCCATTGAGGTCGGTGATTTTTTTTCCCTGTACTCTTTATTCTTAAATTCATGATGGTGGTTACAGAAAAGCTGTTTCTGCGATTACCATACTGGGTCAGGAAGAGTGTTATTTGTCATACTGACATACTAGGTAACATTATATTTCCTAATGAAGCCTAATTTGTTGAACCATGACAGAACAATGCATGAAACATATAAACGGGGGAATGGAAAAAAGAATCGAGTTATTGGCATACTATTAGCAGGAAAACACATCCAGTTGCAGCGCGATGACCTTTGGTCTTATACTTGCGAACAAATGAATTGCAGTGTCAACTTTGCCCAATTACAAGCTCGCATACCATTGACATCCTTCACGGTATGAATGAACGATGGACTCAAGGCGGTCATTATGGTAAGACACAACACGGCCCCCAATACGTACAACGCAAATTTCCTCCGAAACTCGTCCTCCTCACCATCAATTTCGGTTAGATAAAGTCTCAACTTGTTCAAAGGAATGACTCCCTTAACAACTCCAACCTCTTTGTAGATATTGGGATATGCGTTTAATGAACCAGCCAACTGCACGTCGTTGCGTCCACACCGTATTCCCAATAAAACATTAACTGCCTTACAAGTGAGCCTAAGTTGACGACTATGAACATTCAATGAACTACTGTCAGGATCGAAATTTTGTACCAACCATTCGCAGAAGTCCTGATCTATACGTGTACACTTCATCCGCAGGAGGCCACCAATCCCAATATCAATGACTGCCTTCTTTTGTGCTTTGTTAAACCAGTTAACTAGCTCAACAATTGACTTCAATGATATGCGGAGTTGCCTTTTAGTCTGCACATTTTTTATGCTTAGATTAATACAAAAATACAACCAACAATGTCAGCAAAGCAGGACCTAGCCAAATGTATTTATGAACACATGAAGTACGTAATTACCTTTTCAGATTTCGGTGCACATGGAACTACTTTGACGTGTTCCTCGGCGCTCGCCTTAGCCATGTCTGCAAACCTCTTCTTCTCATTAGAGGGGAGTGCCTTCCACCTTTCCCCAAGCTCCTTTCTACTCTTTAAGCATGAAAGTGACACATGTACAAGACAAGTAACAACTATAAGTCCAAAATAACTGTAACTACAACTTTTGCCAAACGCAATCCGTGTGCATTGTTGGTAATTAAATAAGATTACAAATACAATCCAACAAATGTGAAAGAATCAGAAGCCTAGTACGACCATTCAATACAACGCATGGATAGCAACCCAGTCATGTGTTTCCATCATAGTGTATTATAGATAATACAGATTTCCATACTCACCATTTTTGGTTGAGTGTTGTCTGCCCCTTGCATTTCCTTCAATTGTTGCTGGTTGCATGCAAGCATCGTCAAGCTTATCATCACTAAATCTTAAATATGAATATATATATATATATATATGTAAGTATTTATGTCAATCTGGCCCCAAAATCTGCGTAAAACACCTTTCGTACATCCGGGACCGAATCGATACCATTTAAACATTTTTACATATACAGAACCAAACCCATTTCAAACATTACAAACTGAACTTCGACAAGGCGCATACTTTGACTATAAAGAATGTGATTTCAGATTCTAAAAATGAACAAGTAGTACCTATAAGAAATGAATGGTGCAGCTGGCCACTTTCGAGAAGAGCCATTAATAGTGTCAGACATTTGGATATGTTGTTCGCCAATTGTCTTCAATCTTTTCCTTTCCCTTTAAGAAAGAGCAAATCATACAAATTAATTGAAGGAAAATTACAAGGGTGGTGTACATATTTTGTCCGTTTTCTCATTTGATTTGATGCACTTTAAACTCCCTCAATTTTGACACTTTATTTTAAATTTCGTGGACAATGTTGGTCAAATTGCTAATGCTGTTTGTGATTTTCAGAACAAATATTGTAATGTCAATTGATTGAGATTAACTAAGTTCAGTAAAGTTATAAGTTCACTAAAAAAAAATGACACATGCCACATATATGCATATTTTCTGATAAAAAATGGTAAAGAGTTGTAATCAAATGGATGTAATTGAAAGAAAAGTTCACAATTGATGATGCAAAGCAAGGCCATTCAAAATTTGTGCAAAACAAATTACACAAACACAAAAGTACAGGGGCTACTGTAACAATTTATCTTATAAAAAATTCAGGGTATTCTTTGGAGATGGATTTCATTTGTAAACAAACATATGTACGAAACCAACTGGTAGCAAGTCTTCAAGGACAAAACTAACATTTTTGGTGCGATGTGACCAATATCCGTCAGATGCAATGATGACAATTCCTACAAAGTATTCCAATCAATATTTACAAGAACACAAAGAAACGGCTTCAACATGTGGCTATTAACCTAAAAATTTTGCTTAAACACAGACAACAAAACGCATAATTTCCCAACAGATATATAGATTTTGAAATGGTCAAAAGAAAGGACACACATCAAAATTTTGCATTTGGTTCAGATAGCTTACAGTTGAAATAATTATTTGCACAAGCAATAAATGCATAATTTCCCCAAAATTGAAGAGGAACCTTTTATGAAAACTTACATTTTTTGTGAAACCTTACCCCTTATTGTCAAAACTTATCCCTGCTTGTTAAATTACTTACGCCTTGAACTGGCAACACTGCCATTTCCAACAGCTTTAAAAGGGTCAACGTTCATGTCAGATATTTTCTTCACTTTCTCAATTTTCTTCGTAACTTTTATTTTATTTGTTTGACTAAGCTGCTCCATTTTCTTTTTGACTTAGGGCACAAGGACTACACACACATACTTTTATGAAGGCCGGACTATAAAGGACAAGGAAGCAACTGAAATATTTTATGACGAGGTTAAACTATCTGGACAGGATTCTGCTGTCACTAAAATTGGTGCTCATCCCAGGCACAAAAAGCAGATAAAACCCCATCAAGTTGAGGGCTTCAATTTCCTACTGAGTAACTTGGTTATAGAGAATCCAGGTGGCTACATCCTGGCCAACGCTCCAGGCTCTAGAAAAACTTTCATGATAATTACTTTTATGCAGAGTTTTCTGGCCAAGTATCCCCATGCTAGACCATTGGTGGTGCTACCAAGAGGCATTCTGGCTATATGAAAGAAGGAGTTCTTCACATGGCAAGTTGAAGACATTCCACTATATGACTTCTACTTTGTAAAAGCAGATAATTGAGCACAGCACATTCAGGTGCTCAAACAGTGGGCAGATCAGAAAAGAATATTTTTCCTGGGGTACAAGCAAGTTTCTTCAATTGTATGTGACAATGAAACCAACAAGACTGCCATTGTATGCCAACAAATACTGCTAACATACCCATCGATTCTCATTCTGGACGAAGGTCATACTTCCAGAAATGAGAATACGTATGTCCTGAACTCGCTCAAGAAAGTTCAAACAGCCCGCAATTCCTGAATGACAGTTACATTTCTCTTGAAATGTAACTATTATTCAACAGAAATATGATAATTTCAAGAGAAAGGTAACTGTCATTCAAGAGTTGCGTGCAATGACAAACAAGGTTCTCTATTTCTACGAAGGAGATTTTCTTCATGAATTGCCTGCGCTTGTTGACTTTACTGTATTTCTTCACCTCAGCCCTACATATAAGCGTGAAGTTGAAGAACTGAAGAACTTTGTTAAGAAGTTCAAAATCAATTGGGATGGGAGCACACTTTATATGCACCCACAGTTGAGATCTCTCATAAAAAGTTCACCTACAGACACGTCAACCAGAGAAAGAGAGAGGCTTGACGATGCCCGGATGGACCACATCTTAGAGAAGTTGGATATTAGAGAAGAACTAAAGGCAAAGTTCTTCCTTAATCTGTTAGGCTTGTGCAAATTAGGTGGTGAGAAGGTATTGGTTTTCAGCCATTATCTCCAACCACTTAAGTTCTTAGAAAGGCTAGCCATGAAAGTGAAGGGTTTGACTATGGGAAAAGAATTGTTTGTAATCACCGATGATTCCAGTTCTGAGATTAGAGAGTGGTCCATCGATTGTTTTAACACTTCCCGAGTTGGTCGACTCCTCTTTGGATCAGTAAAAGCGTGTGGGGAAGGAATATCTCTTTACAAAATTTGAAAATCATCATCATTTCAACTCTTTCAATTGGGTTTCCTATGTTTTAAGTTCAATACCGTCAACTATGCATGAACTTCAGCACTGAAAGAAACAGTTGTTTCTAAATATAAGTTCCGGCAATATAAAGTCACCGAGAACTATAAAATTGAAAACAAAATTCAACCGAGTGTGGTAGCCATTGCTAAATCAAGATTACTCATTGTTTGTTTGTTTGTTTGTTTGTTTTTTTTTCTGTTGGGTACTCTAAAAAAATAATTGTTTTTCTCGTACCAAGATAACATAAATATATATATATTTTTTTGTTATATATAACTTAACAATAGTTGGCCATGTAAATGCAGGACATAGTGATGCTTGTTGCTGACTACTATGAAACTTATGTTCAAGTTGTGGCACTGGTAGCAGAGGGAAGAGTTTCTATTCGAAAGGGAGAAAATACGAAAATCGAGTACAAAACAATTCTTATTGGGTTGATTTGGGGTAGCAAAGGGAAGAGTTCCTTTTCGAATAGGAGAAAATACAAAAATGAAGTAGAGAACAGTTCTTATTGGGTCGATTTGGGGTTAAGTGTAAAGGTATATGCGAATGAAAGAAGACAAACAGGGAGACAGAGAGACACAAAGACAAAGAAAGAGAAAGCGCGAAATAGAGGACATACCTACCGGAGGAGACAAAGCGACGGTGGTGCTAAACCTCGCGATGGTGCTCGTTTAACCCGTGTGGATGTGCTCCAGCAACAAAATTTTTCTTAAAAAATGAATTTATGAATGCACTTATGAATCAATGTTTGTGAATGATTTTTGTTCCCTAAATTGAAATAATTAGCTTGTTATTTCAATATGATCTTTTCCCTCAAATATTTTTCTTTGTAAAACCCTAGAGCTACGGGAAAATAGAGGAAGAGAAAGACAGAGAGAGAGACAAACAAACAGAGAGAGAGGTTCTGAAATGGACAGACAGAGATAGACCGAAGGAACTTACACCTTTTGTGAACACTTACACCTTTTTTGAAAAATTTACACCTTTTATGACACTTTACACATTTTGTTGGAACTTACACCTTTTGAGAAAATAAAACTTACACCTTTTGTGAAAATACTTACACATATTTTGAAAAACTTACACGTTTTCTAAAAGCTTATACCTTTTGTGAAATAATTTCTTTCATAAAATTTACACATTTTATTAAAATTTACACCTTTTTGTGAAAACTTATACATTTTCGTGAAAATAGTTACACCTTTTGTCAAAAGTTACACCTTTTATGAAATATTTTTTTTTTTAAATTTACACCTTTTGTTGGAACTTACACCTTTTGTGAAAAAACATACACCTTTTTTGAAAAGTTACACTTTTTGTGAAATAATTTCTTTTATAAAATTTACACTTTTTGTTAAAACCTACACTTTTTCGTGAAAATATTTCCACCTTTTGTCAAAAGTTACACTTTTAGAGAAATAATTTTTTTATGAAATTTACACATTTTGTTGGAACTTACACTTTTTATGGAAACAAGACTTACACGTTTTGTGAAGTTAGTTACACCTTTTGTGAAATAATTTCTTTCATAAAATTTACACTTTTTGTTAAAACTTACACATTTTCTGAAAAATTATACATTTTCTTGAAAAGACTTACACATTTTCTCAAAAGGTACACATTTTGTGAAATAATTTTTTTCATAAAATTTAGACATTTTGTTGGAACTTACACCTTTTGTGAAAATAAGACTTACACGATTTGTGAAGTTACTTACACCTTTTGTGAAAAAACATATACATCTTTCTGAAAAGTTACACCTTTTGTGAAATAATTTCTTTCATAAAATTTGCACATTTTAGCAAAACTTACACCTTTTCCTAAAACTTACACATTTTCGTGAAAAATACTTACACCTTTTATCAAAAGTTACACGTTTTGTGAAATAATTTTTTTCATAAAATTTACACATTTTATTGGAACTTGCACCTTTTATGAAAACAAGACTTATACGTTTTGTGAAGTTACTTACACCTTTTGTAAAAAAAACATACACATTTTCTGAAAAGTTACACCTTTTGTGAAATAATTTATTTCATAAAATTTACACATTTTGTTAAAATTTACACCTTTTCTCAAAAGTTACTCCTTTTGTGAAATAATTTTTTTCATAAAATTTACACATTTTGTTAGAACTTAAACCTTTTGTAAAAACAAGACTTACACGCTTTGTGAAGTTAGTTACATCTTTTGTGAAAAAACATATACCTTTCTTGAAAATTTACACTTTTTATGAAATAATTTCTTTCATAAAATTTACACATTTTCTTAAAACATACACTGTTTGTGAAAAGCTACACCTTTTCGTGAAAATATTTATACCTTTTGTCAAAAGTTACACCTTGTGTGAAATAATTTTTTTCCATAAAATTTACACCTTTTGTTGGAACTTACACCTTTTGTGAAAACAAGAGTTACACGTTTTGTGAAGTTACTTACATTTTTTGTGAAAAAACATACACACTATTTCTGAAAAGTTACACATTTTGTGAAATAATTTCTTCCATAAAATTTATATCTTTTGTTAAAACATACACATTTTCTGAAAACTTACATCTTTTTTTCAAAATCCTTAGACCTTTTCTCAAAAGTTATACCTTCTGTGAAATAATTTTTTTATAAAATTTACACATTTTGTTAGAACTTACACATTTTCTGAAAACAAGAGTTACACGTTTGGTGAAGTCACTTACACCTTTCGTGAAAAAATATACACATTTTCTGAAAAGTTACACATTTTGTGAAATAATTTCTTTTATAAGATTTACACCTTTTTGTTTAAACATACACATTTTCTGAAAACTTACACATTTTCTTGAAAATACTTACACCTTTTCTCAAAATTCACACATTTTGTAAAATAAATTTTTTTATAAAATTTACACATTTTGTTGAAATTTACACCTTTTGTGAAAACGACACTTACACCTTTTTTGAAGTAATTTACATCCTTTGTGAAAAAAGTTACACATTTTCTGAAAAGTTACACCTTTTGTGAAAAATATTTTTCATAAAATTTACACATGTTGTTAAAACTTACACATTTTCTGAAAACTTACACTATTTATCAAAAGTTACATTTTTTGTGAAATATTTTTTTTAATAAAATTTACATATTTTGTTGGAACTTATACATTTTGTGAAAACGACACTTACACCTTTTGTGAAGTAACTTACATCCTTTGTGAAAAAAAGATACACATTTTTCTGAAAAGTTACACCCTTTGTGAAAAACTTTCTTTCATAAAATTTATACATTTTGTTAAAACTTACACCTTTTCGTGAAAATACTTATACTTTTTTGTTAAAAGTTACACCTCTTGTGAAATATTTTTTTCATAAAATTTACATATTTTGTTGGCACTTATACATTTTGTGAAAACTAAACTTACACCTTTTGTGAAGTTGCTTACACTTTTTGTGAAAAAACATACACCTTTTCTGAAAAGTTACACATTTTATGAAATAATTTCTTTCAGAAAATTTACACATTTTGTTCAAACTTATACTTTTTCGTGAAAATACTACTTTTTGTCAAAAGTTATACCTTTTGTGAAATATTTTTTTCATAAAATTTATACCTTTTGTTAGAACTTACATATTTTGTGAAAACAAAACTTACACCTTTTGTGAAATTACTTACATCTTTTGTGAAAAAACTTATACCTTTTCTGAAAAGTTACAAATTTTGTTAAAACCTACACCTTTTGTGAAAACCTACACCCTTTCATGAAAATACTTACACCTTTCGTCAAAAGTTACGCCTTTTATGAAATACTTTTTTTATAAAATTTACATCTTTTGTCAGAACTTACACTTTCTGTGAAGTTATTTACATATTTTGTGAAAAAATATATACATTTTCTGAAAAGTTACACCTTTAGTGAAATAATTTCTTTCATAAAATTTATATATTTTCTTAAAACTTACACATTTTCTTGAAAATACTTACACCTTTTGGAAAAAGTTACATCTTTTATGAAATATTTTTTTCTTAAAATTTACACATTTTGTTGAAACTTACATCTTTTGTGGAAACGAAACTAATACCTTTTGTGAAGTTACTTATATCTTTTGTGAAACAATTTACACAATTTCTGAAAAATTACACCTTTAGTGAAAATTTTTCTTTTATAAAACTTACACCTTTTGTTAAAACCTATACCTTTTGTTAAAACTTACACATTTTCGTGAAAATACTTACACCTTTTGTCAAAAGTTACACTTTTTGTAAAATATTTTTTTCATAAAATTTACACCTTTTTATAGAACTTACACCTTTTGTGAAAATAAAATTTACACTTTTTGTGAAGTTACTTACATCTTTTGTGAAAAAAACTTACACTTTTTCTGAAAAGTGACACATTTTGTGAAATTTTTTTTTTAATAAAATCTATACCTTTTGTTAAAACCTACACCTTATGTGAAAACTTACACCTTTTCGTAAAAATATTTACACCTTTTGTCAAAACTTACACCTTTTGTCAAATACTTTTTTCATAAAATTTACACATTTTGTTGAAACTTACACATTTTGTGAAAACAAAACTTACACCTTTTGTGAAGTTACTTACACTTTTTGTAAACAAACATACATATTTTCTGAAAATACTTATACTTTTTTTAAAATAATTTCTTTTACAAAACTTACACCTTTTGTGAAAATTTGCACTTTTTCATGAACATATTTATACCTTTTGACAAAAGGTGTAAGTATTTTCAAAAAAATGTGTAAGTTTCCAAAAAAGGTATAAGTTTTAAGAAAATGTGTAAATTTTATGAAAGAAAATTTTTCACAAAAGGTGTAACTTTTCAAAAATAGTGTAAGTTTTTTCACAAAAGATGTAAGTAACTTCATAAAATGTGTAAGTTTCGTTTTTACAAAAAGTGTAAGTTCTAACAAAATGTATAAATTTTAGAAAAAAATATTTCACCAAAGGTGTAAGTTTCATTTTCACAAAAAGTGTAAGTTCTAACAAAATGTATAAATTTTAGAAAAAAATATTTCACCAAAGGTGTAAGTTTTGAAAAAAGGTCTAAGTATTTTCACGAAATTGTGTAAGTTTTAACAAAAGTTGTAAATTTTATGAAAGAAAATTTTTCTCAAACTGTATAACTTTTCAGAATTACAAAAGATGTAAGTAACTTAACAAAAGGTGTAAGTTTCATTTTCAAAAAAAGTGTGGGTGTGTTTGGTGTGATTTTGAGAGAGTGATTTTCAAAAAAAGTTTTGGGAAGAGAGTTTAGAATTTTTTTTGGTTTGTTTGGTTGTATATTTTGAAAGTAATTTTGTAGTTTGGGAGTTTGTGATGATTTGATATTTTGGCCTATTTTGGGATGTGGGTTATAATCCATTTCCCAGATTATAACTCACTTCCTCACTCACAACAAGCTGCTTATAAGCTACTTATTATAAGCAGCTTTTTACCAAAAAGCTGATTATAACCATCTTCCCAAAATAGCCCTTTGTTGTAATTGAGTGGATGTGTGTGAGAGAAAAAGTGATTGAGAATGAGAGAGGAGAGAGAAAAAGTGATTGATTGATATGTAAGAAAGAGAAAGTAATTTTGGAACTTTTTTGAGAAAAATCTCAAATCAAACAATTTTTTGAATTTTTTTTCCTAAAACTCATCTCTCAAAACTAAACCAAACATACTCTGTAATTTCTAACAAAATGTGTAAATTTTAGAAAAAAAAATTATTTCACAAAAGGTGTAAGTTTTGACAAAGGTTTAAGTTTCGTTTTCAGAAAAAATGTAACTTCTAACAAAAGGTGTAAGTTTTGACAAAAAGTGTAAATTTTACGAAAGAAATTATTTCACAAAAGGTGTAACTTTTTAGAAAATGTGTAAATTTTTTCACAAACAGTGTAAATTCTAACAAAATGTGTAAATTTTTCGAAAAAAATTATTTCAAAAAAGGTGTAACTTTTAACAAAAGATGTAAGTATTTTCACGAAAATGTGTAAATTTTCAGAAAAAGTGTAAGGTTTATGAAAATGTGTAAATTTTATGAAAGAAAATTTTTCATAAAAGGAGTAACTTTTCAGAAAATGTGTAAGTTGTTTCACAAAATATGTAAGTTTCGTTTTCATAGAAAGAGTAAGTTCTAACAAAAAGTGTAAATTTTATTAAAAAAAGTATTTCACAAAAGGTGTAACTTTTGAGAAAATGTATAAGTATTTTCATGAAAAATTGTTAATTTTCAGAAAAGATGTTAGTTTGAACAAAATGTGTAAATTTTATTAAAGAAATTATTTCACGAAAGGTGTAACTTTTCAGAAAATGTGTAAGTAATTTCACAAAAAGTATAAGTAACTTCATAAAAAGGTGTAAGTAATATGTGTAAGTTGTCAAAAGTTACACATTTTGTAAGTAATTTCACAAAATGAGTAAGTATTTACAAAAGGTGTAAGTCATTTCACAAAAATGTATAAGTTGTCACAAAAGGTGTAAGTAATTTCACAAAAGAGCATAAGTTTTCACAAAGGTGTAAATAATTTCACAAAAAAGCGTAAGTTTTCAGAAAATATGTAAGTAATTTCACAAAAAAACGTAAATTTTCACAAAATGTATAAATGTTCACAAAAAGCATAAGTTTTTACAAAAGGTGTAAGTGTTTATAAAAGGTGTAAGTTTTCTTGAAATTACTTATGCCTTTTGTAAAAACTTATGCATTTTTATAAAATTATTTACGCCTTTTTATGATAAGTTACACCTTTAATCATATAAGGGTTGTTTGGGATGACCTAAATAAGTGTACTTTTTGTCTTTTTATGAAAAAACGTTCAGAAAAATAAAGAGGTAATATGATTAAAAAAAGATAAAAAAATAAATTATTTTGTGTATGCCCAATTTAACCATAATATATTATTTTATTAATTTACACCTACTTAACAGGTCATCATTGTGTAAGTTCTAAAAAAAATTATTATAATTCAATACATAAAACGCATGTGTGTAATATATAAAAAGTGTAAGTGCCTTCCCTATCACACCTAAGAAAGGTCATTATTATCATTATTATTTTTTCAACAATCTGGTGGCGCTAGTGGTTTCAAGCGTCTCCTAATTTTATCAGGGAAAATGATTGGTGCCCCTAAAAACTGTGGCTCAAATGGTTTAAATTTTTCAATTTTGATAATTTTATTTTTTTTTTTATTTTTTTTTTACCTGATAGGGAAATTTGAGCCATTAGGGGCACCCAGATTCGGGCCCTAACAGTGCTCTTTTATCAGTATACCACTTTTCCTTTTCCAAAAAGGTTCCAGATTCTAATTCCCCCAACTCCAACCTCTCTATTTATTAAGGACGTCCGAGCTCAAACTTAAACCTAATCCAAACTCTAATCATCATCATCATCATCATCATGGGACAGTGGACGGCGACGAAACCTAGCCGGAGCGACGAAGTTTTAGACGCAGTCGAACAAAACAGAATCGCCAATCTCGTAAGAGCTCAGTTCGATTCAATAGCCCCAAAGCGACCCACAAAACCCAATCGAAGCGAGTCCGATTCGCCACCACCACCACCAACCCCTCCTCCCTGCCAAAACATCCCACTTCCCGAATTCCAAAAGTTTCAATCTCTTCAATCTCAAGTCGGTCACAGTTTTTTCCCAATTTTTTTTTTCTTTCTTGCCAAACAAGCCATACTTGTTTCATATTCTAATATGTATGTATATGTTTACACAGGCCATATTTTCAGGTTCGTTCACTTCCCAGGACGAGTTTGTGGAGACCCAATACTACAAACAATTGGATTCAGTTGACAAACAACACCACAAGGTAATATACTCTGTTTTTCTCAGTCTTCCGTTTTTCATACTCAAATGTATGTTGAGGGTTGATTTGATTTTCTCATAATAATAATGTTGAGCAGACTGGAAGTGGGTTTATAAACGTGGGTAGAGAAGGAGGTATGGATGGGTATGATCTGAAGTTGCAGAATGGCCATGATAATGGAGGACGCATCGAAGACGTGATGATGTTCAAAACCAATCCTGCAACCAATGATTGGATTCCCAGCATTGAAGACCATCAGGTGTAGTATTGAATCATCAGATCTATCAAGTTTTGAACAAAAATTCTGTTTTTTTATACCATTGTTTTGTATTATCAGGCGATCTATGTGTCCTCTGCAAAGCCGAATCGGAGCGAGAGTGGTTAGATCGGAAGAGAGAGAAAGAAGGCAATTGTAATTGAATGAAACTTGAATGCTGTGTTATATTATTACTGTATGCATTATGGGAAGGAGAGGAGATAATAATGATGGATAAGGATGAGTTCGATGGAAAGATTAAAGAATTTTTTTGTAAGTGATTACCTATTTAATTTAATGGGATTGTTGTTATCCAAATTATTGTTTTGCTTCCTTTTCTCATTTGTTAACATTATTTAATCGGATTGGTTTTCTTTTATTAAAAAAGATTAGGTTTTTCTGTTTTTTTTTTTTTTAATTTGAGAGAATTTTAGAAGTTTATATAATTATCATAAATTCTATTTCGATGATCTCATCATCTATTATAATTTTTTTATTTTATTATATTTATTTTTAAAAAATAAATAATAAATATATTTTTAAAAATAAATTATTTATTTTTTTAAAGATAAAAATATAATAAAATAAAATAAAAAATTACAAATATCAATCAAGTTAATTTTATTTACTTAACCCACGTAACCCACCTAGCCCTTCAATTGGAAATCATGTTAGCCCAACACAGGAAACCCTTGCCGGATTTCGAAACTAGTCACCCCGGTGATCCATAGATAAGATGTGCAAGGCCGGTCTCTCTAGTGGTCAGGGTCACTCATGACTAGATTTATCGTCTGCATACCCCCTCTTCCATACGTAGATTATGATATAGATGTTTTTTATTGTCCTAAAAAAACTATTCAATAGATAAAAGAGTATGGTCTCCCAAAGATCCATCACCCCTAGTTTATGATGTATAAGATCATCTCCAACACTACATTAATATTTCATAAGATTTAAATTTGATAAAAAACAGCAAATGTTTAACTTCTAATTTTTTCATCAAACTCATTAAATGAGAGATGAATCAAATTTTCTATCAAATGAGAGGAATTTTTAATTTTTCATTAAATTTAAATTGTATCCTAAATTTAATTGTTACCGTTAGGATGATGGCCCGGACATCTTCCAAGACAACCGAATATGTAAAAAAAATTAATGAAAATTTTAATTTTGACATTAGAGTAAATGATATTAAATTAAATTTTTTATGAAATTTAAAATTTGATAATTTATTTTATTAATATTGGAGATACTCTAAGAAAACAACTTCATATCTCTAATGTGCAACACTTGACACAACTTCATCCCCTCATCGAGCATGGCACGACAGAAAAGCCAAAAACATGAGTGCTTTTATATCCATTGAACAAACGAGGTTTGTATTTGTACCAAAAATGACAACCATGACATGAAGAAGAAAAATGGACTGCAAAAAAGAAAAATCTAAGAGGATAGCATTGCTAACTTATTTAAAAATTCAACCTCATATATACCTATAAGACTACTACAATACTAAAAAGTTTAAAGCAAAAGAAAAATAGATGAAGTCGGAAGAAAAAAAAAATAACAATGTTCTATCTTAATGGTGCTACATATAAAAACATATGAAAAATAATATTTAAGCCCACTATTTAGACTCATTTTACAGATCC
Source organism: Camellia granthamiana (assembly GCA_036172215.1). Lineage (NCBI taxonomy): Eukaryota > Viridiplantae > Streptophyta > Magnoliopsida > Ericales > Theaceae > Camellia > Camellia granthamiana. The sequence continues at coordinate 115,042,074 of CM069906.1, forward strand.
AATGATGTGTAAATGATATAATTGGTTGGTGACTAGAGAAGATATGAGAAAGAATGTTATCTTTAATATTCTAATTGATTGTCACAATGCTGGATTTGAAAATTAAATCTAAACATTATTGCACCTTCAGAGAATTTTGTTCATAATGTCACGTGCTTTACACATGGCTTCTAGTGGTTCGAGTTTGGGCATGGTTAGTCCTTTGCCTTCTGTGAGATCAATAGCCTTCTCACTCACTCTCTCCCACTCAAAGCATTGAATCAATGACGCCAAACCCAAACCCACCACACGTTGGGCTAACCCAACTCCTGGACAGGATCTTCTTCCCATCCCAAAAGGCATCAACTTGTGTCCTTCTGCTTCTCCACCTTCAAACCTTTCGGGCTTAAAACTTGTAGGGTCATCCCACACTTGAGGGTCTCTATGAATGGCCCACGCATTGACCAATAAGATTGTATTGCGTGGCACATCGAATCCTTCAATTGTACAATCATTAGATGCCATGTGTGGTACCAATAGTGGTGCTGCAGGAAACAATCGAAAAGTTTCGGAGATGATAGCTTGAAGGTAATGCAACTTGGAGAGATCAGATTCATCGACCAGGCGTTCTTGGCCCACTTGAATGTCCAACTTTGCTCTAGCCTTTTTCAACACCTCCGGATGGTTCATTAAAAGAGACATTGCCCATTCCATTGTCACTGCTGATGTGTCTGTGCCCGCAAGTATAATGACCTAGACGTTACAAATTTACAAATCAACAATAAAATATCAAAACCCCATGCATTGTCGTATTTTGACATTTTTTTGCATATTATTGACAGTGCGACAAAAACCCTCATGGATAGCACAGTCATATTTTATACGTATTATTGGGTGTTTGAGATTGATCTTTTTTAGTGGTTTTTTTTTTTTTAGTGATTTTTTTTAATTATCAAGAAACTTTAGGCTTTTAAGTTCTACTCAATTAGAGGAACCAAAAAAGTTAAATAAATAAATAATTTGAAAAAAGTCTACTAAAAATCAGAAGGAAAAAAATAATAATAATAATTGACATTTTTAATTTTTTTTTCTAACTTTTTAGATTCTTCTACACTAGATTGATCAAAAAATATATAATAAAAAAAATGTAATAAATTTGTAAAAAAAAAAAATTAAAGAAAAAATTGAAAAAAAATGTGACTATTTTTTAATTGGATGTCAAACAACCTCTTAGTACATACAACTTTTCTCAATACAGGTCAATTAAAAAGTAAAAATTCAAAATATTATTCTCAAAATTTTAGATAATTAATTTTTTTTTAACACATTTACATTATTTATATTTCATAAATTATAAACAAAATATGCATCACTTTCTATAGACTCTAAAAAATATAAAATAAAATAAATAAGTTATAAATAATTTTTACACCAAACAATGCCATTATATAATTGTAATGAAAATCTCCATCACAATCCATGGCTTCGTTTGGAAAGACTAATTTAACTTGACTTCATAACTAATTTATCTTGATTAAATTAATTTTGTTTGAAAAAAAATTGACTTTTTTTTTGGTTTCGATGTAATAATTGTAAGAGAAAAAATGAAATAATTATGATTCGAATGTGATATATTTTTTTTATTAACTTATTTAACATATTTTATCTTTTTATACTTATTTAAGTAAAAAAATTGTTAACAAACGACAATGTAATAATGCTTCTATGGTCATAGATATACATATATACTATTTGTATATGTATTGTGTGTATTATGATTAGGGGTGCAACTCGGGCGGGCTCAACCCGAGCAACCCGAGTCTAGCCTGAGTTTTTTTAGGGCTTGGGCAACTATATCTTGTAATCTGGACAGGCCTGGGCAGATTTTTGATGCCCGAATTGTAATTCGGGCCGGGCTTGGGCAGAATCAATGGCCAACCCGAGCAACCCGAACCCGAATTGAATTTAATATATTATATAATATATAATATATAATATATATAATTTAATAAATTATATAATATATATAAATTAAGTAAAAGAGTTCTTAATTTTTATTTTTTATTTTTTGGTGACCAGAAAATAACTTTGAATAATTCTCAATTCTTTGTTAATTATCAATTCTACCTACAGGTTTCAAAACAAATCTACCTATAAGTTTCTGGGCAATTCGGGCAACTCGGGCTAACTCGGGCCGGGCTTGGGCAGCAAAGCTCGGGTTCATGTTCGGGCTTGGGCGGGCTTGGGCACTGCTCTGGGCAATTCGGGTCGGGCTTGGGCAGACCCCCAACCCGACCGAACCCGCCTGAGTTGCACCCCTAATTATGATGTGCAGACCCTGTACCGATTAGTGGGGGCAGAATTATTATTATTATTATTATTTTTATTTTTATTTTTTACACACAAATATGAAGAGTTACAAGTCACATTTACACCTTGATAACCTTTAACCCCATGTTTTGTATTTTTTTGTATTTTTTATTTATTTTTTATTTTTTTAAATCTGTCTCCCGTGTTGAAATTTTCCCTAACTTATCCAACCAACAGTCATACTAAAGAAGTAAAAAGACGTTGAAAAGAAATTAATAATTAATATCATGATTTTTTTTTTTTTTAAACTATCATGCGATCTTCTTAAAAATCACCCTGACATGGCATGGTGGTTTAAGAATGAAATATTTTCGTTAATTTTTTCATATTTTATGAAAAAATGTGTACAAAAAAAAAAAAAAAATGATCAAATTATTTTTTAATTTTATACTAAAAAAAGTCTATTTCCAAACAAGGCCTAATTAACCTTAGAATATCTAGTATAATACTAGAAAAAATTTCTAGAGTTAAAATTTCTATAATGTCAGTCTCCTGTAAGTCTCGTACCCGTGTGAGATATTTGATAAAACTTTTAGAATGGCTCTGTTTAGGAAGTTGAGATTTGGGCTTTTTTGGCCAAAATAATCACAAAAAAACAAAATAGGTTTTTTAGTCTAATAAGACAAAACATAATATTAAACCCATAATTATTACATTCTTTCTCTCACAAAAAGTCAAAAAAATTAAAAAGTCATTCCCAAACAAGATTTTTTAACCACAGGCTAAAATAACTAAAAAGCCAACCAACTTCCTAAATCAACCCATTATTTAGTATTAACTCTAGAAAAAATACACAACTAGAAAAAAAATACATTAATTATGAGAGTCATGAGATTTGTTCAGATTTATAAATATGAACATCTTATTTATTTTTATAAATAACAAATGTAAGAGTTAAAAGTTGGGAAATTTATAGATCAGTTTTCATTTTCAAAATAATTACTAACTTATGGGAAAATATATAATTTTAATTATTAAAAGAAATAATTATTTAAAAATTCTATTTACAAATGTTATGGTAATTTAGGTCTTATTTAAGATTTCTTGAACCAATAAGTGAGAATATTATCATTTTTTTTCAATTTTTAAAACTAAAAATATTATCAATTTTGCACAGTAATATTCCAGATAATTATTTCACTAATTGATAGGGAAAAAAAAAAAGGGCATGAAATTAAACGTTTTTGTCTTTCTACTTATTGATTTGATTCAACTATTCAATAAAATTGAGAATATTATAAGTTTTTTCTAGTTTTAAAATTAAGAACATTATCAGTTTTTTTTATTTTTAAAGTTATTTTATTTTATTTTTATATTATTTTTTCAATTTTGCACATCAATGTTCCATCATTATGCTCCTTTATAGATACAAAATTTTTAGTTTCCCAGAAAAAAAAAATTCATTTTTTTCAAAAAAAAAAAAAAAAACATTCACTTTGTTTGGCTTTGATTTCCAGAATTCCCTTTTCAATTTTTTTTTCGTATTTTTTTTTCACTGATTTTTTTAATATTTTAAACAATTTTTTTAATTTTTAAACACACCTAACATAAATACGTTTTAAAAAATTCACTAAGCCTTCGTTTGGAATGTTGGTTGACTTTTTGACTATTTTGGCGAGGGCAAAAAAGCTTGTTTAGGATAAATTTTTTGACTTTTTTGACTTTTATAAGAGAAAAAATGAAATGATTATTGTTTGAATATGATGTTTTTTCATATTAGACTAAAAAGCGTATTTTGTCTTTTTGTGGCTATTTTAGCCCAAGAAGATGAAGCCAAACATAGCCTAAATACCAAACATACAAAAATTCAGTATATTATTTTTTTATATTTTTGTGTATTTTTTTAAAATATTTTTTCACAAATATTTTACTTTTTAGGACGACAATTCTAATTATTAAAATTTTAATGGGATTTCAAGACTTAAAAAATTGAAAAATGACTGGTAGCTCGAAATTGTGGCTCGATTTTGGCTCGACTGCCCAAAACGACGTCGTTTTGGGCCGTCTTTTTTTTTTTTTTTTTTCTTCTTCTTCTTCTTCGTCATGCTGGTCTGAAACAGAGGGAGAGGAGAGGGAGAGGGAGAGGGAGAGAGAGAAAGAGAGAGAGAGAGGAGGCAGGTCGTTCGTCGCAGCCCTCCCGCCGTCGCCTCTGCCCGATCGTCGCAGCCCCGCATCTGCCGATCGTCGTCGCAGCCTCTGCCTCGCAGCCCTCGCTCCCCGCCCTCGCCGCTCATCCGCCTCCGCCCCCCGCCTCCGCCTCCTCCCCGATATGTTGGCCCCCTCCAGTCCCTCCTCCTCCTCCTCCTCCTCCTCCTCCTCCGCCCCTCCTCCAGCCTCTCCCTCCTCCTCCTTCTCTCTCACTTTTTCGAGCCAATTTCGAGCCAAAAATCTCGAGCTACCAATTGCGATTGTAAAAAATTTTAGTTAGGACTTAGGCATTGTTTGATACATCACTTTTTAGCCTAAAAGTCAAAAAGTCATTAAAAAAATCAAAAAGCCAACAATCTATACAAAAAAAGTCAAAGATTTCATTTTTTTCCTCTACTTTTTCCAAATCTTTTCGTAAAAAATCAAAAAGTCATTCCAAACATATTAGTTTTTTACCTCATATTTTAGCCAAAAAAATCAAAAAATTATTAAAATAGTCTGTTCTCAAATGAGGCCTTAATGAAATATAAGTTTATAAATTAAGACTTGTGTTTAAATACCCTTTATTAAAATTTGAGTGCTGCTTCAGACCCCCATTGGAGGTAGCACCCCCAGTGACGTGGAGCTTTCCCATTCGTCAAAAAAAAAAAAAAAAAACAAACAAACAAACAAATTTTTTTTTTGGCCAATCATGAGCCTTCACGCAGGACCCCCAGCACCCCCACTAGGGGTCCAAGGCATTTTCCTTAAAATTTATAATTAATTTGTATTTTTTTTATACAAATATACACTTAACTGTTAATTCTTCTTAAAAGTGTAGTGATTGAAATGAAATAATAATAATACTACTAACTTTTATATGAACCATTAAAAAATAATCAAAATTACATGTAATATATTTTAATTCTACAAAAATTAAAAATCAAAATATATTTATAACATTATTACGTCATGCAACCGGTCGGGTCTGGATCCTTTGAAATAAATTTTTTTATACTGTTGTTATTCAGGCAAAAACTTTTTTAGTTGGTTTTTTTGGATTAAGACTTTTTTAGTAGGGGACAAAAAAAGTTTATTTGGGTTAATTTTTTAATTTTTGTGAGAAAAAAATGAAATAATTATAATTTAGATGTGTCATTTTATCTTATTGACTAATTAAGCGGATTTTATCTTGTGTTTTTTTAGTCCCAAAAGCCTTAGCCAAATGAAACCTAAGAATTGTTTAGGATGATCTAAATAGTATATTTTTTAACTTTTTATAAAAAGATTCGTAAAAAAAATTAGAAAGAGTTTTGTGTTTGTAGAGTAGCTTTTGAAATAAAAAGTACGAAAATTTGTTTGGTTTGCCTTTTTTCAGAAATGGTTTTGAAAAATTGTTTTGGAGAGAAAGTTTTAAAAAAAGTGATTGATTTGATGTGTATAAGAGAGAGAATGATTTTGGAAAGTAAGTAACCAAACAAAATTTTGAGATTTTTTTTGAAAAAATTTGTTTATAGAGAATTTTTTCTAAAAATTTTTCTCATAAACAAACCAAACAAGGCCATATGATTCAAAAAGATAAAAAGACAAATAAATACACTTTTTTAGTGCATCACCAAACACCCTCTAATAATTTTAGAGTAAATATTTTGTGAGGTTAGATTCAAAAATTGAAAGACAAAGGCATGTTTAGTTCTCTTTTGCAATTACAATTTCAGTCAAAAATTTTCAAAATTATTTTGAAAATTGATAACCAAACACATAATTTCAAATTACTCAAAACTCAATCTAAAAATCATTTTTTGACTTTTTATGAAAAAATTTATAAAAAAAATAGAGAAATAATATAACTCAAAAAGTTAAAAAGATAAATAAATAAACTTTTTTAATGCACCCTAAACACTCTAATAATTTTAGAGTAACATGCTGTGAGGTCATATTCGAAAATTGAAAGATAACGGCCATGTTTGATTCTCTTTTGAAATCACAATTCTAATAAAAAAAAATTTCAAAACTCTTCTCAAAATTAATAACCAAACACATAACTCAAAACTACTCAAAACTTAATCTAAAATTATTTTCAAAACTCATAACCAAACACATAATTCAAAACTCAATTTAAAATTCAAAACTAAACTCTTTTCAAAACTCTATTTTAAAAGAAAAAATTTTAAAAAATATTTTTTATTTTATTTATTTTTTAAAATTATTTTTAGAATCATGATATGATTTGAGTGTGAAATCGTATTTTAAGTTATGAGTTTTGAATTAAGTTTCAAAAAGAGAAAATTTATTTAGTTATGAGTTTTGAAATGAGTTTTAAATTGTATTATGAAATTTTTTGAATTTATTTTTTAAATATTTAAAAAATTTCTTAATTTTATTTTATTATGGTAAATATTTCATATTTTAAATATTTATTTATTTATTTTAAAATGTATTATATTTCATATAATTATGTGTTGTATTTTTTTTAAATATTTTAAATATTAAAAAAATATTTTTTATTTTAAATATATATTTTTTATTTTATTTTTATTTTTATTTTTTATTTTAAATATTTTATTTTATTTTGCTAATATATTTTTAAATATTTTAATTTTTTTATTATGTGTTTGGTTACAATTTGAGGGTAAAGTTTTGAGAGTAGTGTAGAGTTTCAAATTATGTGATCGGTTATAAGTTTTGAAAATAATTTTTAAATGAGTTATGTGTTTAGTTACGATTTGAGTGTGATTTTATATTTTGAGTTTAAAATATTAAAATAAAAAAAATTCAAAATAAAATAAAATATTTAATATAACAAATTTGAAAATATTTAAATAAAAATTATATATTTAAAATAAAATATATTTCTTAAATATTTTTTAATATTTGAAAAAAAAAAAGAGAAATTTATCAATAAGTCCCATATTTTGGACTTATAATTAATATAGTCTCATATTTTTGTGTGATCTATTTAGTCATCTTGGATGTGTAATGACTCATTTGCCCGCTACATTAAGAATTTTTTAGTATCGCATTATACCCGTCACGTTATCACGTTTGAAAAAAGTATACTAAAGAGTTTTTATTTTTTTGAAGTGTCACATGTCACGTTTAAAAAAAGTATATTATGGAGTTTTTAAATTTTTTAAAGTGTTACATCATATTCGATATGTTACATTTAAAAAAAAATACACCTTGAAATTTTTATTTTTTTTTAAGTGTCATATCATATACCCGTCACATTGTCACATTTGAAAAAAAAGTACACTAATGATTTTTTTTTTTTTTTTGAGTGTCACATTAATACCTATCACATTGGAGTATCACATCATACTTGTCACATTAATAAAAGGGCATAATTGTCTACTAAAATAATACCAAAATAAAAAAATAAGACCACATAGAAAGAAACTCTCCATTAATAGACTTAATCGATCAATAAAAAAAACGTGGGACTAATTAGAATATTGCGAGATGACATTTATTAGTAAATATTTCAAAAAAAAAATTTTAAAAATTCAAAATACAACTCAAAATTCAAAAAACTAAAAATTTAAAATAAAACTGAAAATTATTTTCAAACGATGGTGTTACATATACTAATTAATGTACCAACACTCTTTTCAAAATTAAAAAATTTAAAAACTTTTTTCAAAATATTTTTAAAAATTTATAATTAAATAAATTTTCTCTTTTTAAAGTGTAACTCACAATTTTCCATTTAAATCACAATTTTATATTCAAATTATTAATCCAAAACTAAACCTTCAATTTTTATAAAATCAAATTTGAATCACTTAAAAAATCAATCAAAGAAAAATTAGTCTAGGAGATAGTGGAGTGGCCACTTACCAAGATAAGCCCTCTGATAATTGCATCCGTATAATATTCAGGCTGCGATTCTTGCAACGAGAGCAAATGATCGATCATCGAATTCCTACTCTTATCGCTTCTGTGTTCATCGATCAGACCTTGCAACAACGCGTCCATCCTCTTATGAATTCTCCCCAAATTCTTCTCAAAATTCCTATAATCAATCCACCTCAAAACCGGTAAGAAATCGTTAGGATTCGACGCACCGCCGTATTCGAATGTCTCGCTCACCAGATCCCGAAACTGCTTCGCCTCCTCGTGGTTCTCCAAATCCTCGCCGTAGTATCTCTTTCCGGCTATCATTCTCATGACGATGTTAAAGCTCAGCTCCGAAAACTTCGATTTCAATTCGACTTTTGCGAAATCAGCCAACGAATTTCGATATAGATTTCGGAGGAGGAGCTTGATTTCGTCTTTTCGGACCGATAAGAAGGCGTTGAGTCGAGTCGTGGAGAAGATTTCGAGCGACATGAGGCGGCGGAGGTTGCGCCAGTGGTCGCCGTAGGGGGAGTCGATGACGTTGGTGTAGTTGTAGCCTATGTACTTGCCGCCGATGAGGCGGGGACGATTGGCTAACACGACGTCGTTCTTTGTGAAGCATTCCTCCACGGCGGAAGGCGACGAGACCACCACGACGAGGCGGGAGCCGAAGCGGAGGGAGAAGACGGAGCCGAGGTTTTGAGAGATTCGGTGGAAAGTTCGGTGGAGAGGTGGTTTGAGGAGGTGGAGATGACCTATGACCGGAAGAGCTGGTGGACTAGGCGGGAGGTTACGGCGGCGCTGAGATCTTAATTGTGAGAAGAACTTAAAAGCAATAATGAGAGTGAGAACGGAGAGAGATGCGTATGTTAGCAAGGTAGCTTCCATGTTTGGTTGTATAAATTTGGGCGGGTATTTCTCAACTTGGGCGTTTGGGTATATATACAAGGAAATTCCACCGAATGTATCCCTAGTTATGATTTTTGTATTATTTGATTAGGATCTATTTGAGTTTTAGGGTTGACTAATTGAGATATTAGTTATAATTTTTTTTTAGTTATGGTGCAAAATTTTTTTATTATACTTTTTTTAGATGTTTAATTTTTTTTTTATAATTATGACTCTTACATAATTAGTTACAACATTTATAATAATTAATCTCATCATAGCATTATCTATAGGTATGTTATACACAGAACTTGCATTTAGTTTTTTTTTTTTCTTGAATCACACATTTTTTTATTAGTTAAAATTATAAAATGGGTAAATGATAGATCGGTGGGGATAAAAAATATTATTTACAAAAAAAATATAAATATTAAAAATATTAATAATTAAAATTATATATATTTTTTACTTTTTTATAAATTATTTTTCCGATCCCACTTATCTGTAATTTCTTATAAAATTGACCAATTTATTACATTTCAAATATGAAGAGTGGGGTCACATGTTAAAGGATGCGGGACACATGGCCGTACTAAATAATTTCTTTCACGGATTTTTCTTAAGTGTGCAACTTACACCTTTTGTGTAAGTTGCACGCTTACACCTCCTGTTTTATGTTTACACCTCCTGTTTATACTTTTTGTGTTGGTTGCACACCATAACAGGACCCTTCTTTCACTTCTTATTTTATTTTATTATTTTTATTTTTCTTCTCTTAAATTGGATTATTTAATAATTTTAAAATATTATATAATATTATTTATGTAGTAGTCCAATTCATTTAGTAAAAAAATTGTTGATGAACATATTAATTTATTTTTTAGATAAATTACAAATATATTCTTTGAAATTTGTTTAAAAAACAAATTGTCCTTCATAATTCTTGAAATTATACACTACAAGAAAATACATTTTTCGCGACCATTTTTGGCTACCAAAAACAATTTAGTCGCCAAAAGTTACGGAATTGGCTACCAAAAATAATATTAGTCGGTAAAAGTCAAGTTTTTAGCTACTAAATTTTTTTAGTAGGGGAATGTTGATTATTAGCGACTAAAAAAAATTTAGTAGCTAAAAATATTACAGTTGGCAACTAAAAAAATTTTTAGTAGCTAAATATATCACAATTGGCGACAAAAAGAAATTTTAGTAGCCATAGAGCTACTTTTGGCTACTAAATTGTTTAGTAGCCGAATGAAAATAAAAAATTTATTTTTTATCTTTTTGGTCGCCAAAAATATATTTTCAGCGACAAAATTCCTTTTTAGTTGCTGTAGAGTTACTTTTGGCTACTACATTGTTTAGTAGCCGAATGAAAATAAAAAATTTATTTATTATCTTTGGCGACCAAAATTTTGGTCGCCAAAAATATATTTTCAGCGACAAAATTCCTTTTTAGTCTCTGTAGAGCTACTTTTGGCTACTAAATTGTTTAGTAGCCGAATGAAAACAAATTATTACTTTTATCTTTGCCGACCAAATCATATTTTAGTCGCCAAAGATGATTAAACAAAATAGTTATTTTTATTTTATTTTATTTTAGTTTACTAAACAAAATAGTTATTTTATTTATTTTTTTTTTTATGAAGAGGTTGTCAAATCTTGAATTTTTCGTATAGAGATTGTCAAATCTTAAATTTGTTTTTGTTTTTGTTTTTGCAGTATGAATAGATTACCAACAATGACATTTTATGTCTCCACTTGAAATTTGACTTTCTTTTTTTTTTAATGAGAAAAATAGAATTGAAAGAAGCTTCTTTTTTAAAAATAAAAATGAAAATGAAACATGCTTATTAATTAAATAAAAATGAATTCCCATTAGTAGTAGCTATATGAATAAAACATTGGTTTGAATCTCTACAGAAACTTTGTAACATTTACTTCTCTTTTCTTTTAAGATAATAAATTAATATTTTAAATTTTATTTTTGTATCACATGAACCATTGGGCAACATCTAAAAAAATCACCTATTTTTTCAAAAAAATTTGTCCTTTAGTAATTTTATTTTAAAATTTTTTATTTTTTCAATTCATTTTATCGAGCCGAATCTAAGAAATATATATGTTTTAAAATTTTTAAAAAATTCAAAATTCAAAATAAGCAACAAATATTTACTATTTTTTTAATTAATTTTTATCTTTATTGAATTTTTTTTTAAATTTTAGAAAAAAATTATAATTTTTCGATTCGTTTTGTCGAATGAAAACGAAAAATAAAAAATATATGTTTTTTACCTTTGGCGACCAAAATTTTGGTAGCCAAAAGTTTGTTTTCACCGACAAAATTGAATTTTAGTCGCCAAAGAAGTAAAATGTTTTGGAGGGAGACATTTCAAATATTTAGAGGGATTTATAAAATACCTTTAGCGACAAAAAGTTTTGGTCGCCAATAACCATTTCTATAAATTATCTCACGCTCTCACCAAACCAAACCCAACCCTGAACCATTAATAGCACCTCTCTCTCTCTCTCTCTCTCTCTCTCTCTCTCTCTCTCTCTCTCTTTTCAGCATCCTTCTCTCTCTCTCCGTCTCCGTCTCCCTCACCGCCGCTCCTCTCCCCTCCACTTTCACCGCCGGTCTTCCTCGCGTTGGCCGGCAACCGGAGCACCGATTCACCTCCTTGTTGGTCACCATCGCCTGAGATCCTCTCTCTCCCTCTCGGCTCTGTTTTTCTGTCTCTCTTTCTTTAACCATTCACTCACAAAAACCCATACAGCTTCACATATACGCACACACATGGGTTCTTCAAATAGTCAGAAGGTATGCTTTCTAATCCATTAATTTCTTCTCAGGTTTGTGTTTTTCTTCTGCTTCACATCTCTTCAGTTCTTTCTCTGATCATCTGTGTGTATGCGTTTGAGTATGGCTATTTGATTGTTAATTGCTGAAAGCAACTTGCCCTAATTGCTCATTTTTGTACAAATTTTCAGTGGAAAAAGAAGTGAAATAGAGAAATGAAGTTTTGGGATTGGTACCTGAAGATATCAGTCGTGTCGGCGATGATTGGAGGTTCAATGGAGTTTTTCATGGTCAAAACCGGCTTCTGTGTGAGAACACTCCTTTAGCTCTCACTCTTTTCCATTTTGCTTCATTTTTATCTATTTGTGTTTTCTATTAATGCTCTAATTTATGAAATTTTGGTTTTTTGGATTCAATGCACTCATTCATTATGAATTTGCCCAGCTAAAATGAATGGCTGACTGTGGGTTATGGATTGAATTTATCAAATTTATTCAATGTGTTGATGAGGAGATTGGGTTGTAAACAAATTGCAAAAACAATGGATTATGTGAATTTAATTCATAATTTGCAGATAATCTATTAGAGACTTAGATAGTGTTTGGTTCATTGGAATGAAATGATTATTCCATCAAAATATTCTTTCTTATGTTTGGTTAGACTTAAAAAAATTATGACAAATGCATTACAAATGGAATCATGGTTTACTAATTTTAAGGAATTGTCATTCTATAGGAAAGCCTATGGAATCACCATTCTATTCCCTCTGTAGTTAATTCTAAAATAGGTTTTCGGTTGGTACTGCTGCTTTTAGCCTTTATCTGAGTGGTTGGAACTTGGAAGTGTTAAATTTAGAACTATTAATTGCAAGAGTTGAACTATCTCAATGGTTTAAAAAAGAAATGGCTTATTCAATTCTTGCCTTCAGTCAATGCTATATGGAAATGCAATTGATTTATAATTATGTACTCTGAATTTTGGTTTGCCCAATGATGAGATGAGAACCTTGATCTAACATGAGTTACTTTTAAAAAAGTTTAAATGTTTTAAAAACATTAGTTTCGTGTAGTTCAACTCTAGCGTTTAGACAAAGTTTTATTGGGAATTCTATTGGTTGGGGAAGTGTATGTATTCGTCATGAAAATTTCAAATTCTATTATATACAAACAATTTAATTTTTTATTGGTTGGGCAAGTTTTGTAGACATGCATAGGAGTGACAAACAATTTATTCGTTTTGGATTTTGGATTAGGACTGATTTCATCATGATTCACGACATTAATATATGCGTTGAGGTGAAATTAAAACAAAGTCTTACGAGCTTGTAATATGCTAGTCTTGGCAACACATGATAAAGCTGAACCTGTTAAATGCGTACTCAACTCATTAAGGCTTTTTATTCTATTTACTTCTTGTTGGCTTCATGTACTGTTTTTCGCAATTAAGCTGTCTATGCCATCATCTTCGGCCATCATGACCGAGATTAGGTCTAGTCACATTAACAAGCGTACCCTATTAGAATTCATTCATATTATTCTGTGTGAATGAGTTTGCCTTTCAATTTAAGTTTTAGTACGGCTTACATTTGACATGTTGGCAGATGATAAAGTAACAGTTTTGGAGTCAGAAAAGAGAGCTTGGGAAAGTTCCTCAAATTATGAACATATAGGGGCTTCTTGCATTTTTTTTACACATATTGTCACCAACCTTTTGATCCTTCAGTAAATAATTGGGATGTGAAGTATTTTTGCTATATCATGAACTACTTATTTTATTGTTTCCATAAATAACTTCCCTCAATAATTTGTTTGATACCAGTGCAAACCACATTATCTAAGCAACCTTCCCTCCATATTGTTCTCTTACTTTTATTGCCCTTAAATATTTTTCAGAAGTTGGAATGAATATGGACCTTTTTATCTTTTTGTTTCTTTACTTATTAGATCTTTGCAATTTATTTATTTATTTTTGAGTGGTTTCTTCCAATTAAGAAAATTTCGTATCATTTGTTGGAGCCTGTAATTGGAAATTTAGTGATATAATTTGACATGATTCGGTGGATACTAAGCTACCAATAGAAACTTGTTATAAAAAAGCTTTGTAAATGGTCTAAGGGTTTTATGTTTTAATTATGGCCAGTCTGTGTAATGCCTGGTGCTTGGTATTGATAATGGTGGATATTCTTCACAGGTGCTTCTCCTTCTTACCAACTGAAGCAAGAATAACAAGATCATGAGACGAAGTACATAATGGTCCTATATGTGTATTGCCTTTCTGTGTCTCCCAGTACATATCATTTTTCCTATGTTAGTACAAAGAGCCAAAAAGGTGTGAGCATACATTTTTATGAAAATCATTGGGGCCCACAGGTTTTGCTGGCCTAATCAACTTCTATTGTTGAATGGTTGCCTCGTGTCTGACTTTTTCAAAATATTTTTGGAAGTATATCAGTTTAAAGGCATTTGAAAATCTTAATGACGGAGTTATTTGGTCTGATGCATGCTGAACTCTCAAATGGAGTGATCATTTCTTAGACCATGATTCTTTAAACAAATTTAACATTTAGCAAGGCTGTATGTGATGGTCTGTTACCTATACTTGCTGGCTGTAAGGATACGATACTCATTATTAACATAGTTTTTAGTGCATTCCCTAACGTAAGAATTTTTCCTGTGGTCTTCTAGTTTTATTAGACGTTGTTTGGTTACTTGGAGGCATATTGGTGTGGGGATATATTTTCTGAGTACCAACACGTGGCATGGTGACGCCGACGTGTCAACCGAGGTGCCACGTGTCGTGGTAGTTATGCCGAGGTGATCTCGGAGTTGCCGAGGTTATCTCTAAAGATATCGGAATCCGAGATAAGCGGATAAGGGACAAGAGTCCTAGGATGAAGAAAGACTTCAGGATAGATAAAGATAATACTCTTAGGGGGTTTATCCTTATCTCTTGAGGAATCCAAAGTAAGCACTGAATTGGAGTCCATAGAAGTCAGGCTTCTAGTGGGACTAGGATTGAGTAAACTATAAAAGAGAGGCACTCCCGTGGGTCTAAGGTACGCAATTTATACTTTGAGCATTAAATTTAGCATTATTGATTATCTTTGAGAGATATACTGACTTGATCGTCGGAGTGCCCCCGGGTGGAAGAACCACTGCCGGAGCCTTCTCTTTCTGTGCAGGACAGCCAGGTGCCATCTATTCTGCCTGTGTTCTACAGCTGAATTACTAAGGAGGGCAGTGTGGTCGGAAAATCACTCCCACAATTTGGCGCCGTCTGTGGGAAAGAAAAACGAATAGATGGCCAGTAACGCACAAAAAGAAAAGGTTGGGGACGACGCTCCCGCTGGGAGTGGCAGGCCTATCGACCTTGACATTGAAGGAGACAACCACAACGAAGAAGCCCGTGACCAAGGGCACGAAGGAAAAGACGTCGGCCAAGAGGGCGACACTTCAAAAAAGACAGACCAAAGCAGGTACTATAACGAAGATAACCTCCAGGTATGGAGGGATAGGTGTCTACGGAGGGATGAGGAAGTAAAAGATTTGGCAGACAAGTTGGCAGACCTACAGTCGGTCGTCAACTTCATGATGCAAAACAATGTCATGCAGCCACCGCACCCACTGCAGGACACGCCGATCCCAGCAATTAATACCCAGAAGGGAGGAAGGAAAATAATTCCCGAAGCACCTCAGCACCTCAGCACACCAGGAGCGGAAGGCACTCTCACCCACCTTCCAGGGAAGTCGGACGAGAGGAGCCGAGACAAGAGAAGTCCCAAAGGACATATCACACGAAGGACCCAGAGCCCAGAGAACATCGGCATGTCCAAGGGCAGGCGCTCTGCTTTGACACAACCCATGGAGAAAGATCAAAGCGGGCCTACCACGAGGCCGAAAGTAGTGTGCCAAAAAGACTGAAGTCAAAAGATAGCCGAGCTCCAGGGAGGAGTAAAGAAGACTTGAGAAATTACCTCAAGAGAAAGGAACATAATGCTGAAGCCGAGGTTACATCACCCGACAAACCAAGGACACCATTCTCGGTAGAGCTGGACAAATTTGAGGCACCGAAGAGATTTAGTATGCCAAGGTTTCAAATATACGATGGTAAGTCAGACCCTAACTTCCACGTCGGATTATTCTTGAACTCAATGGCATTATACAGTGGAAACGAGCCATTGCTCTGCAAAGTGTTCCTCTCGTCCTTTGGGGAGATTGCATCAGATTGGTTCCACAAACTACCAAAGGGAAGCGTGAAGACTTGGGAAGGCCTGGCCGAGATGTTTGTGGCTAGGTTCGTGACAAACAAACTGCAGCCATTAAGGGTGGACGCACTGATGGCTCTGAAGATCAGCAAGGATGAAGGCCTTAGGGCCTATGCAAAAAGATACTACGAGGTGTTCAATCGAATACCCGAATGCAACCAAGAAGTGGCGGTCGTATCTTTCAAGAATGGCCTGAAAGATGATTGTTCACTACGGAAATCTTTGGCAAAAACATTGCCAAAAAGCATGGAGGAGCTCATGGCAAGAATCGAGAAGTATGCCAGAGCCGAGAAAGATACATCGGGGAATAAAGAGATAAAACAAGAAAGGACCAACGGCTCACCGAAGCGAGGCCGAGGTAACAACGGGTTCAACAAACAAGAAACGGAATTAAAGGCCAAACAGGCAGTAACGACTGTGTTCCGAATCCCGGTCCACAAAGTCCTGGATCAAATCCGAAACCAACCCTATTTCAAAGCACCAGCAAAGACCCCAGGAGAATACATGGGAAGGAACGTTGGCAGGCGTTGTGCTTACCACAATGAGGAAGGGCACCCAACCCAAGGCTGCAGAGCCCTCAGAGCACACTTAGAGGACTTAGTAAGACAAGGCCATCTAAGAGACCTTGTCGATGAAGCCAGGACAAGAGAGGAACAGGCAAGATTGCCTCAAGCACCAGCAGCCCCACCTCCCCCAGCACAGCAACCACAGGCAGGAGGACCACGGGTGGTTAACGTGATCCACTCAAGGGTCAACGAGAACGAAGTCAGAGGAAAAACCCAGAGGGTAAGGCATTTATAGCATGTCTACCAAGTCGAGGAAAAAAGACATCGGCCAGAGGAGTGCCAAGGACCGATGATAGCTTTTACTGAAGCCGACCTAGAGATGGTCCAACATCCGCATAATGATGCCTTGGTAGTATCCCTCCAGTTTGGGAAGTGCCAAGTAAAGCGCATCTTGATTGATCAAGGCAGCTCTTGCGACATCATGTACGTTAGATGTTACAAGGAGCTGGGCCTTCACCCAGATGACATGGAAGGATCCAATGGCCCGATGGTCGGCTTCAATGGAACGCCGACATGGCCACTAGGCGTAACAAGCTTGGAAGTACAAGCCGGCACAAAGAAAATCAAGACAGAATTCATTGTGATTGATACACCTTCACCTTACAACATCATCTTGGGAAGGCCATGGTTGCATGCAATGGGGGCAATTCCCTCAATGTTGCATCAACTATTACGGTTCCCAACAGAGCTTGGGATTGAAGAAATCAGAGGAGATCAACTGCAGGCAAAAACTTGCTCCATGGCAGCAATGAAATCAACCTGCAGCATCCGAGAACCAGAGAAGGCAGAAATCGAAGACGAGGACATGGAGGTCCTAGACGATGTCGGCAAGGAGCCGACCGAGAAAAGTGAAGAAGCACTAAAGAAAATCCTCGTCTAGGAGGGCGATGAAGAACGCTTCTTTCTTCTCGGCTCAGGCTTAGCCGAAGAAGAGGAAAGAGAGCTGGAAGCTTTTTTGAGGACAAACATTGAGGTGTTCGCTTGGACACCTTATGAGATGCCTGGCATTGACCCCGAGGTCACATGCCACAAACTGAACGTCGACAGGTCAGCCAAGCCTGTGATACAGCGAGCTAGAAGACCGACGTTGATGCACGTCGAAGTAGTGGAGGAGGAAGTAGACAGACTTCTAAAGGCCAGGGCCATCAGAGAAGTCAATTATCCGACATGGCTGTCAAACACTGTCGTAGTAATAAAGAAGAACGGTAAGTGGAGGGACTGTGTAGACTTCACAAGCCTGAACAAAGCCTGTCCCAAAGACAGCTTTCCTCTGCCCAAGATTGACCAGCTGGTGGATGCCACATCTGGACATGGAAGGATGAGCTTTCTGGATGCTTATAGGGGGTACCACCAGATAACCATGTACCCCCCAGATGAAGAGAAGACAGCGTTCATCACCCCAAAAGGCCTGTACTGTTACAGAGTAATGCCTTTTGGATTGAAGAACGCGGGAGCAACTTACCAAAGGCTGGTAACCAAGATGTTCAAACACTTGATTGGCCAAACAGTGGAAGTTTACATCGATGATATGGTCGTGAAGACCAAGGATCCTAAAGGTCATCTTGCCGACCTAAAAGAGGTATTTGAGATACTCAAAACATATCGGCTCCGACTCAACGCATCGAAGTGCGTGTTTGGAGTTGGATCTGGTAAATTCTTGGAGTACCTGGTGACACGAAGGGGCATTGAGGCCAGCCCAGATCAGATCAAGGCCATCCTAGATTTACAAAGCCCGACATCGGCAAAACAGGTACAGAAACTTACCGGAAGGGCCGCAGCCCTAAACAGGTTCATAAGCCGAAGCTCAGACAAATGTAAACCTTTCTTCAACCTGGTGAAGAAAGCCACGAATTTCCTTTGGACAGAGGAATGTGAGGCCGCGTTGGCCGACCTAAAGAAGTATCTGGCTACAGCTCCAGTCCTCTCAACACCTGAACCTGGGGAAGAGCTGTTTTTGTACTTAGCTGTTTCAGAACACGTAGTAAGTGCGGTGTTAATCCGAGAAGAAAAATGGGAGCAAAAGGCTGTTTACTATGTAAGCAAAACCTTGGCCGACGCAGAAATAAGGTATCTACCACTGGAGAAATTAATGCTAGCCTTAGTAATGGTTTCAAAGAAGTTGAACCATTACTTTCAAGTGCACAAGATTGTGGTCCTAACAGAGCACCCACTAAAGTCCTTGTTGCAACAAGGAGACTTAACAAGAAGAATAGCAAGATGGGCAGTAGCCCTGGGCCAGTATAACCTGGAGTTCAGGCCGAGAACAGCAATTAAGGGCCAAGTTTTGGCCGACTTCGTGGTCGAGTTCACGCCAGAATCAATCGAACATCGGGCTCCGTTGAGCCATGATGAACGATGCCCAAGCAAGCAAGGAGAAGCCCATCCAAAGACAAAAGAACAAAGGAAGGAAAAGCTCAGACCCTGCAGCATTTACATCGGAGACTCCTTCAGACTATTTGTCGATGGAAGTTCAAACCGGCAAGGGGCGGGGGCAGGAGTACTGTTGATATCTCCAGACGGAGAAATAATAGAACAGTCCATCTGTTTGGGGTTCAAGGCCTCAAACAATGAAGCAGAATACGAAGCATTAATTGCAGGGCTAAAGTTGGCAGCAGCAACAGAAGCAGATGAGGTAATAGTTTTTTGTGATTCACAGCTAATTGTTAATCAGTCAACAGGAGAATTTGCAGCTAGAGACGAGAGGATGTCAGCATATGCAAAAGAGGTCATCAGATTGGCAGCCTTATTTCGGAATTGCCGACTGCTCCAAGTAAGCCGAGATGATAATAGCCACGCCGACGCGTTGGCCAACCTAGCAAGTTCAGTACAGACTGGAAAAAGAAGGACAATAATGATCGACTATATGTCGGGCCCGAGCATAGAACCACCGATCACAGAGCATGAAGCAATGTGCGTGGACATGGGACCAAGCTGGATGGATGTAATTGTTGCATTCCTGAAAGAAGGAAAGCTGCCAGAAGACCGTAAGGAGGCACATAAGGTCAGGTTGAAATCGGCAAGATTCAGCCTCACAGCAGACGGACATCTCTACAGAAGGTCATTCACTGGACCCCTCTTAAGGTGCGTACACCCTTTGCAGGTTGAGGATTTCTTGTATGAAATTCATGAAGGAATCTGCGGAAGCCATCCTGGGGGCAGATCATTAGCTCATAGGGCCATTACCCAGGGGTATTGGTGGCCCTACATGCAAAAAGATGCAGAAGCATACGTGAAGAAGTGTGAACAATGCCAAAGGTTTGCACCTTTGATACATCAGCCAGCTGCTGACTTGAATCCAGTATCCAGCCCTTGGCCATTTGCCCAGTGGGGCATGGATCTTGTTGGGCAACTTTCCCAGGCAACTGGGCAGAGAAAATACTTGCTGGTAGCAACAGATTACTTCACGAAGTGGATAGAGGCAGAACCTCTTGCCAAAATCCGAGATGTGGACGTCAAGAACTTCATATGGAGAAACATCATCACCAGATTTGGCATTCCAAGAGCCATAGTTGCCGACAACGGAACACAGTTTGACAGCAAACTCATCAAGAACTTTTGTGCTAAATTCAAAATCAAGAATTACTTTTCAACGCCAAGTTTTCCCCAAAGTAATGGTCAAGCAGAAGCATCCAACAAAGTAATTCTGGATGGAATAAAGAAGAGGCTGCAGGCAGCAAAAGGAAAGTGGGTAGACGAATTACCCAACGTGCTTTGGGCATATCGGACTACGCCGAGAAGATCAACAGGGGAATCCCCCTTTGCCATGACTTATGGCACAGAAGCAGTCATTCCGCTGGAAGTCGGCATCCCAGGGATCCGAACCCAGGGAGTTGAGAATGGGACTAATGACATACTCTTAGCCCGAGATCTGGATCTTTTGGAAGAACGAAGAGAGAAAGCTGCAATTCAGCTTGCAGCATACCAACAACAGCTTGCCAGAGCTTACAACAAGAAGGTCAATCCAAGGGATTTTCAAGTCGGCGACCTAGTCCTGAGAAAAGTCGTCGGCAACAAGAAGGATCCCAGAGAGGGCAAGCTTGGCCCAAACTGGGAAGGACCCTACAGAATTACTTCGGTATTAGGCAATGGAGCCTATCGACTTGAAGATAATGAGGGCAAAGCATTGCCTAGACCATGGAACACTTGTAATCTGAAATTTTTCTATCATTAGATGTTCCTTGTTATTTTTTCAACGTTATCAATAAAATCATAGCAGAATTCCTCTACACTGGTAAAAGATGCGCAATATTATTTCTGAATAATGAGAACCCATGTGGAACTCAGGTTCACATTGGGGGCAAAGAGAAGAAGAATATGCTTAACACTTGTTGAAATTTGTAGCAATTTACAAGTTGAAGTTAAGCCGAGATTATTCCTTATCTTCACTTGTTGAAATTTGTAGCAATTTACAAGTTGAAGTTAAGCTGATTCCTTATCTTCGCTTGTTGAAATTTGTAGCAATTTACAAGTTGAAGTTAAGTCAAGATTATTCATTATCTTCACTTGTTGAAATTTGTAGCAATTTACAAGTTGAAGTTAAGCCGAGATTATTCCTTATCTTCACTTGTTGAAATTTGTAGCAATTTACAAGTTGAAGTTAAGCTGATTCCTTATCTTCACTGTTGAAATTTGTAGCAATTTACAAGTTGAAGTTAAGCCGAGATTATTCCTTATCTTCACTTGTTGAAATTTGTAGCAATTTACAAGTTGAAGTTAAGCCAAGATTATTCCTTATCTTCACTTCTTAAAATTTGTAGCAATTTACAAGTTGAAGTTAAACCGAGATTACTATTTCTCTTCGCTTGTTGAAATTTGTAGCAATTTACAAGTCGAAGTAAAGCCGAGATTATTACTTAAACACTTATAGCAATCTACAGGTTGGTTAGATCAGAGAAAATGCTTAACACTTGTTGAAATTTGTAGCAATTTACAAGATGACGTTAAGACGACATATGATCATCTATTGAAATTTGCAGCAATTTACAGGTTGAAGTAAGAGCTAAGTATATTGTTTAAACATTTGTTGAAATTTGTAGCAATTTACAAATAGATCATTGTTTAGCACTTGATATAACTTGAGAAAAGTTTATAAGTTGAAATTAAAACAGTATATGCTTTACACTTGTTGAGATTTATGAAAAGTTTGCAGGTCAGTATCCTGCCGAAGTAAAGCTTGCAGTTATTATACCCGAGGTATGTAACCCCGAGAAGATTATACAAAGAAGGATGAGTATGTAAAACATGCAAAATATTCTAAGTATAGAACCATGCAGAGACAATCAAACGAAGATAAGCTTGAAGCATTCAGGAAAAACAGTTACAGTTGTACACAAAAGAAGGCACTACGGCCTACCAAAAGTAATTGTTTAGGAGTTACAAAGAAGGCACATCGCCCATGTAAAGAACTCATACTGTTTTCAGAAGAAAATAAAACTTAAAGCTAAGATTCCTCAACGGTAGCAGTTGGTTGAGTCTGAGGATCAGATGATTGCTGGGTAGATGCCTCGGCTTCCTTTTCTGCCGCGATCTCGGCATCAATTTGAGCAAGGGTTTCATCAATTTGAGCAAGGCTTTTGTCAGTGATAGGAACGTCGGAGGAAGCCTGCTCCGGGGTAGTTTCCTTGGCAACTTCGTCACCATCATCATCCTTAGTCAGGTCCAGGACCTGCTCATTCAAAGAAGGAGACTTAGCCCCAACAGCCTCCCTGGGTTTCCTAACCAGGGCATCATCTTCATCCTCATCCTCATCTTCAGACTCAGATTCGCCTTCAGGTTGAGTTGGTGGAGGTGGAGGAAAAGGAAGAGGAATGGCGTCGGCCTTTCTCAGAGGCGAATCCTCAGGAACGTTAAGCTTTTTGGCAAGAGACATCCAACCAAGGGAAAAGTCCCTGTTGCAGGCTTGCCTGACTTGTAATTTATATTCCTCAGTGACGTCGGCTATACCTTGAGCGTAGGCCTTTTCGTCGGCCTCTTTGATCTCGGCATCCTTAGTGGCCAGGGCCTCCTGAAGCTCCTTCTCGGCCTGGGCCACTTTCTCCTCATCCTCCTTCTTTTGGGATTCAGCAACCGTCCTGATGGCCTCAGCAGATTCAGCCTTTTCTTCGGCTAAGGTTTGGGCTTTGGTGGCAGCTTCAGCCTGGTCCTCCAGCTTCTTCATTTTTGACAAAAGAGTTTTATTCTCCTTTTTAAGGACAGTTAATTCCTTCTTCGCGTCAGACAACTTCTCCCTATTCTCAAAAGATTGGATGGAGAAGGAATGGGCATGCTGAACAGCCTGAAAAGAGTGTAAAGCAAAAAGTTATTACAAAGTTTTACAGGTATGAAAAGATGAGGAAAGACAGGTTACCAAGTAAAGACACTTACTTGAACACAGCGTTGAAGCATCAGAGCATAATTTTCGTACTCACTCATCTCGGCGTTCTTTTCCAGATCGCCTGGGAGAAGAAGAGCTATACTGAGTGCAACGCCGACATTGATGTCATCGGCGCTGTCACTAGCCAAAACAGGCTTATTCTCCAGGGTAATCTCAGGCGTCCAGGGGACATTTGGTACTTTGGACTTCGAAGTCGTTGCAGAGGAAGACCTCGGCTTCTTTGATTTCTGGGACTCTGACGGCTGGGCTTCAGAGCGCCTCTTCCCAGCAGAGGGTTGAGACTTCTCACTCTCAGCAAGCTTAGAAATGGGTAAAGTATCCTCAGATTCAACCTGAGTTACTTTAGCCTTTGGCCGAGCTTTCTTGGTTCTTTTTGGCTTCGGTGGGGGCATGGTTTGCGATGGTTGAGCGTCAACGTCGGTTGGGAGGTCGGCTAAGAGGTCTTCGGCCACAGGTTTTGGGCGACCCATCTCAGCAGTTCGGACAAGTCTTCGCCGACGTCTTCGTTCAGGTATGGGGATCAAGTATGGCGCCGAAGTTGATGGCTGATCGGCTGGATCAGATGTTAATCCTTGATCTGTTCGGGATACAGACGCAGTTTGGGTTGTGGCAGAAGGTGAAGAAAGGCTTTTCTTCTTCTTTTTAGGAACATCGGACAAAATTGATTTGTATGTTGGGATGAAGTTAAGAAGCACAGACACTTTCCTTTGGTGGACTGGCAAGTCCAAAAGTTTCTTTAAATCCTTGCCAGGAACATAGGATTGGCGAAAGCTTTTCGGTGGCTTACGAACATCTGCAAGAAGAAAACAGACATTAGAAACAGATAAAATATTGAAGACTTGAAAAGAAACAACTAAGTATTGATACTGGGTTCTTACCCTTGCCCTCTTTAACTGTTCGAGGAAGAGGGTAAAGATGGGCATCCTCGTCTGGGGCAAACTCCCAATTTCCAGAGGTAATGAAGTAGTCATCTCTAGCCCCCTTGTTGGAGTCTGGGAGGTCGGCTACGATTTTGAATTCGGTGGACCTCGGCTTGAGGTAATAGACGAAACCTTTTTCTTTCAAGTTAAGGGCACACATGGTATAACAATATTGGATGTCGGCAAGGGTGATCCTAACATTCTCCTGCCTAGCTAGGGCTACAATACCATTAATCACTCGATAGGAGTTAATGGTAAGTTGCATGGGGTTCAACTTGTAGTAGTGGAGAACTTCACGAAAAAGGGGATTAAGTGGAAGCCGAAGTCCACATTCAGTAAAAGCAACGATGGGAAAGGGCATCGTATCATCTGTAGGCATGATAGAGTCGTCATCCCCAGCCAGCCTCAGA
Source organism: Camellia granthamiana (assembly GCA_036172215.1). NCBI lineage: Eukaryota > Viridiplantae > Streptophyta > Magnoliopsida > Ericales > Theaceae > Camellia > Camellia granthamiana. The sequence goes on from CM069906.1 coordinate 115,066,611, forward strand.
TGGACGTCGGCAGGAATGGCGAACTCTTCCCTAAAGTATTCAAGTTTGGTTGGGGTATCTACGCTATGTCTCCACATACCCATAATTTCGGCGTATAGGAATTTGATTACAGAAAGAAGATGTTCTTAAAGGGTTATTGGAACCTTCGCGAAAACCTAGGTAAATACTGGTTAGGCTTGTTTAAGTTTTCCCTAAGAGTTGGAAGGTTCTATAGACAAATCCCAAACCTAAATCTATGAAGACAAAGATTGAGGGCACGGATCTGGAAAAAATCACACAGAAAACAAGAAACGAAAGACGAAGCTTCAGAATCAAGAACAGAGGTGGGGCTCTCAAAAGCATAAAAAACAAGAAATACAGGCTCAAGAACAGTGGCAGAAAAATGGTGAAACAGTGCAAGTGTTCAAAACATGGGCAAAAGCAGAATCAAAGCATTCAGATATATGGTTCGCAAGATAGATGTTTGAAAAAGACAGTAACAGCAAGAAAATAGAAGAGCATCAATGAACTGAAAACGAAAAGAATAGTGGCTTACCAGAAAGATTGAAGCCGGAATGAGGGTCGCCGACGAGACGGAATGGCGAAAGCTTCGCTGGAATGGAAGAAAGAGATCAGTTGCAGAGCCTGGAGCTTGAACAATGGCGGATTCGAGAAGAAGAGTTTAGAGAGAGAAAGAGCAAGTAGAAACGAATGCAAAGTGAAGAAACAGAGGAAAAAGGCAAGAGTTTTGTCAAAAACTTGAAACGGCGGCAAAACAGGGCATTTAATGCGCCTGGAGCAACGCACACGTCAGACGGCACAGACAGATGAAAGACGGCTTACAAGCGCGTCACAGGCACGAGCCAATGAAGACGAAACGCGTAAGTGGAACGGTTGAGAAGTGATGCATGACAACTCATGCGCGTGGGAGAGTTCATTTGAATTCTTGTTCTTGAAAGAAGACATGTCGGCCTAAAGTGAATGATCTCGGCTGAGGAGTTCATAGCCGATGTACAGAAAGAAAGTACCGATATAGGTTCCATCACCTCAGGATACCGAGGTAATAGAACCTAGGGGGCAGTTGTAGGGATATATTTTCTGAGTACCAACACGTGGCATGGTGACGCAGACGTGTCAGCCGAGGTGCCACGTGTCGTGGTAGTTATGCCGAGGTGATCTCGGAGTTGCTGAGGTTATCTCCGAAGATATCGGAATCCGAGATAAGCGGATAAGGGACAAGAGTCCTAGGATGAAGAAAGACTTCAGGATAGATAAAGATAATACTCTTAGGGGATTTATCCTTATCTCTTGAGGAATCCAAAGTAAGCACTGAATTGGAGTCCATAGAAGTCAGGCTTCTAGTGGGACTAGGATTGAGTAAACTATAAAAGAGAGGCACCCCCATGGGTCTAAGGTACGCAATTTATACTTTGAGCATTAAGTTTAGCACTATTGATTATCTTTGAGAGATATATTGACTTGATCGTCGGAGTGCCCCCGGGTGGAAGAACCACCGCCGGAGCCTTCTCTTTCTGTGCAGGATAGCCAGGTGCCATCTATTCTGCCTGTGTTCTATAGCTGAATTACTAAGGAGGGCAGTGTGGTCGGAAAATCACTCCCACAATTGGTGATTAAGATGGAGGCTTGGTTGCAAATAACACTCAACCAAAGACATTCTATAAAGCTTTGTTCTTCCCCATTATGTGGAATTTTTTAACCAGCATGACGTGCCTCAAATTCCATAGCTTGTGTGTTTTGTTCTTTTTCTTTAGGAAAATGTGTAATTGAAATGTAATAGCGGTGAGATACAGAGGATTTCAGCATTACAAAGTTACACTGCGCTAAAGTAGTCTGCAGAAGATGACACTAGATTCCACCATTTGTGCTTAGAAAGGATTTAATAGTGTGACAGAATTAAGATTATTTGGATTCCTTGTATGAGCCTTCCAAAATTTAAAATCTGTAAAATTATAAGAACAGTTTCATTATGCAGGAATTGGTTTTTGCTTAGCTTTAAAAAGAGTTAGCCACATCGAATAGCCTGTTTTTTCTTCCTTGTGGGAACCATTGGTCTTCTTGGGAGCCAAACACAGGCCTAAGCTGCAGAACATGACACCTAAGTTTGTGTTTGTAGGTACATTGTAACAATTGATTAAAGAGAGAAAGCACCTAATGTTCTGGATTTTATGTGGAATTCTGATAAATCCACTCTAGTGGTCTCATATTGTATTTTATTATTTTAGTAGCTTCCTTTTGTGATTGCTTTCCTTTTTGTTTATGAAACATTGCAATCATTACATTGCAGGTCAGAGATTGACTGGTTTGGCTGGGAGCCCTACTTATGTTGCCCCAGAAGTTCTCCTAGGCGATTATTCTGAGAAAGTTGATATATGGAGTGCTGGTGTCCTTCTACATGCTCTCTTGACTGGTCTTCTCCCATTTCAAGGAGACTTACTAGAAGTAGTTTTCGAAGCAATCAAGAGCATGAAGCTTGATTTCCACACCGGGATATGGGAGTCTATATCGAAAGTTGCACGGGATCTGATTGAGCGCATTCTTACGAGAGATGTTGCAATAAGGATAACAGCAGATGAAGTTCTAACTAAGTTTTCTATACTAGTCAAATTTCTGAATAGGGTTTCTAATTCTTGGTGTTTTTATTTTTTTAAGCTGTATACAGCCGTTTTTATCGCACACAAGATTTTGAGTATGAGATGATAATGGCTGACCAACCATTTTGCCAATGCAATTTCGGCTTGTCTCTTGAGCATGCCAGTGCCCTAGAACAATACCTGAATGTTTAGAAACATCAATTTTTATCAATCACTTTTTTTTTTCCCATACCATTTTCTTGACTTAATCTTGAATTTGTTTGTAAATATGCTAATCTTTTTCACTCATCAATGTTCCTTTCAGGCCATCCATGGATCTTGCTCTGCACTGACCGCACATTAAGGACGCTATCTATAAAGTCGAAATGAAAGAGCCGGTCACCACCACCACGTTCCTAGCTACCAGCCACAACTAGACTGGAGGAGCAGAATGACCGTAGGACAGCCTATGATTCTTTTGGTGAGACTACCGATCCAGCATCGTTGCCTGGAAGTTTGAGTCGCAAGACTAAAGAGCAAGGCGACTCTGGTGCCAGGACGACATCTTGTACTTATGGAAGGACTGAAGAGCAACCTTCCCTCCATATTGTCCTCAATAAAAGTAAGAGAACAATATCAAAGGGTTTTATGGAAGGACTCAAACAATGGGAGCTTATAGTGATGCCAGGACGACATCTTGTACTTATTAGTACTTATTTTTGGATGGTTGGAACTAAAATGTGTAATGGGAGTAGTTGGTTTTTCCTGTATTATATGTGAAATTAAATTATTGACGTTGGATTAGACTTGGTTCTTATGGAATTTGTAATATATATATAATTGGACGTTCAATATTAATTTTTTGGATGGTTGGAACTAAAATGTGTGCACGTTGTTGAATACTTGATAACATATTTAGCGTTGATGGATTATATTGTTTATACAGGGTACAGGTTGTATTAATAATGGATACAGGTTGTTTAGAAGAAAAAAAAATTTTAAAAAAAAACACGTCAAAGTATTTGGCCACCAAATATTTTGGTAGCTAAATAAGTTTGTCAAATGTTTTGGTGACTAAGAATTTAGTAGCAAAAACATAACCCAATGCACTTTTAGTGACACACACTTTAGTTGCCGAATGCACCTTTTGCCGAGTAAATACAGTTTCGTAGCCAAATATGTACTTTCGGCGACTAAATATTTAGTAGCTGAAGGTGACACCTTCCCCGACCACAACAACTTAGTAGCCAAAAAGTCTCATTCGGCGACTAAAGGTTTTAGTGGCGGAAACATAACATTTGCCGACTAAACTAATATTAGTAGCTAAATGTAGTCACTTTCGGCGACCAAACGAAATTTAGTCGCCAATACTATCGCCGACAGGGTAAAGGTGACGAGCTTAGCGACAAAATATTTTAGTCGCTAAATCGTTTCAGCGACTAAATATTGGACTTTTGGCGACCAATATTTTGGTAGCCAAAAGTGACATTTCTTGTAGTGATATCCTCTCTTGAAATTTTCACTTTCATAACAAATAATCTTTTTTATTAATAAACCATTAATTCAATTAACAATTTTTAATTATATCAAAAATTTATTTTAATTAATAATTCAAATAATCTTATTATTTTATAGAAAAGTAATTAGAAATTTTATTTTTTAATTAATTTTGTTAAATAAAAATTCTGACAATTGAGTATTTGTAATTTTTTAAATCACAAAAAATAATTCATATTTTAAGAAAATCTCAAGAATGAATCTGTAATTTATCCTTATTACATAGTTATGTTCAAATCAATACGTTCACTTGATGTATGCTTTTATTATTATCAAATTTTGATGAATAATTCTATAAATATTAAATTCTTTTTTAAAATTTTAGCCAGGCCTCATTTGGGACATCAAAGTTTGGTTAAAATAGTCAAGAAAAATTTAAAAAAAATTAAAATAGTTAATAAGATAAAATATCACATTCAAATCATAATTATTTCACTTTCAAATCAATTACAAAAACAAAAGTCAACTATCATATCAAATATAATTTTTTGGTTTTATTATATCCTCTTTAAAATATTACTCATTAAAATTAAATAAGTGTACTTTTTGATTTACGAAAAAATGTACAAAAAAATGAAAATGTTATATGACAAAAAAGATTAAAAAAAAAAATGATTATATAACACACCTCAAACAAACTCTAAATCTAACTGAAACCTATCAGATTTGTGTAAAGAGAGCCCACAAACGAATTACAAAAGGGAAAATGTTTGAAACCTCCACAAAGAAGTGTTTGAATTTTTTTTAAAAATTATATCTGACAATGATATGAATGGTTCCTGGTATTTTGAAAGTCATGGGATTGTGTTTTGTGGGCTGTATCATCTATCATTACTGTTACAAAAGTGATCACATTATTGTATTTCATTGACCAAAGCTTTTTCAATTTATTGAATTTCATCGACCAAAGCTGGTCTGTATCATCTATCATTGCTGTTACAAAAGTGATCACGTTATTTCATTTCATTGACCAAAGCTTTTTCAATTTATTGTATTTCATCGACCAAAGCTTTACTTTGTTCACGTCTAGAAGGAATGCTGAGTTATGCTGTGACGTTGACGAGCCATTATTCAAGAAACCTTATTAGTTATTATCCACACAAAAAATAGCGAATTGCACTAGCAGGTTGTGATTTAAGACTTGTGTTATTTTAATTTTTGATTTTTTTAATTGTAATAGATTTGATTTTAAATTTTAAATTTTATTTTAAATAAAAATAATAAAAAATATTTTCTTTGCAAACAGTCTATTTTATGTATAAGTCATCATATAACTTATTTTGTGTTGGTTAACTTGTATGTTGTTTGAAATGTAATAGTCTTTTTTTTAATGTGTAATGTTGGAAATTTTATAGTTATAAAGTATTGCTCAGTTTGGTTTTTAGAATCTATTTTGAATTTTTTTTAAGAAATTAAAAATTAGATTGGTAAAAAAAAAATTAAAAACACTTTATTTTTAGGGAAAATCGGTTTAAGGTCCCTATCCAACTTTTAGTAATGGATTAGGTCCACAATCTGTTATTTTGTAGTCTAAGGTCCCTCACCCCATCCCCTCTCCATCCATGTTGTCCTGAGCTTGATCACCACTGGCTCCAAATCCCCAACCCTTGCCCAGTTGCTCTCCTTCCTGCACTCAGCTCCTCCGCCAGGGACACATCGATTGACTCGATGGCGATCAATCGGTTGTCTTTCGTCTAGGGTTTACGAGCCACATGCTTTGTTCGCCATTCTCGCTCTTTCGAACAGCAGCTTCTTCATCCTATTGAGAGATCTAGAACAGCAGCTTCTTCGCCATACCACGATGTTGAGACAGAGCTACAACATATATCTCCATCCTGTTGCAGGTACTAAGAACAGCAGCTTCTTCTATATGATTCAAACTACATAGCTCTGCAATGGCTCGAGGCCATTCTGCTTCAGGAACGGCAAGTTTTTCACGCATTTCAACAGGTGTAGTGTGGACACTGAGCCCAATAACTACGATGCTGCTCCTTTCCTTTGTATATCCTGATGACATCAAATATTAAATCTGAGAGATACCTAGGAAAACATTCATTTGTTTGACTCTGCATGTTTATTATATCGTAATGATGAAGAAAACTGTAATGCCAAAATTAACCACGCTACCTACCTGTCTCCTTCAACCAAGCCATTGGCTCTACCACTCCTTTCTTCACTGCCATATTCGCCTTCCTCATCACTTTCAAGAAAAGAGTCCCCCCCCCCAGGTATTTCAATTCATAATTCAAAAGGCAAATTACACTGGTCACATTAAACTCTTCAAATCAGAGTTTTATAGTTCTAGAGAAAATTCAGAATTTATCAGGTTCAACCCAGAGAAAATTCAGAATTTCTCTAGGTTCAACTCTCTAGCTTGAACTGAAATTTCTCTGGGTTGATCTAGAGAAATTCTGTGGTTTGGATTGACCAAACAGATATGTATAGTTACTGAGATATGTATATAAACTCTTTTTGGCATAAATTCCAACTAAGAATGGAAAAGTAATGGCAAAACACAAACTCTGCAACCTCAAATCTGAAATTTCTACACCCTAGAGTTTGATCTCAAATATCATAAACTAAACAAATAAATAACAAAAAGAAAAAATAAAATGAATAATTTGATTTTTTTAAAAGTATACACACAAACTGGTTCTTGTATACACATCGAACCCAGAGAAAATTCAGTCCAACAACCCAGAGAAAATTCAGACCAACCAAACCAGAGAATTTTGTAACTTGTTGCTTAGAGCAGGCTATCAATGTTTGAGGACATAGGAAACCTTAGCATGGATTTGATAATGGAAAGTATTCTCAATTGATATTTCAATAATAAACCAGAGAAATTCTCCGATTTTTCCAGAATTTCTCTGGTTCTGGTAAGTTGCCATTGTTATCCCTTCTAATGTTGCTTACATATTACAATGTGGAATTTTTCCAATTGAATTCAGTTGAACATTGTTCAACAGAGAAACACTTTCAATTGAAAAATTCAACTGGAAAAAAGCGAAGAACAGATTTTGGTAAGTTGCAGAAATTTTTCCAGGTATTACAAACCAGAGAAATTCTCAATTGTTATTTTTAATAAACCAGAGAAATTCTCAATTGTTATTTTTAATAAACCAAAGAAATTCTCAATTGATATTTGAATAACAAACCAGAGAAATACTCAGATTTTTCCAGAATTTCTCTGGTTCTGGTAAGTTGCCATTGTTATTCCATTCTAATGTTGCTTACATATTACAATGTGGAATTTTTCCAGTTGAATTCAGTTGAACAATGTTGCTTACCTAATGAATCAGAATGATTTGGATGTGAATGAGAAGAAAAGTAGAGAAACTCATCCAGAGAAATTTGGTCCAGAGAAATTTTTCTAGGCCAGAATTTCTGTGACCAATTTTCTCTGCACTGAAATTTCTCTGGACTGAAATTTCTCTGGATCAAGGTTGAGGGACCTTAGACATTATGAAAATATTGTTGAGGGACCTTAGACATTATGAAAATATTTGGTGTCCTTTATGCTATAAAATCATAATACCAGGGACCTTAAAAAAAAAACTCCTTATTTTTATATAATTTTACCTTTTGGGAGAGTAGAAATAATTTTTTTAAATATATATGTTATTATATTTATTTTCGTTAAATTGGTTTATATTTTTTTAAAAGTCAAATATGGCGATAATTTTGATGTCATTGTTAAACCAATCCATTAAATTAAAAAATACAAAATTAAAAATATTTTATATTTAATAACCATTTATTATATGATAATTATCTAAAAATATCTATTAATAACAAATACAATCCTCTATTATATGATAATCATCTAAAAATATCAACAAAAACAATCATTCATTACATGATCATCATCCAAACACATAATAAAAATAAATTTAATAAAAAAATAAAAATGTAAAAGATTTATCATTTTTATATAATTTTATTTTTGGTAGATAGAAATAATTTTTTAAATTTTAAAAATAAGTTTTTGACATTTATTTTTATCAAACCATTTATATTTTATCAAATTGACGATTTTATCCTTGAAATGGAGTAACAATGTCTTTAATTATCCTTATTTAGAACGAGATTCAAAATTTAAAATTAAATATATCACAATTGAAAAGTTAGAAAATGAAGTTCTATAAATCTTAAATTATAAAGGTGGTTGGTGTAATTCAACCAAAAAAAAAAAATAAAGCCTTATTAGTGCTTCTTGAGTTTATAATGATCTCATGCTCAAACTTTCATGTTTATATTGTACCATGGGAAACTGAATTCTTACATGTCAAGGATTGGGCTCTTCTAGCTTTGCTTCTAGAACCTTATTTTATACCCATTGAAACTTCTTTTATCTTGGTCAAAATGTTTTTTTTTTTAATTATACAAAAGTTGATTACAGGAGATAATTGTCTTTGTCGATCTGTTACAATCATTATGTATATGTTGATCCGTAATGGTCCTTATGCCTATGTCCCTAGTCCTTTGTGGTCATTTTGCTAAGATTCTGATTAGTATTATTGTATCCCAGAATGTAAGTAACTCTGAAAGGTCGATGAACTTTATGAATTCTAAATGTGTATATATGATAAATGCTTCGTTTCGGCGCAAGCGTTCTGTATGAAATTTTGTCTAAGTTTTAATACAGTTTTTGGAAATGTACTACGCTATGTCTTAAACTATGAAAGGGTTAAAGGTTTGAAGAACTTTATTTCTGATTACAAGTATCCGAAAAATACTTTGATCATGTTAAGAACAGTGTTTTGATTTTATAAGTTATGGACCTTATTCATTCAACCTCTTTGCACTGACATTATTCATAGGGTTCTAACTTATTGTTTTGTACATGTATGTAAGTGATCAAGTGTAAGAGCGGACGTAGTGGCGTCAACTTAAACTCTGTTTTGTCAAGCCAAATATCGTTCCTCACTGTGAGGTTCCAAACTATCAGGCGTCAAGGTTTTTTTGGATGGTTCAGAATTCACCCTTTTGAAATTGTGATCATGTGTAAAGTTTAATCTTAAGACTTTTGTTATGACTGGTTTTATTTTGTTAACGAGATTTAAGCCCTAAGTCATGTTTATGTTTTGTGTACCAAGCTTGACATGGACTTATGTATATATGTTCATATACTAATTTGTTTTATTCCATTTAAGTCTGCACAACTTATTGGACGTTATATTTATTAATTATTAGCTTCTGCAACCCCTATTATTGTATTATTGTTAAGCAAGCATTTGGTAATATCAAATTACTGGCCAATCATGATGTTAAACCTATAGGGACAGGTTTGGATCGTGACAATAATTCTTTCATGTGAGTTGGGAGAATTAATCATAAAATTGGACATAGTAGGGCTGGGCTTCCATTTAGCCCGTGATCGAACTTAAGGGTATTGTTGGGCCCAGAGGGTCCACTACGGGTTCCGTTTCGATAATTCGAACCATTAAATATGTAGAACTTGTCGATTACTATATGCCTGTAAAACATTAGGTTGATCGAATATCGATAGTTATTTCATCGGATCAGATTTTTATCAACCATTTATTTTTTCACTGTCTATTTTTTTTTTATACAAAACTGATTTAATTACGTAACTATCGATATTCGATCAACATGATTTTTTATAAGTATATAGTACTTGACGAGTTCTACATATTGAATAATTCAGATTATCGAAACGGGACCCGTAGTGAATCCCTATAGATCCAACAGTACTTTCCAGTCTGATCATACATTGAAGGAAAACGAGCCCCTAATCTTATCACATGCATGTATGATCTCTTATACTCATGTATGAGAATTGTATCCGATAATCAATTTATATATTTTCAAATATTCTATACCATTTCATTACACAATTTCACGCTCTTATAGAGCATGGTACAACACAAAGACATTGCACTAGGCTCCAAAACATGAGTGCTTTATATTCATTGAACAAAGAATAAAATTGGATTACGAAAAAGGAAAACGTAAAAGGATAGCATTCCTGTTGTTAACTTATTTGAAAAGTCAATTTCGTATATATGCACAAGACTACTACAATACCATGGCATAAAGAAGAAAATCGGACTATGAAAAAGAAGAAATGTAGAAGGATAGCATTCCTATTGTCAACTTATTTGAAAATTCAATTTCGCATAAGACTGCTACAATGTCATAAAGAAAAATATTGGACTATGAAAAAGAAAAATTGTAGAAGGATAGCATTCCTATTGTTAACTTATTGGAAAATTCAATTTCGCATAAGACTATTACAATATCATAAAGTTTAAAGCAGAAGTAAATTAAACGAAATCAAAAAGAAAAGTACAATATACTATCTAATATGGTACTAAAGCACTTTAACAACTTACTGAAAATATTTTACAAAATTGGTTAAATATCATGTGCAACTGTAGAGAGAACCTTATTCATGATGTTGCGTGGTTTACACATGGCTTCCAGTGGCTCGAGTTTGGGCATGGTTAGCCCTTTCCCTTCCGTGAGATCAATTGCCTTTTTACACACCCTCTCCACTCAAAGCACTAAATCAATGACCCCAAGCCCAAACCCACAACACGTTGGGCCAATCCAACCCCTGGACAGGCTCTCCTTCCCATCCCAAAAATATAGTTCAATTGGTATAATTATATAACTAGTGAAAACCGTGCTATGCATGGGATGTCAAAAAATTAATAAAATATGTTTATGAAAACAAAAAAATATTAAATTTTATAATTTTATCATAATTTATATATCAATTTTTAATTTGTCACCACTTCAATCATGCAACTTTCAACCCCTTCGCTAAAGTTGTAAATTTGAGTGAGTTGAACCCAAACAACTCGAGTCAAGTCTACAAATTTTTAAAGATTGGGCAGTATAATTTTTAATTCGGTGAAAACCTATGAAAAATTCAAAAATTCTAATAAATTTGAATGGGCTGGGGCAGAGACATCAAATAACTTGAGCAATCAAAACAAAATTGTATTTATAAATATATAAAATTATTTGCTAATTTATTTTTTAATAATAAATAAGATTAATTAAAACTTTAATATTAATGAACAAAAACAAATATACCTTTTGGAAAGGGATCATCGAATAAGTTGATATTAAAAAAAATTACGTTTTATAATGGCAAAAAATAATTTAAATATTATTTTTCAAAAATTATTTTTAATTTAAAAATTACAATAAAATATTTAAATATAATAAAATTAAATTTCTTACAAAATAAAAGTATCTGGATAAAAAAAAGGTAAGAAGAAAATTTAGAATGGTATTCTTATTTGATCTAAAAATAATTCTAGATGACCAATAAATTATTACCTATAACCCTCATTTTTTTTTTTAAATAAAAAAATATTTCACAAACCATCACTTTTATTAAAAAAATAATATTTATTTCTATTTGCTTTAGCAAAAGTCACTTTTTAGCAATTTGAGTAAAAAAATCTTCATTTTTTCATTTTAGTTTGTTTAATTGACAATTGAGATTAAAAAAAAAAAATTAACAGAATCCACCAAGTTTCACAAGTGCTAAAAAAGCCTAGATGAACAATAAGAAAAATGTTTGAGACCCACCAAAAAAATCCATAATTTATCCGCAATGATGTGGTATCATATGTATCAACTCTTGAATTGTTATATACTCAATGAAATGGGGCCCAACTCCCTTGCCACATCATTATGGGTGTGAATCTTTAACATTTCTGGAATAATAAATTATCACGTATAATTCTCATTTTCTTTTTTTATTATATAAAAAAATAAGTTTTACTAACTATCATTTTTAATAGAAAAAAAAATGTCTATTTGTATTTGATTTTAGCAAAAGTCCCTTCTTAACTATTTAAGCCCAAAAAACATATTTTTTTTTATTTTAATTTGTTTAATTGACAAATGAGATTAAAAAAAAATTAATATTGTGTGAGTGATTTTCTGACCACACTGCCAACTCAGTAATCAGCTGGAGAGAACTGGCAAAATAGATGACACCTAGCTAACCTGCAATAGAAAGAGAAGATTCCGGCGGTGGTTCGTCCACCCGGGGGCACTCCGACGATCAAGTCAGTATATCTCTCAAAGATAATCAATAGTGCTAAACTCACTGTTCAGAATATAAATTGCGTACCTTAGATTCACAGGGGTGCCTCTCTTTTATAGTTAACTCAATCCTAGTCCCGATAGAAGCCTGACTTCTATGGACTCCCATTCAGTGCTTACTTTGGACTCCTCAAGAGATAAGGATAGACTCCCTAAGAATATTATCCTTATCCATCTTGAAGTCTTTCCTCATTCTAGGACTCTTGTCCCTTATCCCTTATCCGCTTATCTCGGATTCCGATATCTTCGGAGATAACCTCGGCCACGCCGAGATCATCTCGGCATTACGACCAGGACATATGGAACCTCAGCTGATACATCGGCGTCACCTTGCCACATGTTGGTACTCAAAAATATATCCCCACAACTACCCCCTAGGTTCTATTACCTCGGCATTCTGAGGTGATGGAACCTATATTGGTACCTCCTTCCAGTACGTCGGCTTAAATCATTTTAGCCGAGATTATTGTTTAAGGCCGACATGTCTTCCTTAAAGAACAAGAATTCTAGTGAATTCCTTCACTCGTATGAGCTGTCATGCATCACTATTCAATCGCTTCATTCACGCGTCTTATCCTCATTGGATCGTGCCTGTGACGCACCTGTAAGCCGTCTTGTGCCTGCGTGCGCCGTCTGACGGATTCGCTACTCTAGGCGCATTAACTGCCCTTTTTTGCTGTCGTTTCAGGTTTTAACAAAAACTTTTCCCTCTTCTTTCATTTCTTCACTTTTCATTCGATACTCTTGCTTTTTCTCTCTCTTACTTTTTTCTCTTGAATCCGCCATTGTTCCAGACTTCAAGCTCTGCAACTGCCTTCATTCCTCCCTCTTGGTGAAGCTTTCGCCATTCTGTTACTTCTGTAACCGTCGCCTGACTTCAGCGATCTTCATACCGGTTTCACTTTTTCTGGTAAGCCACTGTTCCTTTCGTTTTCAATTCTCTGATGCTCTTTACTACTTGTTGCCATTACTATTTTGTTTAAACATTTAAGTTGTGAATCTCATATCTGAGTGTGTTTATTCCACGATTTTACTCTTGCCCATATCTTGAATACACGCATTGTTCACCATTTCCTTGCACTTTTGCCACTGTTCTTGACCTTGTACCCCTTGTACTCACTATGTTCTTGATAGTCCATCTTTGTTCTTGATTCTGAAACTTGTTCTTGTTTTCTGTTTTTTGTGTCTTTTCCAGATTTATGCCTTCAATCTTCGTTTCCATAGACTTAGGTTTGGGATTTGTCTATAGAACCCACAATTTTAGGAAAAAACTGAAACCTGCATTTACCTAAGTGATTGCGGAGGTCCCAATAACCCTTTCAAAACATCTTCTGAAATCCAACCCCTTCGATTAAGCCGATATCATGGGTATGTGGAAACATAGGGTAAACACCCCATCCAAACTAGAATTCTTTAGATAAGAGTTTGAAATCCTAGCCGACGTCCATCTGAGGTTGGCTGGGGATGATGACTCCATCATGCCTACTGATGACTCCATGCCTTTCCCTGTGGTGGCTTTCATCGAGTGTGGACTTCGGCTCCCACTCAACATTCTTTTTCGCGAGATTATCCATTATTACAAGTTAAACCCAATGCAGCTTGCCATCAACTCCTATCGAGTTATTAATGGCATCATAGCCTCAAGCCGAGGTCAACGGAGTACAAAATCGTTGCCGACCTCCCAGACTCCAACAAGGGAGTTGGAGATGATTACTTTATTACTTCGGGGAACTGGGAATTTGCTCCAGATGAGGACCTCCACCTCTATCCTTTTCCTCGGACAGTTTTCGTATAGGGCAATGGTAAGAGCCCTGTGTTTCACATTTACTTGCTTTCAAAGTCTTTAATACTTCAAATATTCTGACGTTTGTTTTTCCTTGCAGCTCTTCCAAAACCAGGAAAAGACTTCCGCAAGTCCTTTTACCCAAGTCCGAGTTTAAAGAAACTACTGGACCTTCCTGTTCATAAGCGAAAGGCCCCACTGGTGCTCAATTTCATCCCGACGTACAAATCAGTTCTCCCCGACGTTCCTAAGAGGAAAAAGAAAAAGAGCCTATCTCCTCCCTCTGCCACAACCCCTTTAGTTGCTACCGAATCTCAGCTAGATCAAGGATCAACTTCTGATCCAGCAGAACAGCCGTCTACTTCGGCTTCATACCTGATCCCACCATCTCAACGAAAACGTCGTCGACGAGTTGTTCTTGCAACCGAGATAGGCCGCCCAAAACCAGTTGCAAAAGACCTCTTAGCCAACATTCCAACTGATGTTGATGCTCAATCAACACAAACCCTGCCTCCACCGAAGCCGAAAAGAATCAAAAAGCCTCAACCAAAGGCCAAGGTGACTCAGGTTGAGACTGAAGACACTTTGCCAATTTCTAAATTGGCTGAGAGTGGGAAGACTGCCTCTGTCCCCCAGAAGAGGTTCGCTAGAATGCAACCATCTGAATCGTCCAGATCAAAGAGGCCGAGGTCATTCGCTGCAACTACCTCAGGGTCTAAAAAGCCTGATGCCCCCTGGGCCCCCGAAATCACTCTGGAAGATAAGCCTGTTATGGCTAGTGATAGCGCCGATGATATCAATGTCGGCGTTGCCCTCCGTATTGCTCTGCTTCTTCCAAGCAATCTGGAGCGAAACGCCGAGTTCAGTGAGTACGAGAACTACGCTCTGATGCTTCAGTGCTTTGTTCAGGTAAGTGTTTTTGCTTGGTACTTTTTCTTTCTTTCTCTTCATTTCATACTTAGAATATTTTCCATATCTTTAATACACTCCAATCCTTGTGCAATCTTCTCGGGGTGACACACCTCGGTTATACAACTGATGATTTTACCTCGGCAAATACCCAAGTATCTTTCTCGGCATAAGCTTGGTTTCACCTTGTAAATTTTTCATAAAATTTCAACAAGTGCTTAACCTTAGTCTTCAACTTGTAAGCTTTTCATAAGTTTCAACAAGTGTTAAATATTATCTCGGTTTAACTTTAACTTGTAAACTTTTCACAAGTTTCAACAAGTGTTAAACATCATATCGGTTTAACTTGTAAACTTTTCACAAGTTTCAACAAGTAAACATCATATCGGTTTAACTTGTAAACTTTTCTCAAGTTTCAACAAGTAAACATCATGTCGGTTTAACTTGTAAACTTTTCTCAAGTTTCAACAAGTAAACATTATATCGGTTTAGCTTGTAAACTTTTCTCAAGTTTCAACAAGTAAACATCATGTCGGTTTAACTTGTAAACTTTTTGCAAGTTTCAACAAGTAAACATTATATCGGTTTAGCTTGTAAACTTTTCTCAAGTTTCAACAAGTAAACATCATCTCGGTTTAACTTCAACTTGTAAACTTTTCTCAAGTTTCAACAAGCGTTAAATATCATCTCGGTTTAACTTCAACTTGTAAACTTTTCTTAAGTTTCAACAAGGGTTAAACATCATATCGATTTAACTTTAACTTGTAAACTTTTCTCAAGTTTCAACAAGCGTTAAACATAATCTCGGTTTAACTTCAACTTGTAAACTTTTCTCAAGTTTCAACAAGCGTTAAACATAATCTCGGTTTACTCTTCTCTTCTCGGACTTAATCATCTTAGGCCGAGATCTTGTCTTCTGGGATCTGGGATCCGAGATCTGGAATCCAGGATCGGCTTACTTGGGCTGAGCTCTTGTTTTCTCATATCCAATGTTATCTCGGCTTTGCTATGGTGAACCATTTATCTTCTCTGGTTTGGACGCCTTTGTCCCCGACGTGTCCTCCTCGGCTCTGGCATACTTTTCTATCCTGGCCATCAGCTCCTCCATGCTTTTTGGCAATGTCTTTGCCAATGATTTTCGAAGCAGGCAGTCATCCTTCAAGCTGCTTTTAAACGACACAACCGCCACCTCTTGGTTGCATCCTGGTATTCGGTTGAATACCTCATAATACCTTTTGACATAGGCCCTAAGGCTTTCATCCTCGCGGATCTTCAAGGCCATTAGGGCGTCTACCCTCAATGGCTGTAGCTTGTTTGTCACGAACCTGGCCACAAACATCTCGGCCAGGCCTTCCCAAGTTTTCACAGTTCCTTTCGGCAACTTGTGAAACCAGTCCGATGCAGTTTCTTCGAATGATGAGGGGAACACTTTGCAGAGCAACGGCTCGTTCCCAGAGTATAACGCCATCGCGTTCAGGTATAATCTGACGTGAAAGTTGGGGCCCGACTTCCCATTGTATATCTGGAACCTCGGCATATTGAATCTCTTCGGGACCTCAACTTTGTCTAATTCTTCCAAGAACGGTGTCCTCGGCTTGACAGGTGAGGTCACCTCGGCATCTTGTCGCTTTCTCTAGAGGTAATCCCTCAGATCCTCCTTGGTTCGTCTAGGAGCTCGGCTATCTCCGGATTTCAGCCTCTTTGGTGCCCTACTTCCTGTGTCATTGTGAGTCCTTTTAGTCCTTCCTCCATTGGTCGCGTCGAAACAGAGGTCCTTCCCCTGAACATGCCGATGTTCTTTGGAGTCAGCTTCCTTGGTGCAATGTGTCCTCTGTGAATCTCTCATTCTTGATTCTCCTCGTCCGACCTCCCTTGAAGGCCGATGAGAATGTTCCTTGGTCCTATCGTGCTGAGGAGTCGTAGGAGTTGTCTTCTGCCCCCCTGCCTGGGCATCTTTCTTGGCTGTTGGAATCGGCGTATTTTGTGACGGGAACGGTGGCTGCATGATGTTGTTCTGTATCATGAAATTGACAACCGTTTGTATGTCCGCCAATTTGTTCGCCATTCCCTTCATCTCGTCGTCCCTTCGTAAGCATCTTTCTTTCCATACCTAGAGGTCGTCCTCGTTATAATACTCGCTTCGGTCTGATTTCTTCGGCACGTCACCCTTCTGGCCGACGTCCTTTTCTCCGTGATTCGTATCACGAGTTTATTCGTTGTAGTTGTCTTCTTCGACGCCAAGGTCAATATGTTTCCCACTCTTAGTAGGGGTGTCGTTCCCAACCTTCTCTTTCGGTCTGTCGTTGGCTATCTATTCTCCTTTCATTCCCACAGACGGCGCCAAATTGTGTGAGTGATTTTCTGACCACACTGCCAACTCAGTAATCAGCTGGAGAGAACTGGCAGAATAGATGACACCTGGCTAACCTGCAACAGAAAGAGAAGATTCCGGCGGTGGTTCGTCCACCCGGGGGCACTCCGACGATCAAGTCAGTATATCTCTCAAAGATAATCAATAGTGCTAAACTCACTGTTCAGAATATAAATTGCGTACCTTAGACCCACGGGGGTGCCTCTCTTTTATAGTTAACTCAATCCTAGTCCCGATAGAAGCTTGACTTCTATGGACTCCCATTCAGTGTTTACTTTGGACTCCTCAAGAGATAAGGATAGACTCCCTAAGAACATTATCCTTATCCATCTTGAAGTCTTTCCTCATTCTAGGACTCTTGTCCCTTATCCGCTTATCTCGGATTTCGATATCTTCGGAGATAACCTCGGCCACGCCGAGATCATCTCGGCGTTACGACCAGGACATATGGAACCTCGGTTGATACATCGGCGTCACCTTGCCACGTGTTGGTACTCAAAAATATATCCCCACAAATAGAATCCATTATGTTTAACAATTGTTAAAAAAGTAATTTATTTTCTTAATATTTTTGTCTTTTGTAAAAAAAAAAATATTTGTATTAAAAAAAATTTATTGTTTAAATCCTTGTAGTTTAGGAGGATATAAAAAAAAAAAATTATAAAACTTAAAACCAAAAATGACAAAAAATAAAAATATAAACTTTTAATAGTGATTAATAATTTGAATACGTGTATTTAATAACATATTATGTTTAGACTGATAATATTATGGCACATCATTATGACATATGTGAATATTGATCTCATTCTAATTATAGTAAAATAATTTAAAAAAGAATTTAAATTTTAAATTTTATTTTATAATTTAATAAAAGATGCATAAATTAATAAATACATATTGATCTTATTCTGGTAACATAATTTAAGGAATAATCTAAATATAAAATTTAATTTTAAAAATATAAAATTAATTTATAGACCAATCATATTGTGACTCATATTAACAAAAATTAAACAAAAAAATAAAAAATAAAAAAGAATTGCAATTTTCATTTAAATAAGATGACAACGTTTTGCAATTATAATAGTATATAGATTTTGTATGAGGTTTTAAAACTCTCATAATATCTCTTTTTAAAAGCATTCTTTTGTAAAATATATACATAATCTTAACGTCACTCTAATTGCTCCTTAATGCAAACGTTATGAGGTAATTATGATAATTTTAAATTTTTATTTAGAACTTATAAATCATGAGATAGATCATTATAATTTTAAATTTATATTGTGCCAATTTTAAATTTAAATTAATAGATTACTTTCCATATTTAATGACCCTCAAATTTAAATTTGAAATAGATTAGAATATTTTTTTTAGATTTGATGTACTTCCCATTTGAAAGTTATAAATTAAGGGATATTAATTTTAATTTTAATTTTTTGCTTGAATAAGAGCTAACCAATAATTTTTAAAATTTTTAAAAATTAAAAAAATAATGAGATTTGGATTGAGAATTTTGGAGCTCTTAGAGGCCTTATGACATAATATATAGATAGATATTGGGCTAAAGACAAACTATCCAGCAAGAAATAAATATGAAGTACAGTTCAATTGGTATAATCATATAATATTGATGATATAGTTTAATGTAAAATGAATTTGTGTTTATGTTAATTAATATAACTATATAATAAAATGATGTGAATATATGTATTCAGTGAGTATGTGTATATAACTGAAAAAGATCCGGAAAATAATAGTGAAAATTAACCTTTTGGCATGTCATTCAAATTCAAAACAAGATGTTATGTCATTTTGAATTTTGAATTTAAAATATAGACCATATCTAAAATTTTATTTGGGAGACATCTAAATGTAAAGAATTTTTTTTAAGAAACAAAGAAAAAAAAATTAAATATGCACTCTATTTATGTATCAAAAATTGTTTTTTATCATAAAAATATTTCACCAAACTTTTTTTTTTTCTCTTATGTAACTTTTTATATGAAATCGTATGTCTCATTATTTTAAAAATATTATTAATCTCATATGTATGAAATATAATAAGTGAATATAAACAATAGGTGAGGTAAAACGTGAAATACATTAATAAATAATATTTTTCCAACATTAGTAGAGGGGGTGTTTGGGATGAGAAGTTTGGACTAAAATAGTCAATAAGGATTAAAAAAAAAAAATTCTAAAATAGTTAATAAGACAAAATATCACATCTTATATATCAATCAATCACATTTTTTTTTCATATCAATTTATTTAACTATAAAAAAAATTCACAAATCATCTAAAACATAGCTTTTTTTCATCTCATAAATAGTAAAAAAATTAAAAAGTCAACTAAAATAACAAAGTTCAGGGGATTAAAAATTTACGGCAGTGCTACGACCTCAACAAATTGAGGCTCAAATGCCTCAAATTGTTTGTTTGTTTGTTTTTTTATTTAATTTTTTTAGAAGGGTGGTTATGTGTAGCAATGTGCCAAAAAACTAGCCATTCCGGATCAATTCAGCATTTGTAGTTTGATAAGATGAGTGAGTTGGGTTGGACTGGTTAGATGATAAAATTGACTGAGCTGCTAGTTAAAATTTGTTAATTCTATATAGTTTTGTACGAGTCCCTACTATATTTTTATTTCAATGGAATTAAAAAGTTTTAACCAATAGCTTAACTGATTAGTCAATTTTGTCACCCAACTAGTCCAACCCAACCCACTCACTTTATCAAACCACACAGGCTGAGTTGGTACGAGATGGCTAATTTTTTGGCACACCCCTACACATAACCACCATTTCAAAAAAAAAAAAAAAAAAAAAAAAAAAAAAAAAACCAAATCAACACAGCCCACCAAATAAATAAAAAAAAATACAAACAAAAAGAAAGAAAAACAATCAAATCAACACAGCCCAACAAATAAAAAAGAAAAAAATAATAATTCGAGACATTTGAGCCTCAATTTGTCGAGGCCTCAATCATTTTCCAAAAATTTAATAGGGATGGTTCTTATCCAAATCATCGTTTTGCTTCCTTTTCTTATTTGATAACATTATTTAATTGGATTGGTTTTCTTTTATTAAAAAAGATTAGGTTTTTCCTTTTTTTAATTCAAATTTTAATTTGAGAGAATTTGAAGAGTTTATGAAATTACCATAAAACTTATTTTGATGATTTGATCATCTATTATAATCTTTATTTTATTATATTTGTTTTTAAAAAATAAATAATAAATATATTTTTAAAAATAAATTATTTATTGTACGGGGAGCAAATATCCGATGCTATCCGTAATCCTCGTCTCCAAGGTTTACTTTGCCCCGATTAACCTGCGATCACAATGACGGTAAGCTACTCAACGATGTATTGCCGGAAAACCCCTCTGACGATCAAGTTAGCACACTTCTAGAGAGGGATAAGAGGAGACAAAGTGGTAGTTGAGCTCTCACTAGTCCATGCTCTTGTATGGAGGCGCAGCCTTGTTTATATAGTTTCTGCGCGCACTTTTGCTCCCATTCCTCTAGGGACGCGTGGATCTGCTCCCTTCTCACATTTCCCCACGTGTTAGCGCTAAAACAGCTAAACACCACCTAACGAAACTGTCAAACCGATTTAATGCATATGGACCGCAAAACCTCCTTCCTGCAATACCGTAATGCCATGTAGTACATCCAACCGAACTATTTTTAGCGCGGCATCACGACTAACTGATACAACCATTCTACTTGATCAATTTCCTTGATAACTTCACCGCGGCTCTAGTCGAGCTCCTTAGTTCTGACCGTTCTCTTGCCCGGTCAATTTGATCTGCGGAAGACTTATCCCGTCTAACTCGTAGGAGTGCATACATTTAACCGGGCTATCGGTCTAAGGTAACATCGGCTAGATCGGACAATGTTCAATTGACTGAGCAAGGAAGTCACTCCAACTAGAAAGGACTCGTCGGAGTGCATGCATGAACTTAGCTCGGCCCAACTCAACTTGGCCCAACTTAGCTTGGCCAAATGAGCTCGACCCAATGTCAAATTAAGAAATCTCCCTCTCATTTATTTTTTTAAAGATAAAAATATAAAAAAATATTAAAAAAATTACGAATATCAATCAAGTTAATTTTACTTACTCAACCCACGCAACCCACTTAGACCTTCCATTGGAAATCATGTCAACTTAACACAGGAAACCCTATTGGATTTCCAAACTAGTCACCCAAGTAACCCATAGATAAGATGAGCAAGGCGGGTCTCCCAAGTGGTTAGGATCATGAATTTTGCACTATTTATCATCTTCATACCCCCTCCCTTATATTTAGATTATGATATTGATGCTTTCTAATGTAGTTGTAGACGTCCCCGAACGTCCTGGGAGAAATCCCGTTTTGTTCATTGGGGCTTACTACAGTTCGGACTCAAATGTCACGGTCCTGTATCTAATCTCGCTGAGTGCAATGCAAGACCGATGAATCATCAAAGAGTCCAAATCCGGCAAATCGTTTTTGAAAAACTGATTTTTAGAAAGAAGTGCCAAACATGGACTGCTTTTACCAGATACAGAGTCGCCACCTAAATATTTATTTTGGGGGAATTTAGGAAACCTTGACTTGTTGCCTAAGGCCACGTGTCCGTCATCACCAAAGTTGCCTCGGCTCGGGAACTTGGGTACAATTGGGAAAGGTCACTTCGTGAGCACCCCCGCTCGCCCGATCAAAGATCGGCCTCTACTAACCATGATATCGAGTTTTGAAAACATTATATGCTCTTATTCCGGTTTTATTAGCCTAGAATTACTATGTGATGCGCACAGCATACAAGTATAGACTGGATTGCCTAAGTTGGAACAAAGCATCGCATATCCGTTTGTTTTGAAGATGGATTGAAGTTTGCTACTCGCAAGTAGGCTAAAACACGGGTTTCGACGAATTATTCCAATTCAAACAACCCAACCTCCACCCACAGGCATTCAGGCAGTTATATCACATAAGCACATAGCCTCATGGTAAGCATGCTATCATAGCAGTCACTCATACACATGCAAGGATGCTAAAGCATAAACACTTACCGAGTACTCCAAGCCAAAGAAAGAAGCTAATTAGAAATCATGCATGAATCCTAACTATGCTGAGATGCCTAATGCAACACATACAGGTATGCAACTAAGATAGGCTCGGCTAATTTAAGATAACATATGAAATGCAACAAATGATACACGTATTCAACTCGGAATTGAAATACAATACAGTTAGTATGATGCGCCGAACCCGGTGCATGCAATACAGATGAATGAATGCAAACATGCGAACACATAGATGCTAATTGAAACATGCCCTAAAACTAACCATCATAAGCTGGTAAATAAAAGGGAGAAAGACGTGGGGTTGGAAGACATGCATTACACACACGCACACTTATTACAACATTGCCCTCCTCGGAGGGTTCGAATAAATAATACACAACCGAATGAATAATGAATTACAGCTAATTATTACACAATCCTAATTAATTAACAAATTAACTAAAATAAATAAGTTAGCATGCAAAACAAATGAAATGGATTGCCTCAGCTCGGTCTTGAATGATGAGGAATGCATGCATGCTCGAGTCGCCTTGCCGAAAAATCCATCGCGATGCCCCAATTTGCCTCTGTTTGGGACCGGTCCCGGAATACTGTACAAAGCTCCAGAAGGCTACTTGACTAGTTTTTGCTGCTGGTTTTCGGTTTGCTGCAACAGAAAGCAAGAAGAAAGGGGCATGGCAAAGTATTTTCAACATATGTATGCATGACCACTCTCCCCGTCATTGCATAAGCTCTTGGGAGTGTAGTCCTCGATCCTCGTGCCACCAATCACACATCCCGATGCATGATGGCTGGGGAGTCGAATTGCACGACTCAATATGAAATGGATGCACACATAAACACAACAAGGCCTAAACTCCATCATGGGTAATCTGGAGTGTCGGCAACTGAGAATCGAGGCACATTTCGTCACTTGGAGTACGAAACGTCCCTCGTTTCCCGTGTTTGGACTAAACCTTATTCCAAACACAATGCAATAAACATGGCATGCACGATGCGACTTAGACTATGCAACCTAAATGCAATGCGACTAAATGATGCAAACATGCAAAGAATGACATGCAAACATGCTACTAGCATACACAGTGCTATGAACTATGTGGCATACTCGATGCAAGACACCTTATGCAACAATATGACAACATATGATTAGCATACACAATGCGAATATCAAATGGCATACTCGATGCAACGAACTACATGGTATGCGCAATGCTATGACTAAAATGGCATACACAATGCAAGATGGACTTAAACCAAGATGGGTGAGCCTCAGCCACACCCAACTCAGTGGCCAAACACAATGAAATTAGGCAACAAAACACATGCGAATATGCACAAATGCAAGGGACCGATCCTAAGGCACCAAATGCAACTCTATCAAAGCATGGCAAGGGATGAAATATGGCATACAAACACACATATTCCAGCTCTGAAACATGATACACAATGGTCCCGAATCATGTAAATAACTCACACAATGCATGCTAGATGGCCCGAATACCGAAACTAGTGAAGTGGATTACACTAGAGGTATGCAAAGCGATGCTCAAAAGACCAAACCACCCCCAAACAGTCCCTATGCAGACCAAAATAGTAGCAAATATGGACTAAAATGATGGCTCAAAAGGCATGGAAATGAAGCTTATGCAATGGTCCAAACATGAGACAAACAAGCACAACTCTCAAATGCACTTGAGGAGTGGAAAACATGGGAACATGGCACAAGTATGAGGTCTGAAATAACATGCATAATGATGTCAAGACATGCAAACACCTCTATTCAAGCATGCAAGAGGCTACAAAACTCAAAGCTAGGCATGGATATTGAATTACAACCATGCATAGCAAGCATCATTCGACCATGAGGCATAAAAACAGAGCTAAGGCAGTCCAAAACATGCACAAAATCAGTTTAAAGCATGGCCAAAAAGTGCTAGAATCAAGGACCAAAATAGCATGCAATACAAGCTAGTGAAGAGGGTTTACACTACAAGTATATGGAGCATTCAAGAGGTCACTAAACCAGAAAAATTCAGAGGTGTGACATGCCAAATAAAACCCAAAAACCTACTGAAATATGGTCTATGCATGCAAGAATGAGATGCTCCTTTGATAGGTCATGAAGAGGGTTGTTCTACACATGCAAGATGGACACCCAATATGACAAAACCACCTCTGGACAGAGGTTATGCAGGCCCTAAAACTCACTGAAAAGGGCCTAAAATGAGGCTTGGAAGCATGCACACAAGGGCTCCTTTGTTAGGCCAAAAATGCTAGTAAACAAGACAAGGGGTGAGAGGGTCACCCCTCTCTGATTTTGGTGCTCAAAAACACATAATAACCACTGAAAATCCACTGGATTTCAGTGGTCAAAAGGGCCAACAAAGCTCAACACAAAGGCCCTAATGCATGGCTCAAAACAAAGGGAAATGAAGAACGCAAGGGGGTATATGGCCCCCAACAGAAAAATAGTCTTAAAGAAACATGTTAAGAAGCTCAAAATATGACTTTTTTCAGTTTATGACAAAGCCCAAATATGCTTGCAAGTATGGCTAAAAGATGAAGCAAAACAATGCTAAGAAAAGGGAAAGAGAGTGTTACCCTTGTAGCCAAAAGGACCAGCAGCTTCTGGACCAAAATAGCACACCTTCAACCTCTGGAGGTGTTAGGCTAAGAGGTGATATGCAATAGTACAAGAACAAGGGGCTTTAGAACACCTAATAGAGAGATATAGGGAGAAGTATATGCATAAGCCTCAAACCATTTTCTGAACCCTCTACAAGGAAGGCAAGGCCCTCCTTTATAGAGCCAAGGGTCTAAAGCTTCTTCAAGAAGCTTAAAAACAAGGTTAAACATCCTCCGTACACGTGTATGGAGGATGCAATCTGTGGCTTCCAGCTAGCACAGCTAGTATCAACTCAGTGAGACAGAAAATGAGAAAGCTGGCCGACCAGTTCAGGTGTTCGGCCGACCACTCCCCCTGGTC
Source organism: Camellia granthamiana (assembly GCA_036172215.1). Lineage (NCBI taxonomy): Eukaryota > Viridiplantae > Streptophyta > Magnoliopsida > Ericales > Theaceae > Camellia > Camellia granthamiana. Next base: position 115,091,966 of record CM069906.1, read on the forward strand.
GGCCGACCAGGGTCAAAAGGTTCAGCTGGTCGGTGGCCTCCTAAGGTGGTCTCCAAGCTGAAAGCAAGCTAGTGGTATGGTGGAGACCAGTCAAAAGTGGCTCAAAAACCAAGGAGACTAGCTTCTTGACAAGAAAATCGGCCGGCGGGAGAAAAGGTGGTCTCCAAGAGAAAAGGTGGTCTCCCACCCTTGTACCACCTTCCAAACAGTGAAAATAGGGGCCATACCAAAAATGAACCAAGACGGATGCAAAATGAGGGTTCGGGGGCCAAAACGCGCAGTCGGGTGCCCCGAAAACTGACTGTTAAGCATCGAAAGTGGCGTGCGACCACGAAGGTGGTCTCCCGGGCCACAGTGTCCCTTTAGAGAGAGGAAACAAGGTGTGTGCCAAAAACCGGAGCAAACGGAGAAAGTTAAGCGGTCCTGAACCGAGGCGCACGGCCGACGGCTCCGAAAACTGGAAACTGGTCTCCAAACGGGAACAGTGGTCTATGACCACGAAAAATAGCCTACGGCCACCGAGAGATGGTCTACAAGACCTCTCCCTCCCTTCGGGAAGAGAAAACAGAACCTGGTTCGCAAACCGAGGCAAAGCACAAAAGAGTCCCGAAGTCCGGAGGCAAGGCTCTCAGCCGAGACTCCGAAACCTCAGAACGAGCACAACATGCGCAATCACCGAGCGCTCAATCAATGACATCTGATTCTTAAGGTCGGTCAAAAATGGGGTGTCTACAGTAGTCAAAAAAATATCCAATAAATAAGATTATGGTCTCCCAAAGATCCATCACCCCTAGTTTATGATGTATAAGACCATCTACCATCTCTAACACTGTATCTAATATTTCATTAAATTTAAATTTGATAAAATGGCCAAGGTTTGACTCCAACTTTTTCATCAAACTCAAATAAAATGAGAGATGAATCAAAAATTTCATCAAATGAAGGGAATTTTTCATTTTTCATCAATTTTAAATTGTTATTGTTAGACCAGACATTCTCCCGGATGTCTACCCAAAAACAACTTTGACAACTTTTTTTTTGATTATGTTCAGACGAACTCCCAATGTCTTTCAGGACAACTGGAGATGTGAAAAAATTTGATGAAATTTCTAGTTTTAGCATTGAAGTGAACAATATCAAATCAAACTTTTCATCAAATTTGACATTTAATGGAATTTTTTATTCAACATTGGAGATACTCTAAGAAACACAACTTGATATCTCTAATGTGTAACACTTGACACAACTTCCTTCCCTCATCGAGCATGACACAACACAAAGCCAAAACAAGAGTGCTTTTATATCCATTGAACAAACAAGGGTTGTATTTGTACCAAAAATGACACCATGACATGATGAAGAAAAATGGACTTCAAAAGGATAGCATTACTATTGCTAACTTGTTTAAAAATTCAACCTCATATACACTCGTAAGACTACTACAATACTAACAAGTTCAAAGCAAAAAAAAAAAATAGATGAAGCCAAAAAAAAGAAAAAAAAGAAAAAAGAAAAGAAAAAAAAAAGTGCAATGTTCTATCTTAATGGTGCTACAACATAGAAAAACATATTAAACTTATGAAAAATAATATTTAAGCCCACTGTTCACACTCATTTTATAGACATAATGATGTCTAAATGATATGATTAGTTATGACTAGAGAAAATATGAGAGAGAGTGTTACATTTTATATCCTAATTGATTGCCACATTGCTAAACTTGAAAATTAGGTCTAATTTTTGGTCTTAAATAACAATCCTACAAATTGATCAAACATTATTGTAGCTTCAAAGAACTTTGTTCATGATGTCACGTGCTTTACACATGACTTCTAGTGGTTCGAGTTTGGGCATGGTTAGTCCTTTGCCTTCTGTGAGATCAACAGCCTTTTCACTCACCCTTTCCCATTCAAAGCATTGAATCAATGACGCTAAGCTCAAACCCACCACACGTTGGGCTAACCCAGCCCCTGGACAGGATCTCCTTCCCATCCCAAAAGGCATCAACTTGTGTCCTTCCGCTTCTCCACCTTCAAACCTTTCGGGCTTAAAACTTGTAGGGTCATTCCACACTTGAGGGTTTCTATGAATGGCCCACGCATTGACCAACAAGATTGTATCGCGTGGCACATCGAAACCTCCAATTGTACAATCATTAGATGCCATGTGTGGTATCAACAGTGGTGCTGCGGGGAACAATCGAAAAGTTTCGGAAATGATAGCTTGAAGGTAATTCAACTTGGAGAGATCAGGTTCATCGATCAGGTATTCTTGGCCAACTTGAATGTCCAACTCAGCTCTGGCCTTCTTCAACACCTCTGGATGGTTTACTAAAAGAGACATTGCCCATTCCATTGTTACTGCTGATGTGTCCGTGCCCGCAAGTATCATGACCTAGACGTTATAAATTTACAAATTAACAATAAAATATCAAAAACCAATGCATTGTTGTATTTTGACATTTTTTGCATATTATTGACAGTGCGACAAAAACCTTCATGGATAGCATTGTCATGTTGTTATACCTATTATTGGGTGTTTGAGATTGATTTTTTTTAGAGGGTTTTTTTTTTTAAGAAACTTTAGGCTTTTAAGTTCTACCCAATTAGACGAACCAAAAAAGTAAAATAAATAAATAATTTGAAAAAAGTCTACTAAAAACCAAAAAAAGAGTGTAAAAATAATTGACATTTTTCATTGTTTTCAAAACCTTTTAGATTCTTCTACACTAGATGCACCGAAAAAAAAAAAAAAAAAAAATTTTGGTCATAAATTTAAAAAAAAAAAAAATAAAGAAAAATTGAAAAAAATGTGACTATTTTTTAATTGGATGTCAAACAACCTCTTAGTATATACAACTTTTCTGAAGAAAGGTCATAATTAAAAAATTCAAAATATTATTCTCAAAATTGTTAGATAATTAATTTTTTTTTAACACATTTGCATTATTTATATTTTGTAAAATATAAACAAAATATGCACTATCACTTTCATATACTTTAAAAATTAAAAAAATAAAATAAATAAGTTATAAATAATTTCTACACCAAGCATTGCCATTATATAATTGTAATGAAAATCCCCGTTACAATCCATGGTTTTGTTTGGGAAGAACAAATTTAACCTGACTTTTTAACTAATTTACCCTGATCAAAGGGTAAATTAACTCCGTTTGAGAAGTACTTTGGCTTTTTTTGGTTTAAATGTGATAATTGTAAGAGAAAAAATAAAAGACTTTTCTTAAGTGTGCAATTGCACACCATATGCCACTTACACAAAAAGTATAAGTGGAAGGTGTAAGTATAAGTATAAGGTGTAAGGTGTAAGTGGGTTGCATATGGTGTGCAACCTCAAAAAAGGTGTAAGTGTAAGGTTTAATTTTTCACAAAAGGTGTAAGTGTAAGGTGTAAGGTGTAAGGTGTAAGTTGCACACCATAACCAAACCCAAAAATAAAATAATTATAATTTAAATGTAATATTTTATCTTATTGACTTATTTAATCTATTTAATCTTTTTATACTTATTTAAATAAAAAAATTGTTGTCAAACGATAACGTAATAATGCTACTATAGTCATACATATACATGTCTATAGTCATAGACATACATATGGTGGAGCCGCCCCGGGGGGGGGGGTCACGTGCCCCTGGATTTTGGAATATATATACATTTTTAAATATAAAGAAAATATTTTAAATAAAATAATTATAAAATATTATTTAAAGTGAAATATCAATCACATTTTTAAAATTATGAGAATAATAATTTTTATTTTTTATTGAAAATAAAGATATTATGATCTATGAAAATTTCAATATTGACATACAATTATAATTAATCGCAATGAAAATATAGAATTTATTAAATTGTTAATTACATTTGACATTTGGGGTTCATCCTCTATGTGTTTCTATATTATTGGTTGGTGATATCATATGCTAATGATGACGTGGTATTACTATTATATTAAATTTTTCCTGAAATTTTGTATAAAAATTACTTTATCATTATATAATTTATTTTAAAACTTATATCCATGACTTTTTATTTATTTATTTTATATTATCCATTATATACTAGTTACGAATAATATATATATATTTCTTAAAATCAATCGTAAAAATTTATGTGAAATATTTTTGTAATAATTGTGCCCCTCTGATTTAATTTCTTAGTTCTGCCACTGTACATATATATACTGTATGTATATACCAATTATTCAAAAGTCAATAACTTATGAGAGAATTACATCTCAATGGGACACAATTTTTGTTTTGCACAAACATGAAAAGGTGCAAGTCACACTTGTGCCCTTATAGCCTTTCACTTGCACCCCCATTGCAAACATTACTTGCACCCATATATTTTTGTAATTTTTTTTTATTTGTCTCACTGCATTGAAATTCTCCAAACTTATCCAACAAATAGTCCACAATTAAAAAGACGTTCATAAGAAATTAATAATTAAAAAATATTATAAATATTAATAATTAATATCATAAATTTTTTTTTTATAACTATTATGTGATATTCTTTTAAAAATCACCTGACATGGTGGTTTGAGAATGGAATATTTTAGTTAATTTTTTTTATTTTTTATAAAAAAAAATGTGTGAAAAACATAAAAAGGGTAGACTGATCAAATATTTTTTTACTTTTTAATTAAAATAGTCTATTTCTAAACAAGGCCTAATTAGCCTTAGGAAAAATAAATACACATTTTTTTACATTTAATACAAATTTTGATAAATCATTTAAGATTTCTAGTATTAACTCTAGAAAAAAATACACACGACTAGAAAAAAGTACATTAAAATTATCAGACTCATGAAATTTGTTCAGATTTATAAATATGAACATCTTATTTATTTTTATCAATATGAACAAATGCAAGAGTTAAAAGTTGGGAAATTTATGGATCAATTTTTCTTTTCAAAATAATTACTAACTCATGGAAAAATATATAATTTTAATTATTAAAATTTATTACTAATTTTAATTTTAATTTTATTTTAATTTAATTTTTTTGTGTGTATACAAATACACACTAAACTGTTAATTCTCCTTAGAAGTTTAGTGATTGAAATTAAATAATCACAACAATAAACTTTTATATGAATCATTAAAAATTCAAAATTACATGTAACATATTTTAATTCTACAAAAATGAAGAATCAAAATATATTTATAACATTGGCCATGTTTTTATTATTATTTTTTATTAACTAAAGTTACAAAAATATATATATATATATCAATAAGATAAAATATCACATCAAATCCACAATTATTTTCATTTTTTTTCTCACAAGTATCACATCTAACTAAAAAAATCTAGCAATATTCCCAAATATAAATATTTTAGTCAATTTTTGGTTGTGTAAGGCTAAAAAGCCTCGTTTGACATAAATTTTTTGATTTTTTTAATTTTTGTAAAAAAATAAAATAAATAATTATAGTTTGGATGCGACATTTTATCTTATTGAGTTAAAAAATTTATTTTATCTTTTTGTAATTATTTTAGCCAAAAAATCTCATTTTAGGTTATGCCAAATGAAAGCTAAAATAATTAATTTTTCAAACGAGCCATTATTACGTCATGGGTAGGGGTGCAAACGAGCCGAGCCGAGCCGAGCCGAGCCTTGCTGGGCTCGAGCTCGGCTCGTTAAGCTATCGAGCTCGTTTATTGAGCTCGAGCTCGGCTCGATAAGGGACTGGGCTCGAGCTCGGCTCGGCTCGTTAATTTTTGTCGAACTCGAGCTCGGCTCGGCTCGGCTCGATAAATTTTTTTTAATATTATTTATATTATTTAAATATAAATTTTTAAATAAAAAATATTATTTATATTATTTAATATATAAAAAATGCATTTATATTATTATTTATATATATTTATATATTTTTAATATATAAATAATGTATTTATATATTATTTAATATATAAATAATATATTTATTATATTATTTAATTATAGATAAACGAGCCGAGCCTACCGAGCCGAACACAGGCGAGCTCGAGCTCGGCTCGTTAACGAAACGAGCCCAATAATCGAGCTCGAGCTCGGCTCGTTTACTAAACGAGCCGAGCCGAGCCGAGCCGAGCCCTTACAGAGCCGAGCCTGTTCACGAACAGCTCGGTTCATTTGCAGCCCTAGTCATGGGGAAATGCTACCGACCTCCAGCACGGACGACCCTAGTGCCACCCCAGTGACGTGACAGCGTGTGGTTGGCCGAAATTCAAAAAAAAAAAAAAACTATTTTTGCACCAATCAGGGATGACCCCCAGCACCCAGCTAGGGGTTAAGTCATTTTTCTTACGTCGTGCCACCAGTCGAGTCTTGATCCTTTGAAATAATTTTTTTATACTAATAATTTTAAAGTAAATATTTTGTGAGGCTAATTCTTTTTTAGTTTTTTTTTTTTTGATTTTTTAACTAGAGCACTGCTTCATACACCCAGTGAGGGTGGCGCCCCCAGTGACGTGGCGCGCCCCCACTGGTCGAAAATCAAAAAAAAAAAAAAATTTATTTTTTCCGGACCAACCCCCAACTGACACCTCACTGGGTGTAAACCCCAGCTGGGAGTAGAATGCATTTCTCTTTTAACTAAAACAATTGCATGACAAATGAGGCCTCAATCACTTCAAAAAAATCAATCAAAGAAAAATTACTCTAGTGTGGCCACTTACCAAGATAAGCCCTCTGATGATTGCATCCGTATAATATTCAGGCTGCGATTCTTGCAACGACAGCAAATGGTCGATCATCGAATTCCTACTCTTATCGCTCCTGTGTTCATCGATCAGATCTTGCAACAACGCGTCCATCCTCTTATGAATTCTCCCCAAATTCTTCTCAAAATTCCCATAATCAATCCACCTCAAAACCGGTAAGAAATCGTTAGGATTCGACGCACCGCCGTATTCGAATGTCTCGCTCACCAGATCCCTAAACTGCTTCGCCTCCTCGTAGTTCTCCAATTCCTCACCGTAGTATCGCTTTCCGGCGATCATTCTCATGATGATGTTGAAGCTCAGCTCCGAAAACTTTGATTTCAATTCGACTTTTGCGAAATCAGTCGACGAATTTCGATACAGATTTCGGAGGAGGATCTTGATTTCGTCTTTTCGGACCGATAAGAAGGCGTTGAGTCGAGTCGTGGAGAAGATTTCGAGCGACATGAGGCGGCGGAGGTTGCGCCAGTGGTCGCCGTAGGGGGAGGCGACGACGCTGGTGTAGTTGTAGCCGATGTACTTGCCGCCGAGGAGCGGGGGACGATTGGCTAACACGACGTCGTTCTTTGTGAAGCATTCCTCCACGGCGGAAGGCGACGAGACCACCACGACGAGGCGGGAGCCGAAGCGGAGGGAGAAGACGGAGCCGAGGTTTTGAGAGATTCGGTGGAAATTTCGGTGGACAGGTGGTCTGAGGAGGTGGAGATGACCTATGACCGGAAGAGCTGGTGGACTAGGTGGGAGGTTACGGCGGCGCTGAGATCTTAATTGTGAGAAGAACTTGAAAGCAATAATGAGAGTGAGAGCGGAAAGAGATGCGTATGTGAGGAAGGTCGCTTCCATGTTTGGTTGTACAAATTTTGGTGGGTATTGCTCAACTTGGGTGTTTGGGTATATATATAGGGAAATTCCACCGAATGTATCCATTTTTGTATTAGAGCTCGTTTCGCCTTCGTTAATATAATCAATTTTTTTTTTTATGTTGAGATTGTTTTAATTTGATTTTTTTAGTTTCGTGTGATTTTTTTTAGAAGTTTTTTGACTTTTACGAGGAAAAAGTATAATGATTATGAATAAAAGGCATGTTTGATTGGATAGATTAGATTATTAATCCGTTGGTCCAATTATCTTATGTTTGCCTTAACATTTTGGTTTAAAATTATTAATCTAATAGATAATTAATCTAACAAAATTGTAGGATTATTAGTAATGAGATAGGGGTGAGATTATTAGTTCTATAGATAATTTATCCTATTAATCCAATTAGATAGTAAATACCACACTAATTTGATAGGATTATTAATAACTCACTATTAATCTTGTAAATCAAACATGATCAAAAAGTAATATTTTGTCTTATTAACTTTAGTAATTTATTTTATTTTTTGTGATTATTTAACCCCAACATAAATGTCAAATCAAAGCTTATTTGATTAGGATCTATTTAAGTTTTAGTGATGATTACTTGAGAAATTAGTTATAATTTTTTTTTAATTACGGTGCAATATTTTTTTATTATACTTTTTTTAGATGTTTAATTTTTTTCAATTACGACTCTTTCAATTATAATAACAATGATACTATATGCATCAATTAGTATACTAATTAGTATATCAATATATATTATAATATTATTATTGATCCCATCTATTATAAAAAATACAAATTATAAATATTTAAAAATTCTAAAATTATGTCATATCATCTATTAATATATTAATTGGTATACTAATTGAAATATATAATATTATTCTTATAATAATCAACGTCACCATTGCATTATCTATATGTATATTAGACCATCTCCAACGGTTCATCAAACCCAGCATCAAATTCAAAATTTGGTGAAAAACCTACTGTTCACTGCTCCAAAGCTTGCACCAAATCGATATCAGATTGAGATTTCATCAAAAAATTCATCAAACTGAATACAGGTGAAGCGTTTCACCAAATCACTGTTACTGACCGTTGGATTTATACCAACCGGTCGACCAGCCGGTTGACCGGCTGGTTGACCAACCGGTCAACCAGTAAAAGATTCAAACAGTTCAGAAAAAAAGTTCAAATAGTTTAAAAAAAAAAAAAAAAAATTTCTCCCTAACCGGTCAACCGGCCGGTCGACCCGGAAAAAGTTCAGAAAGTTCAAAAAAAAGGTTCAGACAATTCAAAAAAAAAAAAAAATAATTTTTTTGCCTAACCGGTCAACCGGCCGGTCGACCGGCCAGTTGACCACCCCGTCGTCCCGGGACAAATTTGGTAAAAGGTGAACCGTTGGAGCATTTCATCCTAGATTTGGTGAAATGAGTCATTTTTGACTCAAATTTGATGAAAAATCTAAGTCACCATTGGAGATGCTCTTATATATAGAACTTGCATTTTATTATTATTATTTTTTTTTTTTGAACACCTTATTATTATTTTTTTTGAATCACACATTTTATTATTAGTAAAAATTATAAAATGGGAAATGATAGTTTGGTGGGTATAAAAAAATATTATTTACAAAAAAAATATGAACATCAGAAATATTAATAATTAAAATTTTGGGGATGCACCAATAAATCTCAAATTTGTATCTTGTAACCCATTTGGTCCTATGAATTTTCTTATGAACCGTTAGGTCCTATCTCAATGTTAATGACCATTAAACATCAAACATCATTATCGTCAAAACAACATCATCATCATTATCAAAACAACATCAAACATCATCATCAAAACAACATCAAACATCACAACATCATCATCATCAAACGTCATTACATCATCAACAACACAACATCACAATATCAAACATCACAACAACACTATCAAAACAACATCAAACGTCATCATCATCAAAACAACACATACCATCGCCATCATCAAGCTTCATCGCCATCGTCAAAACATCATCATCAAAAGTCATCTATACAATTCATATATATTTTTTATAAATAAAAAAACCCTAATCAGAAAAAACCCTAAATGTATTGAATGAAAATTTTTCGAACAGACCACCGCAAGGTCTCATCCCTCCTCGATTCCTCCTCCGCCGACGTCGCCTGGCTCCTCTCCATCTTCGATTTCGACTCCGACGACGAAGGCCCCAATCTCTCTACATGAGTAGATATTCCTAATGCGATCCACTCTGCAGCGCCAAAAGCGATCCCTCAACAGTAGCCCGAAACACGACAATCTTCTCCCGGATCTCAGACATTCTGGACTGAGCAATTTCAGAGTTTATATTTGGTTCTCTTTACTTTCCCCTTGCCTTGCAGGTGCTTCTGTTGAAAATGAACCCCACTACTGAGTCAAACCATAATTTCCCTTTTCTTATCCTCTTTTCTAAATTCTTGATTCAATTGGGAAAATGTACTTTTTGAAACACTCACGTTTATTGATTTTGCAGAACAGTGTGATGGATCAGTGGGTGTGTTGCATATATAGAGAGAGAGCGAAAGAGAGAGTAATGTTCTACTCTACAAAGACGCAAATCTCCATAAAAATATATGTTGATGTTTGATGTATATGTTGATGTTTGTGGAATGATTGTTTAATGTAATTAATGTTTTGATGATGTTAATGACGTTGTTAATGCTGCTGATGTAGATAGTGGGACTAAATGGTGCATAAGAAAACTTGTAGGACTAAATGGTTTAACTTTCTACCATATAGGATTTACTGGTAATTTTTCCTAAAATTTTATATGATTTTTTTTATCTTTTTATAAATTATTTTTTTGATCCCACTTATCTGTAATTTCTTATAAAATTGACCAATTTATTACATTTCAAATATGAAGAGTGGGGTCACACGTGTTAAACGATGCGGGAGATATGGCCGTACTGAATAATTTCTTTCACTTTATATACATATATATATATATTTTTTATTTTGCAAAATCACTAGCTTCTCTTAAATTGGATTAAATAATTTTAAAATATTATATAATTTTATTTGGAAAATGCCTAGACCGCCACCACCTCCATTGATTTTTGATTGGTTCAAATTTTTTTTTTATTTATTAATTTTACTCTCACAGCAAGACATGTGGAGCTGGGGGTGCTGGGGGTCACTTCTCACTGGATCCCCTGTTGATTTTATTTATGTAATACTCCAATTCATTTACTTAATAAAAAAGTTGTTGATGAACATGTTAATTTATTTTTTTAGATAAATTATAAACACACTTTATGAAATTTGTTTAAAAAACAAATTATCCTTTATAATCCTTGAAATTATATCCTCCCTTGAAATTTTCAATTTTCACAGCGAATAATATTTTTTATTAATAAATCATCAATTTAATTAACAGTTTTTAATTATATCAAAAAATTATTTTAATTAATAATTTAAATAATCTTATTATTTTATAGAAGAGTAGTTAGAAATTTTATTTTTTAATTAATTTTGTTAAATAAAAATTCTGATAATAAAATATTTATAACTTTTCAAACCACAAAAAAGAATTCATATTTGTAATTTATCCTTATTTTTGTTAAGTAGTTATGTTCAAATCATTACGTTCACTTGATGTATGCTTTTATTATCATCAAATTTTGATGAATAATTCTATAAATATTAAATTCTTATTAAATTTTTTAATAAGACCTCGTTTGGCATATCAAAATTTGGTTAAAATAGTGAAGAAAAATAAAAAGACTAAAATAGTTAATAAGACAAAATATTACATTTAAATCATAATTATTTCATTTTTTTTCTCATAATTATCAAATCAATTATAAAAAAAAAAAGAGTCAACTGTCCTACTAAATATAAATTTTTGGTTTTATTATATCCTACTTTGTTTAAAGAAAGCCCACAAACGAATATCACGTTGGAAATCGTTTTCAATTTATCGTGTTTCATTGACCGAAGCTTTATTTTGTTCATATTTAAAAAGAATGCTGAGGTGTGCTGCTGCGACGTTGATGAGCCATCATTCAAGCAACTATATTAGTTTTTATCCACACAAAAAACAGCGAATTACACCGGCAATGCTGTAATTTGGAAGTTGTATTATTTTAATTATTGGCTTTTTAATTATAATATATTTGATTTTAATTTTTAATTTTTTTAAATAAGTATAATTAAAAATATTTTCTTTGTAAATAGTTCATTTTAAGGACAAGTCGTTATATAATTTATTTTATATTGGTTAACTTGTATATTGTTTGAAGTACAATGTTTTTTTTAATGAATAATGTTGGAACTTTCGTAGTTATAAAGTAATGTTAGATTTGGTTTTCAAAATCTATTTAAATGTTTTTTAAAAAAACTAAAAATTAAATTGGTAAAAAAATTAAAAACACTTCATTTTTATATAATTTTATCTTGGGGCACTTACAGGCGGGTCCTATTGATCAGACTTATTTATCTATAAGTCCTACTTCTTTTTTCAACTATCAATATCCCAAAAACACCCTCACTTTATCTCATTCAACACTCAACCACAACATTACTATTATCATTTTCCATTGAGAGCAATTACCTTTGGTCACCGGCGACAACCTCCGACCTCCAGTGATGATTTTCGACGACCACCTTCCGACCATTTTCTAACAAAAGTAATGTTTATCTCCACTACTACCTACTATAATTTGGTAGCAATAATAGAGAGAGAGAGAGAGAGAGAGAGAGATGAGAAGAAAAAAAAATTATCAAAAAAAAAAAAGTTCACAATCAGTTTTCACCACGATAGATCAATACAAGATCAAGAAAATAATCAAAGACACATTCAATGATAATTTTCACTAAACATTTCAGTGATAAATTTATCACTACGTGATTTTTAAAAAAAATTACATACGCCAAATCTAATCAATTCACTCGGTCACACTCATTACTCACAAGACACCTCCTTTTGTATAAATACATAATAAAATAGACTGATAAAGAAACATGCAGTAGATCTACTTTGAAAATAAAGAGGGACGAAGAGAATAGATAAGGAACGAGATCTTAAAAAAGTCTTAATCTCATTGGCAACCATGTATAATACCAGGTTGGAGCTAAAGATAGTAGATCTGCATTGAAAATATCTAGATCTGAAGCCATTGACGAAGTTTGTCATCACAATAGATTGGTGATGGAGGATTGTGGCAACAACGGTAATGTCGATGGCAAGCAATGAGGGAGGATGATAGTGGTGTGGGGGGAACGATGATAGTAGCGACAGAAGAAGACAAGGACAGTGGTTAAGGCGAGGACTATTGATGACAACCGAGGAGAACATTGGTTGAGGCGAGCAATGGTTGCCAACGGTGGATGGTGGCGGTAGGTATGGTGATAGTGGCAGTGTGTGGTGGTGCTGTAGAGAGATGATAGATGTGAGAGAGAGAGAGAGAGAGAGAGAGAGAGAGAGAGAGAGAGAGATCTTTGCAAAATATTATGGAAAGAAGAAAAGAAAAGGCATTTAATGAGGGTAATATAGACAATTAAGGAGTTATTGGTGTATTTAAAAAGTCAACAGGACTTATGAGTAATTAATTTCATTTAATAAGATTGACTGGTAGATATCCTTTTTATCTTTTTGGAGAATAGAAATAATTTTTTAATATATACATATATTTTTTATATTTATTTTCATTAAATTAGTTTATATTTTTTCAAAAATCAAACATGGCGATAATCATTATTAAACCAATTCATTAAATTAAAAAATCCAAAACTAAAAATATTTCATATATTAAACGTAACAATTACACATTAAAAACTTAATAACCATTTATTACATGATAATCATTCAAAAATATCTATTAATAACAAATACAACCACCCTCTATTACACGATAATCATCTAAAAATATCAACAAAAATAATCACTCATTATATGATCATCATCCAAACACATAATAAAAATTAAATTAGTAAAAAAATAAAAATGTAACAGATTTATTATTTTTATATAATTTTATCTTTGGTGGGTAGAAATAATTTTTAAAAATTAAAAAATAAATTTTTGACATTTATTTTTATCAAACCATTTATATTTTATCAATTTGATAATTTTGCCCTTAAAATGGAGTAACGATGTCTTTAATTATCCTTATTTAGAACGAGATTTAAAATTCTTGTTCAAATGTAACATAATTGAAAAGTTAAAAAATAAAGTAATATAAATCTTAAATTATAAGTACTGTTAGTATAATTCACCTTAAAAAAAACCTTATTAGTGCTTCATGAGTTGATAATAATCCCATGCTCAAACTTTTATATTTAGTACGACGGGAAACTAAATTCTTACATGTCAAGGATTGGGCTCTTCTAGTATTATTTCTATAACATTATTCTATACCCATTGAAACTTCTTTTTCGTTGGTCAAATTTTTTTTTTTTTTTTTAATTATACAAAAATTGATTCCAGGAGATACTTCTCTCATGTGAGTTGGGAGAACTAATCATAAAATTAGACATAATCTTATCACATGTGTGTATTGTGGGTGTAGATTTCCGATCATACAACCAAAAGGGAAACTTAGCTGGAGAGCACCGATAGAATAGATTAAACCCAACAACTTGCACAAGAAGATGAGAATCCAGCGGTAGTTTGTCTACCCGGGGGCACTCCAACGATCAAATCAGTAATCAATATCGCTCAAAGATAGCAAACTGTGTTTAAACTCACAAGAAAAAACTTACTTTAGACCCACGAGAGTGCCTTGCTTTTATAACTAGCAGTGACCTGCTCCCCTTAGAAGCCTTACTTCAATGGACTCAGGCTCCATGCTTATCATGGACCTTCATTTAGATAGAGATAAACTCTTCTTGAGCTACATCTCTATCCAGACTGAGATCCTTCTCTATCTAGGACTTCTGTCCTTTATCTGCTTATCTCAGATTTCGGTATCTCCACAAATAATCTCGGCCTAGTTGAAATCACCTCGACAACATGACCATGCCACGTGGCACCTCGACTGATACTCCGGCATCACCTTAACCACGTGTTGTCACTCATAAAATACTTCCCCACAACTGCCTCCTAGGTTCTATTACATCGGCATCCTGAGGTGATGGAACCTACATCGTTTGTCCATATAGTATGTCAGCTAAAATTCACTCTTCTCTCCGATCGAGATCATGACTCATCGGCTTCACATAACCAGGACTTAACTGTCCACTTTACCAGGGATCAAGAATCAAAAATCAAGAATCAATCTCTTTAAGCATCTCAACCAAAATCACTCCTTTAGCCGAGGTTATTGCTTCATTTAATCAAGAAGTTCAAGAGCTTTAGTTGTACATGAGCTGTTACGCACAGTCTTTCCAACCGTTTCATAAACGTGTCCTCTCCTCATTGCTTCATACCTGACATGCTCTGTCAGGGCTCGTCATTCCTACCCACGCCGCCTAACAGGCACGTCATCCAAGGCATCTCATCATGTTTTGCCACTTTTTCATATATTTGACAAAACTCTTCCATTCTCTCTCCATCTTTTCACTTTTCATTTTTGCATTTCCCTCTTTGTGCTCAAATTTCTCTTTTTAAATTTTCCCTCTTTGAACCGCCATGTTCAAGCTCTCAAGCTATACAACTACTCTGTCCGTTACCGACGGCAAAGCGCTTTCTGCCTTGTTCCATTCGTCATTATCGTCTGACTCCGGTGAATCTTCACATCGGTACCCTCAATCTCAGCCCCAATCGGTGAGTTCACTATCTCTTTCACTTCCCAGTTGTCAGGACCCAAACCCGCCCCTGTAGGTTTAGCACCGTAACCGGCCAGTAATCTGTGGATCACCAAAGGCCTCTGAATAGATTAGCACATAAGAAAGGGTTGCGGAAGCAATAGTACAAGATAGACAAGGTCCAATGAGCTATGATAACGTACATAGGACAGAACATTTTAAAACTTATTTATACATACATAAACATGCCAGTCCAGATACACAATATTTACAAGTATTTACAGAATTTACTCCCCAAGACCTGACTATACAGTGCATACACAAAGACTAGCATGATGTACAAAAACAGCCATGGCATTAGACTTCGATCGGAACCTCCTCGGGAGGCACAACGGTTGGCTGACAAAATAGAACAGAAGGCCGTCAACTCTGGCCCTGGTCATGTGCCGACTCACCTACATACATAATATAAACCGTGAACGAAAGCCCAGTGAATAATAACAGAGTAAAGGGGTTATATAAATGATGTCCATCACAAGTTAGAATCCAGTATTTAAATCAGAACACAATCAGATTTCAAAACAGAATAGCTCCAGATATATACTCATGTTCATATTCAGATTTTGCATAAGTTCATACGTGGTACAACCCATTAGCTATCAGATCAGATTAGTCCAGAGACCCACATACATAGTTGGTACCAACGACCATAAAGGTCCATATCTTGCGCGCAAGTAGCCATGATATTGTTACTCCTAGGCAAGGGCCACGTGCAGATTGGCCTCGGTATTGTTACTCCCA